>JARHVA010000343.1:3645000-4245000 GCA_037957365.1 Torreya grandis | reverse complement strand
AGTCCGCGGAAAATGCCGAAGAGAGAAGGCCGCCGAAGAATCCCGAAGCGCAGGTGCCCTCGCGAGGGACTCTCGGCTGCCAAAACAAAGGGACTTCTCCATAAGCCAAAGAGTCACCTCCCCTTCGAGAGGATGCAAAACAAGAAATCCAAAGGGAGCGACAGAAGAAGCCGAAAGAAAGCAGGAAGCCGAAGGAAAGTCCAAGGGGAGACGAGCCCGAGGACGTCAAAGTCAAGCACGGTGAACTAGCCGTTCGTTTTCAAGCAGTGACGGACTCGTGAACGTTGATTTTAAGATGGTGAAATAGCCGTTTGTTTTTTAAATGCTTGAGTGCCAACCAGAAAAGAGACCAAGGAGCCAGCGACCCACCGAAAATATAGCCTCGAGGGCCGAAAGAGCCGAAAAGAGACAAAACCAGGATGAGGCAAGGCAAGGAAAAGACAAAACATTCCAAGTGGCGAGGAGAGGCGAGTTATTGTCAGATGGTCACCAAACGGCGCAAACCGTAAACGGCGCGGCCTGTCTTCTCCAGTTTGCATTTATAAGGGGATAAACCACGTGAATATCTGGAAAGAGCAGTCTGTTTGCAAGAAAAGAGACGCGGTCCATGTTTCCTCATAAATGTTGGAACGCCAAGTCAAAGCAGGAGCCGACAATCAAACGGCTCCCTCTTCCCAAGGCTCGAAACGCACATGGACCATTTCAAAAAGAGTGCCAAAGTCTTTTCTAAAAAGCGCCAAGTTCTCCTCTTTCTATATATTGTAAAACTTCTCATTTTTGGGATCCATTCTCTTAGCCCGTAAGGCAAAACTCTGCCCAAAAATCTCTCGGGCTTGTAAGGTAGAACTCTGCCAGATTTTTACCTTGAATCAAGACTTAGCATTTTTACCTCTATCTGGACTTGCACTTTAAAGCATATGTCTATGTTTTCTTTTGTGTTAAGTCATTTTCTTTGATGCTTTTCACAGAACGACTACAGCATGTCTAGTGCATTGTGAAGTTTCTTTTCTGCAGGTCTGCCAGAAGTGTCTACAGCAGGAATATAGGCACATGTGAAGAGGCTGCCAAAGTGTGTCTTGGAACACCTTTGATAGTTCTTTCCTCCCTGTATCTCTACGGAACCCTGACTCACTGAAACAGAAGAGTTTCCCACATCAGATGAAGTGTATGGGTGCTTCTTGGTGAAAAGTGTATGATCGCACTGAGTGGATCAACTTTTTTGGTGTATCACCTTTTTATTTTTAGGCTTAAGTTCTGTTTTCAGCATCTTTCTCCCTTTTCATCCCCCCCCCCTTTTTCCATTTATTTGTTAGCAGTAGGAATCCAGGGCCTAAAAGATACATCAAAAGGAGCTAGCCCTTATCTAGAGACTCTCCCCTCCAGCTTCGCCGGTCCCACAGGCAAGAGGGGAGTTTCCATTTTGACGTGTGGAAGGGCAGGAGCTAGGCATCCTACCCAAGGGTGCAATCCATTGCGTCAATAATTTTTGGCACGCCCGGTGGGACCAACTAGGACAAGTTTTGTCCAAAGAGTTGAAAATTTTTTGGTGTGTTCTTCAACCAACCAGCGTTTGGAGGCTTTTGCATCAACACCAATGGCGACTCTGAGTTAAATCAACTGGTTAAGCAGTTCTAGTGCCATCAAGAAATAGCATTTTGGTATGTATAATTTCATCGTTTAGAACTATGGACCCTGTTTTCCTTGGCCAGCCTGGCTATGATCCTTACCAGCCTTATGTTGATCCTTATCAGGTCCAATATGACCAGTTTCAGCCCTGTCATGAGCTATATCAGCCTTATGCCCAGTCTTCTCAATGTGTCACTTCTACTCAACCTAATCTCTTTGCCAATCAACCCGTTTCCACCTTCTAACGAGCACTACTGGGATACAAAAAGTATGTAATAGAGCTTGACACCAAAAGGGGATGTGGCCAAGAAATCCCTGATCATGTCGTCCATCAAGTGAGAAATGCACTGGATCTAGTTAAGAATGAATGGACTCCCATTGAAAGAGCCAATTGGCAAAGGCTTACAAGTGAGATGCTGGATGTGAGTGGTTTGATTGCATCTTTGGAAGAGAGACTGAGTATTCATGAGAGGCAACCTTATCAAGTCTATCAACTTGCATACCCGTTGCCCCAAGTATCATATCAGTCATACACAACCTCTGCTTTTAAGCCAAGTCAAGCCTGTCAAAGTCCTTTCCCCAATCATGTTGAGGAGAGTTCCAAAACAATAAATCTTGTGTTTAAGGTTAATCTTGATAAACAGATTGAATTGGCAAATCTTCAAATGCAGTAGTTTATTTTGGCAGCAAGGGAAGTGGAATCCAAATCCTCAATACTCTCTCACATTGTAGCCCCATCACCCCAAAAGGAGATGCCCAATCCTAATATCTTAAACTGGAATAAAGTGATTGAGTCATGGAACAGCAAGGAGGAGAAAGACATTGTCCAAGAGTGTGAGGTATAAAATGAGGTTAGTCATTTTCAAGTCCCTCCCACCCTTCCTCAGGAAGCTTCTTGTATTTCATGGCAACCTTCATGCACTCCCCATTTCTATGATGATTCCTATGAGCTCCAAGAAAGACTCTTTCAGGATAATCTAGCTAAGCAAATTGAGGAATTAGAGGCTAAGGTGAAACTGCTTAGTGAAAGAGAGAAGGAACTTTTAGGCCTTGTAGAGGAGCCTACGCCAAAAGATACCCCTTCTACCAATCCTCAAGCTAATTTCAATATTGACGAAGTGTTGGTAAAGTGGAGAGACAAAAATCAAGTGATTTTGGCCCAAAGTCTGCCCCCTCCTATTCTAAAGAAAGCCCCCTCTTGTGCGCCAAATCCTTTCTATCAGATAGCACTTGCTCATTCTAGCTCATCTGATGCATCAATCAATCCTACTCTTAACCCCGTGCGCCTAGCCTTCAAACATCAAAGGGAACTAGAGCAACCTCCCATGGAAATGAACCTTCTCAATCCCTTAGATTGTGAATCTTTCTTTGGAGGGAACATCATGGACCAGCACATCACTCTTGAAGCAGCTCTTCCTGTATATTAGCAGACCCTCCCTAACCTTCCCCAACTTCCTCAGGTCTCTCAGTATGATCTCTGGATCCCAAGCTAGAAGAAGGAACGTCATGAATCAGCTTAGGACAGTAAAGGGGATGAAGTTGTTGCCTGTTCACAGGAGCAAAATTCCAATCCCAATGTCATGAGTTGGAAGCAAACAGTGGAATCTTGGGGCAGGAAGGAAGAGGAGAAAGGTTTTGCTCAAAACCTTGAAGAAGATAAAGCTGCTCCTACCCATCATGATGATGCTTGTGACCTCCAAGAAAGGCTCTTCCAAGAAGATATAGACAGGCGAATTGCAGAGTTAGAGTCCAGAGTAAGTTTCCTCAGCCAACATGTGATGGACGTTTCAGACCAAATAGCAGATTTCATGTCTGAACACACCCCATCTACACACCTCCAAGAGAGCTATCAGGCCACCACTGATATAGATGAAGTGCTGGGCAAATGGAAAGAGGAGAATCATTCGATTCTAGCTCAAGGCCTGCCTCCTCTTCCACATGAGTTCGTCCGTCAGTTTTCCACTTCACCCCTTCTCAAGCAGGAAACTGTTTTGAAAGGGGCAGGTAAAGAGGAGTATACTCAGTTCATGACTGATCAGGGAGACCCCATGAGTACAGATGAGAAGGAGATCACCATAGATGTCATGGAGGAGCATGGACAATCTCTTGTTCATGTTTTGAATGATAAATTTGAAGTCATTGGGGCAGGCTGCACTCCTCTTCAAGGAGGCTATGAGCTGACTAAGGGTGGAGAACGCAGCATTGGGACTCAAATAAGTATGCAAAGGCACTGCAGCTTTCAGATTTATCCTTTCAAAAGGTTGGTGAATTTGAAGATGATATTTTTGAAGTCATCAAGGAGGATGATCATGCCATGGAACCCGAGCATGAGGCAGAAAGGAACAAGCCAATCAATGATGCATATCAAGGGGCTTATGGTGATGAGCCAGCAGCAATTGATTTCTTGGTGAAATGCACCAGCATGAAAGACCAGCATTCAACAAGCTTCCAAGAACACGAAGAGTACATAAATGTTGGAAGCATGTTTGAATATGATCCACTCGGATGCAGGCCAATCAAGGTGACAAGTAAGAGGAGCAGGTCACCAACTCTCCATTTTAGTCAGCCACTTGTCTGGCACCATAAGTTTCCTTGCCAGGAAGGGGACTTAAGAAGTTTTCCCTTTGATCCAGGAGGGAGGCAGATATAAATGGTTAGCTGTATATAGTAGTTTGCTTTCAGTTTCAATTCCTTTTTTCCCTAAGTGCAGTTTGCACAAGTAGTGTTTTTAGCCTTGTGTGTGTTTTCCCTTGTGTCTGGGGTAAAAGGCTTCATGATTGATTCCGGGATCTATCAAGGCGGTTGCTAACTCTTTCAAAGCTGCATCTAACTCTGTGCCCAATGGACTAAAAGGCAACTGGTCTCCAAGCATAGCAGGCATGCTTCCCATGGGAGTCGCCAATTTGTTGACCACTTTTTACCCAATAGCGCAAAAATCGGTCCCCTTCTTTCCTTGTTCTGAGCCAATTCATTTCTTGATTTTTGCACAAGTCTGGAGATTTCTACGGACTCTACAGGTTTTCTACGGACTCTGCAGGTCCATTTCTACGGACTCTACAGGTCCATTTCTACGGACTCTGTAGTGAAGTGTTCTACGGACTCTACAGAGCAATGAATTTCTACAGACTCAGCAGGCAGAAGGCAAGTTCTGACACTTAGGCGCAAAATGGATCATTTCAAGTACCCTTGAGGAGGGCATTTTGGGACTCAAAGAGCCCTTGCGGAGGGTAGGGAACACCTTCAAAAGAGGCCGCAAAGAAAAGCCGAAAAGGTAAGTTTCCTTCGGAATTTTGTTCAGGGCAAAGGAAGTACCCTTCGGAAGGGTCGTTTCCAATTTTTCCGAAGGGCACTTTTCAAGGCAGTTTGAAGAAGCAAAGGAAGAAATCCTTCAAATTTTTTGTCTGAAGGAATTCCTTTGGACAAAAAGTCCGAAGGATTTCGGAAGGGCTTCAAACAAAAATCTCGCGAAAAGAGACTTAAGGCAAAAAAGCAAAAGACAAACGAATTCTTTCGGACTTTTTGTCCAAAGGAATTCCTTCGGACAAAAAGTTTGAAGAAATTCGGAGGAAGGAAAACCCGAAAGAATTTCAAAGTGACAAAGCAATTCTTGCGGACTTTTTGTCCGTGGGAAAAAGTCCGCGGGAAAATTGTCCGCAAAATGTCCGCGGAAAATGCCGAAGAGAGAAGGCCGCCGAAGAATCCCGAAGGGCAGGTGCCCTCGCGGGGGACTCTTGGCTGCCAAAACAAAGGGACTTCTCCATAAGCCGAAGGGTCACCTCCCCTTCGGGAGGATGCAAAACAAGAAATCCGAAGGGAGCAATAGAAGAAGCCAAAAGAAAGCAGGAAGCCGAAGGAAAGTCCACGGGGAGACAGGGCCGATGACATCAAAGTCAAGCACGGTGAACTAGCCGTTGGTTTTCAAGTAGTGACAGGCCCGCAAACGTCGATTTTAAGATGGTGAAATAGCCGTTTGTTTTTTAAATGCTTGAGCGCCAACCAGAAAAGAGCCCAAGGAGCCAACGACCCATCGAAAAGATAGCCCCGAGGGCCGAAGGAGCCAGAAAGAGACAAAACCAGGATGAGACAAGGCAAGGAAAAGACAAAACATTCCAAGTGGCGAGGAGAGGCGAGTTATTGCCAGATGGTCACCAAACGGCGCAAACCGTAAACGGTGCGGCCTGTCTTCTCCAGTTTGCATTTATAAGGGGACAAATCGCGTGAATATTTGGAAAGAGCAGTTTGTTTGCAGGAAAAGAGAAGCAGTCCATGTTTCCTCATAAATATTGGAACGCCAAAGTCAAAGCAGGAGCCGACAATCAAACGGCTCCCTCTTCCCAAGGCTCAGAACGCACATGGGCCATTTGAAAAAGAGCGCCAAAGTCTTTTCCAGAAAGCGCCAAGTTCTCTTCTCTTTCTATATATTGTAAAACTTCTTATTTTCGGGATCCATTCTCTTAGCCCGTAAGGCAAAACTCTGCACAAAAATCTCTCGGGCTTGTAAGGCAAAACTCTGCCAGATTTTTACCTTGAATCAAGACTCAGCATTTTTACCTCTATCTGGGCTTGCACTTTAAAGCATATGTCTATGTTTTCTTTTGTGTTAAGTCATTTTCTTTGATGCTTTTCACAGAACGACTACAGCATATCTAGTGCATTGTGAAGTTTCTTTTCTGCAGGTCTGCCAGAAGTGTCTACAGCAAGAATATAGGCGCATATGAAATGGCTGCCAAAGTGTGTCTCAGAACACCTTTGATAGTTCTTTCCTCCCTGTATCTCTACGGACCCCTGACTCACTGAAACAAAAGAGTTTCCCACATCAGATGAAGTGTATGGGCGCTTCTTCTTGGTGAAAAGTGTATGATCGGGCTGAGTGGATCAACTTTTTTGGTGTATCACCTTGTTTTTTTAGGCTTAGGTTCTGTTTTCAGCATCTTTCTCCCTTTTCATCCCCCCCTTTTTCCATTTATTTGTTAGCAGTAGGAATCCAGGGCCTAAAAGATACATTAGAGGGAGTTAGCGCTTATCTAGAGACTCTTCCCTCCAGCTTTGCTGGTCCCACAGGTGATAGAAGAGTTTCCATTTTGACGTGTGGAAGGGTAGGAGCTAGGCATCCTGCCCAAGGGTGCAATCCACTGCGTCAACAAGTAATTGGAAGAAGTGCTGAGATAGATGACATACTTTAATGCCCACTCACTTCTCTTCATTCCCAAGAAAGCCAATGCATTGTCTGAAATGATTGTGGCTAGGACCCCAAATCTTGTCACTATGCCTTCATAGAAATCTAGGACGGCACTCTCATTGGCCTCTTTCAAAGCTACGGCCTCTACCCATCTTGTGAAATAATCCGTGGCAGTCAAAACCCACTTGTGGCCAGCACTAGGAAGATTGATCAACCCTATGAAGTCCAACCCCCATTGCATGAATGGTTGTTCCACCTGAATAGGATGAAGAGGCATGACAGCCAGCCATTGCTTCCCATCAAAGAGGGCACATTTTTTACATTTTCTCACCCAAGCATGAGTGTGTCTGAACAAATTGGGCCAAAAGTAACCAGCCCTCAATCCTTGCAACTATGGCCTTGGAAGCAAAGTGGCCACTAGCTGGTCCATCATGGAACTCGAACAATACCCTGTCAACTTGGTCTGAATCAATGCATCTCAAGAGTACCCTTGAAAAGTCCTTTCTGAACAGCACTTCATCAACTAGGACATAAAGAAGAGATTGGAGTCTAAAATACCTCCTCTTGGTCCTATCAAGACCTTGTGGACACTCACCAGTTCGAAGAAAATGAACCATGTCTTGTGCCCAGCTCTTCATGACTGTAGGTACTGCTGCTGTAAGTTCATCATGGAGTACCAAAACGTCCTCTTTCGGCCCTTTCAAGTCTGTAGCGAGGTGTTCACACAGCCCTCTTCCCCTTACCCGCTTGGTGGTCTTGATCTCTACGTCATACTCCATTACTTTGGTGATCCAACCTGCCCTTTTCTCATTCAAGTCTCGGCTCAACAAGAAGTCTTTTACACTAGGATGTGGCACCATGATGTGAATCTTGTTGTTAGAGAACATATGTTTGAACTTCTTCAGACTTTGTATGATTGCAAGTGCCTACTTCTCAACATACGTGTATCTAACTTCGTAGCCTTCTAAACTTTGGCTGAAAAAAGCGAGAGGTTGTTCTAAATTCTCACCATTCGCTTGAGTGAGCATAGCAGATATTACCTCTTCATTCCCAAAGGTGTATAGATTGAAGTCCTTGGAGAAGTCTGGACTAGTCAGGGTAGGAGCTTGGGCGATAGCTTGCTTGATGCCTTCGAAGCTTTCTCTTCTTCTTGCTGTCCACGTGAACGTCTCGTCCTTCCTTAGCATGGAAGTTAGTGGCTTGACTAGCTCAACAAAGTCAGGAATGAATCTCCTAATGAAATTTATTTTAACAGAGAAACTTTGCAGGCCCTTCTTACGCTTAGGCAAGGACAGTGCTAAGATGGCGTGCACCTTTTCTGGATCAATGGACAGGCCTCCTTTTGAAACAACATGGCCCCAGAGCTTGCCTTCGTGGATGGCAAACACGTATTTCTTTGGGTTGAGAGAGATGCCAAACTCTCTACACCTTTCAAAGATTTGTCTCAGGTGTTTCAAATGTTCACTTGCCTCGTTGAAGAAGACTGTCACATCATCAAGATAAACCAGCACAATGTCATTGATCAAACCTTAGAGAACCAATCCATAGCACGTTGGAAGGTAGCTCCAGCATTTGACAATCCGAATGGCATCTTTCTGTAGGCGTATGTTCCCCACTTGGTGGTGAAGGCCGTCTTGTATTGGTCACATTCTTGTACCAAGATTTGATTGTATCTGGAGTAGCCATCCAGGAGGGAGAATCTTTCACTACCTATCACCATCTGAAGAATTTGCTCCATACTTGGGAGGGAATAGTGATCTCTTAGTGACACTCTATTCAGGTCTCTGAAATCCACACACAATATGACCTCTCCATTCTTCTTCCTAACAGGGACCAGATTGACCAACCAAGAAGAGTGTTTGATAGGGAAGATGATCCTGGACTCGATCAGTTTGGTGAGTTCCTTCCACATGAGAGGCTCGATCTTTGGATTGATTGACCTTTGCTTTTGCTTGATGGGTTTAGCACCTTCCGCCAGCTCAATGGTGTGTTGGGCCAAGCTTGGATCAAAGCCCTTCAAATCACCATACTCCCAAGCAAAGACATCAGCAAACTCTTGGCATAACATAATAAAAGCATGATTTTCTTCATTGGTACATACATTCCTAAGTGCAAGCAGCTTATCCTTGTAGATCTATACCCTTTCATAATTTTCTTTCTTGGTTGACATGCTTGCTTTGTCTCTCTTGAGTTGGTCATCTTCGTTGAAGGTGCTCTCAAGAGTTACCAAACCTTTGGGAAGCCTGTTGGTCTTTAGTTGAACAATCTACCCATCATACTGCTGCTGCAGCTTGGACTAATTTTTGGAAGCAAACTCAGCGTCTTCCTGTAAGAAAAGTGTTATTTGTTGGTCACTTTCAAACACCTGCCAATTGGTGACATTGTCTAGTATGGAAGGCCTCACGATCACTTTTAAATGGTGTTGATTCTTGCTTTGTCTCATCCCCTTTGGGATATCAAACTGAGCACCAACTGTTGTTAGTCTATCTGCATGCTTGTTTTCTCTCTTGGAATGGAAGTGATGTTGAAAGCAGCGAAGTTCTCCACAAGGTCCCACACTCTGTGCTTGTAAGACTTGAGTAAGGAGTTCATGGTCAATCTTTGACCTCTCACTTGGTTCACAATCAACTCACTGTCTCCAAACACCTACAATTATTTGATTCCTCTCTTCCTTGCTCATTCTAGGCCATGAACAAGGGCCTCATACTCTGCTAAGTATTTCTCATTTGAAGGTGAAACCAGCATTGCTCCACCACTAGCTCCCAACTTGCTTCTAAATCCATCAAAGAACAGCTGCCACAAACCACAGTCCTCTAGATCTATCTTCATTAATTTCGGCATGAAAGCATCTTTCTCATGCATACAGTAGACTCCAAGACCAGCTTCTTCAATGAACTTGTAAGGATCATGCTCAAAATTGTCATTTCTCCAATCATCTAGGAGCAGATCAGCAACTCCTAGAAGGGAAGATGATGGAGATTGGTCCACCCAGAGCTCTTCTTCATCAATGATTGTGTAGTTCACATTCGCCGCTTTGGGCGTGTATGGCTCCAGGTGATCTTTGCGGATGGGCTCTGACTCAATCTTCACTTTAGTTCCATATTTTGTCCTAAAAACCATGTAAGACCAATTGGCTGCCAAGTATCCACCTATCTTGGATGTGAAATCCCTTGACAAGCAAAGAGCGAAGTAAGGAGGAACATCTGCCACTACCACATCATGGGGAATTGAGAAGGTCAAACAGGCATGGACAGTCAGATTCAAGCCTCTTACCACTCCCAAGGTCTTAGCTGGTAATCCATCCAACTGTAGAACTCCTTTGGTCATTTGCTCATACTTGAGGACTAGCTTATCAGCTATGCATTAGGGCATAACTGAGGTGCTTGCTCCACTATCAATGATGCAATTGTGGACCAAGAAATCACAAATAATCAGGGACAAATAGAAGGGAGGACCTTCTCATCTTTCTTTGCTTGACCTCCCATGGGAGGGGCCCCATTTACTATCAACACATTATCATTTCTTGCTGGGACAGCTTGCTCACTTAGCCCGTGCAATTCCTTTTGGAGTATATCCTTTTGTTCTGGCAGTGCTAAAGAATCCCACAATAAGATGTTCATGTGCAGCTTCTTCATTTGGTCCACTACATTGATTGAAAGATTGCCCTCGTTAGAGCTCTCTTTGGAAACAATCGTACCCTGTGGTGCAACCTGAGGAGTTGACGCTATAACTGGCGGCCTATGATTGGGAAACATTTGATTTGCTTGTGGTGAAGGAGATGTTGTGGTTGTTTGAGTGGCTGCTTGAGCTTCATCAATAGCTCTCCTTTCGGACTTGGTGTTCGCTGCAATACAATCATTTTGATGACTTGTGCTCTCCACATTGTTGACCGCATAGAACTCTCCTTCCAAGTGATTCATGTTGACCATTTTTGGTCCTGCAGGCCAAAAATAGGTCTTCCTTTTCTTTCATTACTGTCCCAGTCTTTAATGTCTTCACCTTTCTGCAATTGTGCTTTCCCCATTTTGAACAGGCATGTTTCTATAAAGAACCAAATGACTCGAGTCTTGTAGACGTCTCGGGTTGATCCACAGGCTTATCCCGCTTCGGACAGTTGGTTTGCACAAGCCTTTCGGCAAAGGAATGCAAGTCTGTCAACAGGCTCTGAAAGACATTTTGGACCCAAGATACCCTTGCGGAGAGCAGAAGCGCATTGGAAAATGACAAGGCAGGAGGGCCCGAAAGGTAAATCTGCGAAAAAAATCCATGTAGAAGACAAGAAAAATTCAATGGATGATTTCCTTCAGACAAAATGTCCGAAGGAATTAATCCAAAGGAAAAAACTGAAAGAAAAGGGACCAAGGCATGAGTGCAGGTTTTCTTCAAAAAAAATGTTTGAAAGAATTCCTTCAGACATTTTGTCCTAAGGAATTGAGATGACCAAGTGCAAGTGCCCTTGCAAAGGGCTCTCAGCAACCAAAAAGGGGGACCTTTTCCAAGGCCGAAGGGACACCTTCCCTTCAGGAAGGATCAAATGCAAAAGTCTGAAGGAATTGGAAAGCCGAAGAAATGACCAAGGTAATGATGGGCCCGCAAACGTCAAATTCAAAGCGGTGAAATAGTCGTTGGCTTTCAAATGGCGACGGGCGAGCGAACGTCAAATTTACGGTGATAAGATAGCCGTTGATCTTGAAATGCTTAAGGACGGGCCCACACGTGGAAACTCAGCGACCCGCCGAGAAGAGAGCCCAAGAGCTCAAATTGCCAGTAAAAGACGAGAAGATAGCCCTGAGAGTTCAGATTGCCAGAAAGAGCCAAGAAATGACAAAAGATAGCCCCGAGGGCTGAAAGAGCCAAGAAAAGACAAAAGCCAAGAGTAAACTCAGCGACCCGCCGAGAAAGGAGCCCGAAGAGCCAAGCACAGACACGGACAGAACAGCCCATGTGGCAAAAGAAGCGTCGGCACAGAAAGTTATTGCAGCGACCCATGCTTTCGTAGTGACATCTAATACGACCCATGTTTTCGCAGTAATATTTGATACGGGTTAGGCGCCAAATTCGAGACTCGCGACAGCGAAAGCATGGTTATCTCAGCCGTTTCTAGGGATGACACCAGCATGAGCAAGTTTTCCTTTTTTCAAGACTTTCAACGTAGCATGGGCCACCGTTTCTAGAAGGTGCCAAAGTCTTTCTTTTGGATGCTATATATTGTAACCTCTCATTTTGTGAATCTATCTCTCATTTTGTGAAGTGAAGCCCTGCCAACATTTCACCTTGAATCAATAAGAATGTGTTTTACCTCTATTTGACTAGTTACATCTCTGAGTGTGTCTGCGTATTAACATTGTGTTTAGTCATTTTAGCTTGATGCTTTCACAAGTTGACACCAACACACCTAGTGTAGCTAGAGTACCAGTTATGCAGGTTAACAGGAAGTGCTGCATCTGGAGTGCAGAGACAGAAAAGGGTTATCAGACAGTATATTTTCTACATCGTCTGTGGTAAGTTCATTTTTTGTGTGTCTTCACTAAGCCTCCCTGTTAAAACTCCCTACGGTCTGGTCTTTTCATCAGATACAGTGTATGTCCGCCCTCTTCTTGTCTGAAATATGAGTAACTGAGTAGATCAAACTTGTTTGGTGCATCACCGTCTTAGGTTAGTTTCTGTTTTCAGTATCCTTCTCTATTTTCACCCCTCCCCGCACTATATATATATTAGCAATAGTAGTGAAATAACTCAGAGATGCATCAAAGGGAGCTAGCCCTTATCTAAAGATTCTCCCCTCAATTTTGCCAGACCCACAGCAAGAGGGGAGTCTCCATTGTGCCGCGTGAAAGACAAAAGCTTAGTGTTTTGTCAAGGGTGCAATCCACAGCATCAACAGTTTTTGGCACGCCCGAGGGGACATATTTTGTCCAACGAGTTGAAAAATTTTGGTGTGTTCTTCAATCAGCCAGCCTTTGGAGGCTTTTCATCAACACCAGTGGCGACTCCAAGTTGAATCTGCTGGTTAAGCAGTCCTGGTGCCATCAAGAAATCACAGTTTGGTATGTATAATTCCATTGCTAAAAAGCATGGGTCTTGTGTTCTTTCATATGACTTTGATCAAGCTCAGGTTGTTCATGGAATCACTTCAAACAACAAGGATGCATACGGTTATGAGTTTTTCCCTTTGCAGGTTGGTGAAACATTGCGAGCTTTGCCTCTTCCTCCTCAATTTGACCAAGTCCTTGGCCAACCTGGCTATGATCCTTACTAGCCTTGTGTTGATCCTTACCAAGTCCAATATGACCAGTCTCAGCCCTGTCATGAGCTATATCAGTCTTATGCCTAGTCTTCTCAATGTGTTACTTCTGCTACTCAACCTAATCTTTTGCCAATCAGCCCATTTTCACCTTCAAACAAGCACTGCTGGGGTATGAAAAGTATGTAGTGGAGCTTGACACTAGAAGGGGATGTGGCCAAGAAATTCTTAATCATTTCATCCATCAAGTGAGAAATGCATTAGATCTGGTTAAGAGTGAGTGGACTCCTATTGAAAAAGCCAATTGGCAAAGGCTTACAAATGAGATGCTGGATGTGAGTGGTTTAATTGCATCTTTGGAAGAGAAGCTGAGTATTCATGAGAGGCAGCCTTACCAAGTCTATCAACCTGCATACCCACTGCCCCAAGTCTCATATCAGCCATATGCAGCCCCTACTCATGAGCCAAGTCAACCCTGTCAAAGTCCTTTCCCCAATCATGTTGAGGAGAGTTTTGAAACAGTAAATCTTGTGTTTAAGGCCAATCTTGATAAGCAAATTGAATTGGCAAATCTTCACATGCAGCAGTCTATGTTGGTAGCAAGGGAAGTGGAATCCAAACCCTCACTACCCTCTCACATTGCAACCCCATCACCCCAAAAGGAGACTTCCAGTCCTAAGATCATAAGCTGGAGTAAAGTAGTTGAGTCATGGAGCAGCAAGGAGGAGAAAGGCATTGTTCGAGGGTGTGAGGTACAAAATGAGGCTAGTCCTTTTCGAATCCCTCCCACCCTTCCTCAAGAAGCTTCTTGTACTCCATGGCAGCCTTCATGCACTCCCCATTTCCATGATGATTCCTATGAGCTCCAAGAAAGACTCTTTCAAGAAAATCTAGCTAAGCAAATTGAGGAATTAGAGGCAAAGGTGAGATTGCTTAGTGAAAGAGAGATGGAAGTTTCAAACCTTAGAGAGGAGCCTATGCCAAAAGACACCCCTTCTACCAGTCCTCAAGCTAATTTCGATATTGATGAAGTGTTGGTCAAGTGGAGAGAAGAAAATCAAGTGATTTTGGCCCGAGGTCTGCCCCCGTTTTCTCATAAGCTTTCAAAAAGATCCCCTACTTTCCATTCCCAACCTGATTTTAACAGTCCTTGTGTTCCACCTCCTTGCCTGGTAAATGAAGAATGTTTCTCGTGTTGAGGAATCCATCTTGAGGGAAGCAAGTGAAGAGGAGTATGCTCAGTTCATGACTGATCAGGGAGACTTCATGAGTGTAGATGAGGAGGAGACCACCATAGGTACCCCCCTTGGTGAACAAGAAGACAGGTCACAAGTTTTTGCCTCTATCCCCGATGAGGAAGAGATAATCTTTGACTCTTTTCTCACTTTGCAAGACGTCATGAAGGAGTATGGACAGATTCTTGATCATGTTTTGAATGATTTGTTTGAAGTCATTGGGGCACGTTACATTCTTCTTCAAGGAGGCTATGAGCTGGCTAAGGGTGGAGAAGGCAGCATTGGGACTCAAATAAGTATGCAAAGGGGCAACAAGCTTTCAGATTTATCCTTTCAAGAGGTTGGTGAATTTGAAGATATTTTTGAAGTCATCAAGGAACCTGTTTTGAAAGAGGCATATGAAGAAGAGAGGATCCAATTTGCAGCTGCCCAAGAGGCTATCATGGATGACAATGAGGAGGGAATCATCATGGATGCTCCCTTTGAAGACATCATCAACAATGGAGAAGACACAGGTCATGCATACATGCGGATGTTCCAGCAATATGAAGAAGAGGTTGACAAACTTTATTTGTCAACAATGGATGATGACGAATGTAAGCAAGGTGAGCTCTCTCCTCCCTTGTTTGATGAACTTCCTTGTTGCTTTGATGAGGAGAATGACAGTGCCATGGAACCTGAGTTGGAGGAGGATCAGGGGCATGTCTTGGAAAAACTAGAGACTCTTGTTTTTAAGCAAGAAAAGAAGGGCCCTGTCCATTTTGATGAAAGCTTTGAAGAAGAGAGCCTTGAGCAAGAAAGTGATGTTCTGTAGGATGAGCAAGCAGTTTGTGATCCCATTTCAGACATCGCAACAGTCACCCTCCTTCAAGAAAGCCATGGGAAAGCAGAAGATAAGTTTGACAGTCTCTTCAATGAGGCAGAAGGGAACAAGTTAATCCATGATGCATATCAAGGGAGTTATGAGCTAGATGGTCCCTATGATGATGAGCCAGCAGCCATTGACTTCTTGGTGTGATACACTAGCATGAATGGCCAGCATGAGACAAGCTTCCAAGAGCAAGATGAATACATATATGTAACAGCATGTTTGACCCTAATTCATTTGGATACAATTCAATCAAGGTGGCAGACAAGAAGAACAAGTCACCAAGTCTCCTTTCCATTCAGCCACTTGTTTGGCACCTTAAGTTTTCTTGCCATGGAGACTTAAGAAGTCTTCCCTTTGATCCAGGAGGGAGGCAAATGTACCTAGTTAGTTGTACATAATAGTTTGCTTTCAGTGGTGTCTTTCGTTTTCCCTAAGTGTTGTAGCACGCATGTTTGTAGTTTTTTAGCCTTTGTTGTGTGTGTTTTCCTTTGTGTTTGAGGTAAAAGCTTTAATTGTTCATAGGTCTTTAGAAGGTTGTTGCTAACCTTTCAAGCTACATCCTAAGTCCATGCCCAATGGACTTTGAGGCTACTAGTCTTCTTCAGCATAGCAGGGATGCTTCCCCTGAGAATCGCCAAATTGTTGGCCATTTTTGGTCCCGCAGGCCAAAAATCGGTCTCCCTTTTCTTTCCTTACTATCCCAGTCTTTAATGTCTTCACCTTTCTGCAATTGTGCTTTCCCCCTTTTGAACAGCATTGTTTCTATAAAGAACCAAATGACTTGAGTCTTGTAGACATCTTGGGTTGATCCACAGGCTTATCCCGCTTCGGACAGCTGGTTTGCACAAGCCTTTCGGCAAAGGAATGCAAGTCTGTCTGCAAGCTCCGAAAGACATTTTGGACCCAAGATACCCTTGCGGAGGGTAGAAGCACATTGAAAAATGACAAGGCAGGAGGGCCCAAGTAAGTCTTCGGAAAAAATCCATGTAAAAAACAAGGAAAATTCAATGGATGATTTCCTTCGGACATTTTGTCCGAAGGAATTAATCCAAAGGAAAAAACTAAAAGAAAAGGGACCAAGGCATGAGGGCAGGTTTTTCTTCGGGCAAAATGTCCGAAGGAATTCCTTCGGACATTTTGTCCAAAGGAATTGAGATGACCAAGGGCAAGTGCCCTTGCGGAGCGCTCTTAGCAACGAAAAAGGGGGACCTTTTCCAAGGCCGAAGGGACACCTTTCCTTCGAGAAGGATCAAATGCAAAAGTCCGAAGGAATTGGAAAGCCGAAGAAATGACCAAGGTAATGACGGGCCCGCGAACGTCAAATTCAAGGCAGTGAAATAATCGTTGGCTTTCAAATGGCGACAGGCGCACGAATGTCAACTTTACAATGATAAGATAGTCGTTGATCTTGAAATGCTTAAGGACGGGCCCGCGCGTGGAAACTCATCGACCCACCGAGAAGAGAGCCTGAGAGCTCAAATTGCCAGCAAAAGACAAGAAGATAGCCCCGAGAGCTCAAATTGCCAGAAAGAGCCACGAAATGACAAAAGATAGCCCCAAGGGCCGAAAGAGCCAAGAAAAGACAAAATCCAGAAAAAGACAAAAGCCAAGAGTAAACTCAGCGACCTGTCGAGAAAGGAGCCCAAAGAGCCAAGCACAGACACAGACAAAACAGCCCAAGTGGCAAAAGAAGCATCGACACAGGAAGTTATTGCAGCGACCCATGCTTTCGTAGTGACATCTAATACGACCCATGCTTTCGCAGTAATAATTGATACGGGTTAGGCACCAAAGTCAAGACTCGCGACAGCTAAAGCATGGTCATCTCAGTCATTTCTAGAAGGATGACACCATCATGAGCAAGTCTTCCTTTTTCCAAGACTTTCAACACAACATGGGCCACCGTTTCTAGAAGGTGCCAAAGTTTTTCTTTTGGATGCTATATATTGTAACCTCTCATTTTGTGAATCTATCTCTTATTTTGTAAGGCGAAGCCCTGCCAAAATTTCACCTTGAATCAATAAAAATGCGTTTTACCTCTATTTGACTGGTTATATCTCTGAGTGTGTCTGCGTATTAACCTTATGTTTAGTCATTTTAGCTTGATGCTTTTACAAGTTGACACCAACACACCTAGTGTAGCTAGAGTACTAGTTCTACAGGTTAACAGGAAGTGTTGCATCTGGAGCGTAGAGACAGAAAAGGGTTATCAGACAGTGTGTTTTCTACAGCGTCTGTGGTAAGTTCATTTTGTGTGTTTTCACTAAGCCTCCCAGTTAAAACTCCCTATGGTCTAGTCTTTTCATTAGATACAGTGTATGTCCGCCCTCTTTTGGTTTGAAGTGTAAGTAATTGAGTAGATCAAACTTGTTTGATGGATCACCGTCTTAGGTTAGTTTATGTTTTCAGTATCCTTCTCTCTTTTCACCCCCCCACTATATATATTAGCAGTACTAGTGAAATAACTCAGAGACGCATCAAAGGGAGCTAGCTCTTATCTAGAGATTCTCCCCTCTATTTTGCCAAACCCACAGCAAGAAGAGAGTCTCCATTGTGCCGCGTGGAAGACAGAAGCTCAGCGTTCGGTCAAGGGTGCAATCCACAGCGTCAACAATTCATAAGAGTGGAATCAGATTGATCTTGCCTGCTGTCCATCCCAAGTTGTGTTGATATCTCAAAATTTGAGAATTGCGCTGCCTGATCGTCTTGTGTGGCCATGCTTTGATTTGGTTGCTCATTGGCATAAGCAACTTGTTCTTGGCCATGCCCCAAGGATGGATAACTGGGCTGCTCCTCCACCAAATTATTTTGAGTGGGACAAGAGCCTTGGAAGATGAAGGGGCATTTGGATTATAGCTTTGATAAGGCTTGGCATGTGTAATTTGACCTTGACCTTGATTGTAATTTTGGAAGGGAAGCCTATTTGCTTGTCCAAACTGCTGGTAGCCTTGATTTGGCCTATAACTCTGGGCTTGTTGTCTCTTGAGGGCAACTAACTCATTTGTAACACTCTGTAGCAGGCTCTTAATTTCATGGAGATCATTTACAGGGGTAGCAACCGGCTTCTCTTAATTAGGCAGAAGAGCTAGAGTGGGTGCAGCAGGCTAGACTGAGTGTTGTAAATCAGGGAAGAGTGGCATATGAGATCTAGGAGCTATCTTCTTGCTTGAACAAGGCAATTTTCAGCAGCTATGGCTATCTCAAAAAGAGCAAACAAAATATTCCCACCCATGGACTGTATCATGACAACAATGTCACTATTCAGGGCCTTTAAGTAGTAAAGAAAAGCATAGCTTGGGGTTGGCCTCACAAGAATTGAGATTCTGTCCCAAGTCTTTTGGAACCTAGTGTTAAAATCTTGCATAAACTCTTGCGGGGCTCTCTTCATGCTGGTTAATTGCTCGACCAGAGACAAATGGTCGCTTTTCTCCCCAAACTTATTGGCCAAAAGGGTCCCTCACTCATTCCATGAGCCAACTGAGTTCACAGGCAAGGTCCCATACCAGTCCAAAACTTTTCCTTTGAAGGACAAGGCTAGCAATCTAATGGCTACATTTTCCTCAGTGATATTATGGATGTTGTAGAGGTTGGCTATGTCTTTGATATGCTCGATAGAAGTGATTGGGCCCTCTCCATTAAAGGGAGGAACACTTTTGAGAGTTGTCCCTGGAATTGAGTCATACTGCTGAAGGTTCAAGGGGCTCTAACCATTGAAGGCCACAAAAGGGAAAGCCATGACTGTGAAAGGATTCAACCGGGGTCTCCTTGAGTAGGTGTATTTTATGGCTGGTTTAGGAAAGTGGCTTGCTACGTAAGGGTGGGTATTTGCAAACCTCAGCGTTTTCGTTGAGTTCAAAGGCAACTCAATAAATTCAAAAGGGACACCCCTAGAAGAACTTGTAGTGACCTTTGCCATGGGATGTCAGGGTGATCATTAACCAAACACTGAGTTCCTGAGTGGAGTCGCCAGGTGTTGAATATAGCTCCTTTTGGATTTTTAACAATATCAAGACCAGCACCAATCCTGAAAATTTCAAGACACAGAAAATTGTCTCACCGGGTGTGCCAAAAGTTGTTGACGTTGTGGATTGCACCCTCTAAAAGGAGGCTCAGCTCTCTTCCTCCACGCAGCACAATGGAGACATTCCTCTTGCTGTGGGTTGCAAACTTGAGGGATGAATCTCTAGATTAGGTGCTAGCTCCCCTTAATGCACCTTGAGGCCCTAGATTTCTTACTGCTAACAATGGGGGGGATTATAAGAGAAAATTACTGAAATCAGAACCTAAACTAATACGGTGATGCACCAAAATGGTTGGTCTTTTCAGCTTGGACATACACTTTACAGCAGAGAGAAGCAAGCATACACTTCATTCAAATGAGAACCTTTTCTGCATCAGTGTTTCAACAGGGGATCCTATGGAGATATAGGGAGGAAGAACTACCAGAGGTGTTCTAAAACACACTATTGGACAGTTTATTCACATGCGCCTATACTCTAAGTTGGACACTTCTTGTTGACCTGTAGAGAAGAACTCACAATACACCAGATATGTTGGCATAAACTTATGAAAGCGCAAAAGGAAATGACTGAACATAAGATAGAACCATAGACATGCAAAAGTGTAAGCTCAAATTGAGGTAAAAATGCTTCTTTTGATTCAAGGTAAATTCTTCAGGGCTTCGCCATACAATGCTGAGAGATTCTCCTCTCAAATGAGAACTTACAATTATATAGAGAGCTTGGAAACAAATAAATTGACCAATCAAGGGATGGAAACCCATGCTGCATTAAACACTTCTGTAGCAACCACAAGTCCATGCTGTTGCCTTATCCTTCCAATTGAATATGGGAGAGCCATGTTGTAGGTGCTCAAGTCATTGCCCTTGATGTCCTTTTCCTCCAAAAGCATGGGAAACTCCTAGCAACTGACAAGGCCATCCCCAAGTCGCGTTGACTGAGCCATGCTCTCTTCAATGCTAGGCGCACTTGGTTGTGCATTAATGGCAAAGCACGAAAACACGGGCTGCTCTCCTCTATAGTTCGAAAACCAATCATTTTATTGATTTTTTGGTAGAGACTATTTCACCTAAGTGCATTTACTCTTCCTGCTGACTGTTGACCATTTTTGGTCCAACAGGCCAAAAATCGGTCCCCTTCTATCCCTGTTGTTCTGAACCAGTTCATTTCTTGATTTTTCACAAGTCTGGAAATTTCTACGGACTCTGCAGGCTTTCCACAGACTCTGCAGGTCCATTTCTACGGACTCTGCAAGGATATCTACGGACTCTGCAGGTCCATTTCTACGGACTCTGCAGAGAAGTTTTCTATGGACTCTGCAGGTAGAGACGAGTTCTCGACACTTGGGCGAAAAATGGACCATTTCAAGTGCCCTTGCGGAGGGCAGTTCGGGACTCAAGAGCCCTTGCAGAGGGCAGGGAGCACTTTCAAAGAGGCCACAGAGAAAAGCCGAAAAGGGAAGTTTCTTTCGGAAATTTGCTTAAGGCAAAGGAAGTACCCTTCGGAAGGGTCGTTTCCAATTTTTCCGAGGGGCACTTTCCAAAGGCAGTCGAAGAAGCAAAGGAAGAAATCCTTTGGACTTTTTGTCCGAAGGAATTCCTTCGGACAAAAAGTCCGAAGGAATTCGAAAGGCGCGGAAAAGACTAAGGCAAGAACAATAATTTCTTCGAAATTTTTGTCCGAAGAAATTCGAGAAAGCCGCAAGCCAAAAAGCCCGGGGAGAAAATCCGAAGAAGTAGACAAGGCAATTCTTGTGGACTTTTTGTCCGCGGGAAAATGTTCGCGAAAAAAAGTCCGCGGGAAAAGGTTCCGAAGCAAATAGGCCGCCGAAGGACCCCGAAGGGCGGGTGCCCTTACAGGGGACTCTCGATTGCTAAATGAAAGACGCTTCTCCATAAGCCGAAGGGTCACCTTCCCTTCGGGAAAGTTCAAAACAAGAAGTCCGAAGGAAAGGGAGCGACAGAAAAGGATGAATCAAGAGAAAGCCGAAGAAATTCCAAGGGGTGACGGGTTCGAAGACGTCAAAGTCAAGCACGGCGAACTAGCTGTTGGAAGTCCAAATGCAGTGACGGGTGCATGAACGTCAATTTCAAGGCTCGTGAAATAGCCGTTGATTTTGAAAAGAGCCTAAGAGCCCAAAGAACGCAGCGACCCGCCAAAAGATAGCCTCGATGGCCGAAGGAGCCAGAAAGAGACAAAACCAGGAAGAAGACAAAGTGCGAAAACGGACAAACAGTCCAGGTGGCAAAGGGGAGGCGAGTTATTGCCAGGTGGTCATCAAACGGCGCAAACAGTAAATGGCGCAGTCTGTGTTCTCCATTTTGCATTTATAAGCAGATAAACCGTGTGAATATTTGGAAGGAGCAGTCTTGTCTGCAGAAAAGAGGTGCAGCGCGTGCTTTCACATTAATGTTTGAACGCCAAAGTCAAGACCGGCGATTACACAACATGGTTCCCGCAGGCCTCTTCTAGAAGACTGACATCAACAACAGTGACTTCCTCTTCTCGATGCTCTCAACACACATGGGCCAGCTTGTCAAAGAGCGCCAAAGTCTTTTCCAAAGCGGTGCCTTTACTTCTCCTCTTTCTATATATTGTAAACTTCTCATTTTGAGAAAGAAGCCATTCTCTTAGCCCATAAGGCAAAGCTCTGCCTCAAAATCTCTCGGACTAGAACTCTGTCGGATTTTTACATTGAATCAAGACTTAGCAATTTTTACCTCCATTTGGACTTGCACTCACGCATATGTCTATGTTTTCTTTTGTGTTAAGTCATTTTCTTTTATGCTTTTCATAGAACGATTCTAGCATGTCTGATGCATTGTGAAGTCTATTCTTCTACAGGTCTGTCAGAAGTGTCTACAACAGGAATATAGGCACATGTGAATAGGCTGCCAAAGTGTGTCTCAGAACATCTTTGATAGTTCTTCCTCCCTGTATCTCTACGGACCCCTGACTCACTGATACAGAAGAGTTTTCCACATCAAATGAAGTGTATGGGGGTTTCTTTTTGGTGAAAAGTGTATGTTCGGGTTGAGTGGATCAACTTTTTTGGTGTATCACCTTTTTAGTTTAGGCTTAGGTTCTGTTTTCAGCATCCTTCTCCCTTTTCATCCCCCCCCTTTTTCATTTATTTGTTAGCAGTAGGAAGTCCAGGACCTAAAAGATACATCAGAGGGAGCTAGCCCTTATCTAGAGACTCTCCCCTCCAGCTTTGCCGGTCCCACAAGCGAGAGGGGAGTTTCCATTGTTGCGTGTGGAAGGCAGGAGCTCGGCCTCCTGCCCAGGGTGCAATCCACTGCGTCAACAATGACGACACCTGTGCCACCTGCATTGGTCTGGTTCACCCTTGGATCTGTGTTTTGACTTGTCACACCACTTGGAACATTTTGAGCTTTTGTTTCATTGTGCATGTGGCTGCAACCTGGGTTACCCGCTTTGTTTTTTCTTACTTGCTACTTCCCCTTTGTCCTTAGCCATTCGAGCTCTCGGGCGCTTGTTATTTTTTCTCGGGTTCCTTTCTTTGCTTGCTTGTTCATTTGTCCTTTGGGTTTCAGGCTTTTGGTTCTGAATTCCTTCGTACAAAATGTACGAAGGAATTCTCTTTTGGGCTTGCATTCTTGACATTCCTTTCGCAGGCCTTCGGGCTTCCTTTTAGCTTGATTACTTCCCAACGGCTAGTTTATTACCTTGAAGTTGATGTTCACGGGCCCGTCATTGGACATTTGAATCCCAACGGCTAGCTTATCACCTTGAAGTTGACGTTCACGAGCCCGTCACTCACAAGGACAATTCCTTCGGCATTTTTGCAAACGAACTTTTTCGAAAGGAAAGTGATCCTTCGAAAAGATTGAAATGGTCCTTCGGCATTCGAAAATGGCCTTTGCCTTTAGAAAAATACCTTCGAAAAAGCTGCAATGGTCCACTTTGAAAAGAAAGTGACCCTTCGGAAAAATGGAAATGGTCCACTTTGATGACCAAGTGCCCCCTGCAAAGACACCTACCCTTCGGACTTCTTGTCTTTCGAATTTCTTTGGACAAAATGTCTGAAGGAATTCCTTCGGACATTTAGTCCGAAGGAATTCGACCTTGGTTTTTCTTCTTCAGTTTTCCTTCAAACAAAATGTCCGAAGGAATTCTCTTTGCTTGTCACCTTTTTCCGAAGGGCAAGTTCCCTTCAAGCTTCCTATCTTTGCCCCTTTGCTTCAACCAAATGCCCTTCGCAAGGGCATTTCAAGCCCAAAGTGCCCCTCGAAACTTTTGCACCGGTCCTCACGCCAACGAAAAGCCCTCCACAAGGTCCATTCTGCCTTCCAACATACCCTTCGAAAGTTTTGTAAAGGTCCATTTTATACTTGAAGTGCCTCCCGCAAGGGCACATACCCTTTGGGGAAAATGCAAATGACCCTACAAAACACCCAAGTGCCTTTCGCGGAAAAACACTTGCCTTAAGAAACGTCTAAGACCAATTCGGCTCTTTCGAAGGACTTACTCAAAAAGCTTTGAAGTAAAGACGTCTCAAAACCTGATTGCTCTTTTAGTGCTGGAAAAGACTAATGCTTGATGAGACAACCCCTACACCTGCACAAAAACAACTTTTCCCTTGATTTTTAAAAGGTTATGACCTAGTTTCAGGGCAAAAGGTTATGAAGAACAAGGCTTCAAGGCAAAAGAAGGGGGGTGCCCATTTTGGCATGCAGGGTTCACAAAATGGTCAACAATAAGGAAAGTGTTAGTGAACAAGGAATTGAAACAAGAAGTGAAAGAATTTCGAGATAAGAAAAATGGGTTAGAGAACAGACAAAATAATCAAGTTCCAAAACTAAAGAAAGCCCTAAATTAAACCAAACTGAACTGAAGTTGGAGTGATTTGATTTACAATCATAAGAGACGAAAGAGTAGTAGTCAGTTTAATTAAGTTCTTATAATCTCTTTACTAATCCCTAGAGGGGCTTTCCACTTGTTCTTTGTTACCATCTTATGGAGAAAACTCCAATTTGGAAATTGTCTAATGTGTTTGCATTACATTTCATGAGAGGAGGTAAAAGACTCCATGTGGTAAGTCTAAATCTATTTTCTTTAGTTTCTTACCTTGTAAACTTGACTTATTTTGCCTAAATTAGTTTCTTACTTTGTAAACTTGACTTATTTTGCCTAACTTATAACACCTAAGCTCTAGGGTATTTATACGCGCACTCAATGCTTATGTTACAGTGGCCATGCTCAACATCTCACACAAAGCAATTAGCCAATATTATTTCAAGACAAGACTTTTAATTTGCACTACACCATTTTGTTTATGAGTATGTCTTGTAATGTAAGTTCAAACTACTAAAAGCACCTACGCTAATTTGTTTGAGTATGTTTCATAATGCAAGTTCCAACTACAAAAAGCACTTATAATAAAAAACACAATCTAGATACATGCTATAAAGCTGGAGATAGCTTACCTCAACAATAATGCTTTAAAAATGTTGTTGATCCCTACAAAGATTAAATTGTACAAATGGTGGAACATGGGTGAAAAGCAGCACACGTTTCACCATAAGTGGAAATGGAATGTGCTTGTAAACTTTATATGGCCATGTCACATTCCATAGATGTCATGCTTTGTTCACATACAAATTATTAGCACAAATATATGATTCGATCAATACGTACTCCCACTAAAATACTATGTAGTTAAAAACATTGAGCTCACACAAAATTATGAATTTTGACTTTTGGCACAACATTGTATTTGTCATTGGTTTCTTGTAGACAGTTAAACATCATTGCTCTTAACTTCATAAATTTTACAGAGCACGATATCTATTTCAAATTCCAAGATGCGACTACTGTGCCTTCCTCATCATGCACCATGGATATATTCTGGTTTTCAGTAGAAATTTTGCATATATAGTTCCACTCAACTCTTAGTCAATCTATTTTATGAGTTGACCAGCTCAAGGCTGTCACCCATCATATAACAACCTCATTAGTATATTGAGTTCTCAAACATCAATTTCAACTTCCAACTATGTCACTCAAAATTTAGATATGCTTTTGGCGTTACATCCTCCACACACTAAATGTTAAATTTCTCCCGACTTGCTGTCCCTTGAGTTTAGTACAGCAACTTCTCTAATACATACGTTAAATATAAATTCTCCGAGTGATACATCTCTTCTCTCCATTCTTTGCCCTCTTGATTATCTATGCATACCTTAGTGAGTGTGTGTGTGTGTATCATTATTTTGTATCCATAAACATTAAAGAGGAAAAATTGCAATATGAGAATAGTGTTGTAATATACAATTATTTGGATAAAATAGAAGACACCTGGAATCTGCACAAATAGTAGCCTTCCCCAAAATGATGCCTTAACTTCTCAATTGGATTTCTTGTAGGGTCATGCGGTTGAAACGGGACACTCAAATTTACAAGTGCTATCACTCTGTCTGGTCGAAAAAGACAAAGGCGTGAAGCAATGACAGAGCCCCAATCATGGCCAACCACAAAGACCTGCTCACAATAACCAAAATAGAATAAGGAAGGTCTGATCAATGCCTCCTCAAAATAAGAATTTCACCCAAATGTAATAGCAGATAGCCAGGCACAAACAAATTTAAATGCTAGCATGGATCTAAGTTTTTAACATATTACCTGCTTATGGAATGCATGCAACGATTCATATTAAAACAAAACAACTCTCTTCAATAATAAGGTATCAATGCTCGATTAGCAACTTTAGGGTTGCATGCAGATTAGCATTAAATGTATACCGTCAGATGTGAAGCCAATAAAACTCTTACGACTGCACTTAACAGAATTTATCAGACAAATTAAATGGTTTTCGGTAGAATACTGTATCATCTTCCTGATGTCAACAATTCTTTTCAAGGATGTCATGACACAAAGGTTGCTCATTGTTCTCAGTCGTGTAGAAATGCCAGAATCAATGGTGTAATATGGACAAAGCCCATTTGTAATAGAAGGGAAAACATGGGTGCAGTTTAGGTGTAAAGCAATGACAAAGCACCAATTATGGCCAGCCAAAAAGGCCTCCTCACAATCACCAAAAGAAAAAAAAATAGTTTGACCAATGCCTCCTCACAATAAGAATTTCCAATAAAAGTTATAGGTAGTGGTAGATAGCAAGGCCCAAACAAATTTAAATATTAACATGGCTTTATTTTGCCAACAAAACACTTATTTATGGAATGTGTGCAAATAGTCGTATTAACAAAAGAACTCTACGCGATACTAAGGCATAAATGATTAATCAACAAATTCAAGATCGCATGCAGATTAGGATAAATGTGCACTGTGGGATGTCAAGACAACCAATCTATTATGACTGCATTTGACATAATTAGCAGACAACTTAATATGATTTTGTGTAGAATATTCCATCCTCTTGCCAAAGACAAAAATTATTTGCAAGGATGTCATGACAACTAAAGATTGTTCATTTCGACCATGTAGAAAGCCAACATGAACGGAATAATGTGGGGAAAGTCCACTTGTACTAGAAGGGCGAACATAGGTGTAAGAAAGGAATGAAGCAATCCGATTGTGGTCAACCATAAAGGCCTGCTCACAATCACCAAAAGGAAATAAATTTTTTGACCAATGCCTCCTCACAAAAAGAATTCACTTACAAGTGATATTAGATACAAGGCACAAACAAATTTAAACGTTAACATGGATTTATGTTTTTAACATAACACTTCTTTAACGAACACATGCAACTAATCATATTAACAAAAAACAACTCTGCAATAATAAGGCATAAATTCTTGATAAAATAATTTGGCTCGCATAGATATTAGTATTACATGTCTAATGTAGGATGTCGAGACAATCAAGCTCTTATGACTGCATTTGACATAGCTAATCAGACAGGTTATTATGATTTTATGTAGAACACTCCATCCTCTACCCGATGTCAGGAAAACTTTCAAAGGATATAATAACTGAAGATTGTTAATGGATTTCAGCCATGTACAAATGCAAGAATTAACGTGGGAAAATACCAGTTGTATTAGAAGCTCAAATATGTGTAGGATTCATTAAAATTTATGTGTCTTAAAGTATGATAACTTAGGATATGAAGGTAAATACATTATTAAAAGTAAAATTCCATAATGAAGTTTCTTATTGCACATGTAAAGGGCTTTTGCTCATAAAGGGTAAGAATAGTTATAACTATGCCCTTAAGCCTTAGGGTAGGGATTGTGTTCAGGAGATTTTACATAGGTGGTATTGAACACAGTAAGGCCAAGTGTAGCAACTAAAACTACCTTTTTTAGGTTCTTTGGTCTTTTTTGTCCATACCTTCTCAAGAAAGTATCTTCCAACCTTATGTACCATGGATAAGCTACAATCAGGATGAATTAAGACCTGTGTTGAGGTTTTTGAAATTCTAGCATTGTACCTTTTGGTGTTCCAAATCTAGCAGTTGAAGAAATCAGATTCGATAGTATTCCAAGTTTTAAACTATTCACAGATTGCAACTTATTTTTAAAACAGGATTTCTACAAATCAGAAACCAGAACCAGCTTCTTGGCCTTGTGGGAAGACACCAGCAATGGAATCATTCTCTAGCCCTCATCAGGACATTATTCTAAGATCATAAATCACATTATCAGTGGTGGTAATTGTAAGGAACCCCATGAAAGAGATAAGAGGATTTGTATAAATTTGGCTGAATATGCTCTATGCTGGTGGCAGACTAAGAAGGGGATGACTTGATGGGAGCAATGAAAAAAAAAGTCAGTCAGGACTCAATAATCAAAGAAAGGAGGTTGACAGGTTTCACCTCAATTGAAACACCTTTGTAAAGGTCAGTAACGAGAACCCAAGAAACCAAGAGAACCAACAAGATACTCATATCAATCAGCAATCACTTGAGATCATTCATGTTTCTAATCTGATCAAGACAGTGATGACATAAAACCGAGGTCTTGGATAGGCATGATGTCTCTGTCTTCCGATTACACCCTATGGACGAATACAATAAAATCCAATTTGCTACTCTATGCATTGAAGGGCTAGCATTTGATGGTGGAAAATCATAGAATGTGAAAGATTTGAGGTTGAACGTCTGCAGAACCCCCAGCCCAAGATCACCACTTGGGACAAGTTTGTGACTGTTATGAGCCCAACTATAGCTGGATGCAACTGCTGTAAACCTAGGTTCAAGCCCTAGATTGGAACAGGAAAAACTATGCCTCGATAGTAGATGATATCAAAGTTCTGATAGTTCTAAAATATTTTCTGCTGTAAACACTAAATATAAATACTAAAAAATTCTTTAATTGTTTTATAAATATAGAAACTGAAAACTACTGCAAAACTTCAAAATCTAAAACTGGGAAGAACCCTACAACTAAACTTCAAATTTTATTTTTTCTGGAAAGCTGGAACAAAAATAAAACTTTCACTATTACTGAAAAATAAATCATCCAAAAGGTGGCCATCCTTAGAAGGAATCACCTTCGCTGATAAGAGTTCTTTGGGAGCAACTTTGGACATTCCAAAAACATCTGGATGAAGTCTCTCCCACAACCTTTTTGCAGAATGCATATTCTTGGATGAGTCTTCCAGTTTCCTATAGCAACAGTGGAGTTTATTACTACATTTCACAATTTCTTCAAAATTATTCAACCCATTGATGATAACTTTCTCAACAATTTCCTTAAACACCACGACCATACCATCCAATGTCATCAACCTGAGGAAGTTTTCCTTATCCATGAAAATACTTGACAAAAGAGGAGGATGAACATCCTTCTTAGAAGTGACAGGTCTCAAGATATATTCGATATACTGGCTAAAGACAGCTACTTGATCTTTCAGATTTTCCTTGGACACTACATCTTTCTCCATATGTTTCATGGTGTTCTAGTATGGAGAAGTATGTTAGCTCATCACCCCAATCCTGTTCGGCTAGGGGAGAACAATATCTTGCACACTGTAATCATATACATCCATATCTTGTTTATTCTTGGAAACAATAGGAGTGCCTATTTCAGTATGGGTTTGCCCCAAATCATCCATCCTGAAGAAGCTCTTTGATTTAGCACTTTGGGGAGTTTTTCTTCTCACATAATTAGAGACCATCTCAACATCTGGTACCACGGCATTTACAACACGACTTCCTTTTGTTGAAAAGTTGCTCCACCCATAAAGACTCTAACATTGACATTGACATTGGCATTGGCATTGAGCCCTCGACAAGGGTGTTGTTAGATTTGTCACCAATGAAGGTGACAAGGGAGGAAGGAACACAACACATTCCAGGTAGGTAGTACATTGATATTGGGAGTAAAAGGAGAACGGTTGCCATGAGAAATGAGTGGAAGGGAAGAATCAACATTAGGTAAAAGCCACTATTGGTGACAGAAACTACATTTGGAAAAGGGGAACAACCTTGGGTAGCTTTTCTCTGACCACCAACCAATGCAGCATTATCCAAGTAAATTTGAGCATCAACTTCAATAATAAAATAATACACATCAAACCCACCAAGGGACTAGGGAGAGACATCTTTTACTGATTCTTCTCTGTTATGATCTTGAGGAATTGCCATAATACTTTTTCCTGAGCAATTGCTGCACAAAGACCCAATGTCTTTTAATTTCTCATTGTTGTCTCCGTCATCTCCTCTACCACTTATGAGAACATCAGAATGAACTACATTTTGCTGAGAAGATTTATTTTGTACATTTTGGCCTCTCGCAAACTGATCCTTCAACTGTGTTTGGCTTAGGGGAGTCGAAGATCCAAAACCCATCCTTCCACATTCAGCCCATTTCTTCTTTGGCCATTTTTTTATTCTAATTAGAACCGGTTTGGTTTGGTTTGGTTTGGTTCATTCCTCAATTGAAGTCATGTCAACATAAGAATAATCAATTTCAATCAAAGATTAAATAAAAATAAGCTCCTCTAAAAGGTGGGAGACTCAACAGGGTCTTCATCAACCAAATCAAGAGGAACCATGAATGCACTGTACATAATATCCAGAGACATTCCAACTCATTTCTCTTCTTTTAAGTGTTGTCAGCCTGGAGTTGCACCCTGATCAAAGACGTGCTGAAATGGCTAATCCTCGCTCCCGTTGAAACATGGGATCTTCTCACGAGGGTGGATGCCTCAATGATGAGAAGAACCTCTAGAGAAAGCTAGTTCCTGTAAGATGTATCTATGAGGATCTCGACTTCTACACTACAAACTCTCTGAGGAAAAAGGAAGAAAAAACTTGAAAAGAAATCCTAGCTAAAATGGTGATACACCTAATTTGCTTGATCCACTCAAATCGAGCTTCTGAGACCACTGATTCAGACAAGGAAGAGGCAAAAATTCAACTCCAATTGGTCAATACACATAAGTATTTCATGAAAAGGTTTAATCCAATGATCTAAGCTTGAGGAAAATGGAAAAATAGACCTGATAAAAGGCACTAAACAGCCACTAATATCCACTATAAACTCAGCAAAAGACGTTTTTAATACAGAACGTGACTTGCATACGACCAGTTAGTAACTAGATACAAATCTAAAATTTGACGAGGAAGAAAGAAAATCTATCACGTAGGCAAATCAAGAGACAAAAGTACACTATACCAACTAATGGAAATTAAAAAAACACAGTGCTCTTCTTATTGATTCCAAAAAAGGGTTACAGCACAATCTTTGGCAGAAGTTTTCTTGTTAAAAGAGGGATCATTTTTACAAGGCTAAAAAGCCATTAATATAGAAAATTACAAAAAGCCAAGATTCACGTTTGAAAATAAAAAGGAAGTAAATTCAAACCAACTCGGCCTTTACAAAAGTCTATTTTGTCTTGCATGAAAATTCTTTGCGTTGAAAAGTGGATGGTGGGCTCAAACGATTGACTTTGCTTATGCATGATCGATTGAGCCATGTCTAAAATTAGAGACTAGCTCTTTGGCGTTTGAAAGTGGACAGCTGGGCTTGTTGAAACGCCCACCTCTCTTTGCATGGAAATCCATGCCCACCTCTAAATTTGGCTTCTTCATCTGGAGTTGTTGAAACAATTTGAAATGTTGAGCTGGAATGTTTGAAGGGCTAAGTTGGATGCCAGTCAACTGAAAATAGCCCTCGCTTTGCATTGATTTCTCTTCTTTTGGTCTTCTTGTCTATATTTCGTCTCAAGATTTATTTTGTTTAACTTCTTGCGGATTTCTTCCAGTTGACTTCTCCTTCCTGCAGACTTTCTCTCAAGAATTTGGATTTCCTTGGTCTTAGATTTCTTCGAACCTTTTGTTCTTGGCTGCATTTGTCTCAGGTTATATTTCCTCGGCTTTTCTGTCTGGCAATTTTTTCAAAGGAATCCTTCAGACAAAAAGTCTGAAGGAATTCCTTTGGATTTCTGTCATCTCCCCTTGGCTTTCTTTCGAAGATTTGCCCTGTCCTTTTCCCGCGGACAAAATGTCCACGGGAATTTGTCTTGTCTTTTTCCTTTGGCACTTGTTTCCTTCGGACAAGTGTTTTCGAAAGAATTCTTTCGGACATTCATTTCGCCTTTTGAACTCTATCGAAGGGTACCTACACTTCGGGATCTTTGTCTTGGTCCTTTCCGAAGGGATTCGTTCCCTTCGGGATTTCTACTTGCGTCCTCTTCGAAGGGAAAGCCCTTGTTATTTTCCGAAGTGAGCTTTCCCAAAGGGTAGGTGCCCTTCGGGGTTCTTGAATGGCCCTTTTTCCCTCTTGGAATGACTTTTACCGAAGGGCACCTTCCCTTCGGCAATTTGGAAACGCTCCTTCCCAAAGGGCAAGTACCCTTCAGGATTCTTGTTTGTCTCTTTCTGCCAAGTGAATCTCTCGTGGACAAAAGTCCGTTGGGGATTGTCCCTTAGCCTTCGTGGTCTTAGCCCTTCGGGCTTTTTGTCATGATCTTCTCCCGAAGAGCAATATCCCTTTGGGCTTTTTGTAAAGCCTTTGAATTTCGTGAGATGGACCTTCCCAAAGGGCAGGTGCCCTTCAGGTTTTTTTTAGAAACGTCCCTGCCGATCCTGAAATGAGCCTTCCCAAAGGGTGCCTACCCTTCGGGTTTTTTGTCAATGACCCTTCCAAAGGGTACCTGCCCTTCGAGTTTTTTAAATAGCCCCTTGGACTTTTCAAACAGCGCCTTCCTGTCAAATAACCCTTAAGAAAAAGGCACCCAGATATTTTGGAAACATCCCTTCCGAAGGGTACATTGCCCTTCGGGTTTTTTAGAAGTGTCCTACGAATATTTTGACTTGGCTTTTGAACTTTTCCAAAGGCTTTTTGTCCGAATTCTATTTGCTTGTTCTTCAATGTCTGCAACTTTGAACTCTTCACTGGCACCTACTTTGGATGCTTCATTGCTTGTTACTTATAAAAGGGATAAGTCATTCACCCTAAGAAACCCAAAATGTACTACCCTGAGTAATTCAGGTTTCCAACCCGGATTACTTTTACTGATAAAACTTTCATAAGCAAAGCACTTCTCAAAACCCGATTTGCACTGTCAAGAGTAATTTGGGTTTTCCAACCCGGATTACTTCTGCTGAGGGGTTTCAACTGTTGATTACTCATAAAGTGAAATAAGTTGTCTCTCGTAAAACCCGAAGCCTTTTGCTGTGTAAAACCCAAAGTCTTGCTTGAATGCCCACCCTCTCACACTTAGGCAAAATTTTGGTATGTAGGCCAAAAAATGGCCAACATTTCTGGCGACTCACAGGGAAGCATGCCTACCATGCTTGAGAACTCAGACCATACAGATGCTATTTGAACTCTCAAAACAATGATAACCCTGATTTTTGACTAAAAATCTCCTCTAATCATTGATTAACTGTTGTCAACCTGGAGCTGCGTCCTGAATCGAAGACGTGCATGAAATGGCCAGTCCTCTATCCGGTTGAAACAATGGGATCTTCTCACGAGGGTGGGTGCCTCAATGGTGAGAACCTCTAGAGAAGACTGGTTCCTGTAAGATGTATCAATGAAGATCTCTACTCTATGCTGCGGAGTACCATGGAAAAGGGAGAAGGAAACTTTAAGGGGAAATCCTACCTAATAAAGGTGATACACCAGAAGATTGATCCACTCAACTTGTACCTTAGAACATTGAACAAACAAAGGAAAAGGAAGACCTTAGTGTAATGTCCCCACTTTAGCAGTTGACCAACTTTGTGTGCATTAACCTAGTTCTACATGGTCTCGAGGGCTAACGAAGGGTTTAAAGGGATCATAAAGTGTTTTGGCCTAGTCATTTTCAGTTTGGGCCAAAATGGAGTTGATTTAGTCAGTTTCAGGCATACTATTTTTAGTAAGTTAACAGGGCACAACGGAGGCCAGTTTTGGTGATTGGATTTGATACTCCTTGACGAGAGCTTTCCGGCGAACTATCACTCGCGCTATTCGGAGTCCTATTGCTATTATATTTTAATGCCTAAAGTGTTATTAAAGTAACATTTAATTTAATTGTAAAATATTAAAGTGTTACTTTAATATTTATTTTATGGGGATGTGTACCCAAGGGAGACATAAGTGAATATTTTAATATGTTGCACATCTTTTATCCCACATTGCTCATGAGAGTTGAGTCAACCCTTGGAGAAAGAATAAAAGGAAGCGTTTGTGGCTTCATTCAGCGCGTTGGATGAGAAGAATTGATGTACTTGCAGTTTGCAGGTTGTTTTTGGCATTTGGGAACGTTCTTCCCATTTGTATCACTCTAGACATCAATCATTGGGACTGGTATTTGGAGTCTATGCTTTCAGCTTCATGGTTATTGCAATTTGTAGGGTTATTTTTCAGCTACAGGGAGAGTCTCGAAATTGCTCATATCTTCCATTGTTGGTCGTGCCACTGTAGCAGCCACATCACTATAGCAGCGGTGTCACTGTAGCAGTTGCGTCACTATAGCAACCGCGTATTGTAGCAGTCGCGTCACTGTAGCAGCCGCATAGCAGTAGACTATATTCTCCCTATCGCAGCACTTGTTAGTTAATTTGATGCAGCAGATTGTACCTTCAGTATTTGCTGAGGATATTCGCTTGATCAATAAAAACAATGTTCATTCCATTCTATTGCTGGAGTATTTAGTGAGTTATTGCATGGCCGACATTGCACTTGTTTATTCATTTTGTAATCAATATAAATACAGTGTGTTGGTTATTTCAGTTATGAGTGTTTATGCTTTCAATTCTATATTCATGTTACATGCATAAGACTTTGCAAAAACACACAAAAAAAACAATACAAGCAAACCATTTCGCAGTCATAAGGGGTTTTAAAACTTACACGGAGAAAGGTTTTCAGCTGGGTTAGTTTTGGGCGTAACAGAGGTGCCCATTATAGTGGTATCAAAGCTTGTTTTCCTGCCATTTTGTGAGGTTCCATGCATCCAACATATCATTATTACTTGAGGAGAAACCAGACAAACCCAGACTTACATAATTCCCCAGAGATTGAAGAGGAGGGTGACCCTTTTTCAGCACCAGCGATGGGTGACAGAGATGGGGAAAGGGGAGAACCTAGCACTAGGGAGATGCTTACTGATCTTGTTAGGGGTCAGAGGGAGCTACAGGCTACATTGCAGCATATGGCTATAGCCATTACACAACATTTGACTAGAGCAGATCAAGGCAATAATGCCAACCAAGGTAATAATGCCAATCAGGGTAATAATGCTAACCAGGGAGGTGGACAGGGTAATGGAGGTAATGGAGACACATCAGTTAATAGAGGAACCAGGGCATATGCTAGAGCAGGTTCTACTACAAGACCGCTCATGCCACGTTTACCTTCGAGACAGAATGACCAGAATAATGTTGGTCCTACACAGCAAGAGATATAGGACCAAATACTGGAGGATTGGAGAAATTCTGGACCAGATTTTCAGGGTGAGATGTCTTTCAGGGAGTACATGGATGTTACGCTGAAACATTTACCTCAGAGAGGCAACAGGCAGCAACATTATGAGCTTAAGAAGAAAGTTGGTAAGCTCTCAATTCCATATTTTGATGGTACAGGCAAGACTACAGCCAAGGCTTAGGTGCAAAAGCTCGATACATATTTCCAGCTCAGCCCGATGCCTGAGGATGATGCCATCAAGTACGCAACTCTACATCTAGATGGCAGTGCCCATGAGTGGTGGCACCATGGGATGGTGACACTTGGACATAACCAGATTGATACATATGCAGAGTTCACCGAGAGGTTGATCGAGCGGTTTGACACTAAAGACCCGGAATTGCATTTCAAGGAGCTAGCACAGCTTAGACAGTGGGGTTCTGTGGAGGCCTATATCACCGAGTTCCAAATGATGGCAGTATTGGTGATAGATATATCTGAGAGGAGACTCGTTCTTTTCATGGATGGGCTTTTCTATCCCTTGCGAGGTTGGGTAAAAGGACACAACCCTTCTTCACTTCAGGAGGCTATTAAGAAAGCGAGAGACCTAGAACCTTCTTCCTACAGGAGTAAATTTCACTTTAAGGACTCTCATTTTAAGAAGGATAAGGAAAAGAAGACATTTCAGAAAGACCCTCAGCAACCTAAGGGGGAAACTAAAAGGTTGGACAATGACACCCTCAATGAGCTCAGGAAGAAAAAACTATGTTTTCATTGTAGGGAGCCATGGCATCTTTCCCATAAGTGTTCGCTTAAGGCGAAGGCTAAACAAATGGAGTATTTTTCAGCAGATGAATCATCTTTCGAGGACGAGGAGTAACATTCAGATTCGGAGTCTAGTCATGGTGATAGCACTGCTGAGGAGAGTTTGGATGATGATAAGTCTCTTGCTTGGTTGACAGGGGTCCAGAAGGTCATCACCTTTAAGGTAAGAGGGATGATTCAGGGGTAGCGTGTGGTTTCATTGATTGACACAGGGGCAACGCATAACTTTATCGATGCACAAATGGTGGCCAAAAGAGGCCTTCAAACAAAAGAGCACGCGGGGTTCAGAGTCATGGTGGCCAATGGCCACAAGTTATTATGCACCTAGAAGATTTCAAATCTTCGCATCAGATTGGGAGGAGATTATGAGTTGGAGGATGATTTCTATGTAGTTGACATGGGTGATTATGATGTCATCTTGGGAATGACATGGATGGCTTTGGTAGAGTTTACCTTCAACTTGGCTAAGTTGGAGATGAGGTTTCAGCATCAGGACAGGAAGGTGGTGCTTCGAGGTTTATCAGATGGGGGGCTCAGGGTGGTATCATTGAAGAGGATGGAATGGTTATTTAGACATGATGATGTAGAGTGGGCAGCTGAATGTTTGATCATGCCTACGCCTCCAAAGCAACAGGTTAAAAGCCATCATCCAGATATACAGGTGATCATTTCTAGGCATGATAAGGTGTTTGGTAGCATTCCACATGGGGTTCCTCCCGAGAGGGGTATAGAGCATGTTATCGAGCTAGAGGACGGGGCTAAACCAGTCATCATCACCCCTTACCGCCATCCTAAAAAGCATAAGGATGAGATAGAGAAGACGATAAAGGAGCTATTGGAGATGGGGCATATTAGGCCAAGCAAAAGCCCCTTTGCTTCAACGGTTGTTTTGGTAAAAAAGGATGGGACAATGCATATGTGCATTGATTATAGAGCTCTCAATAAGAAGACAATTAAGACCAGGTACCCCATCCCTAAGATTGATGATTTGATTGATGAGCTGCATGGAGCACGGTATTTCTCTAAGATAGACTTACGTTCAGGATACCATTAGATCAAGATGCGAACAGAGGACATAGAATAAACTGCCTTCAGGTGTCACTACGGATACTTTGAGTTTTTGGTTATGCCATTTGGGCTAACCAACGCTCCAGCTACCTTCCACAGTTGTATAAATCAGGTGTTCAGAGGGTAGCTTCGGAGATTTGTATTGATATTCTTTGATGATATCCTGGTATTCAGTAGGACTTGGGCGGAGCACCTACAACAATTAGAGGAGGTGTTGGTTATTTTGGAGAGGGAGTCACTATATGCCAAGGAATCGAAGTGTGAGTTTGGCATGACAGAGTTGCTCTACCTTGGCCATATTATCAGTGCTGATGGAGTTAGGGTGGATCCAGAAAAGATTAAGGCAATTGTTGATTGGCCTACTCCAACAAGCCTTACACAACTCAAAGGTTTTTTTGGATTATGTGGATTCTATAAGAGATTTGTGAAGGGTTTTTCGCAGACTGCAACACCATTAACAGATCTCACCAAGAAGGGTGCTTTTGTATGGACAAAGGCAACACAACAGTGTTTTGAGCATTTCAAGCAAGTGATGTCTTCATGTCCAGTTCTAGCTCTACCCGACTTCACGAAGCCTTTTGAGCTTCATTGTGATGCATCGGGTGATGGGATTGGAGCAGTATTGATGTAGGAAAAGCATCTCATTGCTTTTGAGAGTAGGAAGTGTTGACGTTGTGGATTGCACCCTTGACAGAAGGCTGAGCTTGTCTTCCATGCGGCACAATGGAGACTTCTCTCTTGCCTGTGTCTGGCAAAGCTGAAGGGAGAATCTCTAGATAAAGACTAGCTCCCTTTGATGCATCTCTGAGTTATTTCACTACTAATGCTAATATATAAAAGGGGGGGTTGAAAAGAGAGAAGGATTACTGAAAACAGAACCTAAACTAATACGGTGATGCACCAAAAAGTTTTATCTACTCATTTACTCACACTTCAGACTAGAAGAGGACATACATACACTTTATCTGATGTAAAGACCAGATTGTAGGTAGCTTTAACAGGGAGACTTAATGAAGACACAGAAAATGAACTTACCATAGGGACTGTAGAAAAACACACTGTCTGATAACCCTCTTCTATCTCTGCGCTCTAGATATAGCACTTCTTGTTCCCTGCAGAAATGGTGCTTTGTCTATACCAGGTATGTTGGTGTCAAACTTGTGAAAGCATCATGCAAAATGACTGAACACAAGGTTAATACTTAGACACACTCAGAGATATAAACAGTCAAATAGAGGTAAAACGCATTCTATTGATTCAAGGTGAAATTTTGGCAGAGCTTCGCCTTACAAAAATGAGAGAATATATAGAGGAGAGAAAGCAATGGCGCCTTTTTCCACAAGTGGCCCATGCTGCGTTGAATTCATTGGGAAGAGGAAGTCCATTGAATGAAGCCATGCTGTGGCAGTTGCCAGTCTTGACTTTGGCGTTTAAATTATATTAAACATCATTGTGAAAGCATGGGTTGCGCTCTTTTGTCTACAAACAAGACCACTTCTTAATGAGATTCACGAGGTTGTTTGCTCATTAATGCAAAATGAGAAAAAACAGGCCACGCCATTCACTGTTTGCGCTCTTTGATGACCATTTCATAAGGACTGTTCCAACCGCTGTAATAACTCTTCTGCCGACGCTTCTTTTGCCACATGGGTCGTTTTGTCCGTATCTGTGCTTGGCTCTTTGGGCTCCTTTCTTGGCGGGTCGCTGAGTTCACTCTTGGCCTTAAGGCCTTTGAATTCCTTCGGGTTTGCGCTCAAGCATTTAAAGATCAACAATTATTTCATTTCCATAAAGTTGACATTCGCATGCCCGTCGCCATTTGAAAGCCAACGGCTATTCCATTATCCTGAATTTGACGTTCGCAAGGACGTTGCTGCATGTTTGAATTCCAACGGCTATTTCGCGATACTGAATTTGACGTCTTTGAGCCCATCACCCCTTTGGTAATTCCTTCGGCCTTTTGTCATTGAACCCTCCCGAAGGGAAGGTGTCCCTTCGAAGCTTGGACAAGGTCCCCCTTTTGGCAGCCGAGAGTCCCCCGCAAGGGCACTTGCCCTTCGGGCTCCTTTGGCTTCTCAATTCCTTCGGACATTTCGCCCAAAGGAAACCTTCCTTCATGCCTTGGCCCCTTTCTTTCTTTCGATCAGTCTTTTCCTTTGGACTTTTGTTTGAAGGAATTTGCCTTGTCATTTTGCCACAGATTTCTTTCCGAAGGTTAATCTTCCGTTTGACTCATTGCTTTGTGAATTTCTTCGGACAAAATGTCCAAAGGAATTCCTTCTGGCATTTTGTCCAAAGAAATTCAACCTTTGTTTTCTCCTTGGATTTCCTTTGGACAAAAGTCCGAAGGAATCTTTTATCTTTTGCCTTGTCTTTCTCCGAAGGAAAACTCTGCCCCTTTTCTGCCTTGTCCACTTTCTCAAAGGTGTTCACTGCCTTCTACAAGAGCACTTTGGGTCAAAATTAACCTTTTGAATTAAATGTATCGTTGAACCTACTGTTTGAACTGACCGATTGAAACAACCGCTTGAACTGATCGCCTGAACCGATCGCTTGAACCGATCACTTGAACTGATCGCCTGAACCAATCGCTTGAACCGACAATGGTTCAACGGTTCAATATTTCAATATTTCTAAGTTCAAAGTTCAAAGCTCTTGGAAAGATCATGTCATTGAACACCGACGTTGAACCATTTTTTCTAATTTTAAGGAAATGTGCCTTCAAATTTTGGTCTCTTTCCTTGTGAATTTCTTCGGACAAAATGTCCAAAGAAGCTTTGTAAAGGACTTGCATTCTTTGAATTGGTCCATCTCTTGTCAAAAGGCTTGTCTAAGGCATTTGTTCAAAGCGAAATAATCTCCATATTGAATTGAAACCTAAAGGTCTTAGATCTATCAATTCTTTATAAGAACAGGATTTATTTCAAAGGGAAAATGAGCATTTGCAGAAGGTGGATACATCCAAGACTGGGACAGCAAGGAAAGAAAAGGGGGACCGATTTTTGGGCCTGCAGGACCAAAAAAAGGTCAACAAGAAGCTCCGAGGGGTGGAGAGGAGCTATTTTATTTATGATCGAGAGATGTTGGCCATCATGCATGCCTTGGCCAAATTTCGATCCTACTTGGTTGGAGGGAAGTTTGTGATCAAGACGGATCACAATAGCATAAAGTATTTCATGAGCCAGCGAGACTTGAATGACAGGTAGCAGAAGTGGGTCACTAAATTGCAGGCTTATGACTTTGACATTGAGTTTGTCAAAGGGAAGAAGAATGTAGTAGCTGATGCCTTATCCAGAAGACCTCACATTTGTGCTCTTGCAGAGATTTCAGGAGATCGGAGGGATAAGATTATAGCAGAGTATGCTGGAGATGCTTGGGCTTCTGGATTGATTTCAGGTACTATACAGGATGATTGCTATGAGGTGATAGATGGGTTGATCAGATTTCTGGACAGGGTTTATTTGATTCCACCATCACATTTGAGAGAGGCGATACTGAGGACATTTCATGATGCACCTACAATTGGGCATCCAGGGGTCTTCAAGACCTACAAGCAGATCCGAGAGCGGTTCTCATGGAGAAGGCTCAAGGATGATGTTCAGAGGTATGTCAGGGAGTGTACAGTTTGTCAGCAGAATAAGGAAGAGCACACATTTCCTGTTGGTTTACTACAACCCTTGCCCATTCCAGAAAAGAAATGGGAAAGCATTTCTATGGACTTCATCACTGGCTTACCACGAGTACAGGGAAGAGATTGCATTAATGTGGTGGTAGACAAATTGACGAAGTTTGCTCACTTCTTTGCTATCCTTTCTACTTACACATCAGCTCAAGGGGCAGATTTGTTCTTCAGAGAGGTTTTCATGTTGCATGGGTTACCGAGATTTATTGTTAGTGATAGGGATAGCAAGTTCATGAGCGCCTTTTGGCAGGAGTTATTCAGGTTGTGCAGTACAGATCTTACACCTAGTACAAGCTACCATCCTCAAACAAATGGGCAGACTGAGATAGTAAATAAATGGGTGGAAGGTTATTTGCGGAACTATGTGACTGCGCAGCAGAGAGCTTGGGTTAAGTCGTTACACATGGGGGAGCATTGTTACAATACCACATATCACATGACCATCAGGATGACTCCATTTATGGCATTGTATGGGTATGAAGCACCAAGCTTCATGGATTTGGCTTTGGGGGACAGCTGAGTGCCCAAAGCCAAAGCCCTGTTGCAGGATAGTCAGGATATCCTGAGAGCACTCAAGGAGAATATACAACAGGCTCAAAATCAGCAGAAGTTGTATGCTAATCAGTATAGGGTAGAGCGCAATTTTGACATGGGGGACATGGTGTATTTGAGGCTACAGCCATATAGACAGTCATCGCTCAAGAAGAACGGAGCAGAGAAGCTGAAGCCTAGATTTTATGGTCCCTACAGGGTGATTCGCAGAGTGCACAAAGTCGCCTATGAGCTTGAGCTCCCAGAGGGCAGTCAGGTCCACAATGTATTTCATGTGTCTAGGCTTAAGAAAGCCATTGGTCAGAGTGTAGTGCCTTTTGCAGATTTACCCCCTTTGGATGAGGAGGGGAAGCTCGTGTTAGTACCTGAGGCTATTCCAGACAGTAGAGAGAGGAAACTCAAAAACATAATAGTGAAAGAGTATTTGGTCAGATGGAGAGACATGCCGGAGGAGGATGCTACATGGGAGAGTGAGCAGGTTATTTAGCAAGCTAGGCTGAGATTGTTTGAGGACAAGCAATTTCAAGGGGGGCGGACTGTAATGTCCCCACTTTAGCAGTTGACCAAGTGTGTGTGTGTTAGCCTAGTTCTACATGGTCCCGAGGGCTAACGAAGGGCTTAAAGGGATCCTAAAGTAATTTGGCCTAGTCATTTCCAGTTTGGTCCAAAACGGAGTTGATTTACTCAGTTTCAGGCATACTATTTTTAGTAAGTTAGCAGGACACAGCGGAGGCCAGTTTTGGTGATTGGATTTGATACTCCTCGGCGAGAGCTTTTTGGCAAACTATCACTCGCGCTATTCGGAGTCCGATTGCTATTATATTTTAATGCCTGAAGTGTTATTAAAGTAACATTTAATTTAATTGTAAAATATTAAAGTGTTACTTTAATATTTATTTTATGGGGATGTGTACCCAAGGGAGACATAAGTGAATATTTTAATATGTTGCACAGCTTTTATCCGACATTGCTCATGAGAGTTAAGTCGACCCTTGGAGAAAGAATAAAGGGAAGCATTTATGGCTTCATTCAGCATGTTGGATGAGAAGAATTGATATACTTGCAGTTTGCAGATTGTTTTTGGCATTTGAGAACGTCCTTCCCATTTGTATCACTCTAGACATCAATCCTTGGGATTTGTCTTTGGAGTCTATGCTTTCAGCTTCATGGTTATGCAGTTTGTGAGGTTATTTTTCAGTTACAGGCAGAGTCTCGAAATTGCTCATATCTTCCTTTGTTGGCCGCATCACTATAGCAGCCGTGTCACTGTAGCAGTTGCGTACTGTAGCAGCCGCGTCACTGTAGCATCTTGTAGCAGCAGACTATATTCTCCCTGTAGCAGCACTTGTTGGTTAATTTGATGCAACAGATCGTACCTTCGGTATTTGCTGAGGATATTCGCTTGATCAATAAAAACAATGTTCATTCCATTCTATTGCTGGAGGATTTATTGAGTTATCGCATGGCCGACATTGCACTTGTTTATTCATTCTGTAATCAATATAAATACAATGTGTTGGTTATTTCAGTTATGAGTGTTTATGCTTTCAATTCTATATTCATGTTACATGCATAAGACTTTGCAAAAACACAAAAAAAAAACAATACAAGCAAACCGTCCCAGAATCATAAGGGGTTTTAAAACTTACAAGAAGAAGTAAGGGTTTTCAGCTGGGTTAATTTTGGGTGTAACAGAGGTGCCCATTACACTTGGATTTCAATCGACCACTATGCATAATTATTTCTTGAGAAAGTTTGATCGAATAACCAAAACATGAGGGAAAAACAATGGAGAGAGGTCTGATACAAAACACTTTGCAGCCACCTAACATCCACTTACAGCTTTAGCAAAAGACATAAAGAACACTTAACATGACCTACATAATACGGTAAGTTAGCAACTAGGTAAGAATCAGAATTTGGGAAGGGAGAGAAATCTATCAATTATGCAAATTGCTGAATGAATGTACACTATGCCAGCGCTTGAAATTTGAAAGTACAATCCTTCTATTGATTGAAGAGGTTACACAACTCACCAATGGCAGAGTCTAGTCTAGCCAAGAGAGGGATGATTTTAATCAAGGCCGAAAGCCAATTTATAGAGAATTACAAAAGCCAAAGATTGGCGTTGAAAAATTGAAGAGAAAGATTAACTTAGATTAACTCAAGGTTGACTTGGCCTTTCAATAAAATATGTTTTTTTTTTTTGTCTTTGCATGAAGCTTCTTTCGCTTGAGGAAGTGAACTTGCCTTTGTTCTGAACCGCCCACCTCTCTTTGCCTGGAAATCCACACCAATGTTAATTTTAGAACTCTACGTGAGCTGCTTGATGCCGAGTTGGAACGTTTGAAAAGCTGAGTTGACTATTTGATAAGTTGAGTTGGACGAAGAGATCATTCTCCTTTGCATGGGAAACACCTGATAGATGTGGCATGTAACAATTAGTCAACTCTAAATCTAGAAAAATCAACTCGACATTCGAATTTGGAACTCCGGTTGAAGCTGAGTTGGACCTTCGGATGTATGTGTTGATTCAGAGATGAGCAGGACTTCAACAACCAGTCAACTGAAGCTTTGATCGGTCGATCGAAAATAGCCCTTGCTTGCATGTATTTTATCCTATTCTGGTCTGCCTGTTCATGTCTATTTCTGGGGGGATTCTATATTTGGATGTATTAGTCTATATTTCCTCCGTTTTGCCTTTTTTCAACATCCCGTCACTTAATCTGAGGTCAACTTCCCGTGGTTTAATTCTTTCAGAATTATGGCTTTACCTTTGTTTCAACGGTTACTTCCCGCGGTCAAATTTGACGTCTTGCGGGACGTCACCTTTACTCTTATTTCTTTTGGAATTTTCTGTTTACTTTACCTTTGATTTCCTTCGGTTTTATGCTTGCCGATTTTGCCAAATTTGTTCCTGCGGACTTTGTTTCGCCCTATGGATCCATATTTCCTTCGGAATTTTCTTCTTCTCTGCCTCGGGCTTTATTTTCCGACTTAATCCTTCGGACTTCTGTCCGAAGGTTTCCTTTGTTCTGCGCTCCCTTTTATGTTGGCTTTATTCTGTCGTTTTTTTTTTTTTTGTTTGCTTCAGAAATCTGAATTTCTTCGGACTTTTTGTCTGAAGGAATTCCTTCGAACAAAATGTCCGAAGGAATTTTTCCTTTATTCTTTGTTGAGAATGTGGACTTTGCTTTGTCGGCTTTGTTGGGGCCTTTGGCATGCACCTTTCCGAATTCCTTCGGACAAAAAGTCCAAAGGAATTAATCCCCGTCTTTTTAACTTTGTTGAGAATGCCCTTCGAAATGTCCTTCGGGAAAGTTGCAGTGGTCCTATCACCGACCAAGTGCCCTCCACAAGGGCTTTTGTCCTGCATCTGCGCCTTTATCGGAAAAATTGTAAGGCACTCGGGTTTTTTGCAGGGGTCCCAAATTTGTTCCTGTACCTTTCCGAAGAGTAGGTGCCCTTCGAGATTGTTGAAAATGACCCTTCCGAAGGGTACCCTGCCTTTTGGGTTTCTTGAAAATGACCCTTCTGAAAGGTACCTTGACTTTTCCTTGCTTTTTTGGGCGGACTTTTGGATTCTCCGAGGTATTCCTTCGGACAAAAAATCCGAAGGAATTACTTCCTTTGTCTTAGGCTCTTTCCTTTGTTATTTCCTGCGGACTTATGTCCTTAGCAATTCTCTGAAGTTATGTCCTTAGCAGAAGCCTTCTTTGATGAACCATTCCTTCGGACTTGAAGCCTTCTTTGATGAACCATTCCTTCGGACAAAAGTCCGAAGGAATTCCTGTTGTAGCAAAGGCCTTCACAAAAGAAAAACAATGTATTCTTCCCAGTGAATTCTTTCTTTCCTTGGATGGAGATGTGAATTTTCCGAATGGCAAGAGACAATCCATTCTATGGAAGAATTGTCAACATTTATGGCGACTGAGCTGGCTCAGCATGCCTGCTATGCTTGAAAACTCAAACCATATATAGACGTTGTTTGAATTCTCAAATGGCGAACCTGATTTCTGAATGAAAATCTCCTCTAATCATGGCTGAAGCAACCTCCTTCAAAATAAGAAAGAAAGCATAAGAAGCAAATGTGCAAACAAGCACTTATTGGAACAAAACTTAAGCAAACTACTGTGCTTGAGTAGCACTTGGAGGAAAGTAGAAACAACTAAATATGTACATAGAGTTTTGCTCTTCAATAGCAATGTTTCAAATGTATCCCATTGACTGGGATTGGAAGCTCTTGGTCGTCCATCTTAGCAAGTTGGAAGGCGTTGTGGGATTTGCAGCTGGAGATCATGTATGGGCCACTCCAAAGGGAATCAAACTTTGTGTGCCTTCTTGGTTTGGCCCGATCCTCATCCCACTTGAGGACCAAATCTCCTTCATTGAAGCTTCATGAGGAAGCTCCTTTGTCGAATGTTCTTTTCACCTGTGCCTGATGACTTTCCATGGCTAGCATGGCTTGATTTCTTGTCTCCTCCAACTCCATAAGCTCTGCACACCTAATCCCCATAGGCTCATTCTCTAACAACTCAAGTTGCTACATTAGTTCTAAAGCTGGAAACTCGAGAGAAATAGGTAACCTTGCTTCCTTACTGTTGACCCAATTTTGCCTGCAGGTAAAATTTTGGTCCCCTTCCTCCCTTGCTGTTCATGTCAGTTATATTGCAGGTTGTTCAGGGTCAGCATTCTCCGTTTCTTGGTGCAAAGGGTTCACTGTTTGGTTCAAGTATTTCAATGTAAACATGTTGAGCCTTCATACCGTTGAACCATTGAACCGAAATGTTTGGTTCAACGGGCTTGGTTCAACGGGTTCAGTTCAACAGTTCAGTTCAAAGCCGCTTGGTTCATGCAATCGGTTCAATCATAAAGTTCAACGGGTTCAATGGAGAAGGTTCATCGACTTGGTTCATTGAGAAATCAGCGCGCAATGAGAAATCTTACTACACTATCATGGGTTTTATGTAACATGCAAAATACATAGCAAGCTCCATGATAACTCATGGTTTTGCAGGATGCATATTGACATCATTTCAAGTCCATATGTCAAATTAGTTTATGGCACAAGTTTATGGTTTGTTTCTGCAAAAGCTCTTTTCTTGAAACATGCCCAATGCCCATAACACTTAATGGTGATGTGTTTGTAGAATTTAATGATTGTGGCATTAATGGATAGTTGAGAGCATTAATGCAACTAAGTGGATCATGTATCTATATAACCACATTGTAATGTCCCCAAATGGGACGGTTTCATACAAAAGGGGTTTTTCCCTAAATTCCACAATTTTGAAAATGAAATCAGCAAACCCTAGTTTGCAAAATAAGGTCAAAAAACCCTTGTTAAGCCCTAGAAACCCTAAACATCACAATAGTAGGGTTTTGTAGATGAATTCCAACCAATAGCTTGTCCCAAAATTAACTGAATACTTGCAGAAATAATCAGCAGATTAAGTGCATGAAACAAATACCTTTTTTGCCAAATTTTTTAAGCTCAAATGTCACTTTATGATGGTTGAAAAATATGATTTAATTCCAAAAATACAGCTACTATTCTGAATAGTTTTTCACTTCAAACCCTTGCCAAAAATCGCCACAAGTGCCCAAAAATTACCAAAAAAATCCAGTGAACCTTCTAGGGCATAGAAATGACCAAAAATTGTCCTCCAAGCCAATCGCTCAACTCGCCAAGTGCAGGGAAATTAGCAAAAAAATAAGATAGCGAGTTCTTGCCTTCCGCAAGTAAAAAAGTCTTCAAACACTGTCAAAAATATTAAATAATAATTTTGATAATTATTATTTAATTTTTTATTGATTTAGGGCTTCAAACCCTTCACAAAACTCCTCCAAAACCTCACGCCAACACGCAAAAAATTAGCAAATAAAATCAGAATATTTAATTTGCATAAAATAGACCAAAAGAGGCCTCCAAACCCTTGATCCAAGCCTCCAAAGTAGTTCGCTCTATTGGAACACAACTATCTATTGAGAGGGAAGGTGAATCAGTAGATTGATTAAACTTAGTCCTTTAATACTTTTTAAAGCAAACAAGAAAGGATATGCAAATTAAAACAAATATGCAGAGATCACACACACACACAAATTCACATGACACCATATGTATACGTGGAAAACCCAATATGGGAAAAACCACAGTGAGAATAGCTACTAGAATCTACTATTCTAATCCAGCCTCATAGTCAAAACCTCACTGATTACACATTTAAGAGCACCGACCCTAAGGAGACACCAATCCCCTGGTTTAAGAGCACCAACTTTAAGGAAGCACCCACTCCTTAATTGAGCACCAACTCAGCTTATCTGTTGGCACCCACCAATCAGATCTATATGAAGCTACAACTCCAAATTACAATATAGGTTCATAAAAGAATCCAATCTCAATTCTCTATTACAGGTCTGGTCTGTAACTGCTCATACTCTGCACATTATCTCTCTATACTCTTTCACTCTGCCCCTCTGTCTCTGTGTCTAGATATATCTCTTATTCAACACACTTCATCTCTCTCTGCAGCCTCTTCTCTTCTGGTTGTGTCTCTTATATTTCTCTGTTTGACACAATTCAACTACACCAACTCATCCTCTCTGTGCCTCTATCTCTGTGTCTCTATATTCTTCTATTTAACACAATTCCAGCAACATCTTATTGTATCCTAGATGACATATGTATAAGCATTTGATTTAGGTCTTCGTTTCTTTTCTATGTTCACACTAGGTCTATAACACATCACGCTCCATCTTGGACTCAGTTCAATCTACAGGTTTCTTGCTTCTTGAAATCATGCACCACCACCATGATTCTGTCTTTTACTATATTTAGAATATATTGGGCCCTCATTTTGATGCACATGCCTTGTTACACAATTTTGATCGATCACGGCAATCAATATCATTGTCTGTGTCGTATAATGCATCTTTCCTACATGTTTCTCCGCTTGACTGTTGGGAAGAACATATCTTTAAATCTTGACCTTTGATCTTGAGTTTCGTGCCATGATCCAATGATCCTCATTCAATTTGCTCAACTTTAAAATGCATCTGTTTGATCAAGTTCTGACAAGCTTACACGCTCTGTTGGATCCTTGTACGCTTCCGAGCTTTAATGTTCCAACTTTAAAACGCATCCGTTGGATCTTTTGATCCAAGCTCCCGCATGCCGTTAGATCTTCAAAGATGCACGAACTTTATCTTTGTCTAAGGTTAAACATCGAGCTCTTTATCCCATTGAGTCCACTTGCTCCATTAGACCTTCATTGCACGATCATCCACTCATTGTTCGATCTTATGACAAGCTCGAACTTTATCTCTAACAAGCTCTCGAGAATGTGACACTTGGCATTAGCGTATGCCATCTGCACACTGTTGTCAGTTCTCGCTATTGAGACACTTGGCATCATCGCGTTGATCATTGACTATTTGACTTTGAACTGCACCATGATTTACTATTCAAGCTCTATGATTGTGACACTTGTCACTAGCGCATTCACTCACAGGTGCCTTTAACATATTGACTTCGTTGCGTGTCGTTGGATCTTCAACATACGATTAAGCACTCACCGTTATATCTTCTAACAAGCTCGAACTTTACCTTGTGCAGATTTGACTATGGGGACCACCTCAATATGCCTAGAAGGCTAACTTTGCACCTTCATATCTTTTGCTTCGCTCATCCACCTATTCTGAAATTTGGACCATATAAACTAGGCATGATAATGAACAAACCCATATGCTCATTTCTTCCGAAGCCTTTGTGTGTGCGAGATATAATGCCATTAATATGCTCACTCAGATTATTCTGCCACAGAGCCAACTATGCGTAGAATTGCCTGGAAGGCCAACTTTGTTCTTGTATAACTTTTGTTGCGCTTAATTGCATGACTTGAAATTTGGCACATAAGATCCTCTCACATAGTGTTGACCAATTTTTGGTCCTACAGGCCAAATTGGGCACTCCCCTTTTTTTTCCTTGCAAGAGTCATTCGATCCAGGTTCTGGCTAGTTCATCCCTTAGCTACCTCGTGCAAAAGTTTCTTTGTCAGGCCATTTCCCATGAAAAAACCAAGGATTTTCCTCTTTTGCTTGCAAAGTGCTTTTCGGGTCTGATAAGGGACTTGTAAAAAATTCGTCAGTGAAGCCACTTGCAAACCTTGATTTGGTCTTGATAGATCAAATCAGGTTTTCTAAATGGCTTTACTCAGTTGTCTTATAAGCAAGAGTCGACGTGAAACTCAATTTGGTCTCAGATGCTTTAGAAGGCAAGTGAATTACTTTGGAGGGCACTTAAGCGGCAAACAGGACCTTTAAATTTCTTCTAAAAGGCAACTTTGGAAGCCAAGGAGCCCTTGTGAGGGGCAAGGGATGAGCAAAGTGGACCTTTTCAAAAGTCCAAAAGGTAACTTTAAGCTCGAATTGCCCTTGCGGAGGCCAGCCGGTTGGAGCAAAGGGGAAAGACAGAGAGCCCGAAAGGAACTTGCCCTCGGAAAAAGTGATGGGCCAAAAGAGAATTCCTTCGGCGTTTTTGTCCGAAGGAAAACCAAGGAAGAAAAGTCAAGGAAGAATTCTTTCGGACAAAATGTTCGAAGGAATTGTTGTCAACCTGGAGCTGCGCCCTGATTTGAAGACGTGCGCTAAACGGCCAGTCCTCTATCCGGCTGAAACAATGGGATCTTCTCACGAGGGTGGGTGTCTCAATAGTGAGAAGAACCTCCAGAGAAGGCTGGTTCCTGTATGATGTATCAATTTGGACTTCTACTCTACACTGCAGACTACCGTGGAAAAGGGAGAAAGGAAACTTAAAGGGGAAATCCTACCTAAAGGGGGTGATACACCAGAATTTTGATCCACTCAATTTGGAACCTTGAACACTGAACGAACAAGGGGGAAGGAAGACCTTAGACTTCAATTAATCACTTATGCATAAGTATTTCATTCAAAGATTCGATCTAATAACTAAAACCTGAGGGAAAACGATGGAGAGAGGTCTGATAAAAGACACTTTGCGGCCACCTAACATCCACTTAAAGTTTCAACAAAAGACAATAAAGAACACTTTAACATGACTTGCACAAGGATAATATAGCAACTAGGTATGAAACAGAATTTGGGAAGGGAGAGAACTCTACCACTTATGCAAATTGCTGAAGAAATATACACTATGCCAACGCTTGAAATCTGAAAGTACAGTCCTTATTGATCAAAGAGATTACACAACTCACCAATGGCAGGGTCTAGTCTAACCAAGAGAGATTGGATATTTTAATCAAGGCTCAAAGCTAATTTATAGAAAATTACAAGAGGCCAAAGATTGGCGTTGAAAATTTGAAGAGAAGGATTAACTTAGGCTAACTCAAGGCTAACTTGGCCTTTCAATAAAATATGTTTTCTTTTTGTCTTTGCATGAAGCTCCTTCCGCTTGGGAAAGTGAACTTGCCTTTGTTCTGAACCGCCCACCTCTCTTTGCATGGAAATCCACGCCAATGTCAATTTTAGAACTTCTACGTGAGTTGATGCCGAGTTGGAACGTTTGAACGCTGAGTTAACCATTTGGTACGCTGAGGTGGACGAAGAGATCATTCTCCTTCACATGGAAAACTCCTAGTGGATGCGGCATTTAACAATTAGTCAACTCTAAATCTGGAACAATCAACTCGACATTCGAATTTGGAACTTCAGTTAGACTCTCAGATGCGTGGAGTTGACCCGGAGATGAGCGGGACTTCAATAACCAGTCAACTGAAGCTTTGACCGGTTTTCGAAAATAGCCCCTGCTTACATGTGTTCTATCATATTCTAGTCTGCCTGTTCATGTCTATTTCTGGCGGAATTCTATATTTGGATGTATTTTTATAATTATATCCAGTCTATATTTTCTCCATTGGGCTTTGCTTTCGGAATTCCGGCTTTACCCCTGTTTCAACGGTTACTTCCCACGGTCAAAATTTGACGGCTAGCGGGACGTCACCCTTTGGCATTTATTCCTTCGGGATTCTCTGTTTGGCAATTTCATTCGAACTTCTCTTATTTCCTCTTTTGCACAGTCCAAAAACTATTACTTTTGAGTTTCTCGGCTTAATTCCTTCGGATTTTATGGAAGGGGCCTTGTCTGAATTTCTTCGGACTTTTTGTCCTAAGGAATTCTTTCAGACAAAAAGCCCGAAGGTATTCATTCTCCGTCTATGTCTTTGTTTCAACGGACTTTTCCGTCGGCTTTTTGCAAGGGCCTCTTCCTTGTAATTTCCCCGAATTCCTTTGCTTTTGCCTATTGTTCCTCTATTTTGCTTCAGACTTTCAGCGTAAACCATTCCTTCGGACTTTGCTGTCTTCTACAATTTTCTGAATTTCTTCGGACTTTTTGTCTGAAGGAATTCCTTTGGACAAAAAGTTCGAAGAAATGATCCCTTTGCTCTTTTCCTGCAAAATGCCCTTCGAGAAAAGTCATAGTGGTCCTTCCTGCCCTTCGGGATTATGAAATGGACTTTTCCATAGCCATTTCTCCAAACTTCTTCGGACTTTTTGTCCGAAGGAATTCCTTCGGACAAAAAGCCCGAAGGAATTAGGAGAAATGGCCGTGGAAAAGTCCATTTCATAATCCCGAAGGGCAGGAAGGACCACTATATTCCTTCGGACAAAAAGCCCGAAGGAATTAGTCCTTCGCTTTTGCCTTCAACTGCCTTCCGAAAAATTGCCCTTCGGAAAATTTGCAATGGTCCTGCCGCCGACCAAGTGCCCTCCACAAGGGCTTATGTCTCTCATCTGTGCCCTTCGGAAAAATTGCAAGGCACCCAGGTTTTTTCAAAGGTTTTGAATTTGCTCTTGTACCTTCCCGAAGGGTAGGTGCCCTTCGGGATTGTTGTAAATGACCCTTCCAAAGGGTCTTGGCTTTTCCTTTGTTGACTTTGGTGGACTTTTGGATTCTCCCTGTTTGGCTGCGGGTGTTCCCTTATAAATTCTCCGAAGTATTCCTTTAGACAAAAAGTCCGAAGGAATTACTTCCTTTGGTTTTTGCCTTGCGGACTTTTCTTCTTAGCACTTTTCCAAAGGCTCTTTTCCGAAGTAAAACCCTTTTGATGAACCATTCCTTCGGAATTCTCCTATTGTAGCAAAGGGCCCCTTACCAAGGAAAACAAAGTATTCTTCCTTCCTTGGCTAGAGATGTGAACTTTCTAAATAGCAAGAGACAATCTGACTTGTGGAAGAATTGTCAACAGGCATTCCTTCAGACATTTTGTCCGAAGAAATTTGACAGTCACAAAAAGTCCAAAAAAATTCTAAAAACCAAAAGTCCAAAGTGTAGGTGTCCTTGCAAAGGGCACTTAGTTATGAAAGTGGACCATTTCATTTTTTCCGAAGGGTCACTTTCCCTTCAAAAAAGTTCATTTGCAAAATGCCGAAGGAATTGTCCTAGTGGGTGACAGGCCCGTGAACGTCAATTTCAAGGTGACAAGCTAGCCGTTGGGATTCAAATGTCCGATGACGGGTCCGTGAATGTCAATTTCAAGGTGATAAGCTAGCCGTTGGGAAGTAATCAAAGGAGAATTCCTTCGAACATTTTGTCCGAATGAACTCAAAAAAGAAAGCCCGAGAGCCCGAGGAACGAATGAGTGAGCAAGCAAAGAAAGAAGCCCAGGAGGAAATAATAAGCACCGAGAGCCCGAATTGCAAAGAGGGGGAAAACAAGGCGGGTAACCCAGAACGCGGCCACGTGCACATAAGACAAAAGCTCAGAACGCTCCAAGTGGCGTAACGAGTCAAAGCGCAGATCCAAGAATGAACCAGACTAGGACAAGTGGTACAGAGGTCGTCAGGGGAAAAGTAAATGCACTTAGGTGAAATAGTCTCTATTGAAAACCAATAAAAAGATTGATTGTAAACATTGAAGAGAGCGGCCCATGTTTTCTTGTTTTGCCATTAATGAACAGCCAGTTGCACTCAACATTGAAGAGAGCATGGCCCAGTCAACATAACTGGAGGATGGCCTTGTCGGTTGCTAGGAGAAGTAACCCATGCTCTTGCAGGCCCGGACAGCAAGGGCAACGACTTAAGCACCTACAGCATGGCTTTCCCATACGCAATTAAGAAGAGACGGCAACAGCATGGACTAATTTTTCGCTATAGGAGTGTTCAATAATCTGTTTTCCAAGCTCTCTATATAATTGTAACTTCTCATTTTGAAGAGATCTCTCAGCATTGTATAGCGAAGCCCTGAAGAATTTACCATGAATCAAAAAATGTATTTTACCTCCATTTGAGCTTGCACTTTTGCATGTCTATGGTCTTATCATATGTTCAGTAATTTCCTTTAATGCTTTCATAAGTTTATACCAACATATCTAGTGTATTGTGAACTCTTCTCTGCAGGTCAACAAGAAGTATCCAACTCAGAGTATAAATACAGGTGAACAGACTGTCCAATAGTGTGTCTTAGAACACCTCTGGTAGTTTCTTACTGTATCTCCATAGGATCCCCTATTGAAACACTGATGCAGGAAAGGTTCTCATTCGAATGAAGTCTATGTTTGCTTCTCTTTGGTGTAAAGTGTAGGTCAAGGCTGAGTAGATCAATTAGTTTGGTGCATCACCACATTAGTTAGGTTCTATTTTTCAATATCTCTCTCTTTTCACTCTCCACCCCATTGTTAGCGGTAGGAAATCCCAGGCCTCAAGGTGCATCAAGGGGAGCTAGCCCCTAATCTAGAGATTCATCCCTCAAGTTTGCCACCCATAGCAAGAGGAATGTCTCAATTGTGTCGCGTGGAGGAAAGGAGCTGAGTATCTTTTCAAAGGGTGCAATTCACAACATCAACAATTTTTGGCATGCCCGGTGGGACTAATTTCTGAGTCCTACAAGTTTCAAGATTGGTGTCGATCCTGATATTGTAAAAAATCCAAAAAAAGGAGCTATAATCCAGCACTTGGCGACTCCATTCAAGAACTCAGTCTCTAGTTCATGATCAGCCTGGCATCCCATGCCTAAGGTCACTACAAGATCTTCTCGGGGTGTCCCTTTCGAATTTATTGAGTTGCCTTTGAACTCAGCAAAAATGCTGAGGTTTGCAAATACTCACCCTTATGTAGCAAGCCACTTTCCCAAACCAGCAATAAAATACACCTACTCAAGGAGACCCCGGTTGAATCCTTCCACAGCCATGGCTTTCCCTTTTGTGGCCTTCAATGGTTAGAGTCCCTTCAACCTTCAGCAGTATGACCCAATTCCAGGGACAGTTGTCAAAAGTGTTCCTCCCTTTAGTGGAGAGGGCCCAATCACTGCTATCGAGCATATCAAAAACATAGCCAACCTCTACAACATTCATAATATCACTGAGGAAAATGTAGCTATCAGATTGATAGCCTTGTCCTTCAAAGGAAAAGTTTTGGACTAGTATGGGACCTTGCCTATGAACTTAGTTGGCTCATGGAATGTGTTAGAGACCCTCTTGACAAATAGATTTGGGGAAAAAAGTGACCATTTGTCTCTAGCTGGGCAATTGACCACTATGAAGAGAGCTCCACATGAATTTATGCAAGATTTTAACACCAGGTTCCAAAAGATTTGGGACAGAATCCAAATTCTCGTGAGGCCAACCCCAAGTTACGCCTTTCTTTACTACTTGAAGGCCCTAAATAGCGACATTATTGTCATGATACAATCCATGGGTGGACATATTTTGCCCATTGCTTATGAGATAGCCATAGCTGCTGAAAATTGTTTTGTTCAAGCAGGAAAGATAGCTCCTAGACCTCATATGCCACTCTTTCCTGATTTACAACTCTCAATCCAGCCTACTGCACCCGCTCTAGCTCCTCTACCTAATCAAGAGAAGCCGACTGCTACCCCTGCAAATGATCTCCACGAAGTTAAGAGCCTTCTACAAAGTGTTACCAATGAGTTAGTTGCTCTCAAGAGGCAACAAGCTCAGATTTATAGGCCAAATAAAGGCTACCAACAGTTTGGACAGACAAATAGACCTCCCTTTCAGAATTATAATCAAGGACAAGGTCAAATTACACAAGTCAAGCCTTATCAGAGCTATAATCCAAATGCCCCTTCATCTTCCAAGGCTCTTGTCCCCACTCAAAATAATTTGGTGCAGGAGCAGCCCAATTATCCACCCTTTAGGCATGGTCAAGAGCAAGTTGCTTATGCCAGTGAGCTACCAAATCAAAACATGACCACACAAAGTGTTTAGGCAGCCCAATTCTCAAGTTTTGAGATGTCAACACAACTTGGGATGGACAGCAGGCAGGCTCAATCTGATTCCACTCTTATGAATCACGTGGAAGGGGAGTTATACGCAGTCAACTATGTGGGGAGCACAAGTAATCAAAGTGATTGCGTTGCAGCGAACACCAAGTCCAAGAGGAGAGCTATGGATGAAGATCAAGCAGCTACTCAAGCCCCTGTTGACGCTGTGGATTGCACCTTTGACAGGAGGTTGAGCTCCTGTCTTCCACGCGACACAATGGAGACTCCTCTCTTGCCTATGGGTCTGGCAAAACTGAGGGGAGAATCTCTAGATAAGGGCTAGCTCCCTTTGATGTATCTCTGTGGTCCTGAATTTTCTACTACTAACAATGGGGGGTGAAAAGAGAGAAAGATTGTTGAAAACAGAACCTAAACTAAAAGGTGATACACCAAAAATGGTTTGATCTACTTAGCTTGAGCCTACACTTTCCACCAAGAACAAATAGGCACACTTCATTTGATATGAGAAACTCTTCTACATCAGTGAGCTAGGGGTCCTCTATAGATACAGGGAGGAAGAACTACCGGAGGTGTTCTAAGACTCACTATGGCAGCCTGTTCACATACACCTATACTCTGCTATAGACACTTCTGACAGACCTGCAAAAGAAAAAACTTCACAATACACTAGACATGTTGGAATCGTTTTGTGAAAGCATAAAAGAAAAATGACTTAACACAAAACAAAGCCATAGACATATGCAAAAGTGTACGCTCAAATGGAAGTAAAAATGCTATGTCTTGATTCAAGGTAAAATCCAGCAGAGCTCCGTCGTACAAGCCAAGAGATATCTTCTCAAATGAGAATTTACAATATATATAGAGAAGAAGAAATGGCGCCCTTTTACAAGTGGCCCATGGGCGTTGAAAGCATTGGGAAGAGAGAGCCGTTGAAAGAGAATGTTGTGTCGGCTCCAGTTTTGACTTTGGGCGTTTAAAATATATTAAACATCATGTGTGAAGAGATGGGCTGCGTCGTTTGTCTGCAAACAAGACCCCTTCAAGACATTCACACGGTTGTCTGACCATTTAATGCAAAATGAGGAAAAAACAGGCTGCGTCGTTTACTGTTCGTGCTCCTTGATGACCACTTGACGGAGACTGTTTCAACTGCAGGAATAACTTGCCTCCCCTTTGCCACCTGGGTTGTTTTGTCCATTTCTACACTTGGCGGATCACTGAGTTCACTCTTGACTTTTGTCCTTTCCCAGCTTTTTCTTTTCCTGGTTTTGTCTTTTCCTCTCTTGGCACTTTTCGACAATCTGAGCCCTTGGGGCTATCTTCTATCAACCTTTGGCTCCTTGGGCTCCCTTCTCGGCGGTCTCTTCTTTTTGGCCTTAAGGCCTTTGAATTCCTTCGGGTTCGCGCTCAAGCATTTAAAGGTCAACGGCTATTTCATTGCCGTAAAGTTGACGTTCGCGCACCCATTGCCATTTGAAAGCCAACGGCTATCTTATTGTCTTGAATTTGACGTCTTCGAGGACGTCATCTGACGTCCGGATTCCAACGGCTAGTTTATGATGCCCAATTTGACGTCTGCGGGCTTGTCACCACTTTGAATTCCTTCGGCTTTCTGTTCCTTCGGCCTTTTCCTTTGGTCGGGCTTTTGTCTTTGGAACCTCCCGAAGGGAAGGTGTCCCTTCGGGCCTTGAGAAAGGTCCATTTTGCGGTCACCGAGAGTCCCCCGCAAGGGCACTTGCCCTTTGGGGTCCTTCGGGCTTTTTGGTTCTACAAATCCTTCGGACAAAATGTCCGAAGGAAACCTTTCCTTTATGTCTTTTCTCGCTTATTCCTTCGGACTTTTTGTCCGAAAGAATTTGCTTCATTCATTTTGCCGCGGGAATTTTTTCCAAAAGAATTCCTTGTTTGTTCTTTACTTTGTGAATTTCTTCGGACAAAATATCTGAAGGAATTCCTTCGGACATTTTGCCCGAAGAAATTCAGCCTTTGCTTTTCTTCCATTTTTGCCTTGGTCTTTCTTTTCCGAAGAAAACCTTACCCTTTCGACCTTCTCTGTGATTCTTTTGCAAATGTTCCCTGCCCTCCGCAAGGGCTGTTTGGTTTCCAAAATTGCTTTTCGAAAAAGTTACAAAGGTCCTTTTGTCGCCTGAGTGCCTCCGCAAGGGCACTTCCCCTTCGGAGCTTTGTAAGAGGCTCTTGAACCTTCCGATTGAACCTGAACCTAACCCCTTTTTCGGAGTTCGATGGTTCAACGGTTCAATGGTTCATCACTGTGTCCTGCAAGGATTCGCGTTCATTCAATTGACCACTTGAACCAAACCGTTTGAACCAAGCAACTTGAACTCACTGATTGAACCAACTAGTTGAACCAACTGCTTGAACCGGCTGATTGAACCAACTGATTGAACCAGTTCAACATTGTTTAAGTTCAACGTTCAAAGTTCAAAAGCTCTTGGAAAGATCATGTCGTTGAACCCCGACGTTGAACCACCTCTTCTATCCTTAAGGAAAAGTGTCTTGAACATTTTCGATCTCTTTCCTTGTGAATTTCTTCGGACAAAATGTCCGAAGAGCTTTTGTAAGAGCCTTGCATTCTTTGAACTGGGTCATCCTTTTGCTGAAAGACTTGTGCAATCCGAAATTTGAACTAGCTCAGAACAGCAAGCGAAGGAGACCGATTTCGCCCTGCAAGGCCAAAAATGGTCAACAGCACCTACAGTGTCTCTTCCATCACAAGCAAATCAAAAGTTTCCCAATTACAGACCATCGATTGCAGCTTCAACTCCTCAAATTGCACCACAAGTTACAAATGTCCCCAAGAAGAGCTCCAAAGGGGGCAATCCTTCAATCAATGTAGTGGACCAAATGAAGAAGCTGCACATGAACATCTCATTGTGGGATTCTTTAGCACTGTCAGGGCAAAAGGATATATTCCAAAAGGAATTGCATGAGCTAGGTGCGCAAACTGTCCCAACCAAAAACGATAATGTGTTGATAGTAACTGGGGCTCCTCCCATGGGAGGTCAAGCAAAGAAGGATGAGATCCCTCCCTTCTATTTGTCCTTGATTATTGGTGATTTCTTGGTCAACAATTGCATTATTGATATGGAGCAAGCACCTCAGTTATGCCCAAATGCATAGCTAATAAGCTAGGTCTTAAATATGAGCAAATGACCAAAGGAGTTCTGCAATTGGATGGATCACCAGCCAAGACCTTGGGAGTGGTAAGAGGCTTGAAGCTAACTCTCCATGCATGTTCGACCTTCTCGATTCTCCATGATGTGGTAGTGGCAGATGTTCCTCCTTACTTCGCTCTTTGCTTATCAAGGGATTTCACATCCAAGATAGGTGGATACTTGGTAGCTAATTGGTCTTACATGATTTTTAAGACAAACTATGGAACTAAGATGAAGATTGAGTCACAGCCCATCCACAAAGATCACCTGGAGCCATACTCACCCAAAGCGGCGAATGTGAACTACACCATCATTGATGAAGAGCTCCAGGTGGACCAATCTCCATCATCTTCCCTTGTAGGAGTTGCTGACTTACTCCTAGATGAATGTAAAAATGACAATTTTGAGCTTGATCCTTACAATTTCATTGAAGAGGCTGGTCTTGGAGTCTACTACATGCATGAAAAAGATGCTAATTAATGAAGATAGATCCAGAGGATTGTGGTTTGTTGCAGTTATTCTTTGATGGATCCAAAAGCAAGTTGGGAGCTGGTGGTGGAGCAACACTGATTTCACCTTCAAAGGACAAATACTTCTCAACTTTCAGGTTTCAGTTCTGCTGCACTTGCAACGTAGCGGAGTATGAAGCTTTTGTTCATAGCCTAGAATGGGCAAGAGAGGAATCAAAGAATTGCAGGTATTTGGAGATAGCGAGTTAATTGTGAACCAAGTGAGGGGTCAAAACTTGACCAAGAACTCCTTACTCAATCTCACAAGCATAGAGTGTGGGACCTTGTGGAGAGCTTCACTGCTTTCAACATCATTTCCATTCCAAGAAAGGAGAACCAGCATGCGGATAGACTAGCAACAGTTGGTGCTCAGTTTGATATCCCAAAGGGGGTGAGACAAAGCAAAAATCAGCAACATTTAAAGGTGATTGTGAGGCCTTCCATACAAGACAATGTCACCAATTGACAAGTGTTTAAAAGCGACCAACAGATAGCGCTTTTCTTGCAGTAAGAAGCTGAGTTCACTTTTAAAAATCAGTCCAAACTGCAGCAACAGTATGATGGGCAGATTGTTCAGCTAAAGACCAACAAGCTTCCCAAATGTTTGGTAACTCTTGAGAGCATCTTCAACGAAGATGACCACTTCAAGAAGGACAAAGCAAGCATGTCAACCAAGAAAGAAAATTATGAAAAGGTAGAAATCTACAAGAATAAGTTGCTTGCACTTGGGAAGGTATGTACAAAGGAGAAAAAGCATGCTTTCATTATGTTATGCCAAGAGTTTGTTGATGTCTTTGCTTGGGAGTATGGTGATTTGAAGGGCTTTGACCCAAGCTTGGCCCAACACACCATTGAGCTAGAGGAGGGTGCCAAACCCATCAAGCAAAAACAAAGGCCAATCAATCCAAAGATCGAGCCTCTCATTAGGAAGGAACTCACCAAACTGATCGAGTCCAAGATCATTTTCCCTATCAAACACTCTTCTTGGCTAGCCAATTTGGTCCCTATTAGGAAGCATGGCCTAAGAATGAAGGAATTTGGTGCCAACTAGGGCCCTGATACATCTCTCCATTTGTAACCATTACCATCTCATTAGACTGTTCCCCTGACTGCCATTGGCCTTCTTGTACAAGATTGTTTTGTGTGGGGACCAAGGCTCTGAAGCTACTTGCAGTTGCAGGGTTGTAGCTATTATGAGGTCTACCTTGAGTAAGTTGGCCTTAGGTTTATTGGCTTGATAGGTAAGGGGGTATATTATAGGATTAAGTAGGGTATTGGGTTTGGAAGGGACCTTGGTATGAATATGGCCTATATGAGTTTTATTTTTGTCTCTCTAGAGCCACTAGCTTGTTGTTTTGTGCCTTTAGCAAGCTCTCAATCCTTGCAAATTTATCCACTTGGCCATCATCAAGTTGGGTTTGGTTGCTTGGAGTGGGCAATGGAGCAATGGTAGGCAAGGTTGGTTGAAGTTTAGGAAAGAGTGGCATGAGGGGTCTTGGCATGAGTTTCCCTACTTGTATCAAATAGTTTTCTACTCTTATAGCTATCTCATAAGCCCCAAGTAGAGTTGTTCCACCCATAGATTGGATCATGACTACAATGTCTGAATTCAATGCTTAATGATGGTAGGGATCCTATCCCAAATTTTTTGAAATCTATAGTTGAAATCAACCATAGATTCTTGAGGTCCTCTTTTGATTGAGGTAAGTTGTTCCACAAGTGATACATGCTCACTTCTATCCTCAAAATGTTTACATAGGCACTCACCAAACTCATCCCAAGTATGGATTAAGGCAGGAATTAAACCTCTATACCATTACAGGGCTTTGCCTTTTAATGATGTCGATAGTAGTCTCATGGCTATATTCTCTTGTGTAATGTGGTGTATTGCACAAAGGTTTATAATGTCAGCAATGTGATCTACAAGAGTGATGGAGTTTTTTCCTATAAAGTAGGGTAGGCTCTTCAAAGAGGTCGTAGGGATGTCATCATATTGTTGAAGGTTAAGAGGGATCCCACCATTAAAGGGTACAAAGGCTTGATTTCTTGACAACATTGTGAATATAACGAGAAATAGTCTTTGCCTAGAATAGAACCTTTTAAATGGAGGTGTAACCTATTCTCTATGAGGTGAGTGGATTACGTTGTGCCTTCTAACAGGAGACAAGGAGGCTCTAACTCTCTTTCTTCTTGAGGGTGTTGGGTCCTCACTCAAATGGAAGTCGCTACCATTTGTAGATGATCTTATACTTCTTGGCATAGGTAAGGGGTTGGTTTTTGTGAGATGGAGGCATTTGAATTCACAAGGTGCTCCTACTGAGTGTTTGATACACTTGTCAACCAAAGATAACACCAACTCTTTAGCCCCTTTCCTTGACTATCCCATCGACCATGATAGAAACTATTAAGGACTCATATTACACCCTAGCTAAGCAAGGAGATTGTTTAAGCCTCCTTACTCAAACTCTAGTCCAACATTGGAATGACCCCAGGCTGTGGGTATCATGTTGACCATTTTGGTCCAGCAAGCCAAAATCGGTCTCCTTCTTCCCCTGTTGTTCTGAGCCAGTTCAAAATTTGATTTTTGCACAAGTCTTGTTTCTACAGACTCTGCAGGCTGATTTCTATGAACTCTGCAGGCTGGTTTCTACGGACTCTGTAGGCTGGTTTCTACGGACTCTGCAAGCTGATTTCTACAGACTCTACAGGCTTGTTTCTATGGACTCTGCAAGAAAGAAACAAGTTTCCAACACTTAGGCGACAAAAGGACCTTTGCAACTTTTCCGAAAGGCAATTTTAGAGGCCAAACAGCGCTTGCGGAGGGCAGTCAAGCATAAAATGGACCATTCCAGTGCCTTTGCGGAGGGCAGTTCCAGATCCAAGTGCCCTTGCGGAGGGCAGGAAACACTTGCAAAGGGATCAAAGAGAAGGCCGAAAGGGTAAGTTTTTCTTCGAAAAAATTGTTTAAGGCAAAAAAGTTGGAATTCCTTCGAATTTGTTCAAGGCAAAAGATGAAGAATTTCTTCTGACAAAATGGCCGAAGGAATTCCTTCGGACATTTTGTCCGAATAAATTCACGAGGTAAAGAACATGAAATTCTTTCGGAAAGGTTCCCACGGCAAAGTGAACGAAGCAAATCCTTCAGACAAAAAGTCCAAAGGAATTCACCCGGGGAAAAAGCCGACGGAAAAAAAGGTAAGCAAAAAAAGCATAAAGGAAACATATCCTTCGGACAAAATGTCTGAAGGATGTGACTACGAAAAGGAACCCGAAGGACCCCGAAGGGCAGGTACCCTTGCGAGGGACTCTCGGCCAAAAATGAAAGGACCTTTCTCAAAAGCCCGAAGGAAAGGAAGCAAAAAGCCGGAGCAAAGGAAAAAGCCGAAGGAATTAACCAATGGTGACGGGCCCACGAACGTCAATTTCAAGGCAATGAAATAGCCGTTGATCTTTAAAGACTTGAGTGCGGACCCGAATGCATGCAAAGGCCTTAAGGCCAAAAGGAAGAACCGCTGACGAAAGAGCCCAAGGAGCTAGCAAAGCTGGGAAGATAGCCCCGAGAGCTCAAATTCCAGAAAAGGACAAAACCAGGAAGAGACAAAGCTAGAAAAGGACAAAAGTCAAGAATGAACTCAGCGACCCGCTAGAAAGGGAGCCCAAAGAGCCAAGCGTAGAAATGGACAAAACAACCCAGGGGGCAAAGGGGAGGCGAGTTATTCCTGCAGTTGACACAGTATCTGCCAAGTGGTCATCAAGGGGCGCAAACAATGAACGGCGCGACCTATTTTCTCCACTTTGTATTTATGAGCAGACAAACTGCGTGAATATCTTGAAGGAGCAGTCTTGTTTGAAGAAAAAGAGGCGCAGCCTATGCTTCACATTAATGTTTGAACGCCAAAGTCAAAACTGGCAGCCGACACAGCATCTTTTTCAGTGACTTTCTCTTCCCAACGCTTTCAACGCACATGGGCCAACTTGTAAAAAGGCGCCAAAGTCTTTTAAAAAAGGGGCACCTTCACTTCTTCTCTCCCTATATATTGTAAACTTCTCATTTGAGAAAAGATCTCTTAGCCTGTAAGGCAAAGCTCTGCCCAAATATCTCTCAACTTGTAAGGCAGAGCTCTGCCGGATTTTACCTTGAATCAAGACAGCATTTTTACCTCCATTTTGAGTTTGCACTTTCGTATATGTCTACGGCTTTGCCTTGTGTTATGTCATTTTCCTTTAAGCTTTTCACAGAATGACTCCAGCATGTCTAGTGTATTGTGAGCTCTTCTCTTGCAGGGTAGCCAGAAGTGTCCCTAGAGGAGTATAGGCGCATGTGAATCGGCTGCCAAAGTGTGTCTTAAAATGCCTCTGGTAATTCTTCCTCCCTGTATCTCCACAGACCCCTAGCTCACTGATGCAGAAGAATTTCTCGTATCAAATGAAGTGTATGTCAGTTGGTTCTTGGTGGAAAGTGTAGGTTCAAGCTAAGTAGATCAAACTTGTTTGATGCATCATCCTCTTAGGTTAGGTTCTGTTTTTCAGTAATCCTTCTCTCTTTTCACCCCTCCATTATATATATATATATATGTATTAGCAACTTATTGGAATAACTTAGATGCATCAAAGGGAGCTAGCCCTTATCTAGAGACTCTCCCCCCGTTTTGTCAGACCCACAGGCAAGAGGGAAGTTTTCATTGTGATGCGTGGAAGACAGGAGATCATCCTCCTGTCAAAGGTGCAATCCGTTGCGTCAACATATCCTCTAATGGGGTCAAACCTCTAGGATTTTTAACAAGGCTAGCTCCTTTGATGCATCATTTAGCTCCTTCCCACTATTAAAACCTACTAATGACTAGGCAAAAGGGAGAGAGAGAAATATGAAAAGGGAAACCTAAGCTAATAGTGGTGATGCACCTAATTTATGGGCGATCCATCTTGCTTGACTCTCTCCTGTAATGTCCCCTTCTCTATAGACATTACTTCTTGGACGAGTTTAGCCTATTATCGACCCTTGTAGGCTAAGGCGAGATGGATAGAGGGTCCAGTTGGCAGTTATCCATTTTTTTGTGGGCTCTACTTGATCGTTTTGAGGTGTTCCCCTTGGGTTTATGGAAGCTTCGACACCTAGAGGGTGTAACTTTATAATTTAGTGTTATAAAGTTACTTTATGAAGTTATAACTTTATTTTTAAAATAAAGTAATTTTATAAAAGGGGAATATAAAATAAATTAAAATATAATTCTAGAAGCTTCTTGGAGAGGTTAAAGAAAAAGTATAAATAAGACCCTTGGGCAAGCTTCTAATCATCTTATGTTGAGTATTTGATCATTCTGTGATTGTGGAGCCTAGGGTTTCTGCAGAATTTCATTGGAGACGAACAACTCCATTGAAGGCATAACCGAGGGTGTGAAATATCACCTTAAGGGTTGCAATAGAGGAAGGAGTACTCAGCTTCTTCATTTGGACTTCATTGCTGGGATAGAGAAAGATATTAAGGGCAGTTTGGGGGTCTATATCATTGCAATTTATTTATATTTCATCCTCCAACAAAGTTCAAGTCTGCAACTTAGTGAGGGGTCGATTTTGGTCTTAGAGGCTTCCAAAAAATATCATACACACTGCAAAAGGAGCGGCCAGCCTCAAGGAACCTTCCCATTCAGTTTGGTGGCATTTGGTGCATGATTTGTAACAATATTAGGGTCTGATCTGATCTCTGCAAGTCTGAAGACAACTTAGAAATTTACATCATTTGGAGGCATTCATCATTCAGTGTTGAAGGGGACTCATCTACACCATTTGTAATCAGGTTCCTCTTATCTTATTGCTTGTATGTGATCATTTTTTCCTTTATTGTAAGTCTGAAGCACATTTATATCAGACTGATTTGTACTCAGAAAATTGAATTAAAAGGCATTGAGTTGGCTACAATTTGCATTATTTATTATTGCTATATTGTCTACTTTGCTTGTTTATCAATCTATTGTTCAAGACTAGTACAAATCTCTGCAAAACACATTGAAAATCAATTAGACCAGCAAACTGAAAATACAGACCAGCAAGCGTTTGACAAAATTCCCAAGCATCAAACTCAGAAAAATTTGACAAATTTCAGTCACTATTGGTTGGGGATTTTACAGTGGTATCAGAGCTAAGATCTTGCCATCCTAGTGGGTTCATTCTTGCATGCAGCCACACGAAGTTAGGCCTCACAGGTACTATACACGCAGAAGAGCGGAATTGAAAAGAAATATACAACAGGGTCCTATGGGTGATAAAGGACAAGGCAGTCCACCTAGGAATGAAGGTAGAAATAATACAGGTGTTGATGGCAGGAAAATGGATGTGCTAATTGACTTAGTAACACAGATGATAGCTAAGATGGATCAACAACAGAATACCAACACACAGAATCAGAATACAGGTGAACACAGTAGGGTGAATGGCAATGATACTAATCCGAGGAGAGATGACCAGCAGAGTGAGACCTCTAGAGCTTCAGCTTCTAGACCTCTTTTCCCTACCTTCACGCAAAGGGAAGAAATACATACACCGCCACAGATGGATGCAACAGTCACTTATTGTGAGGAGTCTAGAGATGCATACCGTGAGTATTGTACCTTGCCATTTGATTTGAGGGACCAATGGCCATTTGATGTATACATGAACTCCAGGAACCAAAGGAATGCACTTCGTAATGATCCACGCAACTTTCCTAGGAGTGACTTTCAGCATGCCCTTAGTAAGGTGAACATGCCAACATATGACGGCAAGTTTTCAGCACGTTCATGGGTCCAAAAGTTGGACAACTATTTGTCATTGAGACCGATGCCAGAGGAGGAGGCAATTAAGTTTGCCACATTGCATTTAGAGGGGTCAACTCACAAGTGGTGGTATCATGGACTTGTGACACTTGGTCATCATCACATTCATTCCTATGCAGAGTTTACAGATCAATTGATAGAGAGATTTGATGTGAGAGATGCTGAGATTAGGTTCAGAGAGTTAGCACAGCTGAGGCAACAGGGTTCATTGGAGTCTTACATTGAGGAGTTCCAGTGTATTTCAGTGATGGTACCTAATATCAGTGAGAGGAGGATAGTCGTCCTATTCATGGAGGGACTTATGGAACCTTTGAAGGGGTGGTTGAAGGCATTTGATCCACCATCTCTACAAGAGGCTATGAGGAAGGCTAGGAACATGGAGTTTGCAGCCCCTTATAACAGGTATTCATCTAAGGGTAATTCATCTCCCTGATCTTCACGAAGCAACAAGCCTTTCAACAAGGACAAGAGCAAACCAGATTTCAGAGGAAAGGCTACAAAACCATTTGACAGGGACACACTTAATAATCTTCATGAGAAGAAATTGTGCTTTTATTATAAAGGTCCCTATTCTAGAGATCACGATTGCCCCATGAGACCTAAGGGCAAAGCTAACAGAGCTATGTGGGTAGAGGATTCCGAGTCAGAGCAGCATACAGATGATGAGGCTTCGGAACATGAGGAGGTAAAATCAGATAGTGATGCGGATGAGGAGCAGCCTAGAGCACTTATCACTAGCATTCCCCAGGAGGGTTCATTCTGGATGTGTGGTGTTCTAGCAGGACAGAGGATCATCACTCTACTCGATACAGGTGCTACCCATAACTTCATTGATGCCCGTTTGGTTGAGCATAGAGGAATTAAGACCGAGGAGTTTGAGGGCATTAGAGTCAAGGTGGCAGATGGTTGCACTATTAAGTGTGACCGAATGATTTCAGATCTTCCAGTTAAGTTGAACAACTTTGAGTTCAAGGCAGATTTTTATGTTGTCACTATGGGAGATACAGATATGGTTCTAGGGATGAAATGGTTACATGACATTGGTGAGTACACCCTAAACCTAAAAGAAATGGAGATGAAGGAAAGACTCATGTGCTCAAGGCCATCCGAGATAGTAGTTGCAGGGTAATTTCGTATAGGAGGATGGAGAGACTTATTCGTCATGACATGGTGGAGTGGGCAGCAGGATGTGTGTTGAGACCTACACAGGGAGAACTAGTTTATCATCCAGACATTCAGGGATTGAGGATCAAACACTCCAAGGTTTTCAGTGAGATTCCACCAGGACATCCACCTGATAGGGGTATTGAGCATATCATTGAGTTGAAGGAGGGCTCCAAGCCCGTCATGATTACTCCATACCGTCATCCTAAGCGGCTCAAGGATGAGATAGAGAAAACTATTAAGGGGTTGCTAGAGATGGGACACATTAGACCAAGCAAATCTCCATTTGCTTCAGCTGTTGTCTTGGTCAAGAAAAAGGATGGTACTCTTCGCATGTGCATTCATTACAGAATTCTGAACAAGAAGACCACTGATAGATGAGTTCAATGGTGCCAAGTACTTCACCAAGATTGATTTGAGATCGGGTTACCATCAGATACGGGTTAGGGAGCTGGACATAGAGAGACAGCCTTCAAATGTCATTGTGGGCACTTTGAGTTTGTGGTTATGCCATTTGGGCTAACCAATGCACCTGCTACATTTCAGTCCACGATGAATAGAGTGTTTCATTCACAGCTACGACGATTCGTGCTTGTCTTCTTTGATGACATATTGGTTTACAGCAAGACTTGGGAGGAGCATATAGCACATTTGGATACAGTATTGGGTATTCTTGGCAAGGAGTTGTATGCCAAGGAATCCAATGTGATCTAGGTATGACTGAGTTGTTGTACTTGGGCCACATCATTAGTGCAGATGGAGTGCGTATGGACCCTAATAAGATCAGGGCAATCATTGAGTGGCCTGTCCCGCTGAACCTTACTCAGCTACGAGGGTTCTTGGGAGTTTGTGGTTTCTATCGTCGATTTGTGAGCAGATATTCACGCCATGCAACACCTCTTACAGACTTGACGAAGAAAGGGCCATTTGTTTGGTCTCAGGAAGCACAGGATTGTTTTGAGAAGTTCAAACAGATTATGACTACATGCCCAGTTCTTGCATTGCTAGATTTCACTAAACCCTTTGAGCTTCAGTGTGATGCATCAGGAGAGGGTATTGGTGCAGTCCTTATGCAGGACAAACATCCGATTGCTTTCGAGAGTCAGAAGTTGAGAGGCCCAGAGCGGAGCTATAGTATTTATGATAAGGAGATGTTGGCTATTATGCATGCTTTAGCCAAATTTCATCAGTATCTTGTGGGCAGCAAGTCTGTTGTGAGGACTGATCACAACAGTTTGAGACATTTCCTAGGTCAACGAGACCTTAATGATCGCCAGCAGAAGTGGGTCAGCAAACTGCAATCTTATGATTTTGATATTTCATATGTTAAGGGGACGCAGAATGTTGTTGCTGATGCCTTATCTCGTAGACCACATTTGGGCTCCATGGCAGAGTTGAGAGATAATTGGAGACATCTGATTTTGGCAGAGTATGCCAAGGATGCATGGGCTTCTAGTTTCATTGAGGGGTCAATGCAGGATGAGTGGTATTCAGTTGTAAATGATTTGATCATTTACAAAAGCAGGATTTATTTGACCCCAAGTTCGCAGGTGAAGAAATTGGTTTTGAGGACTTTTCACGACACACCCATGGCAGGACATCTCGGGTACTTCAAGACATATTGACAGATTCGGGAGAGATTCACTTGGAAAGGGCTCAAGACCGAAGTTCTTCAGTATGTGAGAGAGTGTTCAGTGTGTCAGCAGAATAAATAGGAACACTCATACCCTACAGGATTACTTTAGCCACTTCCAATTCCTAATAGGAAGTGGGAGTGCTTATCTATGGACTTCATTACGGGCTTGCCGAAAGCCCAAGGCAGGGATTGTATCTTTGTGGTTGTTGATCGTTTGACCAAATATGCACACATTTTTCCGATCACAACTACATTCACAGCTACACAGGTGGCTGAGCTCTTCTTTCGTGAGATATTCCGACTGCATGGGTTACCTCGGAGTATTGTGAGTGACAGAGATAGCAGGTTCATGAGTCACTTTTGGCAGGAGTTATTCAGACTTTGTGGGACCAAGCTCACTCCGAGCACTAGTTATCACCCGCAGACATATGGGCAGACCGAAATTGTGAACAAGTGGGTGGAGGGATATCTTCCGAACTACATTGCAGGGCAACAGAAGGGATGGGTTAAGTGGATACACTTGTGTGAGTATTGCTATAATACCACTTACCATCTTTCCATTCGTATGTCACCATTCATGGCACGATATGGATATGATGCTCCTAGTTTCATTGATTTGGTCTTCAGTGACAGTAGACTACCGAGTGCTGGACATATGTTGCAGGATAGTCAGGATATCATGAGATCACTTCGTGACAATATTCAAAGAGCACAGAACCAGCAGAAACAGTATGCAGACCAGAAAAGAATTGAGCGGTCTTTTGATGTTGGTGATATGGTTTACTTGATGTTGCAGCCGTATAGACAGTCCACTCTCAAGAAGAGTGGTGCAGAGAAACTCAAGCTGTGTTATTATGGACCATTCAGAGTTATCAGGAGGATTGGTGAGGTGGCTTATGAGTTGGAGTTACCGGCAGACAGTCGTGTGCATAATGTTTTCTATGTGTCACACCTCAAGAAGGCGTTAGGCCAGCATGTTGTTCCTTCATTGACCTTACCACCCTTGGATGATGAGGGTAAGTTGATTTTGGTTCCTGAGTCTATTTTGGATATGAGAGAGAGGAGCTTGCGTAGCCGTACTATCAGAGAGTATTTGGTCAAGTGGAAGGACTTGCCGGTAGAGGATGCTACATGGGAGAGTGAGGAGATTTTATAGCATCCAGAGTTGAGTTTGCTTGAGGGCAAGCAATTTCAAGAGGGGCGGACTGTAATGTCCCCTTCTCTATAGACATTACTTCTTGGACGAGTTTAGCCTATTATCGACCCTCGTAGGCTAAGGCGAGATGGATAGAGGGTCCAGTCGGCAGTTATCCATTTTTTTGGTGGGCTCTACATGATCGTTTTGAGGTGTTCCCCTTGGGTTTATGGAAGCTTCGACACCTAGAGGGTGTAACTTTATAATTTAGTGTTATAAAGTTACTTTATGAAGTTATAACTTTATTTTTAAAATAAAGTAATTTTATAAAAGGGGAATATAAAATAAATTAAAATATAATTCTAGAAGCTTCTTGGAGAGGTTAAAGAAAAAGTATAAATAAGACCCTTGGGCAAGCTTTTAATCATCTTATGTTGAGTATTTGATCATTCTATGATTGTGGAGCCTAGAGTTTCTACAGAATTTTATTGGAGACGAACAACTCCATTGAAGGCATAACCGAGGGTGTGAAATATCACCTTAAGGGTTGCAATAGAGGAAGGAGTACTCAGCTTCTTCATTTGGACTTCATTGCTGGGATAGAGGAAGATATTAAGGGCAGTTTGGGGGTCTATATCATTGCAATTTATTTATATTTGATCCTCCAACAAAGTTCAGGTCTGCAACTTAGTGAGGGGTCGATTTTGGTCTTAAAGGCTTCCAAAAAATATCATACACACCCCAAAAGGAGCGGCCAGCCTCAAGGAACCTTTCCATTCAGTTTGGTGGCATTTGGTGCATGATTTGTGACAATATTAAGGTCTGATCTGATCTCTGCAAGTCTGAAGACAACTCAAAAATTTACATCATTTGGAGGCATTCATCATTCAGTGTTGAAGGGGACTCATCTACACCATTTGTAATCAGGTTCCTCTTATCTTATTGCTTGTATGTGATCATTTTGCCCTTTATTGTAAGTTTGAAGCACATTTATATCAGACTGATTTGTACTCAGAAAATTGAATTAAAAGGCATTGAGTTGGCTACAATTTGCATTATTTATTATTGCTATATTGTCTACTTTGTTTGTTTATCAATCTATTGTTCAAGACTAGTAAAAATCTCTGCAAAACACATTGAAAATCAATTTGACCAACAAACTGAAAATACAGACCAGCAAGTGTTTGACAAAATTCCCAAGCATCAAACTCAAAAAAAATTGACAAATTTCAGTCACTATTGGTTGGGGATTTTACATCTCTTTTCCCAAAGATCACCCTCCCTTCGAGAGGGTTCATTTTGCAAAAAGCCGAAGGAATTACCAAAGAGATGACGGGATCGAGCACATCAACCTTAACATAGTGAACTAGCCGTTGGAGTTCAAACATCCGGTGACGGGGGCGCGAACGTCAAATTCAAGGTAGGAAAATAGCCGTTGGTTTTCAAACGATGACAGGCCTACGGACATCAATTTTACGGTGAAGTAGCAGTTGGTTTTCGAATAGTGACAGGCCCGCTGACGTCAATTTTGATGGGATGCGTCGGCCGTTGAAGAGAGACCAAAGAGACAATTCCTTCGGGCAAGTGCCCGAAAGAACTCTATAGCGTGGGCCCGAAGGAATTCAAACGGCATAAGGCCGCAAGGAAACTCAGTGACCCGCCAAGAAAGGAGCCCGAAGAGCCAGGAGGAGACGAAAGATAGCCCCGAGAGCTGAGTTGCCAGGAAAAGACAAAAGCAAAGCGCAGGAGCAGATAGAATAGTCCAGGTGGCACACAGAAAGTGTCGACAGAGAAGTTATTGCTGCGGATGAAACAGTCTCCGCCAAGTGGTCATCAAAGAGTGCAAGCATTCAATAGTGTGGCCTATTTTTCTTCGTCTAAGCTTTGATAAGCAAAGAATTGCGTAAGTTTCATAAAGAGGGGCAGCCTTGTCATCCAAACAATCAAGCGACCCATGCTTTTGCAGTGACATTTAATACGATTTAAGCACCAAAGTCAAGACTTGCGACAGCTACAGCATGGTTCCTTCAACAGACTTCCTCCTTCCTAGGTGTTTAATGCAGTATGGGCCGCCTATTCTTGGAAAGCACACTTTCTATTAATGCTATATATTGTAACCTCTCAGTTGAGAAATATATCTCACTTGTATAAGGCGAAGCCCTGCCAAATTTTACCTTTGAATCAATAAAAATGCGTTTTACCTTTATCTGACTGGTTATACTTTTGAGTATGTCTATGTATCAACTCTGTGTTCAGTCATTTTAGCTTGATGCTTTCATAGATTGACACCAACATACCTAGTGTAGCCAAGAATATTTTTGCAGGTCAATAGGGAGTGCTTCATCTGGAGCGTAGAGACAGAAGAGTAGTTATCTAACAGTGAGTTTTTTGCAGCACCTGTGGTAAGTTCTTTTTCTTTGCGTCTTCATTAGGCCCTCCCCTATTAAAGCGCCCTACAGTCTGGTCTTTTGTTAGATAAAGTGTTTGTTTGGCCTCTTTTGGTCTGAAGTGTTGATATAGCTAAGTAGATCAAAATCATTTGGTGCATCACCGTTTAGATAGGTTTCCATTTTGGTTACATACTCCTCCCTTTTCATCCCCCCCCATTATTAACAAGTAGCAGTCAAAGACCTCAAAGATGCATCAAAGGGAGCTAGCCCTTATCTAGAGATTTTTCCCTCAATTTTGCCAAGCCCACAGCAAGAGGGAAGTCTCCATTGTGCCGCGTGGAAGAGAGAAGCCGAGCCTTCTATCAAGAGTGCAATCCACAGCGTCAACAGTTTTTGGCACGCCTAGTGGGACCAATTTTAATGCTCAAAAAAGTTCCAAGATTGGTGCTGGTCATGTTACTAAAAGAATGAACCACTAACCCAACATCTGGCAACTCCATTTTCAAGAACATCAGTCTCTGGTCAGAGATCAACCTGACATCCCATGCCTAAGGTCACCACAAGATCTTCTACCAAAGGTGTCCCTTTCGAATTCGTTGAGCTGCCTTTAAACTCGACAAGGCGGCTAAGGTTTGCAAGGACTCGTCCCTTTACAGCAAATCAATTTCCCAGACCTGCTATAAAATATACTTACACAAGAAGGCCCTGGTTGAACCCTGTCATCGCCATGGCTTTACCTTTTGTTGCCTTTCATGGTTAGAGCCCTTTAAACCTTCTGCATTATGACCCAATCCCAGGGACAGCCCTTAAGAGCGTTCCTCCCTTTAATGGAGAGGGGCCTATTACCGCTATTGAGCATATCAGAAATATTGCCAACCTCTGTAACATTCATAATGTCACTGAAGAGAACATAGCTGTCAGTTTGCTAGCGTTGTCTTTTAAGAAAAAAGTTCTGGACTGGTATGAGACTTTGCCTATGAATTCAGTCGACACATGGAATGAATTAGGCACTCTGTTGACAAACAGATTCGGAGAGAAGAGTGACCACCTCTCTCTTGCTGAGCAACTAACCACCATGAAAAGAGCTCCACATGAATTCATGCAGGATTTCAATACCAGGTTTCAAAAGACCTGGGACAGAATCCTCATTTTAGTGAGGCCGACCCCAAGCTATGCTTTCCTCTATTACTTGAAAGCTTTGAACAGTGACATTGCTGTCATGATACAATCCATGGGAGGACAAGTGTTACCAGCTGCCTATGAAATAGCCACAACCACTAAAAATTGCCTGGTGCAAGTAGGAAAGATAGCCCCTAGACCTCATATGCCACTCTTTCCTGAATTGCCACCTCTAGTTCAGACTTTGCACCCACCTTAGCTCTTCTGCCTGGCGTAGAAAAGTTGACTGCTACCTCGCCCAATGACCTCCATGAAATCAAGAGCTTGTTACAAAACGTGACCAACGAATTAGTGGCTCTTAAAAAGCAACAAGCTCAAAACTATCGACCAAATCAGGGGTACCAGCAGTTCGGACAAACAAATAGACCCCCTTTTCAAAATTATAATCAAATACGGTCAGTTTGCACAAGCCAGACCATATCAAGGTTATAACCCAGGTGCTCCTTCATCATCCAAAGCTCTTGTTCCCACTCAAAATAATATGGTACAGGAACAATCTAATTGCCCACCCCTGGGATATGATCAAGAACAAGTTGCTTATAGAAATGAGTTGCCAAATCAGTCTGTGAACACACAAGACAACCAAATAGCTCAGTTCCCAAGTTTTGAGGCATCAATACAACCTGGAATGGACAACAGGCAGGCTCAGTCCGATTCCACTCTCATGAATCACTTGGAAGGTGAATTATGTGGGTAGCATGAACAACCAGGGTGATTGTGTTGCAGCCAACACTAGGTCCAAAAGGAGAGCTATGGAAGAAGCTCAAGCAGCTGCCCAAACATCTGCAACATCTTCTTCATCACATGTGAACCAAAAAATTTCAAATTATAAGCCGCCGATTGCGCCCTCAGCTCCTCGGCTTGCGCCTCAAGCTGCAAGCACCCCCAAAGAAAATTTAAAAGGGAGAAACCCTCATATCAATGTGGTAGACCAAATGAAGAAGCTGCACATGAATATCTCTTTGTGGGATTCATTAGCAATGTCGAGACAAAAGAACATGCTCCAGAGGGAATTGCACGGGCTAAAGAACAAGCTGTCCTAGCAAAGGCTGATAGTGTTCTGATTATAAATGGGCACCCTTCCATAATAGGTCAAGCAAAAAAGGATGAAAAGGTTCCTCCTTTCTACCTATCCTTAGTCATTGGAGATTTCCTGGTTCACAATTGCATTATTGACAGTGGGGCAAGCACCTCAGTAATGCCCAAATGTATAGTAGATAAGCTGGGACTCAAATAGGAAGAGATGACCAAGGAAGTCCTGCAGCTAGATGGATCACCAGCTAAGACACTAGGAGTGGTACGAGGCTTGAATCTAACGCTACACGCCTGTCCAACTTTTTTAGTTCCCCATGACGTGGTAGCGACAAATGTTCCTCCCTACTTCGCTATCTGCTTGTCCAGGGATTTCACATCTAAAATAGGCGGGTACCTAGCAGCAAACTGGTCTTACATGGTTTTTAGAACCAAATATGGGACTAAGGTCAAGATTGAGTCAGAGCCAATCCACAGAGATCATCTGGAGCTGTACTCACTCAAAGCGGTGAATGTCAGCTACGCCATCATTGATGAAGAAGAATTCAAAATGGACCAATCTCTGCCCTCTGCCCTTGAAGGAGTTGCTGACCTACTCTTAGACGAATGGAAAAGTGACAACTTTGAACATGATCCATACAAGTTCATAGAAGAGGCAGGTCTTGGAATTTATTGCATGCATGAAGAGGGTACTTTTGTGCCAAATTTGATGAAGGCAAACCAAGAGAGCTCGGGTTTATGGCAACTCTTCTTTGATGGCTCAAGAAGTAAATTGGGAGCTGGTGGTGGAGTAATGTTAATTTCGCCCTCAAAGGAGAGATACTTTTCAACTTTCAGATTCCAATTTCCCTACACTTGCAATGTTGCAGAGTATGAGTCCCTCATTCATGGTTTGGAGTGGGCAAGGAAAAGAGGAATTAAAAAACTACAGGTTTTTGGAGACAGTGAGTTAATCGTAAATCAGGTGAGAGGCCAAAATCTGACAAAGAAATCCTTGCTTAAGTCTTACAAGCACAAGGTGTGGGACTTAGTGGAGAGTTTTCTTGCTTTCAATGTTTATTCCATTCCAAGAGAGCAAAACAAGTAGGCAGACAGACTAGCAGCAGTTGGTGCCCAATTTGACATTCCTAAGGAGATAGGCCGAGACAGCAGTCCGCGCCATTTAAAAGTGATAATTAGACCCTCCGTGCCTAATAACGTCACCAATTGGCAGGGGTTTGACAGTGATCAGCAGATAACGTTCTTCTTGCAGGAGGAGGCTGAGTTTGCTTCCAAGAATCCAGCCAAGCTGCAGCAGCAATACGACGGCCAGATTTTTCAGCTGAAGAACAACAAACTTCCCAAAAGCTTGGTCACTCTCGAAAGCATCTTCAACGAGGATGACCAACTGAAAAATGACAAAGCAAGCATCACAACCGAAAAAAAAACTATGAAAAAGTTGAAATATTCAAGAACAGGCTGCTTGCACTTGGGAAGGTATGTACAGATGATGAAAGACATGTTTTCATTTTGCTATGTCAAGAGTTCACCGATATTTTTGCTTGGGAGTATAGCGACTTGAAGGGTTTTGACCCAAGCTTGGCCCAACACACCATTGAGCTAGAAGAAGGCGCCAAACCCATCAAACAAAGACAAAGGACTATTAATCCAAAGATTGAGCCTCTCATGCGGAAGGAACTCACCAAGTTGATTGAGTCCAGGATCATATTTCCTATCAAACACTCTTCTTGGCTGGCCAATCTAGTCCCTGTTAGGAAAAAAAACAGGGAGATCAGACTATGTGTGGATTTCAGAGACCTCAATAGAGTCTCGTTGAAAGATCACTATCCTCTTCCAAGTATGGACCAGATCCTCCAAATGGTGACAAGTAACGAACGTTTCTCCCTCTTGGATGGGTATTCAGGGTACAATCAAATTTTAGTGCAAGACTGTGATTAGTACAAGACAGCCATCACTACCAAGTGAGGAATGTTTGCTTAGCGTTGTCCTTGCCTAAGCACAAAAAATGTCTACAAAGTTTCTTTGGTAGAATAAAATTCATTAAGAGATTTATCTCAAATTTTGCCGAGATAGTCAAGCCACTGACCTCCATGCTGAAGAAAGATGAGAAGTTTGTGTGGACAGCACAAAGGAAGGATAGTTTTGAAGGGATCAACCAGGCAATCGCCCAGGCTCCTACCTTGACCAATCCTGATTTCTCCAAGGATTTCAACATTTACACCTTCAGGAATGAAGAGGTAATCTCTGCCATGCTTACCCAAGCAAATGATGAAAATATTGAACAACCGCTTGCGTTTTTTAGTCAGGGTCTAGAAAGTTTTGAAATCAGATATACATATGTTGAAAAGCAAGTCCTTGCAGTCATAAGAATCTTGAAGAAATTCAGACATATGTTGTCAAACAGCAAGGTTCATCTCATCGTGCCACATCCTAGCGTCAAAGATTTCTTGATCAGTCGTGATCTAAATGAAAAGAGAGCGGGATGGATCACCAAAGTAATGGAATATGACGTGGATATCAAAACCACCATGCTAGTAAGGGGAAAAGGCTTGTGAACACCTTGCTACAGACCTTAAACAGCAGAAAAAGGACATTTTGCTACTCCATGATGAAGCTACAGCAGAAGAACCAGCAGTCATGAGGGACTGGGCATCAAAAATGACGTTTCTTTCACATTGATGAGTGTCCACAAGGCCTTGATAGGACTAAGAGGAGATATTTCAGACTCCAATCTCTCCCTTATGTCCTGATTAATAGGGTGTTGTTTAGAAGGAATTTTTCAGTTGTACTCTTAAGGTGCATAGACTCGAGTCAGGTCGACAGGGTACTATCCAAGTTCCATGACGGACAAGTTGGTGGCCACTTTGCTCCTAAGACTACAGCTGCAAGGATTATGAGGGCTGGTTACTTTTGGCCCACTTTATTCAGAGACACCCATGGCTGGGTACGAAAGTGCCAGAAGTGTGCCCTCTTTGATGGAAAGCAACCGCTAGCTGAAATGCCTCTACAGCCTATTCAAGTAGAACAACGATTCATGCAATGGGGCTTAGACTTCATAGGGATGATCAACCCTCCTTCCAGTGCTGGCCACAAATGAATCTTGACTGCTACAAACTACTTCATGAGATGGGTAGACGTTGCTTTGAAAAAAACCCAAGGAAAGTGCAGTCCTAGACTTTTACGAAGGCCTGGTGACAAAGTTTGGAGTCCCAACTACCATCATCTCAGATAATGCATTGGCTTTCTTGGGAACCAAAACAAGCGAGTAGGCGTTAGGATACGGCATCTACCTTAGCACTTCTTCCAATTACTACCCACAGGGAAATGGGCTAGCTGAGTCCACCAACAAGAATCTGATCAAAATCATTAGAAGGACAATGGAGAAAAATCAGAGAACTTGGCACGCCAAGCTAAAAACAACCCTGTGGGCAGACAAGGTCACTCCAAAGAGGGCAGTTGGCAATTCACCATGCATGCTTGTGTATGGAAGGGAAGCTAGACTTCTTATTTCGCTTGAATTGCCAACTTTGGATCTCACTCATCAGCTGCAATTGGAAGAAGGTGACAGCATGGAGGTCAGGGTTTGTGAATTGATGGAGCTTCAGGAGACGAGACCAAGCCATGGTTTTTATGACTAGCCGTCAACAGCAAATGAAGAAGCATTTTGATAAAAAGTCCTCATCAAAAGGCTTTTCAGAAGGCAACATTGTCTTAAAATGGGATGAGAACTGAGCTAACCCTGAAAAACACACAAAGTTCGATGCCTTATGGAGTGGTCCGTATATCATCACTTAGTGCAAGCAACATAATGCATTCCAACTTTTCAGGTTGGATGGTGAAAAACTGTATATCTCAGTTAATGGGATATATCTTAAGCATTGTCACTGAGCCTTCTCTCATCATGTACATATTTTCTCTGTTTTTTCTCTGTTTTTCCTAAGTGCTTTTAGCACATGTTTGTAGTTTTTTTAGCCTTGTGTGTTTTGTTTAACGTTTAGGGGTAAAAGCTTAAAGTTGATTCTTTAGTCTCTCAAGGTTATCGTCAACCTTTCGGGCCGTATTTTGACTTCGTGCCCAACAAACTTGTAAGCCACTGCTTTTTCTAAGCATAGCAGGAATGCTTCCCCTGAGAATCGCCAAATTTGTTGACCATTTTTTATCCTGCAAGCCAAAAATCGGTCTCCCTTCCTTCCCTACTGTCCTGAGCAATCAGTGTTTTGATGTATTCACCTTACTGCAATTGTGTGTTTTCCTTTGTAATAGACCTGTTTCTATAAAGAGCCAAGTGACTTGGACCTTGTAGATGTTTCGGGTTAATTCGGACGCTTATTTGCTTTGGGCAGTTAGTTTGCACAAGCCTTTCGACAAAGGAATGGGCCAGTTTCAAGGAATATGAGTCTTTCACAAGGGTCCGAAGGACAAGTGCCCTTGTGGAGGGCAGTCAGGTTGCAAACAGAACTGTTCAAGCAAGCTCCGAAGGGCAATTTTGGACCCCAAGTGCCCTTGCAGAGGGCAGTGAGCACATGCGGGAAAGTGAGCAAGGCAGAGGACCTGAAGGGGGATTCTCCTTTGGAAAAGGGAACAAGGCAAAAAAGCAAAGCATTCTTTCCAATTTTTTGTCCGAAAGAAATCCAAAGAAGAACCAAAGGGTGAATTCCTTCGGACAAAGTGCCCTAAGGAATTCCTTCGGACATTTTGTTCGAAGAAATTCACAAGAAAGAAACCAAGGCAAATTCCTTCGGACAAAAGCTCGAAGGAATTCCTTCAGACTTTTGTCCAAAAGAATTTATCAAAGGAAAAGACCGAAAGAAAGGGCCGAAACTTTGAAGGAAAGATTTCCTTTGGGCAAAATGTCTGAAGGAATGCCCTCGGACATTTTGTCTGAAGGAATTGAGAAGACAAGGAAGCCCGAAGGAACCCGAAGGGCAAGAGCCCTTGCGGGGAACTCTCGGCTGCCGAAAAGGGACTCTCTCCTCTTTTTCGAAAGATCACCCTCCTTACGAAAGGGTTCATTTTGCAAAAGGCCGAAGGAATTACCAAAGGGATGACGGGCCTGAGCACGTCAACCTTAACATAGTGAACTAGTCATTGGAGTTCAAACATCCAGTGACGGCGCATGAACGTCAAATTCAAGGTAGCAAAATAGCCGTTGGTTTTCAAACAATGACAGGCCTACGGACGTCAATTTTACAGTGATGAAGTAGCCGTTGGTTTTCGAATAGTGACAAGCCCGCAGACATCAATTTTGATGGGATGCATCGGCCATTGAAGAGAGACCAAAGAGACAATTCCTTCAGGCAAGTGCCTGAAAGAACTCAATAGCGTGGACCCGAAGGAATTCAAAGGGCAAAAGGCCGCAAGGAAACTCAGTGACCCGCTGAGAAAGGAGCCCAAAGAGCCAGGAGGAGACGAAAGATAGCCCCGAGGGCCGAGTTGCCAAGAAAAGACAAAGGCCAAGCGCAGGAGCAGATAGAATAATCCAGGTGGCACACAAAAAGTGTCGACAGAGAAGTTATTGCTGCGGATGAAACAATCTCCGCCAAGTGGTCATCAAAGAGCGCAAGCATTCAATAGCGCGACCTGTTTTTCTTCGTCTAAGTTTTGATAAGCAAATAGTTGCATAAGTTTCATAAAGAGGGGCGGCCTTGTCATCCAAACAATCAAGTGACCCATGCTTTTGCAGTGACATTAAATATAATTTAAGCACCAAAGTCAAGACTTGCGACAGCTACAACATGGTTCCTTCAGTGAACTTCCTCCTTTCTAGGTGTTTAATGTAGTATGGGCCGTCTATTCTTGGAAAGCGCCAAAACTCTTTCTCTTAATGCTATATATTGTAACCTCTCGGTTGAGAAAAATATCTCTCACTTGTGCAAGGCGAAGCCCTGCCAAATTTTACCTTTGAATCAATAAGAATGCATTTTACCTCTATCTGACTGGTTATACTTTGAGTATGTATGTGTGTCAACTCTATGTTCAGTCATTTTAGCTTGATGCTTTCATAGATTGACACCAACATACCTAGTGTAGCCAAGACTATTTCTGCAGGTCAACAGGAAGTGCTTCACCTGGAGCGTAGAGATAGAAGAGTAGTTATCTGACAATGTGTTTTCTGCAGCGCTTGTGGTAAGTTTCTTTTCTTTGCGTCTTCATTAAGCCCTCCCCTATTAAAGCACCCTACAGTCTGGTATTTTTGTCAGATAAAGTGTCTGTTCGCCCCCTTTTGGTCTGAAGTGTTGATATAGCTGAGTAGATCAAAATCATTTAATGCATCACCGTTTAGATAGGTTTATGTTTTGGTTACATACTCCTCCCTTTTCATCCCCCCTCCATTATTAACAAGTAGCAGTCAAAGACCTTAAAGATACATTAAAGGGAGCTAACCCTTATCTAGAGATTCTTCTCTCAGTTTTGCCAAGCCCATAGCAAGAGGGAAGTCTCCATTGTGCCATGTGGAAGAGAGAAGTCGAGCCTTCTATCAAGGGTGCAATCCACAGCGTCAACAAAGCCTGCATAGGATTGCAAGAGGATTGCAATAGTCAGTTGAGAGTGAGGCAGTAAAAATTGAAGTGATAGGGAGAAAATATAAGGATTTACAGCGTATGGAGTTGCCAAAAAAGCAACCAAGAATTGTCCAGAGGGGCAGATTGAGTGAGGAAGGCTTTGAACAAGACTTAGTGAGAAAAAAAGATGGCATGAAGGAGATGGCAACAAAAAGTTGTCGTGAGGAAAGAGAATCAATTGATGAGTAAGTAGCCCAAGTAGAAGAGCTAAAGAGCATGGTGGCATCCATGCAAGAAAGAATAATAGCTAGAGAGAAGAGAGAGAGGAAGGGTAAATCAACATTATTTAAGTCAAAAATTGTGAAGTTTAAAAAGGAGATGAGAAGGGTGAAAGCCATTATAGGCATCATTGAGGAAGAAGCTACAACAACAATAGTGGCAAAAGGAGAAGAATTTGAAGATGAGGATGAAACCCTCATATGCAAATGACGATGAATGTGATGAAGGGGTATATTATTGCTGCCCAGAAGAAGGAGAAAGCATTGATGAATGCCATGGCTCATAATATTGTGAGCACCCAATTGAGGAGTGAGATGATGGAATCCTCTCGAGGAAGGATTGAGCAAAAAGAGAAGTAGATGAACTTGTAGCCACTCTTTGAAGGTTGCACAGGGAGCTGAAAATGTGAAAGCAGTGCACATTAGAGTGAGAGAAGAAATAACAGCAAAACTACATCTTTTAGTAGACATGCAGATAAGTGGAACAGAGGTGCAAGTATGTGCACATAATGAAGAAAGCAAGATGATGGTAGTAGAGTTATTTTTACAAAAAGTAATAGAAAAAGAAATAGTTGAGAGAGTGGTCCAAGAAGAACACAAAACTGAAGAGGAAGAAAAGATTGAAGATACATTCTTAGTATCTTTAGTACCTAAATGTGGAGGAGAAGACATCCTAATTGAAGAGGAGGAAGCTGAAGAAAATGGCAGCAGCAACAATATGCCTTTTTGAAGGCATAGGGGCAAGCTTGAAAGGCATCAAACCAAGTATGAAGGAAGGAAGTGAGAGTATCCTCACAAAAGGGGATAAAACTAGAGAACAAGAAAATGATTACAGTAGTAATAGTAGAGGAGCCAAAAAATGTCTATCAAAAAGCAAAGAAGTGAAAAGAAAGATGAAACAAGAAGTGCAAGTTTTTGCACTTAGAGAACTTTCTGAATTGGGGATAATGAGCTACTTGAGCCATAAGGAATGAAGAAGTTCAGGAGATAAAGGAGTTCTCTGATGCTCTTATAAAGAGTGAAGATTATAGTAGAGACCACCTATCAATAGAGGTGGAAGAATTGTTTGTAGCTATATTGCAGGTAGCCAAGGAGGAAGAGAGTGGAGTCATGAAGCACCAAAGTCATTTAGTCTCGCTAAGTATAAAAAGAGAAGTTCTAGTGAAGTACGAAAAGGAATATGCATTTGTAGGTCATGTTGCATTTCAGTTTTTTGCTAAAGAGGTTGATCCAAAGAGCAACTAGATAAGGGAAGGTGAATAGCATCACACACATGACATTGAGGGAAAGAATGAGATAGTGCAGATGTTATTATCGGCCCAAGCATGTGTAGAGGAGAATGAAATTACAGCAAAAAGGTTGGAAGGAGAAGCATTCCAAAGCAAGGTAGATGAATTCTTTGAAGACATCCTTAAGGCAGAAATCGCAGAGGAAGATGTTATTATGACAGAGGTATTGGATTTGTTTGATACTGCAATGAGGGCAGGAGAAGAAGATGACATGAAGAGATTATGGGTAATCATGTTGATACCCAAGGACATGTCAATTTTCAGTAAGAGAATTGTGAAAAAAGTAGTGGATGAAGTATATTCTTGGAAGGAAAGAGTATGTAGTATTGAAGAACACTTGGTGGAGGTGGATGGATAGAGGTGGGTCAAATTCCACAAGGGATGGAGAGAGAAAAAGAGTGCATATTAAAGGAGGTGGACAGATTGTGTCCAAGTAATGGGCAAGGGAAGGAGAAGGTTGATCATAGTTGGGCAAAGGAGGATGGTCTATGGTTCATCAAATGGCTAAAAAAGAAAACGGGAATTGAAAAAAAAAACTTTTGAGGTATCTCACATGGTAGAAGGGAACGTGGTGGCTTTATGCTTCAAGTCAAAAGGATGGTTCTACCATCTAGTCCAAGTTTGTGAGCCCGGTGCTCACAAAACTCTTACCCTAGTTGTATGATGTAGGGGCATCTTGCATCAACCAAAAATATGAGTAGGATAGGTAGCAATAAGTAGGGTTACATCTTTGATGTTAGAAGGTTCGCAGTATTTTGGAATCACTTTAGTAGGTTTGTGGTACATCTCAGTTCCTTAGACCATTGCTATAAGTTGTCGCACACTCTTCTTCAATGACACAACACCTAAAAACATGAATTGCAATTGTGTTAAAGCACTTTAGAGTGCGTCGCACCATCTCGCAACATGCATACAACATTTAAACAATATCAACAAGTGGCATGACACTTGAAAACCTAATATGGAGTTGTAAATCAACATAGAACTATAAAAAGAGCTACAAAGATTGCAGTAACTTGCGGATTTGCAGGATGCATGGAAATAGCCTATGGAACTCATTTAACAACTTATATCTAGCTGCGTTGTTATACTTTTGCATGAAAATTGTAAAAACACTACAAGTCTCGTGGTAACATGCAGATTTACAAGGACCTTCTTATCATCATTCTAAAGCCATTTACCAGAACAAATCTTACTTCACTATCATAATTTTCCCAAAAAATACAAAATACGCTATAGGCTCCACGGTAGCTCGCAATGCATATTGACATCATTTTAAGTCCGTCTATCAAAGTAGTTTATAGCGAAAGTTTATGGTTTGTTTCCCCATAAGCTCTTTTCTATTGATTTAGAGCAGGTTGTGACCTGTTTAGTAATTATCGAATTCATGATGAGCTGTGGCGATGTGTTATGGACATCGGAATGTATTGTGTATCATTCTAAAGCCATCTACCAGAACAAATCTTACTACACTATCATAATTTTCCCAAAAAATACAAAATACGCTATAGGCTCCACGATAGCTCGCAATGCATATTGACATCAATTTAACTCTGTCTATCAAAGTAGTTTATAGCGAAAGTTTATGGTTTGTTTCCCCATAAGCTCTTTTCTGCTGATTTAGAGCAGGTTGTGACCTATTTAGTGATTATCGAATTCATGGTGAGCTGTGGCGATGTGTTATGGACATCGAGAATGTATTGTGTATTTAATAATTGTGATGCATAGTGATGTGCTACAATCATTTAATTATTGTGGCTCACGGTGATGAGTTTCCAATACTTAATGATTGTGGCATTAGTGAGTAGTTGAAAGCATTAATGTAAGTAGACGGATCATGTATATATATAAACACATCCCTACACTTGTGAGAGTATTCTTTTAGAGAATTGGAGTTAGAAGCCTTCTAGAGAAAGAGAGAACCTAGACCAATTCAAGCAAATATTTGTGCGAGTCATAGATCTGAGAGGGAGAAAGATTGTAACACGTCTCATTTTGAGACTGCGGTACTTTTGAAAGTCTATGACCAGACTGTCGTGTGAATGCAAGCTGTAATTCCTCATTGAAATTAATGAAAGACATTGTCATTGAATTAACCATATTGTTTCCATGCATAGGACTGCAAGTCGGTCCATTTGTTGTGTTAAATCTGCGGGCTGTGTGGTCTAAGGCTATCCTTCATTGGACCCCCTAACCATGATTGCATCAAAGGAAATTTGATTCTAATACCAGAAGGCATCTTGGCTATCAAAGATAGAATATTAATTACAGAATATTTGGTGCAATGTAAAGATCTTCCTATAAAGGACACTTTATCGAAGGGACCTGACATACTTCAACACCCTTTTTTGTTTACTTGATTAGGGACCAATCAATTCAGGTAGGGAAGAATTTTAATGAGCTGAAAATACCTTACGAGAATAATACAAACTAAAAAATAAAGGATATTAGTGATAATATCCATGCAGAAACAAAAAAAGGATATTAGAGATGACATCCATGCAAATAAAGGATAAGTCTACATGATATAAAGATATAAGTTGTCATGCAAATAAAGGATGAGTTTGCACAATATATAAGATAGAATTTGATCTAGTTTAGTTAGCTACATTGTTAAGAGATACGGTTTAGTCTGTTTGGGAAATTAGAAAAAATAAAGCCATGCATATAGATTGATTTGTATGCAAAGCCTATAGATAGAATTGTTACAGGAACTTTTAGATTGCTTTATGATGAAGCAAATATTAGTTATTTTTTATAAGTAGTCAAGATAGGTCTGTAAAAGAGGATTATTGATTATTGATTTGTGAGATGGGAAATTGTGTGAACTGGTTAAAAAAACAGAAATTGTTGGCTTGCCCACGAGCTTGGGCTGTTTATATTATTGGCTGTATCCGGATTATAGTTTCAGTGTATTTATTCTGCCATAAAAACAGATTTTATTCTGAACTCTAAAAAATAATGTTTCAGTTTCTTTTTGGGGAAAGTTTTCATTTCGCAAGTTGTGAGTTTCAGGATTTCAGAATTTTAAAGTTTAGTTTGGCTAATAATGAATATATGGGGAGTGTCAATATTTTTTGCTATTTGAATATTCACCAAATGAGGGTTAAGACATATGACATATCAAGGCCGCTTTTCGAACTCATCATGGCCACTATAAGTTTCATATGATGTCTTTTGACCTATCCAATGTGTCAAGAACGTTTCAAGGTACAATAAATAAAATTTTGAGCCTTATTGGAGAAAATCCATTTTGGTCTTCATTGGTGACATTCTTATTGAGGTATGGAGGAACATTTGCACAATATCAAGATTGTACTAGAACTCCTTTGGCTTATTTCTTATGGCAAAAGAATTGAAATGCAAGTTTCCAAAAGATGAACTTGGGTACAATGAACACAACATCGATTAAGCTGGAGTTAAGGTTAGTCAAGCTATGATTAAAGCCATTGTTGATTGGCCCACTCTAGAAATGTGAACAACATTGAAAGAATTCTATTGGATACACACTTTGTAAAGGAAACTTGTTAAGGGGTTCGTAGACCTCTTGGCACCCCTTAATGACCTTAAAAATAAAGATTAATTCATATGGACAGAGGCAAAAAGAACCACATTCCAAAAAAACAAAAAGGATTAATGATTTATGGGCCTATATTTGTACTTTCGATTTTCTCACAACGCTTTAGAGTGGATAGTTATACCTTAAGCACCAGCAGTTGATCCTATGCAAAATTAGTGGCCAATTTCTTTTGAGACAAGGAAGCTGAAAAATAAAAAGTTATCTATGATAAGGAAATGTTTGCCCTTATGCATGCCATAGAAAATTCCAAGCAATGCTTGTTAGGGCATATCACGCTCGGTAGACCCTCTTAGTCCTCATCATGTAAGTTCCCTATCTTTCAAAGATGTTTGTCGACGCTATTCAACAGGTTTCAGGTGGCTCTGGCCCTGAACCTGTTGGTTTCTACCGTATAATTTTGAAAGTATCTTTTAGAGGTGAAATAAGCGTTCAATTCCAGGGTATTTAAATGACAACTCAGTTCATATTGCTATGTCTCATTTCCTCTTTGGTGAAGGTGAGAGAGAACTAGAACCTTGAATTGCTCCTTTTAGAGAATCATACTCACTTCCCTCCGGGTTTTTTGTTACAGGTAATTTTAATGGCTAGTGACCCAGCTAAGGATCTTTGAGAGAGTGGATTTTGGAAACCTATGGTGAGCCTAAATTACTGTTTTTATTTGTTCTTGTTGTTGACGCAGTGGATTGCACCCGTGGGCAGGACGCCTAGCTCCTGCCCTTCCACACGTCAAAATGGAAACCCCCCTCTCGCCTGTGGGACCGGCGAAGCTGGAGGGGAGAGTCTCTAGATAGGGCTAGCTCCCTCTGATGTATCTTTTAGGCCCTGGATTCCTACTGCTAACAAATAAATGGAAAAAGGGGGGGATGAAAAGGGAGAGAGATGCTGAAAACAGAACCTAAGCCTAAAAAATGAAAAGGTGATACACCAGAAATGATGACCCACTCAGCCCGATCATACACTTTTCACCAAGAAGAAGCGCCCATACACTTCATCTAATGTGGGAAACTCCTCTGTATCAGTGAGTCAAGGGTCCGTAGAGATACAGGGAGAAAGAACTATCAAAGGTGTCCTGAGACACACTTTGGCAGCTTGTTCACATGCGCCTATACGCCTGCTGTAGTCACTTCTAGCAAACCTGCAGAAAAGAAACTTCACAATGCACTAGACATGTTGTATTCGATCTGTGAAAAGCATGAAAGACAATGACTTAACACAAAAATAAGAACATAGACATATGCTTGAGTGCAAGTCCAGATAGAGGCAAAAATGCTAAGTCTTGATTCAAAGTAAAAATCTGGCAGAGTTCTGCCTTACAAGCCCGAGAGATTTTTGGGCAAAGCTTTGCCTTCGGGCTCAGAGAATGGATCTTTCTCAAAATGAAAAGTTTACAATATATAGAAAGAGGAGAAGAGAACTTGGCGCTTCTTTTGAAAAGACTTTGGCGCTCCTTTTGCAAGTGGCCCATGTGCGTTTCGAGCCTTGGGAAGAGGAAGCCGTTTGATTGTCGGGTCCTGCTTTGACTTTGGCATTTCAACATTAATGTGAAAGCATGGGCCGCGCCTCTTTTCTGCAAACAAACTACTCCCTTCAAGGCATTTACGTGGCTTGTCTGCTAATCAATGCGAAATGAAGAAAACAGGCTGCGTCGCTTACTGTTCGCGTCGTTTGATGACCACTTGGCAAGCACTGTTCCAACTGCAGGAATAAATCCTTGAGTTGACACCTCCTCCTTGCCACCTGGACTATTTGTCCGCTTCTGCACTTTGTTTCTTCCTCGTTTTGTTTCTTTCTAGCTTTGTCGCTTTCTGGCTCATTCGGCCCTTGGGGCTATCTTTTTGGCAGGTCGTTGAGTTCCTTGGGCTCTTCTTTAAACTTTTCAAAATCAATGGCTACTTCACGAGCCTTGAAATTGATGTTCGCGCACCCGTCACTGCGTTTGAATTCCCAACGGCTAGTCCGTTGTGCTTGACTTTGACGTGTTCGAGCCCGTCACCCCTTGGACCTTCTTCGGCTTTCTCTTGATTTCGGCTTTCTTGCTTCCTTTCCTTCGGACTTCTTGTTTAATCCTTCCCGAAGGGGACTTGCCCTTCGGGGTCTTGAGAAAAGTCCTTTTCCTCGGCGAGAGCCCCCTGCAAGGGCACATATCCTTCGGGCGGTCTTCTTTCTCCTCGGCGTTTTGCCCCGCAAACCCTTTTTCCAGCGAACTTTTTCCCCACGGACAATTTTCCCACGAACAAAAAGTCCGCAACAATTGTTTCGGCCACTTTGATTTCTTTCGGGATTTCTTCCCAGCCACTTTTCCCACAGCTATCTTCCTTCCGAATTCCTTCGGACTTTTTGTCCGAAGGAATTCCTTCGGACAAAAAGTCCGAAAGAATTCGTTCAATGCCTTAGTCTCTTTTTGCAGGATTTTTGTCGGGCTTTCTGCTTTTGACCCTTCTGAATTCCTTCGGACTTTTTGTCCGAAGGAATTCCTTCGAAAAAAAGTCCGAAGGATTCCTTCCTTTGCCTCTTCAAACTGCCTTTGAAAAGTGCCCTTCAGAAAAATTGGAAACGACCCTTGCGAAGGGCATTTCCTATGCCTTAGATAAATTTTCGAAAGAAAACTTACCTCTTTGCGGCTTTCTCTGCGGCCTCTTTGCAAATGTTCCCTGCCCTCCGCAAGGGCTTTTGAATCCCGAACTGTCGTCCGCAAGGGCACTTGGAATGATCCATTTTGCGTCTAAGTGTCGGAACTTGCCTTCTGCCTGCTGAGTCCGTAGAAAACTTCACTATTGAGTCCGTAGAAATCCATGCCTGCAGAGTCCGTAGAAATGGACCTGCAGAGTCCGTAGAAATCCATGCTCTGCAGAGTCCGTAGAATTTCTCTGCAAAGTCCGTAGAAATTCCCAGACTTGTGCAAAATCAAAAAATGTACTGGCTCAGGACAACAAGGAAAAAAGGGAACCGGTTTTTTGGCCTGTTGGGCCAAAAATGGTCAACACTTGTTTCATTAGTGTTTCTTATAATTGACTTCAATTTAAAATGTGATAGAAACACTGTTTAGGAGAGCAAGCCATGTTTCTAGGGAAATATTGGGTTGTTCCTAATACCATGAATTTTTGGACCTAACACCATCTTGCACTCTTAACCTCTATGCCCGTTTGGTTTAAATTGTCAACTTCTCCTCCACTTCTGGCCCCTGGGTTGATGGAGTGTTGGATATTAATGGAAATGAAATAGGTTATTTCATTTTGATTTCAATGAAATCAAAGGATTGCTCTGTTAGTGACTTTTTCCTGAAGTAAAATTGAGGTGAGGACTTCCTAAAATGATCCACTTATACAAGGATCCTATATGGGACCAAATGGTAGAGATTACGGCCAGCTTTCACCTTTCCTAAAAGATCTCCAAGAAGCTGAATTGCATACTCCCTAGTCATTTGCGAGAAAACAAGGGAAAGAAAAAAGAAAATCATGATGGGCAAATAAGTACGTAAATTTGTATATTATGTCTGTCCCCTTCTCAAGTATGAACGGATGAAGACCCTTAGCCTAATTCCTGGTTGTTTCCTGTAGGCTAAGGAAAAATTAAAAGGGAAACTTTGGTTCTCTTTTTCAAGTTATAATAAGATACTTTTGATATATCTTTTCTAATTGTGACTTAAAAAGGGACTTTTGAAGCATGGGTGAATTTAACCCTTAATAAAGATAAGGCACGACCTTTTTAAAAGTATTTTAACTCTCCCTCCAAGTGGAGTGCCCTTTTTTGGGAAGGGTTTGTTGAAAAATAAGGGTATAAAAAGGGGAATGAGGATCATTTGAGGAGGTTACCATGTTTTTGAATAAAATTTATGAGTTTGAGCATGCTTGCTTAACTTTCTACCTTGGAAGACGAAACCCTTCTTTAGTAATCAGAATTTGGGGACGAAAACCCTCATCTTCAGCTGGGTGGCCTCATTTCAAAGGTCATAGTAGACAGATTTGAGCAGTTTGTGGATTTTTAGGACATCATTTGTGGAGCGCAACAGTTGGCACGGATTTTGTGGGTGAAGCATAGTTGTTGAATATATTTTTTGAGGGTGGCAAATCTCTTGATAGACCTTGTAGGTAAACGACCCACTTAACGGGATTTTCCAAGGGTGGCAGCCCACCTTGGGAGACTAATCTGCATGTTTTAGGCGCAAATTTTTAATATTTGATATTTTGATACATCAAACAAGTAGTTGGTATTTATTTGCGAATTTTCAAGCCTATATTTGCATGTTAAAATCAGATTTGAAGAGGTTTTGATGGTTGTAATTATTCTAGATTTTTGGGCAATTATTTAATGGTGAAAATTTGCAATTTGTGCCCTAGTTTTATATTTCCAGCATTCTGAATTTTTTGTAGGGTTTGAAATTAAAAAAAATTAAAAATTTCTATTATTGGTGTTAGGGTTTGTGGTTGATTTTCATATTTGCAAAAATATGCCCTAAAAGGGATAGTACAGTGGTATCAGATCCATTTTCTAGCCAGCTATGGGAAGCAAGTTGTTTGCAAACTCTTCTTCATGTAGGGCGGTGACAAAAAGATGAAAACAACATTGGAAGCTATGGAAGAGATGTCGCAAGCTATGCAAGAATCTCAGGGGGAACTAAGGGCAATGGGTCCCAAGGCGTGGATGAAGTTTGTAGGGTTAAGCCACCCTAGACCTCTAGAGTCTCTCTAAGAAGAAGAAAAAGGACCAACAGAAGTGATGAATATTTCATCACCACAAAAGATCAAGCTGCTCGTAGAGGAATCCACCATGCAAATTGAAAACGAAGAGCCCTCCAAAGGGAAAGATATGGATTCGAATGTCAAAGTGTTGGGGTGGAAGAAAAGAAAACATAAAAGTCAAGGTCTGAAATTCAAAACCCTACAAAGGAGCAAAGGAATGAAAAAGCCAAGGAAGAAATCTTGAAAAAGGAAACGCCATTGGTTGATTGCCCTAAGAGTTCAGCAGAAAGGAAGAGCATAAATTACATATATAAGGTAGAATTTAATTATCCTAGGGTTGAAAGGAAACTAGCCCCCTTGCAAGCAAGCATGAAAGATGTGATAAAGACTCAAAGGAGGTGTGATGATTGGCTGAAAAGAGCGAAAGAAGCAAAGTTGATAGCCATTCAAGCAAGACAACACCTAAAGGAATTTAAAGAGAAGAGTAAGCAATTTGATTATCTTCAAAGCAAGGATTTATCGCATCACCATCATACTATGTCCTTACAATATTTTGATCATCATAAGAATCATTCTAACAATGAGAATAAGACGAAGGGTACCAGATTGAAAGAGGATCTTTTCCAAGAAGCCCCTATCCATTTTCTAAGCATTCCAATGAATGAACCATTGCCATATGAGATGGATATTCATGACAGCTTTGGGAAGGTACTTGACAAGATTAATAGTGTGGGGCAAATCTATTAGAGGTTCCCTCTTCACCAAAGGAGGATGAGTTTTTTGTTGGCAGCCCAACGTATGATAATGTTGATCATATTTCAAGTTTGTTGCTCCCTCCTAATTCGCCGCAATTTTGTTGTCATCATGAACAACATGCTAAAGAGAATAGAAAAAAATGGAGACTTCTTATAGGAGGCAAGTCCCATGGGCAGCACATGATGAGATAAATCCTACAAGTTTATTTCCAGAATAGTAGCCGTGTCATAACAATTTTCAGCTCTTAATTGATAAGCATGCTCTTGGGAAAGTTCTTTCCTTGAGGATAGGTAATAAATTTATAAACTTAGCCACTAAGAGTAAGAAAAATATATATTACCTTGTTGTTCAAGAGGTTATGGACCAACATAGCATGGTAGATATGAATGTGTAATGTCCCCAAATGGGACGATTTCATACAGAAAGATTGTTCCCCAAAATCCACAAAATCTGAAATTTTAAAATTAAAAATTGGCAAATCCTAGTTGCTGCAAATGCACCTCCAAACTGAAAATTAACTACAATTTCACCTTGAATTAAATACCAAATAAATACCTTGTGAATTTGACCACGAATGGCTCTTGCCGCAATGAAGAAAGAGCCTGAAATAGATGTCTTAATCCTCCAAACCCTAGCGCCACACTAGCTAAAATGAATTCCTTTTTTCCCACTCTAATCCCTATTCAAGCTTAGTCTAAACCAATCGCCAAAACTCATAAATTTATTGCAATAATTAATTCAGAACAAAACCCTTGCAAATTTGCTCTCAAAAAATATTATTTCCTACGAACAGCTGAAACTTCAAAAATTCATAACTCCCTCAATATTGGAATTATGATGAAAACAAGAGCTCCAATTGATCATAAAAATAAGGACTATCAAATAAAAATAATTTCGTAATTTTTCTTTCATAGGAAGGTCACCAAAAACTGCTCTAAAATTTTGAAAACCCTAATTTCTTATCAAAAATCATTAAATAATAATTTAAAATTTATTATTTAATTTTCTATCAATTTAGGGTTTTAAATCTTCCACAAATCTTCTCAAAAACCCCATGCTAATGCGCAAAATATTAGCAATTAATTTCAGAATATTAAATTGCATACATAAACCCTAAAAGGGCCTCCAAACCCTCAATCAAGCCTCCCAAAATAGTTCGTTCCACTTGCAAAAATAGTGCAAATATTAATCAAAAATAATACACAAGAAAAAAGCCTCAAAACCCTCATAAAAACCTCACAATAGCTCCTCAATGCAAATCGCCTCACTCTAGGGCAAGTGACAAGATCTCCTTAGCAAAAGTGGCATCAAAAGACACTTTTTGTAGATTGATCAACACCAAAACAGCAAACACCTATTGGGCATGCATCTCAATAGTTTCTTTAAGCATGAAAAACAATTATCAAATTCAGCATGTCTTCAATTGTAATCTTCACCTTGTATTTATACCTTTCAAAAAGAGGGCGAACCACCTTGAGGAGGTAAAATACTTTATAAGCCTTGCTTGCCCTTTTTAAAATATATTTTCCTTTATTTACTTTAGCTTTCAAGCCAACATTCCTTTTAATTTCACTTAATACCTTTTTGAATTAATTAAATAACTTGCATTAATAAATTAGTAATTAAAATTACCTTTTGGCAAATTAAATAATTAAGTCCTTAAATAATTAATTAAATTGCTCTAATCATTAAAGTGATAAAAATCACTTTTCAAGCAATTTATTAATTATAAAGCCCCTTGGAATAATCATTAAAATTATTTTAATTTTTCAAATGGTTAAAACCACTTTTTCGTTAATTCGAATAATTATTCAAGATAGTTTTATTTTAATAATTAATTAATTGTCTTATATTTTTGAATGATTAAAATCATTATTCAGACAATTTTATTAATTATTAAAATTATATGAAAAGGGGACATCACATAATGTGGGCAATAAGAACTATGATCCACAGTTCTTAAAAAGTGTTGTCACAAACTTTTGGACTACTATTTTCCATATTTCCAGCCTTGCCCCTATACCTTTTGGAGCGATAGAAGAAAGTTTTGTCACCGAAAAGATGCACACTCCATCCACAGACATTGGTGAGGCTTTGGCTGATGGTACAAGATAGTTTCCAGCTACCACAACCTCAAGATTGAATGAGAGAATACAATGCTACAACCATGGTATGTTGTTCTTTCTAAGTTCATGTTTTGGAATAATGGTACTCTCCTTGAACAGTTGTAGATTGGCAAGTATTATGAAGTTTTTGATGCGGGAAAGAAGCCACTTGTTGAGAACATCATGGGCAAAGGTTCCAACACCGTTAAGGCTGTTTTGGAAGAAAGTAAGAGCAAGGAGTGATGATCTTCTACCTCCCAAGGAAAAGGAGTACATGATGGGGACAGCCGTGCTCCAAACCTTCAGCTTGAAGGCTAAAATCATCACCATTTTCTACTGTCACGTGACAACATTTGCAGCCATATAGATGCTTCCATTGCATGATCTTCAGTTTGTTGCTGCTAATGAAGTATTTCCAATCAATGTTTGGTTGTTTCCAGCTCCTATTTCACTAATGTTAATAATTTTTGCAAAGTATTTTCAATATTACAGCTGCTGCACTAATTTTGTTTCGCTGAGTCCTATAAATTTCAATTCTGGACTGCATCCATTAGTCACAAACAACCATAGTACAGATCCTTTGTCTTTGCAAAAGATTAAGGATACAGTTGTCAACATCTTAGATGAAATGGTAATGATTGACAAGTTGGTGCTTGCAAATGGTCTTATTTTGCATAAGGATAGTCTTTCCAATGTTTGGATTTAAGATGAAACAAAAAAAAATGATGGTATTGGTTATAAGTGGACAGCCAAGGACAGCAGCAAGAGGGCAGCCTAGAGCACATTTCGGACAGCCCCAAATAGAAATTTTCGGCCGACCAAAGAGGCCATTACAGCAAGGTAACTCTCTTGAATATTTTACCTTGGGCCAGCCGTGCATGGTGTTTAAGTTTGTATTCTGAGTTTGCTATTGGGTGAAGAATGCCATCAGGAGTTGGAGAATGGTGTGGGATACATCATTCCTATTAAGGAATTTATGAGCACCATAAGAAGATCTCAAGATGCAGTTCACATGGTTATTTATGCAAGGGATCTCCAACAAGGTATGGAGAGTGCGGGATGATGTGATATTGCCAAATGATAGAGAAAGCATATACAAGACAGCTATGAGCCAAATTACCATCATTAATGCTGTTGTCATCACCATTAGCAGCCACCACATTATTCCAGTTACCTTCATATTGGTGGATATAGGGTGTCCTCCCCCCATAATTGACAAGGTTGGAATGAAGAGTGGGGTTGCCACATTAGAAGATGTCTTAGTTTGTCAAGCTACTGGTTATTCATCCATTCTTTGCTCTTGGACAATAATTGCAGCTGTTTGCAAGGCATTTATTACCGCTGAGTTTGCTAAGAAAGAACTTGTTATTGTTGTCCTCAAGGGTGTAAGAGAAGAAGGCAGGTTCAAGGTAGTGGTTGAACTCTTTTTCAAGGAAATTCTAAAACTTCATGGGCTGTCTAAGAACATCATTAGTGAAAGGGACAAGTGTATGAGCTTGTTTTGGCAAGAGCTCTTTCATTTAACAAGTACAGGATCCAGATTGTTGGAGCATTATAGCATATTTTTGTACTTTGGCATGATGGTACTTGGGCATGAGAGCTTGCATTTGCTTGAGGGCAAGCTAATTTCAAAAATGAGAACTGTCATGTCCCCTCTCAGGGATGAGCAATTGAATACCTTTAGCCTAATTCCTGGTTGTTTCACGTAGACTAAGAGAAGGAAAAATCAAACGGGAAACTTTGGTTCTCTTTTTCAAGTTATAAAAAACTACTTTTGATATATCTTTTCTAATTGTAACTTAAAAAGGAAATTTTGGAGCATGGGTTAACTTAACCTTTAACAAAAATAAGGCATGGTTTTTTTAAAAGTATTCTAATTCTCCCTCCAAGTGAAGCGCCCCTTTTTGAGAAGGGTCTGTTGAAAAAGAAGGGTATAAAAAAGGGAATGAGGATCATTTGAGGAGGTTACCCTATTTTTGAATAAAATTTATGAGTTTGAGCATGCTTGCTTAACTTTCTACCTTGGAAGATGAAACCCTTCTTTGGTAATCAAAATTTGGGGACGAAAACCTTCATCTTGAATTGGGTGGCCTCATTTCAGAGGTCATAGTGGACAGATTTAAGCAATTTGTGGATATCATTTATGGAGCGTAGCAGTTGGTAGGGATTATGTGGGTGAAGCCTAGCTATTGAAGACATTTTTTGAGGATGGTGAATCATCTTGACAGACCTTGCAGGTCAACGACCCACTTGAAGGGATTTTCCAAGTGTGGCGACCCACATTGGGAGACTAATTTGCATGTTTTTGGGGCAGATTTCTAATATTTGATATTTTGATTCATCAAACAAATAACTGGTATTTATTTGCGAATTTTCAGGCCTATATTTGCATGTTAAAACTCATATTTGAAGAGGTTTTGGTGGCTGTAATTATTCTGAATTTTTGGGCAATTATTTAATAGTGAAAATTTGAAATTGGTGGCTAGTTTCATATTTTCCAGCATTCTGAATTTTAGTAGGGTTTGAAATTAAAAAAATTAAAAATTTCTATTATTGATGTTAGGGTTTGTGGTTGATTTTCAAATTTACAAAATATATCTTAAAACTTAAGAGGGATATTACATATTAATTGTGTTGCATATTAATTGCATACTATGTTATCAGAAATGGGACGGGTAGGAACCTTCCATTTCATAAACTGTTTCTTGAGAAACCAGAATTTCTTATGTTGTTTGTTTCTAGCCCGGCACATAAAAAGGTGAAAAAATAATTATGCAAGCATTTAAACATAAGTATCTGTCTGCAACTACCTTGCGGTGGCCGAGGGCGTCAAGCAGGCCGATCAAGTCCCCCACAAGATGAAATGCAGTGTAATTGTGAGCACCGAGAGGAACATCGGTGTCTCCGTATCCTCTCATGTCAGGGGCCACCGCGTGGTATCCTGCCTTTGCCAATGCTACTATCTGGTGCCGCCACGAATACCACAGTTCCGGAAAGCCGTGTATCAGCAATACCACGGGACCTGAGACCCCATTCGTTCACACATGACTATCACTTACTTTACTTAATGGAAAAGACAGAGACAGATACAAACCCGAGCCTTGTTCTGCAATGTGCATGTTGATGCCATTAGTGCGGATGATCCTGTGTGTTACGTCTCCTGTCAATGCCAATGCCATCCTTGGGTTCCCAAAAACGCTCCTTCACTTGTACCTGTAGTGAGAGTAAGGAAATATTGAGAGTACTGGAATTATTTAAAGAGACTCAAATAAAAGAGTCCTGTCAAAGATAAATATCATCTTTCAAAGTTCGGTTTTGACACGTTATTGAGAAGGTTTGAATAAAATGTAGTCTCACAGACAGATGGGCTAGAATCTAAAGTCCAAAGTCCAGAATGAAATGAATGAATGAATATTTTAATAACTATCATGGGACCAAGCAATCTATGAAATTAAGAGCTGCAACAAAACTGTTTCGCGCGAATACAAAGGCAGATTCCAAAATTAAGGACCTAAAAAAAATAAAAAAAACCATTTTCCCCTGGTTGTCTTTTCCCGGCTGGTCTTCATTGTGACATGCTTGCCGAATTCATTCCATCCTATGTGCCGGACTGCACGAGGGGGTGAAAAAAAGGTCCAAAAAATCCACTGATTTTCATGCGTATTCTTGTGCCTCTTAGTCCATGGGAGGTGGCGAAATAAAAATTAAAAAAACTAAGAAAACTGTATGGAATAAAAGAGGATATTTTGATGTCTTCTTCCTTAAAGATGAACTCGGTGATCTTTTCAAGTTTAATGTTGAGTGGAAAATCATTGGATGACGTGGTTAACTCTCAAATGTAAGTTTTGGAGGTGGCATCTCATTTTTCTTAGGAGGGTTGTACAATATTTTAAAATTAAGTCGTATTTAAGTGATTTTTTGGTATTAGTTTTTTTTAGTTTAACATTAATTTTTTTTAAGAGATTATATTTACAAATATCAAATTTTATTTTAAGCTAAAGTTTTAAAAAAATTATATTATTATTTGGTAAAATAACTTTTTTAAAAACGTAAGTTGGTGTGGGAATTTCAAATCTTTTTTTTTCTCACTTTTTAAAAGTGTTTTCTTAAAAAAATTCCTAAGATCCATGTTTTTCTCATTTTCATGTTTCTTAGTGCCACCTACTCGTGAAAATAGGATTTGTGTCCCCTTGGAAGGGACCCCTACATAAGGAGTAGGGTATGCACATCGTGTATCGCGATATCCAAATTTGGTGCCTCTTTGCCACCTTGCCTTCTCATAATAGGCTTATAGAGTATAAAAGATGGTCTCATATATGCATACATTTACACATCGTGGACCTTAAAATGACCCTTTATTTCCTTCTTGCTTCTTACTCTCTTTTTGGAAGAGAGATCGCAACTTCCAATCCGGCAGGGTGTAGGGTATGTATGTCTTGTATTAAAAGTACACCTAGGTGCCTCTCTATTGGGAGTATAGGGTGGTCTCGTATACTATAAGCTACCCTATAGGTAGGTAGGGTGCTTGATATTGTGGACCTTAAAAAGGCATTTCCTTTTCTCAAACAATAATAGTGACCCTTCACGAGAACCACATAGTGGTTGTTTGTATCATACGAATTATATTTTTTTTATAAACAATGGTTTATACAATGAACAAAAGAAACACAAATGAATGAATGAATTTAATAAAATCTACTAAGCCAAATTATCTATGGGACCACCATGTATTAACCAAAATATGTGCACAATATCTAATATATGCCCCCTACATAAAGTAACCAAGTCACCCTTGCCATAATGTCATTGTTCTTTGTTTAGGTTGGACATCCTACTCTTGATTTGGTGAGATACTCCCTTGTTTTTGTTAATCTAGCCTCATTAGAGAATTATTAGTGTGTTTACGCAATTGATTTTAATCTCTTTGTAAGTTGAGCATTCCTAATGTAGTGCCACTTTATCTCCACTACCTCCAAGCTACAAAATATGCATATTACCTCTTCATATTCTTCTGTAGGCATTGCCCATCTACTTATATTTCACTTGAGTCAATGATAAGCTCTCAATGGAGCTATCAAAATTTTCATCTTGGACTTGATTTTTTTCTCACATATATTTTGATTTCTTGTTTAGTACATGGACATTCATGTAAACTAATACCCCACTTGTTCATCTACTTAATGTTTCATTTCATCCAACTTCTCTACCCCATGTTTGAATTTTCTCATACCATCTTTAGCCACCTATTATTATCCATTCCTTATGTTTTCTTTAGATAGCTTAGTAGGCAAATCATATATACTACCTTCAAAGAAAAGGTGGATATCTCAACTAAAAGTGTCTAATAAGGGATGAAGGTTTTGATTTTGAGACAACTCCTGATTAAGTACTTCTGAATTTTATTTGTGCCTCCATCTGAGGTATGATGTATTGTTATCTGACACCTCACATCAGTTGAGTATCATTGGTGAGACAAACAATCTAAACATGATCATTGTGGATTCCCATCCCCACTAATTAGCATTTATTTACCTTATTTTGTAACACGTGTACTACTTTCCAACCCCTTTGAATTATTTTTGGCTTGCATGGTTCACAAAAAATATGTTGTGGAAGTCAAAGCCAAGATACTTGTATTCTACTATGTTCTCTAATGGGTTCCCCTTGAATAGGTAGTTTATCTACCTTTTCTTTATTCAAAGAGAAAAAATAAAGACTTTATACTTGTTAGTATTTACCTATGCCTATACTTCTTTACAAAAGAATGGTAATGCTTTCAATTGGTCTCTTACATTGTTAGTTTTTTTTGCAATTAATGAGATCATCTACGTAAAGAAGAAGCTCATCGACATAATGAATTTAGTAAACAATGTCATCTCCAAGTTTGTTTATCCACTCTTCTAACTTGTGCATGTAAATTCCAAACAACAGGGGCCATAATGGGAAACCTCTCTAATGTCAATATCACTTCCAAAACACTAGTGAAATTATTGTAAACATTCATATTTTGGCTTGCACCTGATCATAAATCCTATATATTATTGCTTTATACTCAGTCAACATGCTGATCTCTTCCATCCTAGTCTAAATTTTTCTTTTGCACCTAATGTCAAAGGCTTTCTTGATGTCCAAAAAAATACAAAATACTTTTTCCCCTTATTTACCCCATATCTTTATAATCAAATGTCTAACATTTATGCAATAATCAATCATAAAGTGTTCAAGTATAAACCATGAATTGTGTTTTTTCATCTTCCCTTGATTTTCATCCCAACTGTTGATTATATGGTTTATCATACTTCAAAATAAAATTTCAAGGAGACGGTTGATCATAATATGGGTTATTTATGTCTTCACTTTTGAAGAGGGATGTAACAACACTAATCCTCCAACTAGTGAGGAATCCATCTCATAAAACATTGTTAAATATGTTTATAATACTTGGAATTATATACTCAATCCCCCACTTAATATGTTCTTATCATCGTACATAAGCATTACCACATGATAACCTATTGATAGCTTCCTTAATGTTCTCTATTGAGAAGAGTTCAATAGTTAAATTGATTGTGGAGGGTGTCCTTGCCTTATGTTGACGCAGTGGATTGCACCCTGGGCAGGAGGCTGAGCTCCTGCCTTCCACACGCAACAATGGAAACTCCCCTCTCGCCTGTAGGACCGGTGAAGCTTGGGGGGAGAGTCTGTAGATAAGGGCTAGCTCCCTTCGAAGTATCTTTTAGGCCCTAGATTCCCTACTGCTAACAAATAAATGAAAAAAGGGGAGGGGTGAAAAGGGAGAAGGATTTTGAAAATAGAACCGAAACCTAAACTTAAAAAGGTGATACACCAAAAAAGATGACCCACTCAGCCTGAACATACACTTTTCACCAAGAAGAAGCTGTCATACACTTCATCTGATGTGGGAAACTCTTTTGTATCAGTGAGTTAGGGGTTCGTAGAGATACAGGGAGGAAGAACTATCAAAGGTGTTCTGGGACACACTTTGGCAGCCTATTCACATGCGCCTATATTCCTGCTATAGACAATTCTGGTAGACCTGCAGAAGAAGAAACTTCACAATGCACTAGACATGTTGGAATCATTATGTGGAAAGCATAAAAGAAAATGACTTAACACAAAAGAAAACATAGACATATGTGTGAGTGCAAGTTCAAATGGAGGTAAAAAATGCCAAGTCTTGATTTAAGATAAAATCTGGTAGAGTTTTGCCTTACAAACCCAGAGATTTTTGGGTAGAGTTTTGCCTTACGAGCTAAGAGATCCCTTCTCAAAATGAGAAGTTTACAATATATAGAAAGAGGAGAAGCAGTAAAGGCACCGCTTTGGAAAAGACTTTGGCGCTCTATGACAAGTTGGCCCATGTGCATTGAGAGCATCGGGAAGAGGAAGTCACTATTGTTGATGTCATTCTTCTAGAAAAGGCTTGCTAAAACCATGCTGTGTAATTGCCGATCTTGACTTTGGTATTCAAACATTAATGTGAAAGTAGGGGCCACGCCTCTTTTCTGCAAACAAGACTGTTCTTTCTAGATATCATGCAGTTTGTCTGCTCATAAATGCAAAGTGGAGAAAGTAGACCACGCCACTTACTATTTATGTCATTTGATAACCACCTGGCAATAACTCGCCTTCCCTTTGATACATGGGCTGTCTTGTTTGTTTCTGCACTTTGTCTCTTCTTGGCTTTGTCTCTTTCTGGCTCCTTCAGCCCTCAAGGTTATCTTTTTGGCAGGTCGCTGCATTCCTTGGGCTCTTCTTTGGGATTTTTCAAAATCAACAGTGATTTCACGAGCCTTAAATTTTATGTTTGTGCACCCGTCACTGCGTTTGAACTTCCAATGGCTAGTTTGTCGTGCTTGATTTTGACGTCTTCGGGCCCGTCACCCCTTGGAATTTCTTCAGCATTTTCCTTTCTTTCAGCTTCTTGATTCTTCCCTTTCCTTCAGGCTTCTTCCCGCGGCCGCTTTTCTCATAAAATTTTTTTTGGCCACTTTTCCTGCAAGAAAAAAGTCCACAAGAATTGTCTCGACCACTTTGCCTTTGGCCTTCAGGATTTCTCTTTCGGGCTTTTCTCTTGCAACTTCCCCGAATTTCTTCAGACTTTTTTTCTGAAGGAATTCCTTTAGATAAAAAGTTTGAAAGAAATCACTCTATGCCTTAGTCTCTTTCTGCACCTTTTTTTGGGCTTTCTACTTTGGACTCTCTGAATTCCTTTGAACTTTTTGTCTGAAGGAATTCTTTCGGACAAAAAGTCTAAAGGAATTAGTCCTTGTCTTTTCTCTCGATTGCCTTTGAAAAGTGCCCTTTGGGAAAATTGGAAATGACCCTTCCGAAGGGTACTTCTTTTGCCTTAAACAAACTTCTGAAAGAAAGTTACCTTTTCGGCTTTTCTTTATGGCCTCTTTGCAAAAGTGTTCCCTGCCCTCTGCAAGGGCTCTTGAGTCCAAAACTGCCCTCCACAAGGGCTCTTAAGTCTCGAACTACCCTCCACAAGGGCACTTGAAATGGTCCATTTTGCGCCTAAGTGCTGGGAACTTGTCTCTACCTGCAGAGTCTGTAGAAAACTTCATTGTAGAGTCCATAGTGTTGGTTGAATATTTTGTCGATCAGCGTATTGATAAACAAAATAGGTCTGATCATCCAAAGTAGGAAGATTGGTCATCCAAATGTGTAGGTTTACCACATCAAAAGGGGACTAATCTCTCCTCTCATCAAGGGGAGGTTCCCTATAGATATGCTATATATATATATATATATATATATATATATATATATATATATATATATATATATATATATATATATATATAAAAACAAAAAATAATACTAAAGGGTAGAACAAACCATCCATCTCTCTTTTTTCAGAGATGATGCGTGCAAATCAAAGGAGAGATCATACGGATAATGACAGAAAGTACTCTTCTTCTTTTAGAAGTACTATTCAGCAAACCATAAGAATCTTCTTGGTAGCAATTGCAAAATGTAACCAAGGACGTCGTAACCAGCAAATTGAGATGTAGCACAAAGTCTCCACCTGAATTGCTCAAGAGTGAGATACTAAGGACAATGAGGGCACAAAGTTGTCCCAAGGTCCTTTACACAGAAACAAAAAGAAAACACACTAAAGGCAATTGTGGGGGCACAAAGTCTCTCCACAGTTGGCTTCAGGACACTTTCCTGACTACTTTCACTAATTCTTCTTATGGAATTAAAGGAACATAAGATATATTAAGGAAAAAGACATAAGAATAGTTTCCCCAAAAACAAAGATATCACAGCACAAAGTCTGAAAAGTCACTTGCTTTCTTATTCCAATAACAAAATATGATCAACAATCTGAGCTCAAAGTCTTAGTAATGCCTTTCAATTTGGGCAGAGTTTTGTTTCTGATAATCAGAGAGAGAGATCCTAATTCAATAAAAGAGAGTCCCTTATATAGCCTCTTTAAGAAGGACTTGGGAACAGTAACACATCATGTTGCATTGAATTTTGTTAAGAAGACATGCTAGAATTTAGGGGCATTTACCCATTTGCTTTTCTTAATGCAAAGAAACAGGTCACGCTATTGAAAGTTTGCATTTTTCAATATCCACCTGGCGGTCTACTTCTAGAAACATATCTAATGCGCAAATGTTTCTGGTCATTCCTCCTTTTTTGGTTATTTGAATCGGGTCCTCGATTTAGTTCGATGCTCTGTTCCTTAGTCGCTTCCTGCTGGTCTTTTGAGAACCTTGCGGAAGATGACACTTGGCAGCTTCTGCTGCATTTGATACTGTGCCTCAATAGATGACACATGGTGGCTTCCACTGTCACTTGGCAGCATAGCAGGTTTTCTATTTCTTCAAACTTTTCTTTCAAAGGAAAAAGTATGAAGGAATTCCTTCGGACAATTTGTCTGAAGGAATTGTCTCTTTGTCACTTTTGTCGGGGGGAAATTTATGAAGGAAATCCCTTTGCTCTTTTGGCCTTTGAATTGGTCCATTTGCCCCCTTCCTGCACTACACAAGGGCTGTTTGAGCTCCAAATTAGCCTTTCAAGTTTTTGCAATGGTTCACTTCGGCTTTTGAGTGTCCTCCAAAAGGGTTGTTTGTCCCTTGGAAATTTGCCTTAGTCAATTTTATGTGAATCTCAAATTGTGACACATGGCAGCATCAGCTGAGTTATGTCGGGTTTTTATTTCTTTCTTTAGTCAATTTTGCCACAAAAATTCCCTCCGTAAGGGCACTTGTGTCTTTGACACTTAGGGCACTCCTTTGAACTTTGTCACTTGAACCGACCGATTGAACCAACTTTGGTTCAATGGTTCAATGTGTTGGGTGAATATTTTGTCGGCCAACTAACTGGTGACCAAAATAGTTCTTATCACCATAGCATAGGGAGATGGGTCATCCTGGTGTGCAGGTTTACTACATCAACATGGGACAAATATCTCCTCTCATCAAGGGGAGGTTCCTTATAAAATATGCAGAGGCTATATACTATATATATAAGCAAAAAGTAAGACACAGGGGTGGGATAAGCCATCCATCTCTTTTTTTTAGAGATGATGCTAACAAACATAGGAGAAATCATGGGTGATTGGTGAAGGTACTTCTCTTCTTTCAGAAGTAACTTTGAGCCAAGAGCAAGATCCCTTCCTAGAGAGTAGAAATCCTGGTGAAGCAATAGAAGGCACTCCTCTTCTTTCAGAAGTGGTTGTTATTGCAAACAATAGGACTTTTTTTGGTAACAAGTGATCGGTAACCAAAGGTGCAGAGTAACCAACAGCCTAAGATGTAGTGCAAAGTCTCCACCTCGACTGCCCAAGAGTATAACACAAAGGATAATGGGGGCACAAAGTCATCCCATAATCCTCAACATAGAAAAAGAAAAGAAAAACACACACTGAAGACAACTATGACAATGCAAAGTCTGAAAGTAGTTGGCTTTCGGACACCTTCCTTATCGCCTCCACTAGTTCTGCTTGTTAAATCAAAAAAACAAGAATGCTTTTAGAAGACAGACATAAGAACAATCTCCTAAAGTATCACAAGCTATCACAGCACAAAGTCTGCAAGTAACTTGCTTTCTCATTCAATCAAAGAAATATGAACTACAATCTGAGCTCAAAGTCTCAGTAATGCCTTTCAATTTGGGCAAAATTTCACTTCAAGTAAGGGGAAGATCTCCCTTTGTAACAAATGAGAGATTACAATATATAGCCGCCCAAAAAATATTGGCACACTTTTCCTTGGAGCGACCTATGTTGCCTTTAATGCTTTGAATGCGTCTCCAAGTTTGTCAAAGGACTGCATTGAAAATAGGGTGGCTATCTTAATTATGGCATGTCATTTCATCCCATATGTCTTCTCCTAAGCCTAGAACATCTGGTATATCCCCTCTGACATCTGCGCAGCTGTCCATTTGTCTTTACTTCATGGAAGGAAGAACAGGCCACGTCCTTAATTTGCAAGCCAAAATACCTACTTAGTGGACTATTCCACCTATTAAAATTACTTTTGCACAGATCTTTTGGGCTTTTCCCTCTTTCAGCTTTTGTCTTTTCCAACTTTGTCTCTTCTTATTGCTATTTGAGCTCTCGAGCTATCCTTTCGATCAGTCGCTTGGTTCTTCCTTTAAGTTTCACACTCTATTTGGATTTCCATAGATTTTCCATCACTTTAAATTTGACGTCTGAGGGACCGTCAATGATTGCTAGCTGCTTGAATCGTGTTCAACTTTTAACCATTTGAAATTTCATTGGTTCAAAGCTTCGTCAGTTCACTTTGTCTCTTTTGGTCCATCACTTCCCTGCTTAAGCGCTTCTTTGCTCTCTGGTTGAGCCATCGCTTTCATTGAACTTGCCTTTGGAATCATCCATGTTGCTTCTTTATTTGCTTGAGGTTGCTTTTGAACTGCTTAAACATGTGAATCATTGAACTTTAAACTCTTTTGGTTCAAGGTTCAATCAATTCATTGGTTCTACCCATCATTTGTTCTTCCTAAGCTCTTTGATCTTCATCATTCTTGGTTGAACCCTTGAACCTATGAACACGTTGAACCATTTGGTTCAACAGCTCAATGGTTCAATCAGTTCATTCTTGAAGCTCTTTGTGTCTAAGTCTTTAAAGATTTCTTTTTGCGTATTTATTCAGCCTTTAGAGCGTCCCAAAGGTAAGGTGTCCCTTTGGGTCCTTGGAAAAGGTCCTTTTTCTGACGTCAAGTGTCCCCCGCAAGGGTATCTACCCTTTGGGATTTTTCATGCAACCTTCAGGCTTTAACTTTCTCGACGGGTTCTTGCTTCTTCGACGGGCTTTTGGCTCTTGGGCTTTTCCTTCGAACAAAAAGTCTGAAGGAATTCTTTCGGACAAAAAGTCTGAAAGAAAGCTTCTTTTCCTTAGCCGTTTGTTCCTTTAAAATTCTTTGAGATTTCTTCTCGAGTGAATTCCTTTGGCCTTCTTCACTTAATCATTTCCATCATATAAAAAGTCTGAAATAATTATCCCTTTTGGGCCTTTGAACAAATCTGAAAGAATTTTGTCTTTTCTTTGACCTTTGAACCAATGTTGTCTACCCTCTGCAAGGGTACTTGCCTCTTTGGCTTTGGGACATCCCCTTGAACCTACCTATTGAACCAACTTTGGTTCAACGATTCAATGGTTCAATCGGTTCATTCTTTATTATTTGGCTAAGTCTTTTTTATCTTTTGCACCAAGCATGTTGAACCCGTTGAACTCGCCTGTAGAAGCCTTTGAACCTCTAGAAATGAACCTACATGCAGAGTCCGTAGAAACCAACTCCGTAGTTTTCTCTCGAGCCTTGAAAGAGTCTGTAGATTTCTTCCTACAGAGTCCATAGATTCAAGCCTGCAGAGTTTGTAGATTTTTGGAAAGCTTGAAAAAAGAGGAATTTGAAAGCTCAGAACAAATTTTGAGAAGGGAAGAGAGAAGTATTGGTTCTATAGGACCAAGATAGCTCATATGTTTTTCCAAAAATGAGTCACATTTTTGGGGACCAACAGCTGGCTCCAATTGGGGAACTTCCTTCAGATGAAAACTTGAAACACAACTGAGGGGAGTAGAAACCAGAATCTCCAGTGCCTTGAATTGTTCCATTGGGCTACGGAGTCATGCTACCCAAAAAGAAAGGCTCCAAAAATAAAAACAAAAAGAACAAAATAGAACTAAATACTATACAGATATACATGTGTACAAGTGAACTTATCTGATACTTCAAGAAATGAAGTACTTCAGACGCTACTCCTTGTGAGGTGAAAAAAAGGAGATGTCACCCTAATAAACCAGCAGGAAACCATTCTATCCCTAGAAATGGTGACGGGTGAATGGAGCTCTCCACTAGGAAACTAATTTTTTGTGTCTTCCTCTTGGCTCTTTCTTCTTCTTGCCCCATGGCGGGACGTGGTCTTCAAATTGAAAACCATAACTCCTTGCTCTCTTAGCGAAGAGTTCCTTTTGCTGACTTCAAAATACAACAGTATGGACCACCATCATAACTTGATATTCTACTGATTTAGTCTAGCACATATTTTGATTGTCAGCATTAGACCCCTGACAAACCATCAACTGAGCATCTCCTTTGGTGTGAAGGAGTTTGATCTCTTCATCCTGAGCAATCTTCAATCTGAGCAACAGAGATCTGCATCTAGCATGAGTGGAAGAATTGATGCCATCAGATTCTAGGATCTAAGCATCATCAAAAGCTGATCTTCTATTAGATTTCTCTTCATCAGAGATGGAAGATCCTTCTTGATTTATACTGTGCCCTACCAATTCTTCTGATGCCTGATTTGGATGAAATCCTGGATTGCCAGCTACAGGACTTTCATCAGCTAGGACATGAGCGTCCTCTATGGTCAAGAAGTAATTACCTCTGCCTGAAGGCTCAAATAAAATTTGAACATCAGGGGCTAACTTTTGGGTAACCACAATCTTTGCCTCAGATAGGTTCGCACCTGGTTCTCCACCAATGTTTAATTGCTCAAGATTGGCTTGTAAGGATTCAAACTCAGTCTTTTGAATTTTAGATTTTTTGACATGATCAATCATGTCAAATGACTGAGATGGACTTGGAAGAGAGGATGGGAGTTCATCCTTTTGGTTTTTGGGAGGGGGAGGACTAATCTGCGAAGTTGAAGTAGAAGGTGTAGAGATGTTTGATGTACTAACCTTCTTGGCAATCACTGGGTCCTTTGACTAGAAAGGTAGAGTGGTTCCCTGCTTAGCAATTTAAATTATAGGTTGAGTTCATTCCTTTGTTCTTTCTTTATCAGCTTGTTGGGCTGACTGATTCTTAGACTTGGTGAATACTGCATATAATTCTTCGACTGCTTCACCTTCACTTTTGGGTTCATATTGCTAATTTAGGAAACCAATGTGGGAGTCATCAGCTGATTCTTCTAGATCCTCCCTGAAGAGATCAATGCCATTTTCTTGCTCGAACTAAGGTTGGAAATAGGAAACATGTTATGTTTCTAGATATCCAACTACCGAGTTGGTTGGAGGTGCTTCAAGGGCAAGGTTCCTCTGTGGGGGAGGAAGATGATTTGGTTGCCCTTGACTTCTGGTAGCGTTTCCTTGATATGGTTGATTAAAGAATGTCCTCCTTGGTATATCTTTATATAGAGGAGCAGAAGACATACCTTGTGCCATTTTCCTTTTCAAGGCTAGCAATTCATTTGCCAGTTTTTGTACCATTGGGTCAGTGGTGACTGTGGGTGAGTATTCAGAAGATGAAGAGGGTTTAGCTCTATTTGGGTCTCACCTTATCTTTTCTGACAAGATAAGGTCATCTTCTACCTTAGTAGCCAAGTCCTGAGTAGCAACAAGATCTATGTGTCTAGCACGCCTCAGCAGAAAACTCACTTTAGATAGTTGTGAGTTGATGAAGAAGCATTTGAGGTTCTGAGGTGTCAGCTTGGCAACTATGGGAATCATGTGCCTTAGCTTGTCGAACTTGGCAATAAAATTCCTCATAGGCTCATGAGGCTCTTTCTTCATCTGAGTGAGTTGGACCAGCAAGGCATGTGCATCTTCTGTGGACTTGAACCTTACTTCAAACTTGGCTTTGAGTGTATTCTAGTCAGTCACTGATCCATCTTACAAATGGTAGAACTAGTTTGCAGTAGCACCTTGTAGTGTCTCTGCAAAAAACTTGACAACCACGTCTTCAAATTCCACCCCTATAACACCACAGGCTATGCTGAAGGCTGCAATGTGTTCATCAGGGTGAATTATCCCATCACCAAAGAATTTGGGGAAATTTTTTCTTGAACTACGTGGGAGTTCATGTAGAGGTGGAGTCAAGTTGAGCGGGCCAAAAGAGTTACCCCAGGGGCCTCAAACTGCCATGATTTAATTATATAAAATAGGGATAACAAATTTGGGTGGAGTGGCCAGATTGTGAATCAAAAATGGAAAAGGACTGGCCCTACTTCAGCTTGAGGCTTGAGGCTTCAAATTGCGCATTCTTTCCCATCAGCTCTGGTTTTGCAAACTAGATAGTATAACAGAGGTGGAGGAAGATGGTAAGGCTATAATGAATATTGGGTAGGACACGTAACGGAGTTGCTAGAGTCTATAATGGATAAGGGTATAATGATAATGGGTAAGACACAAGTGATGTTTCAATTTGAAACTTGAGGTTCTAAATTGCATAAAATTGATGTGTCCCCAGTGAAGTCGCCAAAAACTGTTGGGTGAATATTTTGTCGGCTAGATAACTAGTGACCAAAATAGTTCCTATCACCACAACATAGGGAGATGGGTCATCCTGGTGTGTAGGTTTACTACATCAACATGGGACAAATCTCTCCTCTCATCAAGGGGAGGTTCCCTATTAAATATGTGGAGGCTATATACTATATATAAAAACAAAAAGTAATACACAGGGGTGGGATAAGCCATCCATCTCTCTTTTTTCAGAGATGATGCTAGTAAAAAGAGGAGAAATCTTGGGTGATTAGTGAAGGTAATTCTCTTCTTTCAGAAGTAACTTTCAGCCAAGAGCTAGATCCCTTCCTGGAGAGTAGAAATCCTGGTGAAGCAATAGAAGGCACTCTTCTTTTAGAAGTGCTTATTCTTGCAAACAATAGGAATTTTTTTGGTGACAAATGACCGATAACCAAAGGTGTAGAGTAATCAACAGCCTGAGATGCAGTGTAAAGTCTCCACCTCGACTGCCCAAGAGTATAACACAAAGGATAATGGGGGCACAAAGTCGTCCCAGAATCCTCAACACAAAAAAAGAAAAGAAAAACACACACTGAAGACAACTATGACATCGAAAAGTCTAAAAGTAGTTGGCTTCATGACACCTACCTTATTGCCTCCACTAGTTCTGCTTGTTAAATCAAATAAACAAGAATCCTTTCAGAAGACAGACATAAGAACAATCTCCTAAAGTAGCACAAGCTATCACAGCACAAAGTCTGCAAATAACTTGCTTTCTCTTTCAATCAAAAAAATATGAACTACAATCTGAGCTCAAAGTCTCAGTAATGGCTTTCAATTTGGGTAGAGTTTCGCTTCTAGTAAAGGAAGGATCTCTCTTTGTAACAAATGAGAGATTACAATATATAGCTGCCCAGAAAAGACTGGCGCGTTTTTCCTTGGAGTGACCCATATTTCCTTCAATGCTTTGAATGCGTCTCCAAGTTTGTCAAAGGACTACATTAAAAATAAGGCAGTTGTCTTAACTATGGCATGTCATTTCATCCCATATGTCTTCTCCTAAGCCTCGAACATTTGGTCTGTCCCCTCTGACGTCTATGCAGCTGTCCATTTGTATTTACTTCATGGAAGGAAAACCAAGTCGCGTCCTTAATTTGCAAGCCAAAATCACTGCTTAGTGGACTATTCCACCTACTGAAATTACTTCTGCACAGATATTTTAAGCTTTTCCCTCTTTCAGCTTTTGTCTTTTCCAGCTTTGTCTCTTCCTGCTATGATTTGAGCTCTCAATCTATCCTTTCAGTTAGTCATTTGGTTCTTCCTTTAAGTTCCATGCTCTATTTGGATTTCCATAAAATTTCCCTTTCTTTAAATATGACGTCCGAGGGACCGTCAATGATTGCTAGTTGCTTGAACCGTGTTGAACTTTGAACCTGTGAACCATTTGAAAGTTCATTGGTTCAAATCTTCATCAGTTCACTTTGTCTCTTTTGGTCCATCGCTTCCCTGCTTAAGCACTTCTTTGCTCTCTGGTTGAACCATCGCTTTCATTGAACTTGCCTTTGGAATCATCCATGTTGCTTCTTTCTTTGCTTGAGGTTGCCTTTGAACTGCTTGAACTTGTGAATAATTGAACTTTAAACTCTTTTGGTTCAATGTTGAATCGATTCATTGGTTCTTTAGTTATGCTCGTCATTTGCTCTTCTTAAGCTCTTTCATCTTCATCGCGCTTGGTTGAACCCTTAAACCTGTGAACACGTTGAACCATTTGGTTCAATGGTTCAATTGGTTCATTCTTTGAAGCTCTTTGTTCTAAGTCTTTGAAGATTCCTTTCTACGTCTTTGTTTAGCATTTGGAACGTCTCGAAGGGAAGGTGTCCCTTCAGGTCCTTGGAAAAGGTCCTTTTTCTGACGTCAAGTGTTCCCCGCAAGGATATCCACCCTTCAAATTTTTTCATGCGACCTTCGGTCTTTAACTTTCTTGGTGGGTTCTTGTTTCTTCTACGGGCTTTTGGCTCTTAGGCTTTTCCTTCAGATAAAAAGTCCGAAAGAAACCTTCTTTTCCTTAGCCATTTATTCATTTCAATTTCTTCAGGCTTTCTTCTCGAGTAAATTCCTTCGGCCTTCTTCACTTAATCATTTCCATCGAACAAAAAATCTAAAAGAATTGTCCCTTTTGGGCCTTTGAACAAATTTGAAGAAATTCTATCTTTTCTTTCACCTTCAAACTAATGTTGCCTGCCCTCTGCAAGGGCACTTGCCTCTTTGGCTTTGGGGCAGCCCCTTGAACCTACCGATTGAACCAACTTTGGTTCAACAGTTCAATGGTTCAATCGATTCATTCTTCATTATTTGGCTAAGTCTTTTTGATCTTTTACACCAAGTGCATTGAACCAATTGGTCGTTGAACCCATTGAACTCGCTTGCAAGAGCCTTTGAAACTATAGAAATGAACTTGCCCGCAGAGTCCGTAGAAACTAAGTATGTAGTTTTCTCTCGAGCCTTGAAAGAGTCCGTAGAAATGAGCCTACAGAGTCCGTAGTTTAAGCCTACAGAGTCCATATATTTCTTCCAACAGAGTCCGTAGATTCAAGCCTGCAGAGTCCGTAGATTTTTGGAAAGCTTGAAAAAAGAGGAATTTGAAAGCTCAGAACAAATTTTGAAAAGGGAAGAGAGAAGTTTTGGTCCTATAGGACCAAGATATCTCATATGTTGTTCCAAAAATGAGTGACATTTTTGGGGACCAACACAATGGTTCATTCCCTTATTTCTATTGACCGCTTGAATAAAGATTCTTTGAAACAAGCCTCGTTGAACCCGTTGAACCTTGAACCCGTTGTGGTTCAATGGTTCAACGGTTCAATGGTTCATTCCCTAAAAATGACTAAGTGTCAGAAATTTGTTCTTTTGATTGAACCTGCCTGTAGAAGCCTTTGAACCTACTAAACCATTAGTCTGTCATTTCCTTGTTCTTTCTAAGCTCTTTGATGTTCATCGCACTCATTGAACCTTTGAACCAAAATGGTTCAATGGTTCAATCGGTTCATTTTTTTCATTTGGCTAAGTCCTTTTGATCTTTTTTTTTAAAACCAAAAGCGTTGAACCATTTGGTCATTAAACTTATTGAACCATTGAACCCGTTGAACCTTGAACCAAAGTGGTTCAATGGTTCAACAGTTCAATGGTTTAAGCCTTTTTCTCTTTGATAAGTGTTTTGAAGCTGTTGAACCTTGAAGCGGTTGAACTTTGAACCTTGACAAATCCACTTAACTCTTGCTGTTGATTTTGAACCTTTGAACCCATTGAACCCATTGAACCAAAATGGTTCAAGGTTCAACAGTTCAATGGTTCAATCCTTGCTTAGAAGCTTGTCGATGAAATCTTTTGGTTGAACCTTGTCGTTGAACCAACTTTGAAATCACCTAAGTGTTGAGAGTTTGCTTCTTTTCTATAGAGTCTGTAGAAATCAACCTGTGAAGCCCGTAGAACTTGGCCTGCAAAGTCCATAGATTTTCTTCCTGCAGAGTCCCTAGATTCAAGCCTGCAGAGTCCCTAGATTCAAGCATGTAGAGTCCATACATTCTAGCCTACAGAGTCCATAAATTCTCTGAGAAGCTTGAAAAATAAGGAATTTGAATGCTCAGAACAAATTTTGAGAAGGGAAGAGATTATTTTGGTCTGTTAAACCAAAATAGTTCACATATTGTCCCAAAAAATGAAAAGTCTATTTTTGGGTACAATAGTTGGCTCCAGTTGGGGAACTTATATCAATTGTAAAAAAGAATTGAAGGGAGTAGAATCTAGAATCTCCAGTGTCTTCATGTGTAACATTGGGCTACGGAGTCATGTTACCCAGAAATGGAAGGCATCAAAATTGAAACAAATAAAATAAAAAAGAATTAGAAACTATACAAATATACATATGTATAGATGAAATGATCTGATACTTCAAGAGTTGAAGTGTTTCAGATGTTGCCCACTGTGAGGCAGAAAAAAAAGTGTGCCATCTTGATATTTCAACAGAAAGCTATTTTCACCATTATGTTGATGAATTATAAATGGGCCTCTCCAAAGTGAGTAGAACTTTCCTTGCATCCCTTTTGGTTCTCTCCTTTTGTCCCACAACAAGACTTGATCCCCAATCTAAAAATCATAATTTTTGGCCTTTTGGTCAAAGATTTTCTTTACCAAACTTTGATGAGCAGCAATTCAGTCCACCACCAGGGTTCTCTATTCATTCAACTTAGTCAGGCACATGATTCTCTTATCAAGAGATCTTTCATATGTTTGATCTTCAATTGCTTTTGCCAATTTCAAGACTGGCAATTCTAATGTGATTGGTATCTCAACATTGATACCATAAAGAAGTTGAAAAGGAGACATACCAATTGCCCTCTTTGATTTGATTTTGTCTGCCCATAGAGCATCAATCAATGCTTTATGCCATGTCTTTTGATTGTCATCTGCTAGCTTCTTGATGATAGTTACCAAGTTCTTATTGCTTGATTTGGCTTGTCCATTCCCTTGTGAAAAATAATCAGAAGAGTGAGTGAGTGTAATTCCATAATAGAAATAGAATTGTGTAATCTCTTGGGAGGTGAAACAAGCTGCATTGTCAGTAACAATTTTGGTTGGAACTCCAAACTTGGAAATAATATTCTTCTTGAGGAAATTGAATACAACTTCTGGAGTAGCATGCTTAGTTGGGATTACTTCTACCCACTTGGTGAAATAGTCAGTTGCTGTAAGGACATAATCATGTCCAGCACTTGAAGATGGGTTTATAGTCCCAATAAAATCAATCCCCCATTGCTAGAATGGTTCTTTTATGATCACTGGCTTGAGAGGCAAGGCAACTAACTTGGGTCTTCCAACAAATTGCTGGCAGAGTTCATATTTTCTCACCCACTTATATGCATCTTGGAAAAGAGTTGGCCAATAATACTTGGCTCACAAAATCTTGTAAGCAGTCACTGGAGCAGAAAAATATCCTCCACAGGCTAGATTGTCGAAAGATTTCAAGAGTTGGCTTTGTTGCTCTTTGTCTACACAACGAAGGAATACTCCATCTATGCTTTTCTTGTACAAGCCATTGTCCCAAAGAACAAAATTGGCAACTTTCAACTTGATAGTCCTCCTTTCTTTCTAAGGCAAATGAGTAGGACATTCACCATAAGTAAGGAAATGAACAATACCTGAATACCACTCATTGGTAGTGGAGATAAAAAAGACTATTGGTGTGTCTTCCACTTCAGCTTCTTCATGCTGTGTATCTTTTGGCTTGTTGTCAGCAATTAATTGGCATAGGCCTTTTCCCTTGACCATCTTTGTTGGCTTGATGTCTAGATCAAACTCTTGGATCTTTACAATCCACTTACCTCTTTTTGTACCAAACTCCTGCTGAGTTAATATAGACTTGATTGTAGTGTCAGGAACTAAGGCAGTAGTGTGTGAATTCAAAATATAGAAGCGAAAATGTTTGACTGTTTTCACCACAGCATAAGCATGCTTTTCTACGTCTTAATACTTCATCTCATGTGTTTTGAGAGGGAAACTCATGAAAGAAATGGGAGATTCTATACTTTCTTTGTCCTGTTGAACAAGAATTGTTGAAAGCGTGTGTTCAGAAGCATAACTGTATATGATGAAATCTTTGTTGTAATCTAGACAAACCAAGATAGGGGCGTGGGTAATAGCAGTCTTGATATCCTGAAATGTTGACTTGCCTTCTTTAGTCCAGCTGAAGGTGGTCTTCTCTTTCATCATGTTCACAATGTGTCTAGTCTTTTCAGCAAATATGGGGATGAACCTCCATAAGAAACTCACCTTTCCAAAGAAAGAGTGAACAATATTTTTATTTGTAGGCAAATTAAGCTCTTTAATAGACTTGACTCTATCAGAGTCAATCTTTATGCCTTCTTTAGACACAGTGTGTCTGAGGAGTTTCCCCTCTATTACTCCAAAAATAGACTTCTTAGGGTTTAAGGAAATACAATTCTGGCGACAGCACTCCAACACTTGTTGTAAGTGACGTACATGATCAGAACAACACTTTGAAAAGACACTTAAGTCATCAAGATATACCAATATAATTTTACCATCTCATCTTTGAAAGCCAGGTCCATTGCTTTTTAAAAGGTGGCACTAACGTTTATCAAGCTAAAAGGCATTCTTCTATATGCAAATGTACCCCAAGGTGTGGTGAATGTAGTCTTGTGTTGGTCTGCTTCACCAACTTCAACTTAGTTATATCCTGAAAAGTGATCTAGCGTTGATAATATTTCTGATCCTGTCACTGTTTGAAGCACTTAATCCATGATTGGCAAAGAGTAATTATCTTTCAAAGATGACTGATTCAGATTCCTGAAATCTACACAAATATAAATTTCACCACTCTTCTTCCTTACAGGCACAATGTTTGCAATCCATGTGGAATAATGGATTGAGAAGATGATTCTAGCATTTAACATTTTTTGTATCTCAGATAGAATAGTACTTGATATTTTTGGATTGTACTATCTAGATTTTTGCTTATAGGGCATTGAGTCAGCCTTGAGAGAAATGTCATGGTAGATTTCATCAGGTTTGAGAGACTTCAAGTCATCATAAGAATATGCTAAGACATCCATGTATTGATGGAGTAAAGTGGTGAACTTGAATCTTTCTTTAGGGGTGCAACACTTACCAGTGTTAACCATCTTGGGATTTTATTTAGTAGTCAGATTTACTTGATCAAATCCCTGAGATAAGCTTAAATCTATTTGTTGTTGTTTGATGAATCTATCATGCTTGTCAAATAGTTTCTCAAAAAAAAGCAGGCCTTTAGGAATTTTATTTCCTTTCAGCTATAAGAATTCTTCATTTATATTTGAACTACATTCAGAGGCTGATTCATACATATGAGATTCACTGCCTTCAAAACATAGTTGTTTGAAATTGTCTTTTCGTTCCAAGAAGGCAATGATTTGATGATCATCATTAAATACTTGCCAATGATCAGCATTGTTAGGAACACTTGGTCTACAGACTAGGTCAATAGTATACATGTCTTCTTTGAAATCTAAGCGAGGAACTAAGAGAGTTTTTGAAATAGTAAGTGCATCAGCTCTGTCATTACATTCCCTGGGTATGGCAGAAATGTTGAAAGCATCAAAGCTTTCAATTTGGTCCCAAACTAGGTTGTGATAATGGTGTAATATTTTATTCTTGGTTTGGTATAAAATTTTCACTTGACAAACCACTAATTTAGCATCCCCTTTGGCATGAATAAATTTGATGTCTTTGTCTTGAGTAGCCTTCAATCCAAGCAATAGAGATTCATATTTAGTTGTATTATTAGTGTTGCTAAATTGTAATTTTTAAGATGAAGAAAATATATCTCCTTGAGGAGATATCAACACAATCCTGGCTGTTGAACTAGTAGAGGAGCAGCTACCGTCAAATTCCAGAGTCTATACCTCATTAGATACTAATTTTTCTTTAGATTTTCCTTCATTAGAGAGGGAGGGTCCTTCTTCATTTGTATTGCAACCTACTAGTTCTTCTGCTATTCTAGTTGAACTGATTTCTGGGTTGACACTTTCAAGAATTTTGTCAAATGTTTCATGCATTTTGTTTGTAGATAGAAAGTAGTTACCCATACTTGAAGATTCAAAAAGAATTTGAGCTTCAGGGGCTGATGTTTGGGTGACCACATATTTTGCCTCCTTTTCAGGGAGTAATCTCTTCATTATGCCTTTGACAAGAATTCTTACCTTAGATATGTCCATGCTTAGTTCTCCTTCCACGTCCTTGCAAAAATTTCATCCAAGCAAAATGCCATAGGATGCTGGGACGTCAGCCACTAGGATAGTCATCTTGATTCTCTTGTTTGGAAAGACTGCAAATGTATATTGGGCATCTTTGATTTGCCCCAACAATGGTACTTGCTTATTTTCCATGGAGAAACATCTCCCAAATGTCTTGGTCAGTGTGAGGCCAAGAGATTCAACTACTTTAGCAGGCATGACATTGTCAGATGTGCCTGAGTCTATAATATAATTACTTAGGTTGTGACCATTTATTAACAGGAAAACATAGAAAGGTTCTATTTTTCCAAGGATAGCTAGAGGAGTAATGACAAGAATATTTAGAATAGGCATGTTCTTTGGGGAATCAAGAGTTATCTTTTTAGCTTTTTGTCTTACAGGGATGGTTTGGTTTTTGACACACTAGACCAACTTATCTAATTGATCAAGATTGGACTGCAAATATTCAAATTCAGACATTTGTATTTTGGTCCTTTTGACATGATCAATTATGTCAAATGGCTGAATTGGATTGGGAATAAAGGAAGGTATTTCAACTTTTTGGGTTTTAGGAGGGATAGGAGGAGGGCTGGTTTGCGAAATTGAAGTAGAAGGTGAAGGTGAAATTGATGTATTTACCTTTTAGGTGATCACCAAATCTTTTGACTAGAAAGGCAGAGTGGTTCCACGCTTAACAATTGTAATTGTTGGTTGAGGTTGCTCCTTTGTCTTACCTTTATTAGCTTGCTGGACTGATTGGTTCTTGGACCTGGTAAACACTGCGTATGATCCATCAAAAGCTTCTCCTTTGCTTCTGGGTTCATCTTGGTAGTTCAAAAAATCAATGTGGGAGTCGCCAACTAATTCTTCTTGATTTTATACAAAGAGATCAGTGTCATTTTTTTGATTCAATTCAGGCTGGAAAGAGAACTCTGATTTTGCTTCAAAATATCCCATTGTTGAATTGGTTAGAGGAGCTTCTAGGGCAAGTTTTCCTTGTGGGGGAGGAAGATGATTTTATTGCCCTTGATTCCTGGCAGCATTGCCCTGATATGATTAATTTGGAAATGTCCTTCTTGTAATATCTCTGTATGAAGGAACAGAAGATATTCTTTGTGCCATTTGCTTTTTGAGATCAAGCAACTCATTTGCCAACTTCTACACCATTGGATCTGTGCTACTTGTAGATGAATATTCATAAGATGATGAGGGTCTATTTTTATTTGGATCTCTTCTTATCTTCCCTTCTAAGATGAGATCATTTTCTACCTCAGTGGCCAAATGTTGAGCTGCAGTAAGATCTATTTGACTAGCACGTCTCAAAAGAAAACTTACTTCAGGTAACTGAGAATTAATGAAGAAGCATTTGAGATTCTTAGCTTTAGGTCGAGCAATTACGAGAATTTTGTTTCTCAGTTTGTCAAACTTGGCTATGAAGTCCCTCATTGGTTCATGAGGTTCTTTATTCATCTGTATAAGTTGAGCCAAAAGTGCACGTGCATCTTTTGCAGGTTTGAATCTGGCTTCAAACCTAGCTTTGAGGGTATTCTAATCAATTACTGACTGAGCATGTAGATAATAAAACTGATTTGCAACAACACCTTGTAATGTTTCTACAAATACCCTGAATGCTACATCTTCAAATTCTACTCAAATTATGCCACAGGCTATGCTGAAGGCTGCAATGTGTTCATCTGGATGAACTTTTCTGTCACCATAGAATTTGGGGAAATTCTTCCTTGAATTGCATGGAAGCTCATGTAGAGGTGGAGTAAGATTGAGAGGACCAAAAGAATTATCCCAGGGGCCTTGAGCTGCCGTTATATGACTATTAAAATGAGGAATAACAAATCTCAGAGGAGTAATTATTGGCAAAGCTTTATTAATAGTGGAAGTGGATACTTCGTTTGGAAATGGAGATCTGACTTTAGTAGGAGGAAAGCTCTTGGTTCGTTGGAGGCAAGATGGTGAAGGAAATAGATCAAAATTATTTTGTTGTACCAACTCGAATATAGGGTCAACAATACCTTTAGCCCTTTGCCTTCGCGTATACCTTGAATCTGCCAGATTGTGAAACAAAAATAGAAAAGAATTGACCTTGCTTTAGTTTGAAGCTTGAGGCTTTAAACTGCGCATTCTTTCCCAGTTAGTGTGGAGGTGAATGGTAAGGTTATAATAATAATGGGTAAAACACAGAAATGGAATGGAGTCTTCAATGGATAATGGTAGAGACTGATTCCATCTAAAACTTGAGGTTTTAGAATGCACATAACTATATCCCTAGCGGAGTCACAAAAAATTGTTGGTTGAATATTTTGTCGATCAACGTAATGATAAACAAAATAGGTCTGCTCATCCAAAGTAGGAAGATTGGTCATCCAAATGTGTAAGTTTACCACATCAAAAGGGGACTAATCTCTCCTCTCATCAAGGGGAGGTTCCCTATAGATATGATATATATATAAATAGAAAATAATACTCAAGGGTAGAACAAACCATCCATCTCTCTTTTTTTAGAGATGATGCGTGCAAATCAAAAGAAAAATCTTACGGATAATGATAGAAAGTACTCATCTTCTTTTAAAAGTACTATTCAGCAAACCACAAGAATCTTCTTGGTAGTAATTGCAAAATGTAACCAAAGACGTCATAACCAGCAAATTGAGATGTAGCACAAAGTCTCCACCTGAATTTCTCAAGAGTGAGATACTAAGGACAATGAGAGCACAAAGTCATCCTAAGGTCCTTTACACAGAAACAAAAAGAAAACACACTAAAGGCAATTGTGGGGGCACAAAGTCTCTCCACAATTGGCTTCAGGACATTTTCCTGAATACTTTCACTATTCTGCTTATGGAATTAAAGGAACAGAAGATATATTAAGGAAAAAGACATAAGAACAGTTTCCCCAACAACAAAGATATCACAGCACAAAGTCTAAAAAGTCACTTGCTTTCTTATTCCAATAACAAAATATAATCAACAATCTGAGCTCAAAGTCTCAGTAATGCCTTTCAATTTGGGCAGAGTTTTATTTATGATAATCAGAGAGAGAGATCCTAATTCAATAAAAGAGAGTCCCTTATATAGCCTCTTCAAGGACTTGGGAATAATAACACATCATGTTGCATTGAATTTTGTTAAGAAGACATGCTGGAATTTAGGGGCATTTACCCATTTGCTTTTCTCAATGCAAAGAAATGGGTCACACTATTAAAAGTTTGCATTTTTCTATATCCACCTGGTGGTCTACTTCTAGTAACATATCTAATGCACAACTATTTCTGGGCGTTCCTCCTTTTCTATTTATTTGAATCGGGTCCTTGATTCAGTTCAATGCTCTTTTCCTTAGTCGCTTCCTGCTGGTCTTTTGAGAACCCTACAGAAGATGACACTTGGTAGCTTCTATTGTATTTGATACTGTGCCTCAATAGATGACACATGGTGGCTTTCGTTGTGACTTTGAAGATGACACATGGAAATATATCAAGTTTTTTGTTTCTTCAGACTTTTCTTTTAGAGGAAAAAGTTTGAAGGAATTCCTTCGAACAATTTGTTTGAAGGAATTGTCTCTTTGTCACTTTTGTCGAGGGAACTTTTTTGAAGGAAATCCTTTTACTCTTTTGGCCTTTGAATTGGTCCATTAGACCCCTTCTTGCCCTCTGCAAGCACTATTTGAGCTCCAAATTAGCCTTTCAAGTTTTTGCAACGGTTCACTTCGGCTTCTGAGTGTCTTTCAAAAGGGCTATTTGTCCCTTGGAAATTTGCTTTAGTCAATTTTATGTAAATCTCAAATTGTGACACATGGCAGCATCCACTGAGTTCTGTCAGGTTTTTGTTTCCTATCTTAGTCACTTTTGCCACGAAAATTCTCTCTACAAGGGCACTTGTGTCTTTGACGCTTGGGGCACTCCTTTGAACTTCGTCGCTTGAACCGATCGATTGAACCAACTTTCGTTCAATGGTTCAATAGTTCATTCCCTTATTTCTATCGACCGCTTGAACAAAGATTCTTTGAAACAAGCCTCGTTGAACCTTGAACCCCTTGTGGTTCAATGGTTCAACGGTTCAATGGTTCATTCCCTGAAAATGACTAAGTGTCAGAAACTTGTTCTTTTGATTGAACCTGCCTGTCGAAGCCTTTGAACCTGTTGAACCATTAGTCCATCACTTTCTTGATCTTTCTAAGCTCTTTGATGTTCATCACATTGGTTGAACCTTTGAACTTGTGAACTCGTTGAACCTTTGAACCAAAGTGGTTCAATAGTTCAACGGTTCAATGGTTCAATCGGTTCATTCTTTTTATTTGGCTTAGTCCTTTTGAAATTTTTTTTGTTGAACCAAACGCGTTTAACCATTTGGTCATTGAACCTGCTGAACCATTGAACCCATTGAACCTTGAACCAAAGTGGTTCAATGGTTCAACGGTTTAATGGTTCAAGCCTTCTTCTATTTGATAAGTGTTTTGAAGCTGTTGAACCTTGAAGTGGTTGAACTTTGAACCTTGACAAATGCACTCAACTCTTGCTGTTGATGTTGAAACTTTGAACCCATTAAACCTGTTGAAACAAAATGGGTCAAGGTGCAACGGTTCAATGGTTCAATCCTTGCTTAGAAGCTTGCCGATGAACTCTTTTGGTTGAGCCTTATTGTTGAACCAACTTTGAAATTGCCTAAGTGTTGAGAGCTTGCTTCTTTCCTGCAGAGTCCATAGAAATCAACCTGTGAAGCCTGTAGAACTTGGCCTACAGAGTCTGTAGATTTTCTTCCTGTAGAGTTCATATATTTAAGCCTACAGAGTCCATAGATTCAAGCCTATAGAGTCCATAGATTCTAGCCCGCAGAGTCTGCAGATTCTAGCCTGCGGAGTTTGTAGATTCTCTGAGAAGCTTGAAAAATGAGGAATTTGAATGCTCATAACAAATTTTGAGAAGGGAAGAGATTATTTTGGATTGTTGAACCAAACTAGTTCACATGTTGTCCCAAAAAATGAAAAGTCTATTTTTGGGGAACACACGTAGAAACCTCACCTGCAGAGTCCGTATAAACTTCACCTGCAGAGTCCATAGAAAACTTGCAGAGTCCATAGAAATGGACCTGCAGAGTTCATAGAAATTTCTAGACTTGTGTAAAGAATCAGATTTTGGACTAGTTCAGAATAGCAGGGAAAGAAGAGGACTGATTTTTGGCCTGTTGGACCAAAAATAGTCAACAAATTGGTGACTCCCAGGGGAAGCATGCCTGCTATAATTAGAGACCAGTTGCCTTAAAATCCATTGGGCACGAAGTCAGAAAGCAGCTTAAAATAAAGGTTAACAATAGCCCCAATAGATCTAAGAATCAATCATGAGCTTTACCCCAAAAGGAAATGAAAACACACAAAACTACTAACATATGCAAAAAGCACTTAGGGAAAATAGGAGAAAAGCAAGGGAAATATATACATGGTGGAAAAGGGGCTCAGTGGTAATGCTTAAGATGTATCCCATTAACTGGGATATACAGTTCTTCACCATCCAACCTGAAGAGTTGGAATGCATTATGTTGCTTGCACTGAGTGATGATGTATGGGCCACTCCATAGGGCATCGAACTTCACGTGCTTTCCAAGCTTAGCTCAGTCCTCATTCCATTTCAAGACAATGTCTCCTTTAGAGAAAACTTTTGATGAAGATTTCTTGTCGAAGTGTCTATTTGTTTGTTGTTGGTGGCTGGTCATAGAAGCCATAGCCTGGTCCCTTGTCTCCTAGAACTCCATCAGTTCACATAGCCTAACCTCCATGCTATTTCATTCTTCTAATTACAGTCGGTGAGCGAGGTCTAAGGCTGGTAACTTAAGTGAAATGGGGAGCCTAGCTTCCCTTCCATAGATGAGCATGTCCGATGAGTTACCAATTGCCCTCTTTAGGGTGACCCTATCTACTCACAGGGCTATTTTCAACTTAGCATGCCAAGTCCTCTAATTCTCCTCCATGGTTCGCTTGATGATCCTGATCAGACTTTTATTTGTAGATTCAGCTAGCCCATTCCCTTGTGGGTAGTTATTGGATGAAGTGCTAAGATAGATACCATATCTCAGTGCCCATTCACTTGTTTTAGTTCCTAGAAAAGCTAACATGTTATCTAAGATGATGGTTGCTGGAACCCCGAACCTTACCACCAAGTCCTCATAAAAATCTAGGACTACACTTTCATTGGCTTCTTTCAGAGCAATAGCCTCTACCCATCTTGTGAAATAATCAGTGGTGGTCAAGACCCACTTGTGTCCAGCACTAGAGGGAGGATTAATCATCCCTATGAAGTCAAGGCCCCATTGCATGAATGGCTGCTCTACCTGAATAGGTTGTAAAGGCATGACAGCCAACCATTGTTTCCCATCAAAAAGTGCACATTTCTAGCACTTTCATACCCATAAATGGGTGTCCTTGAAAAGAGTAGGCAAGAAGTAAGCAGCTCTCATTATTCTTGCCGTTGAAGCCCTAAGAGCAAAATGACCGCCGGCTGGCCCATCGTGGAACTCAGATAGCACCTTGTCAGCCTGTCTTGAGTACAAGCATCTCAAAAAGGACTCCTGAGAGATCCCTTCTAAACAACACTCCATCATTCAGGACCTAAGGGAGACACTGGAGTCTGAAATACCTCCTCTTGGTCCTATCAAGGCCTTACGGGCACTCGCCAGTGAGAAGGAAATGCCTCACGTCTGATGTCCAATGCTTCATGACAGCTGGTTCTTCTATTGTAGCTACATCATGAATTAGCAGACTGTCCTCTTTTTTCTGCTTAAAGTCTATAGTAAGGTGCTCACACAGGCCTCTCCCTCTTACAAGTTTGGTGATTTGACATCCACATCATATTCCATCACCTTAGTGATCCACCCCGCTCTCTTTTCATTTAGGTCTCGGTTAATCAAGAAATCTTTGATGCCGGGATGTGGAACCATGAGGTGGATTCTGCTATTGGATAGCATATGCCTAAATTTCTTTAGACTCTGTGTGACCGCCAGGACTTGCTTTTCCACATATGTGTATCTGACCTCAAAACCCTCTGGCCTTGGCTAAAAAATGCAATTGGTTGCTCAAGGTTATCATCCTTTACTTGGGTAAGCATGGCGGAGATTACCTCTTCATTGTCGAAGGTGTAGAGGTTGAAATCTTTGGTGAAGTTAGGGTTGATCAAAGTAGGAGCCCGGGCTATGGCCTGCTTGATTTCTTTGAAAATATCCTTTCTTTGTGCTATCCATGTGAACTCCTCACACTTCCTTAGCATAGAGGTCAATATATTGACCACTTCCTCAAAATTTAAGATAAATCTCTGGATGAAATTTATCTTGTTGAAGAATATTTACAAACCTTTCTTGTGCTTAGGCAAGGACACCTCCAAGATGGAGCGAACTCTTTATAGATTAATGGTTAAGCTTTCATTAGAAATGATGTGACCAAGGAGCTTCCCCTCATGGACATCGAACACGCATTTCTTTGGGTTGAGATAGATACCAAACTCTCTACACTTTTCAAAGATTTGTTTGAGGTGGTTCATGTGTTAGCTTGCTTCCTTGGAGAAAATTGTCACATCATCAAGATATACCAGCATAGTGTTATTTGTCAGGCTTTGAAAGGCCATGTCCATAGCTCATTGGAAGGTAGCACCAGCATTAGACAATTTGAAAGGCATTTTCCTATAAGCAAATGTCCCCCATTTGGTAGTGAAGGTTGTCTTGTGCTGGTCACAGTTTTACACCAAAATTTGGTTGTATCCTGAATACCCATCCAGGAGGGAGAAACTCTCGTTGCCTGTCACCATTTGAAGGATCTGCTCCATGCTTGGGAGAGGATAATGGTCTTTCAAAGAGACTCTGTTGAGGTCTCTAAAATCACCACACAGTCTAATCTCCCCATTACTTTTTTGAATAAGAACAAGATTGGCCAGCCAAGAAGAGTGTTTGATTGGAAATATTATCCTAGACTCAATCAACTTGGTGAGCTCCTTTCGCATGAGAGGCTCAATCATTGGGTTGACAGGCCTTCACTTCTGCTTGATTGGCCTAGCGCCTTCTTCCAGCTCAATGGTATGCTGGGCCAGATTTGGGTCAAAACCCTTCAAATCACTATATTCCCAAGCGAAGATATCGACAAATTCTTGGCACAACAAGATGAAGGCCTACCTTTCACAGTCCATGCACACTTTCCCAAGTGCAAGCAACTTCTCTTTGAATATTTCAACCTTCTCATGGTGCTCCTCCTTCGTTGTAATGCATGCCTTGTTGCTTTTCAACTGGTCATCTCCATTAAAGATACTCTCTAGAGTGACCAAACCTTTGGGGAGCTTATTGTTCTTCAGTTCAACAATCTGGCTGCCATATTGCTGTTGTAGCTTAACCTAGTTTTTGGTAGCAAATTCAGCTTCTTCTTGTAAGAAGAGTGCTATTTACTAATCACTCTTGAAGACCTGCCAGTTGGTGATGTTGTCAGATACAGAGGGCTGGGTCACTACCTTCAAGTGGCGTGAGCTGTGGTATCAACCTATTTATTGAGGGATATCAAACTAGGCATCAACTACTGCCAGCCTATTTGCTTGCTTGTTCTGCTCTCTAGGAATGGAGGTAATATTGAAAGCAAAGAAATTTTCCACCAAGTCCCATACCCTATGTTTGTAGGACCTTAGCAAAGAATTCTTTGTCAAATTTTGGCCTCTTACCTGATTGACAATCAGTGCGCTGTCACCAAAAACTTGCAACTCTTTGATTCCTCTTTTCCTCACCCACTCCAAACCGTGGATGAGGGATCCATATTCTGCAACATTGCATGTGTAGGGAAATTGGAATTGAAAAGCTAGAAAGTATCTCTCCTTTGAATGAGAAACCAACACCGCTCCACCACCAACTCCCAACTTACTTCTTGAACCGTCAAAGAATAGTTGCCATAGACCTGAGCTTTTTTTTCTTGCTTTTATTAGATTTGGTACAAAAGTACCCTCTTCATGCATGTAATAAATTCCAAGGCCTACCTCCTCTATGAATTTGTAAGGATCATGATCGAAGTTGTCACTTCCCCATTCATCTAAGAACAAGTCTGCAACTCCATCAAGGGCAGATGATGGAGATTGGTCTACATAAAACTCTTCTTGGTCAATAATGGCATAGCTGACATTTACCACCTTGAGCAAGTATGGTTCCAGATGATCTCTATTTAGTTTCTTGGATTCAATCTTAACTTTAGTCCCATACTTGATTCTAAAAACTAGATAAGACCAATTCACTGCTAAGTAGCTGCCTATATTGGATGTAAAATCCCTGGATAAGCAGATGGCAAAGTAAGGAGGGACATCTGCCACTACTACATCATGAGGAACTGAGAAGGTTGGGCAAGCGTGTAGCATCAAGCTCAAACCTTTCACTACCCCAACTGTCTTTACTGGTGTTCCATCCAGCTACTAGACTCCCTTGGTTATTTATTCATATTTCAACCCCAGCTTGTCGGCTATGCATTTAGGCATTACCAAGGTGCTTGCTTCACTGTTAATGATGCAATTGTGCACCAAGAAATATCCTATGACCAAGGACACATAAAAAGGGGGCACCTTTTCTTCTTTCTTGAGCTGACCTGAGGTGGAAAGATGTCCATTCATCATCAAGACATTATCAGCCTTTGTTGGGACAACTTGTCCATTTAGCTAATGCAATTCCTTTTGCAGCATGTCCTTTTGCCCCGGCATTGACAGTGAATCCCACAAGGAGATGTTCATGTGCAGCTTCTTCATCTGATCAACCACATTGACTCGAGAGTTGCCTTCCTTCAAATTTTCTTTGGAATTATTTATAGTCTGAGGTGTAGGCCGAGGAGCTGAAGGTACAATTGGTGGTCTAAAGGTTGGGACCTTTTGGTTTATATGCGATGAAAATGGTATTGCTGACACTTGGGCAGCATCTTGAGTTTCTTCCATTGCTCTCTTTTTAGACCTTGTGTTGGCTGCAACATAGTCACCCTAATTTTCTATAGTACCCACGTAATTGACTGCATAGAACTCACCTTCTAGGTGGTTCATGAGAGTAGAATCAGGCTGGGTTTGACTGCTGCTTGTGCCAGGTTGCATTGAAGCCTCAAAACCATGGAATTTTGTAGATGTTTGATTGTCTTGTACATTTGGGTAGTGACCCATCATTTCATTTGTATAAACGACCTGCTCTTGACCATATCCCATGGTTGAACTTAGTTGTTCTTGCACCAGATTGTTTTGAACGGGCACCATAACCTTGGATGATGAAGGGGCACTTGGATTGTAGCCTTGAAAAGGTTTGGTCTGTGTAAGTTGACCCTGTCCTTGATTGTAATTTTAGAAAGGGGGTCTATTTGCTTGACCATATTGATGATATCCTTGGTTTGATCGGTTTTTTTGAGCTTGCTGCCTCTTAATAGCCACTACTTCATTTGTCACATTTTGCAACAGACTTTTGATCTCGTGGAGTTCATTTGATGAAGTAGCAGTTGGCTTTTCTATGCTAGGTAGAAGAGCTAAGGTGAGAGCAGTGGTCTAAATTAGAGCTAGCATTTTAGGGAAAAGTGGCATATGGGGTCTAGGAGCTATCTTCCTAGCCTGTACTAGGCAATTCTTAGCTATTATAGCTATGTCATAGGCGACAGGAAACACATGTCCTCCCATGGACTATATCATAACAATGATATCATTGTTCAGTGTTCTTAAGTAAGAAAGAAAAGCATAGCTAGGAGTCAGCTTTACCAGAATGGAGATTCTATCCCATGTCTTTTGAAAATGAGTGTTGAAATCCTACATGTATTCATGTGGAGCTCTTTTCATTGTAGTTAGCTGCTCAGCAAGTGATAGGTGGTCACTCTTCTCCCCAAAATAGTTCATCAAGAGAGTGCCCAATTCATTCTAAGAGTTAACTGAATTTATGGGTAAAGTCCCATACCAGTCTAGAGCTTTGCCTTTGAGAGACAATGCCAACAATTTGATTACAATATTCTCCTTAGTGACATTGTGAATATTGCAAAGGTTAGCAATATTTCTGATATGTTCAATAACTATAATGGGCCCCTCTCCATTAAAGGGAGGCACACTTTTGAGGACTACTCCTAGAATTGGGTCATAACGTGGGAGATTCAGGGGACTCTAAACATTAAAAGTCACAAAAGGTAATGCCATAGCTATGACAAGATGTAACTGCGGCCTTCTTGTGTAGGTGTACTTTATAGCAAGTTTGGGAAAGTGGTTTGTTGAATAAGGATGGGTCCTCTCAAACCTCAGTCACTTTGCTAAGTTCAAAGGCAATTCAATGAATTTGAAGGGGACACCCTTAGTAGTATACTATGTAGTGATTTTAGGCATTTTAGGCATAGGAGGTCAGACTGGTCTTTGATCAGAAAATGAAGCTCTTACCAATGGAGTCGCTAGATGCTGAAAATAGTTGATTTTGTTGTAACAAGACCAACATCAATCTTGAAACTTTACTGAGTGTAAAAATTGAGTCCCACCGGGCATGCCAAAAATTGTCAACGTAGTGGATTGCACCCTGGGCAAGAGGCTGAGCTCCTGCCTTTCGCACGCAACAAAGGAAACTCCCCTCTTGCTTATGGGACCAATGAAGCTTGGGGGGAGAGTCTCTAGATAAGGGCTAGCTCCCTTTGATGTATCTTTTAGGCCCTAGATTCCCTAATAATAACAAATAAATGGAAAAAGGGGGGAATAAAAAGGGAGAAGGATACTGAAAATAGAACCTAAACCTAAACTTAAAAAGGTGATACACCAAAAAAAATGACCCACTCAGCCCGAACATACACTTTTCACCATGAAGCTATCATACACTTCATCTAATGTGGGAAACTCTTTTGTATCAGTGAGTTAGTGGTTCATAGAGATACAGGGAGGAAGAACTATCAAAGGTGTTATGGGACACACTTTGGCAGCCTATTCACATGCGCCTATATTCTTGCTATAGACACTTCTGATAGACATGCAGAAGAATAATCTTCACAATGCACTAGACATGCTAGAATCATTCTATGGAAAGCATAAAAGAAAATGACTTAACACAAAAGAAAACATAGACATATGTGTGAGTGCAAGTTCAAATGGAGGTAAAAATTGCCAAGTATTGATTTAAAGTAAAATCCAGTAGAGTTCTGCCTTACAAACCTAGAGATTTTTAGGCAGAGCTTTGCCTTACGAGCTAAAATATCCCTTCTCCAAATGAGATGTTTACAATATATAGAAAGAGGAGAAGAAGTAAAGGCACCACTTTGGAAAAGACTTTGGCGCTCTTTGACAAGTTGGCCCATGTGCATTGAGAGCATCAAGAAGAGGAATTCACTGTTGCTAATGTCATTCTTCTAGAAAAGGCCTGCTAAAACCATGTTGTGTAAACACTGATCTTGACTTTGGCATTCAAACATTAATGTGAAAGCATGGGATGTGCCTCTTTTTTGTAAACAAGACTGCTCTTACTAGATATCACGCAGTTTTTTTGCTCATAAATGCAAAGTGGAGAAAGCAGGCCATGCTGCTTACTATTTGCATCATTTGATGACTACCTGGAAATAACTCACCTTCCCTTTGCCACCTGGGCCGTCTTGTCTATTTTTTCACTTTGTCTCTTCCTAGCTTTGTCTCTTTCTAGCTCCTTCAGCCCTCAAGGCTATCTTTTTGGCAGGTCGCTACGTTCTTTGGGCTTTTTCAAAATCAACGGCTATTTCACGAGCCTTAAATTTTACGTCTAAGCACTCGTCACTGTGTTTGAACTTCGAATGGCTAGTTCAACGTGCTTGATTTTGACGTCTTTAGGCCCGTCACCCCTTAGAATTTCTTCAGCCTTTTCCTTTCTTTTGGCTTCTTGTTTCTTCCCTTTCCTTTGAGATTCTTCCCGCAACCACTTTTCTTGCAAAAATTTTTTCGGCCACTTTTCCTGTGGACAAAAAGTCTGCAAGAATTGTCTCGACCAATTTGCCTTTGGCTTTCGGGATTTCTCTTTCAGGCTTTTCTCCCACAGCTTCCCCGAATTTCTTTAGACTTTTGTCTGAAGGAATTACTTCGAACAAAAAGTCTAAAAGAAATTGTTCTATGCCTTAGTTTCTTTTTGTGCCTTTTTCGGGCTTTCTGCTTTGGACTCTCCGAATTCCTTTGAACTTTTTACCTGAAGGAATTCCTTCAGACAAAAAGTCTGAAGGAATTAGTCCTTGTCTTTTCTCTCCACTGCCATTGAAAAATGCCCTTCGAAAAAATTGGAAACGACCCTTCTGAAGGGTACTTCCTTTGCCTTAAACAAACTTCTAAAAGAAACTTACCTTTTCGGCTTTTCTCTGTGGCCTTTTCACGAAAGTGTTCCCTGCCCTCTACAAGGGCTCTTGAGTCCCGAACTGCCCTCCGTAAGGGAACTTGAAATGGTCCATTTTGTGCTTAAGTGTCGAGAACTCGTCTCTACCTATAGAGTCCATAGAAAACTTTTTTGCAGAGTCCGTAGAAGCTTCACCTGCAGAGTCCATAGAAACTTCACCTACAGAATTTGTAGAAAACGTCCAGAGTCTATAGAAATGGACCTACAGAGTCTGTAGAAATTTCCATACTTGTGCAAAGAATCAGATTTGGGACTGGTTCAGAACAACAGGGAAAGAAGGGGACCGATTTTTGGCCTGTTGGACCAAAATGGTCGACACCTTACTCTCACTCATAGAGTTGCTTTCATTATTCTATGGATTACATCTCTATGATATAGTTATGTGTGTATTTTTATTTTATAAAATTTCCTCCAAAACCTCTTAGGGCCATGTTTATCAATAAATATTAGCTTTGTTCTTCGCATTCTCATATCTCTTCTCTTTTTGTCTTAGCTAATTTGTCATAATCTTTTTGTTTTACTTTTTCGTTAACCTTGTTGTCTTGAACTTGTCATCATACCATGTATTAGTTGGAAACTTTTATGGGCTTCTATTTTTTGGGTCGAGACCTCTTGCACATGTTCAATGTTTTATGAACTATTGTCATCAAATAATTGCCATCCATTAGACAACTTGGTTTGATATAACTTGTCTTCACCTATTTAAAGTGATTCTTAAAGGTTGCCTTGAAGATTGTTTTAATTTGGGGGGTCATGAGGATGTTTTTTCACATTTTTGGCTTCTCCTACACATCTTTAACCTAATTTTTCTATTGCATATTTCTTATCATGTTTATTTTTATGCATAATGGGTTATGATCGAGCTTCATTTGTATCAAGGACAACCTAACCTTCATCTACAAAATTCTTGGCATAAATTATTGTGAGCAAATGACAATTGATCACTATCTTCCCATCATATTTTTTATATGTAAAATTCTTTGATTTTTGTTGTGTACTCGTGTCCTTGCATATAATCAACTCATATAACTTGCACATACCAAATTACTCTTCACTATAATATGTGACACCTATTTGGCGCCACCCTTGTCCACTATCGAACTTCCTCTTCCTTTTACCATAAAGGATTTTTATTTCTACCATCTTCATTTCCTAAAATAATAGGCCAACATCTCTCTTTTGATATGTTGAGATGTCTCTTTTTAATGATGCATATGGGTCTATGTTGCCAACATCCTTTTCCCTACATGAATTATAACATTGTGATGCAAATTAGCATGTTGCATTGGTAACAATAATTCTATTTTTGGTTATTTTAATGTATACATGTTTATTTGGGTCTTTTTTTCCACCTGTATAGTTTTTATCCCAATTTATTTTATTTGAACCATCACCCCTCGTGTTTAATGCCTCGTACAATTAGAAGGCTATTGGAATCAATAAAGCAAAGCAAATGATCTATATTAGTGGAGATATATGGGGGAAACACCCAAAATGAGAATCTAGATATCTTATATGCATGTATGGAAGTTATATCAAATAATACTCATAGAATCCAAAGAGAGAAACAATATAACTAGAACAAAAAAAATATTAATCTTTGTGTTTTGTAATTAGCATATTATTAAGAGAGATGTATGGTTGTTTATATTCTACTATGATTGTTATAGAAAGCTACATATGTGTATAAATATATTACAAAGCCGTGAAGTAATGAATAACCATTATGGAAGTTGAAATGGTCGAGCTTCCATGTGTGACTCTTCACCTTTTGTCGACTGAGTTGACCGATGTCAGAAGTTTAATGATAAAAAAAATTCCATGGAGCTTTGCCCCTCAATCCTATAAAGGCACCCTTGACTCATTTTTTGCGCTCCATCCTTATTTGAATGGAAGCAACACTGTTATCAATATCTATCAGTATTACGATGTGTGAATTGGAATTAGTAGTGTGATGTGTAAGTTTCAAGAGCCTAACAAAGCCACTAGTATAAACCACATAAGGTTTAGAGTGTGCATGAATGGTAACATAATAAATTTACCAAAATTGTGTTGCATCATTGTATCCAATGTGTGTGAGACATCTAGTAAATATGAGTTAGTGATCTTAGAGGTAATGTGAGCCTCTAGATATGGTTATGGGGTATTGCAAACAATTCAATAAGATCTACAATTACTGTAAATGAGAAAGGGCTTGGTGGTATCACTAGGACTGCTTTTGGAGAATTATGTTAGATCATTAAACTATTAGAAAGCTATAACAAATATTTATTTAAAATAAATATTAAAATTTCTTATAATCATTGACTGAGCCCTGAGGTCACTCCCAAAACATGAAAAATACCATGTGAGTGCATGTTGGGAGTATTTTTTATATACCACTTTCCTACCAGTAAATATGATAAAAATATTAGTGTTAATATTAAAAAAAAAGTCTCAAGAATAAAAAGAAGGCCCAATAAATTCTAAAAATAATGGGTAATATTTAGCATCCTATAAACACATGTTAAATACTAAGTGAACTTGTGCTTTCAGTTCAGACACTTATACTGCTTAAGCTGTCTCTAATATGAGCACCTAATTCTAAAGAAGGGATATAGTAATAAAATATTCCAAAGTGATTAGATAAAGTTAGACTACATTAAAATATAATTAAAAAAAGAATTTGATTTGGACACTCTTATTGATTTTCTAGAACTCAAATATTTTGAGTTAAACATTTGATACTATTTTCATTCCTATTTTCAACTTCATATGTGGAAAAAAAGGTCAATAATCAATATTTAGATAAATATGGAAACACAATAAATAAAGGCCACATAGATTCTAATTCTTATCATAATTTTTTAAAAAGTATTTAGATTGTTTGTTATGTAAAAAGGATTAGGAGTTGTGAAATATGTTATAAGCTTTATGTTATATATATAGATTATATGTTTCAAGAAAAATGGTAGGTTGTAATATAGTGATAAGAGAATTGAAAGGGAAATTGACCAGAGAGTTTAACAATTTTATTAGTGGTGGAAGAAAGTGCACTCTAAAATGTGACATGAAATTTTATTCCTTGTTGTATCCTAAATGTGTATAGTATTAATTCAAAATCTTATTTACAAATAATAATTTATAAAAGAAAAGAATAAGAGAATGTATAAATATTAATTCGTGAAAAAGTATATGGCAAGTGGCATCAGGGCAAAAAAAATTAGCTGCCAACTACAAAAGCAAGCAAAAGATCTTCATTTTTTACAGACACAAAATATTTATATTAAAAAAATCCTAACAATTGCCCTTGACCATATATTTATGGAGTGAATCAAATAAATTATTAACATTCCATGAAAACATATTCATAAATAACTATTTATATTTATATTAACACCTTCAAACCGTAAAAAACATTATATAACATATAAATTTAAACAAAAAAAAACTCTACTATAATATACTTTAACTTTCTCTTTCAAATAAAATAAAAATTTAAAAACAATAAAACAAAATGTCATGTTTAAAATACATATAACTTTAAAATATAATAAAATAATTATATAAATAATTTTTATAAACTTTTAAATCAAAATAACAAACATCTATAAAATCCTTGCTAATATGAATTAACAGCCTACAAACTCTTCAACATAAACCGTAATATAACAAGATTTTCTGTTGATAACTTTTAAAATGGAACGTATGATATATTTTGTTTATTTTTATTTCGTTCATCTTCTATTGCATAATCTACTAAGTTCAAATAGTTTGCACCTTACAAGATATTATAGGTTTCAACATGACACGTTCTTAAGTTTAAATTTTTATTTAATTGTGTTCATTTTTAAAATCTATTTTTTTGGGCAAACTTTAAAAAAAAATAGTCTCAAAAAATATTTTTCTTCATGTGTCATTAAGGTTTAGAATTTTAAATTAATAATTTTAGATTTTATTTTTATATTAATTTTTTGATTTAAAAATAAAAATAAAATAAAAATATCATATAATAATTAATAAAATATGAGTGAGTTGATTAAATGATTTCATTATTGAGGTTTCATTCAAATTTTAAAAAAGTATTGAGATTAGTTATAATTGTTGATTATTTTCTTAAGACCATTAATGATAGTTGACTAATCTTAAAATTGATAATAATTATTGTTAAAAATAATTAAATTCTCGAAATAATAATCCTTATTACAAATAATTAATATACATCTAATAATATCTTATAGTAATTAATAAATCATATAAAAATCTGAACTTTTATTTATATCCCAAATTCATCTACATTCTAATAAAAAATTATTATTTAATAATAAAAAATATTTATTAATAAATAATTAAATCATTTAATTAATAACTTCATTTACAATATATAATTAATTTTACATTTAAAATTAAATAATTCATAATTTATTTTAGATTTTCAATATGAAAAAAAGAATTTTCCTTTTTCTTTCTTTAGGGATCCCCTCTATATGCAATTTATTAAATACTCCAATCAAATCCATTTCTATTTTCTTGCATAATAAATAAATAAATTAATTAAAATGTTCCAGGACATTACAACTATTAATATATGGTTGTCTTTTCATATGTGCATGTAAACATGTGCCATGTTTTGAAATGTTTATATATTAAATAAATACTCTACATTCATATAATTTGTATTATAATTATATTTATTATTGTTTAATATATAATTATATTCTATCATAGTGTTTATAACTAGTTAGTAAAAAATATTTAGTAATAATATGCAATATTGCAATAAATTGTGTTTGCAATTTTAAATTTAGAATTTCAATTGGTAAATACAATTGATTGGATATAAAAGTATAAAATTCATCACTAAAAGTGAAACTTATAATTTATATATTGATAGGGATTAAAAAATATAAGTTTGTGTATGATGAATATATGAATAAGAGGAATTTGGGTATATTTTTTTTAATAGATGATCATTTTTTATTGAACTTATGAATTGGATTTGGGGTATAGTAAGGAGGTTTAGTTCTTAAGAATTTTTAAATTAACATAAATGACTATTATCAATCACTGAAATCATTAAATCAATTCAAACTGTCATATTTGATTTATAAACATTTTGTAAGATTCGAACCTAAATGAAATTGGGCATAACCAAACCACTTTACCAACCCTTATATATCTCATTGAAAAAATCTAAATATATTTAATGAATATATATAAATACACACACACACACACATATAGTATGAGTATGGTGGCATCTATATATATTATTGAGGTGTTGTATATGTTAAATTCGGGTTAGAGATTTCTTTTGTTGATGGCTTTAAAGGTGGGTTATCTACACCTTTTAAAGAAAGGAAATTGCAATCTCCAATAGTAAACTTTGTAATGTGGAAGGGGATTTGAAATTGTGGGTATGTAATAGCACCTTCATCACAAGTGTTGAATGTATTTACAAGTTTAATATTTAGAAATATTATTTTTGTCAATATCATACAATTTTGCAACAACAAATTTATGGGAGTTGTTCCCACAAAAGAATGTCTATTGACAAATTAATTATAAAATTATAATGATTTTTAAATAGTTTTATTAATTATAAATTATAATATGATCCCTCTAGATGTGAGAGATAATATTATTTTTATTGGGGTTGAGAATAGGAAACAAGGTAGGCATAGGGGAAATATCTAAGAATCATAAGGGTTAACCAACAATATTGTTACAAGAATAAACATAACTAATAATCGAGCAAAAGGAAGTGATTCTGGGGGAATTTAGATTGCCAAAGACCAAGATAAATAAACTTGGTGATAGAAGGAACTCACTAATAATGTTCATTGTGATGAATAAGGCCCAATAAATAATTAGTTTTTGTGAAAACAATTTCTAGAAAAAAATGTATAAAAGAAGTTTAAAGAACGATTTTCAAAACACACTTTGTGGTCCTTCATTAAGAACAAGATGATAGATTGCAAGAAGATGGATCTCCTTATATAGATAACTCTTAACACATATGTGAGGTGAGGTATATCATCTAATGCATATAAATATTAAATGATTATTAATTACATAAGAATCATAAAATTTAAATATTCAAATTATAGGGGTGACATCCCATTGATTATGTTTATATTTATTACACCTGCCTATGTAGAGGTAAACCATTATTTCTTCCATTTACGCATACATGATTCTAATAACCTACTATATATGTGTTTTCATGCTTATATCTTTTTATAACTAGCATACCTATCTTATATAAATCTATGTAAAAGACGCTGAGAGATATTATTCTCGAGGTGCCTATCTTATATTAGATTTGTGACATAAGTGGAATAGGCGTCACGAGAATGATATCTCTCTGTGTCTTTTACATAGATTTATCTAAGATAGGTATGCTAGTAGTAGCTATGCATTATGCGTATTTATCTAACATATAATATGAAGTTTTTTTAATAAAAAATGAAATGTTTAATATACATTACATTAAATCATACAAAATTGTTATATGCATTATATTAGATCACCTAAAACATTAATATACATAATCTAAAATTCTCAATCTAAATAGTTATTTAATACTTATCAAAATGTACCATACACATCACATAAAATGTCAAATAATGAATAAGTACACATCACATAAAATGTCAAATTATGAATAAGTACATAATTTTGTTCATTATTACGTTATTTTTTTCCTCTAAGAGTTTAAATCTCTCTTCCTCAGCTTTTCGTTTGGAAATTTGTTTTCCACTTTTAGCTTTTCAAACCGGTCGTATGTAAATGGAGGTAATATTCTTAGTCCTTCCAAGGACTTTACGTAAGATATATCTACAAATGTTAATCATGATATTTCTCTTTAACCTATATCAATTGTGGCTTTTGAAAGGGTCAAACCTTGTGATTTATGTATTGTTAATGCCCAAGCCAACCATAAGGGTAGTTGGGTTTTGCATCCCCTTTGTATTGGTGCAATTAGAACTGCATATGGAGTTTCATCTTCAAATGGTATTATCAAGCAACTATCAAACTCGACCATAACATGTGTTGGTGGTTTTGGTGGGGCACTCCCAAGTTTGTAGATTATACTTTTGATATACCCTAGAGCTTCATTTACAAGACCTACTTCTATCCAAAGATTGAAACCTAACATGACCCTTGCATCGATAGTAATTAGTAACTCCACATCAAGTTCATCATTTGGACCTCCCATTGGTGCAAGAACACTTCCTACTTTAGTTGTAATGCTACGTGCAACCAATCTTTTAAATTAATATAATTTTCTTTTATTGTGTTTATGCACATTATCATTTGTGGAAAATAAATGAATACAATTTTCAAACTCTTCATTGGTGGCGCTATCTATTGCAATATTAGTTATGGTTATCAATAGCTTATAATCATCTATTATCAGATTTGCATCTCTCAGATTTGTGAGTAGACGACAAAACCTTTGTTAGTCATCACTTTGTCCTTCTTGTTTAAATATCTTGTCCAAAGTAACAACTATTTTGAATTCTTCCCACAATAATTTTCCTCGTCTATTAATATCGAATGATGGTTTATCACCAACAGGGGGAAGCTAACCCAAATCTACAACAAAAATAATAGATATATCACCAAAATCATGTTTGCATTTTTAGTAAATGCTTGACGAAGTCTAGGGTCTATGCTTTGTAGCAATTTTTGCCCAATGAAGCTCATTTCATCAATCAATATGTATTTAACATGGCAAATATCCTCTTGGAAATTTGTAAGTCTTGTTCTTTCTAATTAAACAAAATACACAGTTGGGATTTGAAGTTGTGCATGGATAGTTAAGGCACCAATATTGAATGTTACAACTCTAGTTGGTGCAAGTAATAGAAGTGAAGATCGCTCTGGGAATGCTACATCTTAAAGAGTTCAATTTGATTCTATTCCCATATATTTAATAATAAATTATGATTGGTGGAGAATTTTATTCAATTTTTTTTAGTTTTAATTTAATTTATTTTTGTAATATATAAACATAATTACAAATAAAACATATTAATTTAAAATAATAATTTAATCGTTTTTAATAAATCATATCACTTTTAATTTACAATAGAAATATTGATTCAATTTTATATATCGAAACTTTATAATTATTAAAATAATAAATAAAATCAAACAATTTAAATGACTATCACATAAAAATTAATTATTTTCAATAAAAACTATAATAACTACCTCAACGTTAACTTAAAAAAATTAATAAAATAAAAACACTTACGTCTTTGTCTATGCCAACCCTATTTATATTTTGTTGGCGCCGCCCTCTCCAATGCCTTGCCGTCCCCGACTATCCCGTCGCCTCTCCCACGTGACTCAAAGTTTCAAAGTCACGTGGGCACTTTCATAGCTTTTATTTGTATTTTGTGTGGGGATTGAATGTCACTGTTTTAATAAACTCTTCAACTTTTAAATAGGATAAGATTCGAACCTTAAGCCATAATTATTTTGAAGGGTTTTATTTATTTCTTTATTAATTAGTCCTTTCTGATATGGAGTGGTGTTATTATTTTGGAGGGTTACCATCCATTTAAGATAACTTTTCCTTTTTAACACCATCCATTATAGTCTTTTCTCAGAAATCAAGGGCTTTTTTAGTAGAAAAACACGTTTTTTTATTCAACAAATTCCTCGCTTTTAACAGAGGATGTAGTTTCAAATCATCCACAGAACTAAGGAAAGAAGCGTGGACATCCTCCAAAGAAAAATAATGAGATAAATTGCCATTCATTTCCTTCATTGTATTAACCACAATCTCCTTACCTTTACTCTGCCTAGTGCATTTGTGGCTCGAGTTGCTGGAGGGATCTATGATGCCAAGAGTACTACCCCCTGAAGTTCGATGTTGTTTGTGACTGTAGACAATAGCTAAGAATGAAAGAAAATCAAGAGGGGAGAGGTAAATGACACGTGTTGAACAACACATGGGATGAATGCCATTACAACTCATAATTACCTTGAGCCGCCAACTATAATTAATTAAGCCTCAAGAGAACCCACTCTCAATGCCACCAAAATTAATGATTTCCATCATTTATTTCACAATGATGATCTTACTCTATAATCTGCCATGCTTTGGAGCCTGTCGGAAGGGATAGGGCCACCTGCAAATCAGGGTTACTAGCATTTTTTGTCATCCATTCGTTAACAAACAAGTCTGCTAATTGATTACCCTCGTGATAAAGGTGGCTTAGGTAGAAAAGCTCCAATCTATCATGAAGGTTGTAGCAGTCTTTCATAATGTTGTTGAGGTTCCAATTATTTTCCTATATCCATGGCTTCAACTATGATTTGAGAGTCTCCTTTAATGACAAGGTTGAGCTAGTTTTTTTGAAAAGCGATGGTAAGACCTATCCAAAGAGCTTTAGATTCAACAAAATGATTGGTATATTTTCCAAGAGCCTCACTATATCCAAGTAAGAACTTGCCTTTAGAATCTCTAAAAACACCACCGACACCAACGCATCCATGATTGCCTTTCGCAGCACCGTCAAAATTAGGCTTTATCCTATGGCTCTTGGGAGGGGTCCAATTGGCTTTTATGGTTTTTTTAGATTTGTTTCTAACCCTATTATCAAGGAAATTAGCAAGAGTGTCTTTCCACATCAGAAAGAGACGATGCTCTTCTAGAACAATATTCCCTTGCTGAGGAGGCCAACTGATCAACAATTCCTTGAGAGTTTTCATGATATTGGCAATGATAAAGTTCTCATTTTTATTGACATTTAAGAAAATTCTTATGTTTCTCTCAAGGTAAATATTCCAGCAAATGATGGCAGAGGGAGTACCCCAAAATTGTTGTATAGGAGAGGATCTGAACTTGTGGGTATAACTCAGTAAGTTTCTTTAGAGAGAAAGGGAAAACAAGGCTAAAATGAAAACGTTGCAGAAAATGGTGCCATATATTTAGAGAAAACTGACAATGGATGAGGAGATGGCTTGAATTTTCCTCATGAGAGCAACACAGATAACATCTAGAGGGACCATGGAAGCCTTTTTTTTTGAGGTTGTCAAAAGTGAGGATTCTTTCCCACCAAGCAGTCCACAGGAAGGCATTAGCCTTGGGGAGCCCATGCTTGAACAAGATTTGAGAGAAGGGAAAGGATCAACAATTTGACTATTCTTGATTGAAGAAATTATGTAACCATCCTTAACTATGTACTTACCAGTCTTTGAGCCTGTCCAAATAAGGGTATCCTCCTTTTTTGCAAAGTGAAAGGGGTGAAGAATGTCTAAGAGCTCTTTTTTGACAATATTGAGGTATTTAGGAACCTACAAATCGATTCAATCATCTTTTGCTCTATAAAAAATAGTCTTGAAAAAAAGACTCCCACATTTTTTGTACACCAATTGTAGAGATTTTGAAGATTGGGTATGCTAATAAGGGGCTACAAACAAATCCAGGCATCTATCTAGAACGTAGCTTTATTTTCTTTACCAACATTCCATATGAGTAACAATTTGATAATATGACTAGATTTGATCATCAGGGTCCAAGCATGAGCACCTTTATGAAGACTATTCACAATGAAAATCCTTTCTGGAATCATGTTGTCAAGATATTTGCATCTGAGGATGATGTTCCAAAGGGATAATTTTTCCTGGTATAATCTTCAGACCAATTTGGCTCCCAAGGCCCAATTCATTTAATTGTTGATTCTAAATCCAACACCTCCCCAATCATGCGGAAGACAAGTAATTTCCTATTTGACCAAGGCAACTTTTTGATTTCATTTGTGCCTCCCCAGAGGAATCTGATTTGAACAGATTTGAGATATTTCTCAACATTAGCTAGCATGGATGGAATAGATATCATGTATATGGGCTTGGCTTGCAGGCAAGACTTGATGAGATGAATGTGACCATCAAAGGAGAGCAATTTTCTTTTCCAGCCTTTTAATTTTTGCATGGTTCTATCGACCAAAGATTTCCAGAGCTCTGAGGAGTTCCTGCTTGAGAAAAGGGGAATGCCAAGATAAGAGCAAGGGAAGACTCCTGAATTAATGTTGAGAATTCTACAAATAGCGACTTGAACAAAAAATGTTAGTAGTAAAGAAAAAACTTTGGATTTTTATGTTGACTTGTTGGCCAGTAGCTTGTTCATAAAGATCGATAGCTTTTTGAAATAAGTTACTATTGTCAATCATTCTCACACCCTTGTGAACGTAGTTTTAAACCTTCACAGTCTACTAAAACATGGAAACAATCCTAGGTTTTGGGTGGCCTAATCAGAGGATTGAGTCTCTAGATTCTAAGGGCTAGCTCTCTTTGGTGTATCAATTAGGATCTCTAACCTATGCTACAAAATACTGGGAGAAGGAAAAAAGGGAAACTTGATGGAAAAATCCTATTTAATGATAGCGATACACCTGTATTTAGGTTCATTCACTCAATTTGAACTCCTAAAAACACTGATTAGACAAGAAAAAGACTGAACTTTCAATTCCAATTGACTCTTATGCATCAGTATTTCATAAAAAGGTTCTATCTGGTGATCAAAGCTTGAGGGAAATGAGGGAATAACCCTAATTTAAGGCACTAACTAGCCACTTACATTGTTGTAACTTCAACCAAAAGACATCAAACATAGAACATGACCTGCATAATCTAATCAACTAATAAATAGGTAAGAATCAAGACTTGACAAGGAAGAAAATTTTATCACATATGCAAATCATTGACATATAATAAACTATACCAACATCCTAAAATATGAAAATAGTATTTTTATTTATCTGAAAAGATTACAAAACTCAAATTTTGGCAGAGTCTGATCTTGCCAAAAGAGGGATGATGATTCAAGGCTGAAAAGCCAACTTATATAGAAAAAGCATACAAAAGCAAAGAGATTGGCATTGAAAATAAAAGAAGAGATCAACTCCCACATCTCACAAGTCTAACTTTAACTATCAAAAGGTAACTAAGCCTTCAAATAATAGCTTTTTGTCTTATGTCTTACATGAAAAAACTCTTTGGCATTGGAAACAGATGGTGGGCCCATCTTGGACTAATCTTCTCCATGCATGAAAGCTACACTGATCCTTAAATGAAGAACTTCGGTTTGAACAAGAGTGGAAAACATTCAATTAATAAAATAAATCAGAAAAGATGTGACACTTTGAAAAAAGTCAACTCAAACTCAAGACCAATCAACTCCAACATGCCTCTACCTGCATGAAAAAGCTCTTTGAAAACATAAACATGCATGAAATCCCATGTTAGCTCTTTGAACAACCATCCAATGTGAAACACCTTGAGCTCTTCATGCATTCGAGTCTCCCTTTTGGAATTGAGGGAGTCATGCTTGAAGGCAGCTGCATGTCTTTTCCAAGTCTGAATAATTTGATTATTGCATTAAAAATTAGGCGTGCTCCTTACTGTAGTCTAATCTTGCTTGGGCCAATTTGCATGCTCTGAATGTGAGCTGTGAACCATGTCATAGGAGTCAAAAAGAGAAGTCCCTGTTGTATATATATATATATATATATATATATATATATATATATATGGATGACTGTTGTCTTTATATTTAGAATATATTAAATTAGATGATATTATTGATAGGTTTAAATATTTGGATAATGTTTACTACACATGACCTCAATCTAGCATGTCTACGAGTGATGGATAATATTGAGACGCATGTTCCATTTTCTTAATTAGATAATTTTTGTTATATATGAAAATTTTTGGAGATATATTTAAAGAACATTTGGAAATTTTCCAATGGCAACAATGATTGGTGAAAATAAGGATTATTGTATTGTACGAGGGATGAGAGGATAAATATCTAGCTAGTTTACATGATAAAAAGCACTCAATTTATAATATTTATCTAAGCATTTGAGATCTTAATAAACTTCAAAACATTTAAGAATTTAAATTAGAATAAATGTGTTCATTTCTAAATCTAATTGTTCTTCTGATTTCATGATTTAAGGGTTTTATGCCATTTTACCTCCAAAATTCTAGCTAAAAAAGTAAGTGATTTGAGACAATCAATGAGTTTTGTCTCCAAAACTCTAGCTGAAAAAGAAGGTTTGAACTATACAGTAAAACATATCATAAATATTGTAAAACTTGAACCATCACTTGTGAGATAGATTTTTATTACTCTGTGCATCTCTGACAATGTTAAGGCATTAATTTTATCAGTTCTCCCATGAATTTCTCACCCCTTCTATTCTATTTAAACATCATATTATAATTATTCCCATAGATAATTCTTTTATACATTTTTAAAAAATTCTTATTAATGTTGTGAGACTTGTAATGTCTATGTTTGGTACATTCTCAATACTCGATGTAAGGGAGTTTTAAATGCACGCATATATATGATGGAACATCGAATAACACAATGTAGATATTTATGCTCAGGTCATGCACTCTTAATTAAAGAGATGGTACAATTTTTAAATAAATCGTTATCGAGAGCTTATGCCAAAGATGAGTTTGATTGCTAGCCGATGACATTGTACTTTTATTTAATGCTTATTTATGTTGCAAAAAAAATGTGAGAGGGGAATGAGTATGTATTTGGTATGGGTTGAATTCAAGTTGACCGATGCGGATTCCATCGTTCCTCTTACTACACAATTCAAGTCAGAAACGCCAAAAGATTTAGAAGTCAATTTTAAATATGGGATGGAAGAAATTTTTGACGGTTGCATCCATTTTTGAAAAAAAATGGGTATTTTAAGAAATCTTTTTATCATTAATTTTTTAAGGTTGCATCCATTTCAACATTGCCTGACAATCTGAATTGGTGTCCGAATAAACCCACAACATGCTCTAATATGTGCCATTTATCACTTTTTTCTCTTATTTCACATGTTGCTCATTGATGGTTAAAATCTTATTTTCTTCCACTTCAATTTTTATTTGATCTTTATTCATACTTGTAAATAAATTATTACATTTGTTACAAACCTTGCTCCTAAATTGAAATAAAATTGGAAAAGAAGGATTGGAAGAATAAATAACCTAGTACATTGAGAGTCTGTCTCCACAAAAACACTGTAAATATAAGCAGAAGAGATGTTATTCATTTTTACTACCTTCACAAATTTGATTGTTCCATGATTAAAAGCCTTTTATTTGCATCATTGAGTACCAAGAAATATCCGAGATGAATGTAGAGATTTCCTTCTACCATTAGTGTTCTAGATATTTCCTCGCCAAACACATCCTAGAATTACACAATAATTTTGTTTAATCCAAAATACTTTTTTATGACCTTTTTATTTTAATAAAATTAATTTTTGCCTAGTTAGCTTTAGGTTTATCCACCTCAATTATTAAATTTGACCCTATCCCTATGACCTTATTGGTAAATTTTGATTGGTGGAGAATATTGGCAAGTAAATTTTCTTAAGTTTGATTAATTTTTATTTTTTAATGGATGAACGTAACTACGAGAGAAATATATTAGTTAGTATGTGAAAGGAAAGGAAGTAATCTATGTATCTTTGTTTATCTAAATGTGAAAGAAGGAATAATCATGAGTTATAACCAATATTCTCATTTTCTTTTTAAACATCATTTTTTAAGTTAAGTGTAAAGTTGAGCTCTTATCTAGTTTGGCCTACCATATTGCACGCGCGCGTGCGCACGTGCATGCGTGTGTGTGTGGGTATGCGCATACACGCACGCGCGCATGTGTGTGTGTGTGTGGAGATGGATGATCACAATATTTATGTTTAGAATATATTAAGTGCGATATTATTATAGTATCAAGCTAAGTTATAAGTTTAAATATTTGGATAATGTTTGCTACATATGACCTCAATTTGGCATGTCTAGAGGTGGTGGATAATATTGAGATTCACGCTCCATATTCTTAATTGGATAATTTTTGTTACATATGAAATTATTTGGAGATATACAAAGAATATTTGGAAAAAATTTAATGGCAATAATGATTGTTGAAAATAAGGATTATTGTATTGTATTAAGGAATGAGTTGATAAATATCTACCAACTTTAAATGATAAAAAGAGCCGAGTTTATAGTATTTATCTGAACATTTGAGATCCTAAGAAATATCAAAATATTTAAGAATTTAAGCAAGAACAAATGTGTTCATTGTTTAATCCAATTATTTTTTTTATTTTGTGAGCTGTGGGTTTTCTGCCATTTTGCCTCCAAAACTCTCACTGAAAAGGTAGGTGAGTTGAGATAAACAATGGGTTTTGTCACCAAAACTCTAGTTGAAAAAGCAGGGCTGAACTATGTAGTGAAACACAACATAGATATTGTAACAATTGAGCCACCACTCATGGGATGAGTTTTTATTACTCCATGCATCTTTGGCAATGTTTTAAAGTATTAGTCTTATAGATTATATTAGGGCTTTTTCACACCACCTATTTTATTCAAAAATCACATAATAACAATTCACATAAATATTTCTTCTATACATTTTTTTAAGTTCTTATAAATGTTGTGAGACTTGTAATGTGTATGTTTGGTACATTTCCAGTAGTTGATGTAAGAGAATTTGCAATGCACATATATTTTTGATGGAGTAGCCAGTAATTCAAGGTAGATTCATATGCTCGGGTCATACACTCTCAATTAAGGAGATGGCATATTTTTTAATCAAAACATTATTGAGAGCTCAAGATAAATATGAGTTTGATTCCTAGCCAATGATTTTGTACTTTTTATTTGTTGTTTATTGATGTTACAAAAATAACTTGTGAGCTTCCTATTGTGGTTGGAAGACAGCGTAGACTCTTCTGGCAAAAGGTGCTAGATAATCTGAAATAGAAAGTAAACCACTGGACGCACAGATGGCTTTCTACTGCAGGTAGGGTGACTCTCCTTCAGTCAGTTATTCAGGCCCTCCCCATTTACCGCTGTATGATTCAGGCTGCCCCAAGGTATTTCCTCAAAGAATTTGATGCCCTCTCCCGCCAATTTCTTTGGAGTAGCAATCTGCAAAGCAAGAAATGGAGCCTTCTCAATTGGGATACGGTTTGCCGGCCTAAGAAGGAGGGAGGCCTTGGGCTGCGCTCAGCGATTTTGGGTAGTTAAGCTCTTGCGGCCAAACTCTATTGGCATTGGTGTACCTGTTAAAATCACCTCTGGGCCCATATTCTGTATCTTAAATATTTTCTGGATGTTGATCCAGCGGACATCTCTAGACTTCCTCTTAAGGGAAGAGGGTCGATGGTATGGAACACTCTCAAACATGGGGCTCTTTTGGTGAAGCGAGGTCTCTTTTGGAGATGCAACAGTGGTTCATTGGCCCTCTTTTGGAGTGATTCCTGGGATGGGTCTCCCCCCCTTTTGTTATCTCATCCTCACTTGCAGGTTCTATGTGATTCATTTCTTGCTGCTGGATGGGACGTGGTGGCCCATTATAAGGAGCCCTTCAGCTTAGGCCCAGCGGTGGGATATGGATGGAAACATTCCTCGGATTGGCCACTTGGTGGCTCTCGGGAGGACCGTAGGGAATTATCTTAGCTTTTGGCTTCTAGAGAATGTAGCCCCCTGCAAGATAATGATGTCTTGGCATGGGGAGGTGATTCCTCAGGGAAATATTCGGTTTCCTCTGAGTATCTGGGTTTGATTAAGCAACTCTTAGGCGATGTGGCTGTCTCCTGGGGAAGAAGGTTTGGAATCACTTCTCCTGGCCTAAATGTAATTTTTTTCTCTGGGTTCTAGTCAATAACAGATGTCTTCCCTGGGACAACCTCTGTAAGCGAGGATTCCTAGGGCCTTCTATTTGTGTGCTATGCTGTAACAACAAGGAAACTATCTCACATTTGTTTTTTTAGTGTTCTTATGCTAAACAAAGTTGGCATGCCTGGTGGGGAACTTGGGGCTGCCCATGCTGGCACGCTTCTTCCCTGTCTAAATTTTGGGACCGGCTGGGACAGCCTCCCTCCAAAAATCCTTTTCTACAGGTGGCCTGGTTTACTAGTCCTTCCTTCATTCTATGGAATATATGGCTTGAACGGAATAGAAGATTTTTTCAGGGCATTCGTTGAGAGCTGAAAGTTCTGTGGAGGAAAATTGTAAACTCCCTTCAAGAGACTCTCCACGCTAAGGGAGCATCGGTGGCTGGTATACACTCGCAGCTTGCTGCCACTCCTCCTCACCTCGTCCCCCCTGTTCCTCACACCCTTGCGCACATTCGCAGGCAGCACACGACCCCTGTGGACCGGACTGGGCGATGGTCTTCTCCTCCAGCTGGAACGCTCAAGGTGAACACAAACGGTTCGTCGTTGGGCAACCCAGGACCTGCAGGTATAGGCGGAGTGGGGAGAGATAGCTCAGGTAAAATTCATTTTCTCTTTTCCATCCACAAGGGCCACTATACGAACAACTTGATGGAAGCTCAGGGGATCCTAGTGGCTGTTCAACAGCGCTGCCATCGAGGCTGGAACAGAGTTATTTGCGAGTCAGACTGGCTTGTTGTGATTAACTTGATGAATAATCAGGATTTGGAAACGGCGGATTGGCATCTCGCTGGAGTGGTGCGACAAGTTTTTCATCTTTGTATTTTTTTGGATTCGGTGTCTTTTAAGCATATTCCTTGGGAGTGGAACGAGGTGGCGGATGGCTTGGCCAAATGGGCCTCTGAGCATGGACCGCCTTGGAATATTTCTGATCAAAGCATGTTGCCTTCGAATTTATCTCTTACGCTGGCTCATTTGATTGCCCAGGATAAAACTATGTAACTCTCTTTGTGCCGGTTTCGGTCTTTAATAATATTTTTACCCCCTTTTTAGTTAAAATAACTTGTGCGCTGGGAATGAGTATGCATTTGGCATGGATGGAATTCAGGTTGACTGTTGTGGATTATGTTGTTCCTCTCACTACACAATTCAAGTCTAAAAAGCTAGCAGAGCTAAGATTCAATTTTAAATATGAGCTAGAAGATTTTTTTTATGGTTGCATCCATTGTTGCAAGGTGGTGGGCTTGTCAAGAATTTTTTTCATTATTAATATTTTATGGTTGCATCCATGTCTACATTCCCTAACAATCTGAATTGCTACAGAATAAACCCACATCATGCTCCAATCTATGTCATTTCTTGCCCTCTTTCTCCTCTTATTTTACCTGCTGCCCACTAATGATTAAAACCTTGTTCTCCTCCACTTCAATCTTTATTTTATCCTTCTTCCTCCCTGTAAACAAATCATTACATCTGTTACAAACCTTGACCCTAACTTAAAATAAAATGGGAAAACAAGGATTGAAAGATGAAATAACCTAGTATATTGAGGCTAAACACATGGCCTTTAAGGGTTTCCTTCTAGTTAATTCAAGCAAACACGTTTACGGGAATGGAATGAGGGATTTGGTCCAACAATTTCAAGGGATCTAGCATGGCATCCCATAGATTGTTGTAAGTCCTTTTATACAAAAACAATGTCATCCCTCGCTCCACAAACACACTGTAAAATCAAGTAGAAGATATGCTATTCATTTTAACTACCTTGGCTATTTGATTGTTCCATGATTAAAAGCCTTTTATTTACATCATTAAGGCAATGAGATAGAGCGGGGAACAATCCAAAGATTTTCTTTTATCGTCAGTGTTCTAGATATTTCCTCGCCAAACACATCATAATTACACAATAATTTTGTTTAACCAAAAAATAATTTCATGTGACATTTAAATTTTAAAAATAATAATTTTCACCTAGTTAACTTTGGCTTTCTCCACCTCAACATCTAAATTTGATTCTATCCCCATATCTTTAATAATAAATTATGATTGGTGGAGAATTTTACTCATAATTTTTTTTAAGTTTTAATTTAATTTATTTTTGTAATATATAAACACAATTACAAATAAAACATATTAATTTAAAATGATAATTTTTAATAAATCATATCAATTTTAATTTACAATAGAAATATTGATTCAATTTTATATATCGAACTTTATAATTATTAAAAAAATAAATAAAATCAAACAATTTAAATGACTATCACATAAAAATTAATTATTTTCAATAAAAACTACCTTAACGTTAACTTGAAAAAATTAATAAAATAAAAACCCTTACGTCTTTGTCTATGCCAACCCTATTTATATTTTGTTGGCGCCGCCCTCTCCAATGCCTTGCCGTCCCCAACTATCCCGTCGCCTCTCCCACGTGACTCAAAGTTTCAAAGTCACGTAGGCACTTTCATAGCTTTTATTTGTATTTTGTGTGGGGATTGAATGTCACTGTTTTAATAAACTCTTCAACTTTTAAATAAGATAAGATTCGAACCTTAAGCCATAATTATTTTGAAGGGTTTTATTTATTAGTCCTTTGTGATATGGAGTGGTTTTATTATTTTGGAGGGTTACCATCCATTTAAGCAAATTTTCCTTTTTAATACTATCGACCATAGTCCTTTGCCAGAAATCAAGGGCCTTTTTGGTAGAAAAACACGTTTTCTTATCCAACAAATTTCCCGCCTTTAACAGAGGATGTAGTTTCAAATCATCCACAAAACTAAGGAAAGAAGCGTGGACATCCTCCAAAGAAAAATTATGAGATAAATTGCCATTCATTTCATTCACTGTATTAACCACAATCTCCTTACCTTTACTCTGCCTAGTGCATTTGTGGCTCGAGTTGCTGGAGGGATCTATGATGCCAAGAGTACTACCACCAGAGGTTTGATGTTGTTTGTGATTGTAGACAATAGCTAAGAATGAAAGAAAATCAAGAGGGGAGAGGTAACTGACACGTGTTGAACAACACATGGGATGAATGCCATTACAACTCATAATTACCTTGAGCCGCCAACTAGAATTAATTAAGCCTCAAGAGAACCCACTCTCAATGCCACCAAAATTAATGATTTCCATCATTTATTTCACAATGATGATCTTACTCTATAATCTGCCATGCTTTGGAGCCCGTCAGAAGGGATAGGGCCACCTGCAAATCAGGGTCACTAGCATTTTGTGTCACCCATTCATTAACAAACAAGTCTGCTAATTGATTACCCTCATGATAAAGGTGGCTTAGGTAGAAAAGCTCCAATCTATCATGAAGGTTGTAGCAGTCTTTCATAATGTTGTTGAGGTTCCAATTATTTTCCTATATCCATGGCTTCAACTATGATATGAGAGTCTCCTTTAATGATAAGGTTGAGCTAGTTTTTTTGAAAAGCGATGGTAAGACCTATCCAAAGAGCTTTAGATTCAACAAAATGATTGGTATATTTTCCAAGAGCCTCACTATATCCAAGTAAGAACTTGCCTTTAGAATCTCTAAAAACACCACCGACCCCAGCGCATCCATGATTGCCTTTCGCAGCACCGTCAAAATTAGGCTTTATCCTGTGGCTCTTGGGAGGGGTCCTATTGGCTTTTATGTTTTTTTTAGATTTGTTTCTAACCCTATTATCAAGGAAATTAGCAAGAGTGTCTTTCCAATTCAGAAAGAGATGATGCTCTTCTAGAACAATATTCCCTTGCTGAGGAGGCCAACTGATCAACAATTCCCTGAGAGTTCCATGATATTGGCAATGATAAAGTCCTCATTTTTATCGACATTTATGAAAGTTCTTATGTTTCTTTCAATCTAAATATTCCAGCAAATGATGGCAGGGAAAGTATCCCAAATTTGTTGTATAGGAGAGGATCTGAACTTGTGGGTCTCACTCAATAAAGTTTCCTTGAGAAAGAAAGGGAAAACAAGGCTAAAATGGAAATGTTGCAAAAAATGGTGCCACATATTTAGAGACAACTGACAATGGATGAGGAGATGGCTTGAATTTTCCTCATGAGAGCAGCACAGATAACATCTGGAGGGACCTTGGAAGCCTTTTTTGCTGAGGTTGTCAAAAGTGAGAATTTTTTCCCACCAAGCAGTCCACAGGAAGGCATTAGCCTTAGGGAGCCCATGCTTGAACAAGATTTGAGAGAAGAGAAAGGATCAACAATTTGATTATTCTTGACTGAAGATATTATGTAACCATCCTTAACTATGTACTTACCAGTATTTGAGCCCATCCAAATAAGGGTGTCCTCCTTTTTTGAAAAGTGAAAGGGGTGAAGAATGTCTAAGAGCTCTTTTTTGATAATATTGAGGTATTTAGGAACCTACAAACTGATTCAATCATCTTTTGCTCTATTAAAATAGTCTTGAAAAAAAGACTCCCACGTGTTCTATACACCAATTGCAAAGATTTTGAAGATTGGGTATGTTGATAAGGGGCTACAAACAAATCTAGGCATCTGTCCAAAACTTAACTTTGTTTCCTTTACCAACATTCCATGAGTAACAATTTGATAATATGACTGGCTTTGATCATTAGGTTCCAAGCATGAGAACCTTTATGAAGACTATTGACAGTGAAAATCCTTTCTGGAATCATGTTGTCAAGATATTTGCATCTGAGGATGATGTTCCAAAGGGATCATTTTTCTTGGTATAATCTCTAGACCAATTTAGCTCCCAAGGCCCAATTCATATTATTGTTGATTCTAAAGCCAATACCTCCCTAATCATGAAGAAGATAAGCAGTTTCCTATTTGACCAAGGAAACTTTTTGATTTCATTTGTGCCTCCCCAGAGGAATCTGATTTGAATAGATTTGAGATATTTCTCAACATTAGTTGGCATAGATGGAATAGATATCATGTATATGGGCATGGCTCGTAGGCAAGACTTGATGAGATGAATGCGACCATCAAAGGAGAGCCATTTACCTTTCTAACATTCTAATTTTTGCGGTTTTATCAACCAAATATTTCCAGAGCTCTAAGGAGTTCCTGCTTAAAAAAAGAGGAATGCCAAGATAAGAGCAAGGGAGGACTCCTGAATTGATGTTGAGAATTCTACAAATAGCCACTTGAACAAAAATTATTAGTATTAAAGAAAAAACTTTGGATTTTTTACGTTGACTTGTTGGCCAGTGGCTTGTTCATAAAGATCATGAGCTTTTTTGAAATAAGTTACTATTGTCAATCAGACTCGCACCCTTGTGAAGGTAGTTTCAGACCTTCACCATTTGCTGAAACATGGAAACAATCCTAGGCTGTGGGTGGCCTAATCAATGGATTGAGTCTCTAGATTCTAAGTGCTATCTCCCTTTGGTGTATCGATTAAGATCTCTAATCTATGCTACAAACTGTTGGGAAAAGGAAAAAAGGGAAACTTGATGGAAAAATCCTATATAATGATGGTGATACACCTATATTTAGGTTCATCCACTCAATTTGAGATCCTAAAAACACTAATTAGAAAAGAAAAAGATGAATTTTCAATTCCAATAGACTCCTATGCATCAATATTTCATGAAAAGGTTCTATCTGGTGATCAAAGCTCGAGGGAAATGAGGGAATAGGCCTAATTTAAGGCACTAACTAGCCACTTACATTTGTTGTAACTTCAGCCAAAAGACATCAAACATAGAACATGACCTACATAATCTAATCAACTAGTAAATAGGTAAGAATCAGGGCTTGACAAGGAAGAAAATTCTATCCCATATGCAAATCATTGACATAAATACACTATACCAGCAATGTAAAATCTGAAAATAGTCCTATTTATCCAAAAAGATTACAAAACTCAAATTTTGGCAAAGTCTGATCTTGCCAAAAGAGGGATGATGATTCAAGGTTGAAAAGCCAACTTATATAGAAAAAGCATACAAAAGCCAAGAGATTGGCACTGAAAATAAAAGAGGAGGTCAACTCCCACATCTCACAAGTCCAACTTTAACTATCAAAAGATAACTAAGCCTTCAAATAATATCTTTTTGTCTTATGTCTTGCATGAAAAAACTCTTTGGTATTGGAAAAGGATGGTGGGCCCATCTTGGACTAATCTGCTCCATGCATAAAAGCTACACCAATCCTTAAATGAAGAACTTCAATTTGAACAAGAGTGGAAAACCTTCAATTAATAAGATATATTAGAAAAGATGTGACACTTTGAAAAAAGTCAACTCAAACTCAAGACAAATCAACTCCAACAAGCCTCTACTTGCATGAAAAAGCTCTTTGAAAACTAAAACATGCATGAAATCCCATGTTAGCTCTTTGAACAACCATCTAATTTTAACATCTTCAGCTCTTCATGCTTTGAGTCTCCCTTTTGGAACTGAGAGAGTCATGCTTGAAGGCAGGTGCATGTCTTTTCCAAGTCTAAATAATTTGATTATTGCATTGAAAACTAGGCGTGCTACTTGCTTCAGTCTAATCTTGCTTGGGCCACTTTGCCTGCTCTGAATGTGAGCTGTGAACCATGTCATAGGAGTAAAAAAGAGAAGTCCTCATTTTCTTACGCTGATTGGCTATCAAAATCCCATTAAGATCCTTTTGAAAACTTGGCCTTTTCTCAACTGTTGATCTCCTTGCTAGATCTTGACAAGTGTCAAGCTCATGACAATCTTGATGAACCCTTTGAAATCTTGACCAACGGCTACTTGCAAGAGCTCAAACTTGACATTTGTGGGCTAGTCATTAATTCCTTCAGACTTATGTTTTTGGCCACTTTTTCATGAAAAAGGTCTTAGAAACTTTTCTACCTCTGTCTATTTCTTTTGGACTTTTCTTCCTTTTCTTTCCTTCAGATAATTTGTCCAAAGGAATTCATATCTTTTCGCTATTTTTTTGTGTTTTTTGGGCTTAGGACTTTTCTTCCAGAGTTTTTGTCTCTTTCACCTTGAATAATTCAGGAAATTAGGTCATCAAGTTTTTTGCAATGGACAATTCCTTTGGACAAATTATCCGAAGGAATTCATGATATGGACTTTTGTAAATTGCCCTTCGGATTTCTTGATATGGTCCTTGGAACTTTTGAAATGGTCTCTCAGTCAAGGAAAGACCCTTCAAACTTTTGGAAAAGTCCCTTCAGAAAATTTGGAATGGTCCTTGGACTTTTTGTAACAGACCCCTTAGCAATTTTGAAAGTGTCCCTTAGGCAATCTTGAAACGAACTTTTTCGAAGAAACCATTAGGTGTATCTTATTGTTAGACAACAAGTATCTAAAGTTTTTAAGAGACCTTATAACAGAAAGAACATGTTTTTCAACAAAAAAATACCTTGTTTCATACTCTTCCAAGCCTTGACTAAAGAAAGCTATTGGCTACTCTAAAACCTCATGGTTTTATTGCATGAGAATGAAATGGTGTCCATGTTGGCATATGTATACAAAATGAAATATTTTGTGAAATCTGGATTTATAAGTGTAGGAGCACTAGCTATGGCCTTCTTAATATCTTCAAAACTTTTAACTCCTTCTCTGGACCAACTGAAGCTCTGATTCTTCTTTAGCATGGCTAGAAGTGGCTTAGCTAAAATGACAAAATCTGAAATATATCTCTTTTTGAAGTTGATTTTTCCAAAAAAGCTTTGCATATCCTTTTTGTGCTTAGGCAAGGAGAGTACAAGAATGGAATCTACCCTATAAAAATCTATGCTTAAACCATACTTTGAAACCACATGTCCAAGGAGCTTACCTTCATGAACTGAGAAGACACACTTTTTGGGATTTAGAGATACCCTAAATTGCCTACACCTTTCGAACACTTGCTTGAGATGAACCATGTGATCCTCTGCACTCTTTGAAAACATTGTTATATCATCCAAATAAATAAGTACAAACTTATTAAGAAGGCCTTGGAATACAATATCCATGGCTCTCTGAAAGGTTGCTCCAGCATTAGATAAACCGAATGGCATCTTTCTGTATGCAAAAGTCCCCCTCTTGGTTGTGAAGGCTATCTTAAATTGGTCCTCTTCCTTGTCCAAAATCTAATTGTAGCCAATATATCCATCCAACAAAGAAAACATGTCTGAACCTGTAACCAGCTATAAAATTTGTTCCATTGATGGAAATGGATAGTGATTTTTAAGTGAACCCTTGTTCAAATCATGGAAGTCAACACATAATCTAATCTCACTGTTCTTCTTCCATATCGAAACAAGATTTGCCACCCAAGTTGAGTGCTTAATTGGAAATATAATAGCTGACTCTATGTGTTTATGAAGCTCAACTCTCATCAAAGGCTCAAGCTTAGGATTAATGGGCCTTTGTCTTTGTCTCACTGGTTTAGTTTCAACATCTAACTCAATGGTGTGTTGAGCTAAACTTGGGTCAAATCCTTTGAGATCACTATATTACCATGCAAATACATTAGCAAAAATTATGCATAACTCAATGAAAGTTTCTTTTTGTGAAGAAGTGCATACCTTATCAAACTTCAAAATCTTACCAGCTACAATCTCTACATTGGCATAGTGCTCTTCTTTTCTTGACAAGGATGACTTCTCCTTCCTTAACTCATCATCACCACTGAAAATGTTCTCAAGTGTGACCAATCCCTTGGGCAAGTTATTTGTTTTTAGTTGCACAACCAGATCACCATATTGATGCAAATACTTTGATTGGTTTCTTAAAGAAAACTTAGCCTCCTCTTACAAGAATCTCATAATTTGAATGTAATCTTCGAACACCTGCCAATTCTCATGATTATCTAGAACAAAAGGCCTTAAAACCACCTGTATATGTGACTAAAGTTTTTCAGTCTTTATATCAGTTGGAATGTTAAATTGTGACCCAATGGCAGCCAACCTATCTGTGTGTTTATTCTTGCGTCTTGGTATTGCCTGAATGTTAAAAGCTTGAAAATATTTAAGTAAGCCCCATGTTCTATGCTTGTAATATTTAAGCAACAAATTTTTACATACATTTAAACCTCTTACTTGGTGAACTATAAGTTCACTATCACCAAAAACTTTCAAGAAATTGACTTTCATCTTCCTAACCCACTGCAAACCATGAACTAGTGCTTCATACTTAGCAACATTGTTTGAACAACAGAACTAAAATTTAAAAGAAGAAAAATATCTTTGATTTTTTAGAGAAAATAACATCATTTCAACTTTGGTACCATGTTTATTCCTTGATCCATCAAAGTACAATTGCCAAAAACCTTCACCAGATTCATCATCCTTAACCATGGCTAGAATTGGTACATCATTCTCATGAAGGCAGTATACATTGAGTGCTTCTTCTTCAATTAGCTTATAAGGATCATGTTCATGCAAAGTGGAAGCCCACTCATCAAGAAATAAATTTGGAACTCCATCTAAAGGTGATCCATTTTCTACTCTATTAGTTTCTAGTACATCATCCGAGATGATACAGTTAGTGTTCACAACACTTGGCATATATGGCTCCATATGAAAACGTGAAATGGGCTCAAAATGAATCATTTCCTTAGTAACATACCTAGTTTTTAATAACAAAAAATTCCAATCAACTGACAAATATCCCCCAATCTTTGAGGTGAAGTCCCTTGAAAGACACGTAACAAAGTAAGGAGGCAAATCTACCATAACAACATCATGTTGAATAGTAACATTGGGACAAGCATGTAATGTCAATTTTAGATCTCTGATGATGCCTACCATATTTTTTGGTGACCCATCCAATTACAATAACCCCTTAGTGTTTATCTCATAAACAAGGTCGAGCTTATCTACAATCTATTTAGGCATGATTGTACTACTAGCTCCACTATACACCATACAATTATGAACCAAAGTATCACCTATTATCAAAGAAAGGTAGAAAGAAGGAGTTATATTTGTTTTTACCTTATTTTTTTCCACCTTTACAATATTATTTATTTTATGTACTTGTTGCTAGTTGGCTGATCCAAATTAGCTAAGACAACACCTTCTTTCTCAACCGATTTTGGCGACAATTTGAAACCTGAAAGCTCTTGAATAAGCATATCCTTTTATCATAAGATGGAATGCGAATCCCACATGATAATGTTGATATTAGACTTCTTCATCTAATCCAATATACTAAATTGAGATCCACCAATCTTTGGTTGCACTTTTTGAAGTACTGACTGCTAACGAACTAGAGGTATTCGATGGACTTTACTAACCTTTATATTCTAATTTTTTGAGTTGTAAGAGCAGAAAGTTATTATTTTGTACTCTTAGAAATGACATTAAGAGTACTTGTTGACTCATTAGATTGCAGTCGGGGGTAGGACGCCTAGCTCCTGCCCTTCCACATGCAACTATGGAAACTCCCCTCTCGCCTATGGGACCAACGAAGCTGGAGGGGAGAGTCTCTAGATAAGGGCTAGCTCCCTCTGATGTTTCTTTTAGGCCCTGGCTTCTCCTACTGCTAACAAATAAATGAAAAAGGGGGGGGATGAAAAGGGAGAGAGATGCTGAAAACAGAACCTAAGCCTAAAAAGAAAAGGTGATACACCAAAAAATGTTTAATCCACTCAGGCCCGAACATACACTTTTTACCAAGAAGAAGGGCCCATGCACTTCATCTAATGTGGGAAAACTCTTCTATGTTAGTGAGTCAGGGGTCCATGGAGATACAAGGAGGAAGGAACTACCAAAGGTGCTCTGAGACACACTTTGGCAGCCTATTCACATGTGCCTATATTCCTGTCGTAGACACTTCTGGCAGACCTACAGAAAAGAAACTCACAATGCACTAGACATGCTGGAATCATTCTGTGAAAAGCATCAAAGACAATGACTTAACACAAAATAAAACATAGACATATACGTGAGTACAAGCTCAAATAGAGGTAAAAATGCTAAGTCCTAATTCAAGGTAAAATCTGGCAGAGTTCTGCCTTACAAGCTCGAGAGATTTTGGGGCAGAGTTTTGCCTTAAGGCTGAGAGAATGGATCCCTCTCAAATGAGAAATTTTACAATATATAGAAAAGAGAAAGGGAACTTGGCACTTTCTGGAAAATACTATTGGTGCTTTTTTTGCAAGCTGGCCCATGTGCGCTCTGAGCCTTGGGAAGAGGAAGTCGTTTGATTCTCGGCTCCTGCTTTGACTTTGGTGTTCCACATCAATGTGAAAACATGGCCATGCCTCTTTTCTACAAATATACTACTCTTTTTCTGTAAATAGACTACAGTTTGTCCCCTCATAAATGCCAATTGGAGAAAGCAGGTCACGTCACTTACTGTTTGCACCATTTGATGACCATCTGGCAATAACTCGCCTCTCCTTTGCCACTTGGACTGCTTTGTCTTTTCTTGCACTTTGTCTTCTTTCTGGTTTTGTCACTTTTTGGCTTCTTCTGGCAGGTCATTGCATTCCTTGGGTTATTTTTGGTTGCCTTGGCCACTTTTTGTTGATTTTCAAATAAGTGACACGTGGCACATTCCGTTGTGAAATGGGTAGGACACGTGGCAACATCCACTTGACTCATGGAAGCTTTAGGCACCCTTTGAAGGTCCTACAGAAGAAGACATGTGTCGACTTTAGCTCTCTTTAGCAATTTGTCTGGGGCCCATCGTAGTTCTCATGGGACAAAAGAAAGAGACTGCGAGTGTTGAAACTTGTCAGCTTCTGTCGAGCCTTGTAGGGGACACGTGGCACATTCTGCTGCTCCTAAAAAAACATGTCAAAGCCTTTCGCAGTTGCCACTTGGCACCTTCCGCTCTCTAGATTTCTTGGTGTAAAATTTAACGTTCGTGGGCCCATCACAGTTTGAAAACCAATGGCTAGTTCATCATGTTTGACTTTGACGTCCTTCAGCCTGTCACCCCTTGGACTTCTTCGGCTTTCTTGCTTTGACCTTTTCTGTGGACTTCTTGTTTTGGCCTTTTCTGCAGACTTTTTTTCACGAACAATTTTCCTGCAGACAAAAAGTTCACAAGAATTTGTCTTCAGCTACTTTGATTTCTTTTAGAAATTCTTATCGAGATTTTTGGCACAGCCTCCTTCCGAATTTCTTTGAACTTTTTGTCTGAAGTAATTCCTTTGGACAAAAAGTATGAAGAAATTCATTCAATGCCTTAGTCTTTTCTGTGCGTTTCAAATTCCTTTGGCTGCCTTCAAAGTGCCCTTCGGGTTTATTGAAATCGACCCTTCTTAAGGGTGCTTTTGCTGACCAAGTGCCCTCCATAAGGGCACTTGTCCTTCGAGAGGCTCTCTTGAGATTTCGCATTGAACCGCTCCTTTGAACCAATTGATTGAACCAATTCAATGGTTCAAATGGTTGTTGAACCAAGCTCATTGAACCGAAGCTGATGAATCCTTTGATTGAACCAAAAGCCGTTGAACCGAAACGATGAACTCTGTTGATTGAACTTTGCCATGAACCAAGTGATGAACTTTGATTGAACCAAAAGCCGTTAAACCATTTGATTGAACCAAAAGCCGTTGAACCATTTGACTAAACTAAAGCGATGAACCAAAGCATTGAACCAAGGCATTGAACCAAAGCATTGAACTGATTCAATGGTTCAAAGGTGCAAAGATGCTAACTTTCCTTGTGAATTTCTTCAGACATGAGTTAGAAGAAGCTTTGTAAAACCTTGCACTCTTTGACTGGTTCTTCATGTGCCAAAAGACTCACCTGCAAGGTTCGTAGAAGTCCCTGTGAAGTCTGTAGAAAACCTGCAGAGTTCATAGACATGCACTTGCAGAGTCCGTAGAAACTTCACTGTTGAGTCCGTAGAAATCCAAGCTCTATAGAGTCCATAGAAATGGACCTGCAGAGTCAGTAGAAAACCTGCAGAGTCTGTAGAAATTTGCAAGACTCATACAAAATCAAAAGTACTGGCTCAGAACAATAGGAAAAGAAGGGGGACCAATTTTTTGGCCTGTTGGGCCAAAAATGGTCAACAAATTGGCGACTCCCAGGGGAAGCATGCCTGTTATACTTAGAGACCAATTGCCTTTAAGTCCATTGGGCATGGAGTCAGAAAGCAGCTTTGAAGAAAGGTTAGCAATAGCCCCCAAAAGATCCAATAATCAAACATGAGCCTTTTTACCCCAGACATAAGGTAAAGCACACACAAGACTAAAAACACTACTTGTGCAAACTGCACTTAGGGAACATAGGAAAAGAAACTGAAAGCAAACTACTATATACAATTAAACAAGAATATTTTCCTCCCTCCGAGATCAAAGGGAAAACTTCTTAAGTCTCCTTCTTAGCAAGAAGACTTATGGTGCCAGACAAGTGGCTGAATGAAAAGGAAATTTGTTGACCTACTCCTCATGCCTGTCACCTTGATTGGCCTACATCTGAGTGGATCAGGTTCAAACATGCTTCCAACATACATTTATTCCTTTTGTTCCTAGAATCTTGTTGAATACTGGTCCTTCATGCTGGTGCATTTCACCAAGAAATCAATGGCTGCTGACTCATCACCATAGGCCGTTTGATATGCATAGTTCCTTTGTAATACATCATGGTCTGACTTGTTTCCTTCTGCTTTGTTGAAGATCCTGTCAAACTCATCCTCTGCTCCCTTAAGGCCTTCTTGAAGAAGGGTGACTGTGGTGATGCCTGAAATGGAATCACAAATTGACTATTCATCCCATAGAACATCACCTCTGTGTTCAAAAAACTCTTCTTCAAGGTTTTCCTCAAGGGAGACCAGCCTCTCCTTTTCCTGCTCAAGGACCAGAGTTCTTAGATGTTTAAACGCAACTATCTGAACCTTCTCCAACTTAGGCTCCTCAGCATATTCATCCTCCTCATCGAAAAAACAAGGAAGTTCATCGAACAAGGGGGGAGAGAGCTTACCATGCTTATGTTCCTCCTCATATTACTGGAACATCTGCATGTATACATTCCCTATGTCTTCTCCATTGTTGATGAGGTCTTCACAAAGAGCATCGATGATGATTTCTTCTTTGTTTTCGCTCACGATAGCCTCTTAGAGAGCTAAAAATTGGATCTTCTACTCCTCACTCTCCTCCTACAAAATAGGATCTTCCTTGAGAAGGGGTGAAGTGACAAAACCATGTGGAAGAGGAGGCAGTCCTTGAGCTAGAATCGAATGATTTTCTTCCTTCCATTTGGATAGCACTTCATCTATATCAGGTGTGGATTGATAGCTCTCTGGGGGGTGTATAGATGGGGTGTGTTCAGATATGGAATGTGTCGTTGGGTCTGAATCGTCCATCACAAATCGACTGAGGAATCTCTCTCTGGATTCCAACTCTACAATTCTTCTGGATATATCCTCTTGGAAAAGCCTTTCTTGGAGGTCACCAACATCATCATGAGTAAGAGCAGCCTCATCTTCTTTAAGGTTTTGAGCAAAACCTTTCTTCTCCTCCTTCCTGCCCCATGATTCTACTGTTTTCTTCCAGTTCAGGATCTCAGAATTGGAATTTTGCTCCTGTAAACAGGCAACAACTTTGTTTTCTCCAAGATCCTGGGGCTCCTCCATAAGGTCTAAAATTTCCATCTCTCTTTCACGAAGCAATCTCATCTTAGCCTCTAAATCCTCAATTTGTTTGGCTAGATTATCCTGAAAGAGTCTTTCTTGGAGGTCACCAACATCATCATGATGAGTAGGAGTAGTTTTGAGAGAGATGTGTTGGTTCATAATGTTCCCCCCAAAGGGAGATTCATGATCTAAGGAATTTAGAAGGTTTATCTGCATGGGAGGTTGTTCTATTTCCCTTTGATGCTTGAAGGCTAGGTGCATGGGGTCAAGAGCAGGGTTGATTGATGTATCAGATGAGTTGGAATGAGCAAGTGCTATCTAATAGAAAGGATTTGGTGCACAAGAGGGGGCTTTCTCCAGAATAGGAGGGGGCATACAAGGCTAACTTTCATGAATGAATGGATTCCTCCATTTTGCTACCTCCTCCTCCATGGATTGCAAGGCCTGAGCTTGCCTGAACAAACACTCCTCTTTATACATCAGCTCCTACTGATATCCATAATGCTCATCCAGTCTGTCAATTTCCATTACCTGCTTCTCAAACTCCAGCACCACCTCCCTTATCGTTGAAGGGCAACAAGGAGGGCTGCTTGAGGTGATTGCATGAAAATTTTGATCTTGATCATAGTTAAATGAAGGAATACAAGGCCCATGATTCTGTGCAAAGGAAATATACATACAAAAAATGTGGTTTCTTGATGGCACCTAGACTGCTTAACTAGCTGATTCAACTCAGAGTCACCACTGGTGTTGATAAAAAAGCCTCCAAAGGTTGTTTGGTTGAAGAACACACCAAAAATTCTTCAACTCTTTGGACACAACTTGTCCTAGTTGGTCCCACCGGGCATGCCAAAAAATTGTTGACGTAGTGGATTGCACCTAAGGGCAGGACGCCTAGCTCCCGCCCTTCCACACGCAACAATAGAAACTCCCCTCTCGCCTGTGGGACTGGCAAAGCTTGAGGGGAGAGACTCTAGATAAGGGCTAGCTCCCTTTGATGTATCTTTTAGGCCCTAACTTCTCCTACTGCTAACAAATAAATGAAAAAGGGGGAGATGAAAAGAGAGAGAGATGCTGAAAACAGAACCTAATCCTAAAAAGAAAAGGTGATACACCAAAAAATGTTTGATCCACTCAGGCCCAAACATACACTTTTCACCAAGAAGAAGCACCCATACACTTCATCTGATGTGGGAAAATTATTTTGTGTCAGTGATTCAGGGGTCCATGGAGATACAGGGAGGAAGTAACTACCAAAGGTGCTCTGAGACACTTTGGTAGCCTATTCACATGTGCCTATATTCCTGTTGTAGACACTTCTGGCATACCTACAGAAAAGAAACTCACAATGCACTAGACATGCTGGAGTCGTTCTATGAAAAGAATCAAAGACAATGACTTAACACAAAATAAAACATAGACATATATGTGAGTGCAAGCTCAAATAGAGGTAAAAATGCTAAGTCTTGATTCAAGGTAAAATTTGGCAGAGTTCTGCCTTACAAGCCTGAGAGATTTTGGGGCAGAGTTTTGCCTTAAGGCTGAGAGAATGGATCCCTCTCAAATGATAAATTTTACAATATATAGAAAAGAGAAAGGGAACTTGGCACTTTCTGGAAAAGACTTTTGGCACTCTTTTTGCAAGTTGGCCCATGTGCGCTCTGAGCCTTGGGAAGAGGAAGTCATTTGATTGTCGGCTCCTGCTTTGACTTTGGCATTCCACATAAATGTGAAAACATTTATGCACCTCTTTTCTAAAAATAGACTACTCTTTTCCTACAAATAGACTACGATTTGTCCCCTCATAAATGCCAACTGAAAAAAGCAGGCTGCATCGCTCACTGTTTGCACCGTTTGATGACCATCCGACAATAACTCACCTCTCCTTTGCCACTTAGACTGCTTTGTCTTTTCTTGCACTTTGTCTTTTTTTGGTGAGTCGCTACATTCCTTGGGTTCTTCCTGGTTGCCTTGGCCACTTTCCACTGATTTTAAAATAAGTGACACATGGCGCGTTCTCTGTGAAATGGGTAGGACACATGCCAACATCCATTTGACTCATGGAAGCTTTAGGCACCCTTTGAAGGTCCTGCGAAAGAAGACATGTGTCAGTTTCTGCTCTCTTTAGCAATTTGTCTGGGGCCCACCACAAATCTCATAGGACAAAAGAGAGAGACTGTGATTGTTGACACTTGTCAGTTTCTGTCGAGCCTTGCAAGGGACACGTGGCATGTTTCGTTGCTCCTAAAAAAACATGTCAAAGCCTTCCACAGTTTCCACTTGGCACCTTCTACGCTCTGGATTTCTTGGTGTAAAATTTAACGTTCACGGGCCCATCACAGTTTGAAAACCAACGGCTAGTTCACCATGCTTGAATTTGACGTCCTTGGGCCCGTCACACCTTGGACTTCTTCAACTTTCTTGCTTCGGCCTTTTCTGTGGAATTCTTCTTTCAGCTTTTTCTGCGGACTTTTTTTGCAGATGATTTTCTTGCAAACAAAACGTCTGCAAGAATTTGTCTTCAGCTACTTTGATTTCTTTCAAAAATTCTTACCAGGCTTTTTGGCACAGCCTCCTTCCGAATTTCTTCAGACTTTTTGTCTGAAGGAATTCCTTCAGACAAAACGTCTGAATAAATTCATTCAATGCCTTAGTCTTTTCTACGCATTTTGAATTCCTTCGACTGCCTTCAAAGTGCCCTTTGGGTTTATTCAAATCACCCCTTTCGAAGGGTGCTTTTACCAACCAAGTGCCCTCCGTAAGGGCACTTGTCCTTCGAGAGGTTCTCTTGACTTTTTTGATGTATCCATCAATTTGTGAGCTAACTTCTTCATGGTGTTCCATACATTTTAACATACTTATATAGACCTATTCAGATCAATCATTCCTTTAGTGGAAAACTTAAAATTCTTCATTTGACCTATAGGTTGTGATATCATCCTTTAGCCCTGTTTCCTCTGTTTATTGGCCATAACTCCTTGTAGGTTAGCTCAACCATGAATGTAAAAACACTTTTGGATACCCATTAAGCCCTTCTATAACATATTGGAAAATCTCTTGAGGTTTCTTCATACAAGTCAACTTCTTCATCAACATCAATATACTTATCAAATATAATTGCAGTGTCCTTACCTTCTGTCTCCTTGCTCTCTTCAATCTCTACTTGAAGCCATCTTTTTTGTTCTTTGTTTTCAATGAGGCATTGCTTTGCTGCATACTCTCCTCTTTCCTCATCATCCATCCATTTGGAACTCTCTCCTTGCTGCATATTAGTTCTCATAGACAATTTCCATACCTCATTTTCCATAAAAAGATCATTAAATTATTGAAAAACATCATTATCCCATTCATTGCAAGCAATTGACTTACCTTTCATCTTTATATCTTCATGCTCAACCTCATTATTCTTTGAGAAGTTTTCTTTCTCACCTTTAGCTATCCATACCTTCTTTATAGCTTTAGGATGACACTTGTTCAATTCACCAACCAATTTCTGCTCTTTGACATCTTCCTGTTGTCTTGCTTGATAGCTGGCCTTGCTCGCTTTGCATTCTACCTCTTCCTTCATGCTTTGTATTTGCTTCTTGCTTGAGTCTTCATCTTGATTGAGCTTTGTGTCTTTCTTTATATTTTTCTTCTCAAACCATGTAGGCATCCTGCATCCAGGCTCTTGTACCAACACTTCCTGTTGCTTGGGAGTTTGCTTCTTCCACCATTTAGGCATCACATATCCATGATTAATTCGAAACTTCATCTTTCTCTTTGCTTCTCCAACATGTATATCAACAGTTTCATGCTTATGAAAATGAGAAAAATCAATTTTTGAATTCACTTTTACCTCCTTAATGGGCTGCTCCATTAGTTCTTTGACTTGCATAGCTTCTTGATTGTTTGTACCTTCTTCTTCCTTTATACTTGGCTGTTCTCTTTCCTCTTCTTGGAATTCAATGGCATCATGGAAGTCATCTTCATCTTCCATCTCTTCTCTTGCTTATAGGGGTTCCTCAACACCTCCCTTATGCATTAACCAATGCATCTCTTCTTCTTTATCAACAACAACAAACTTTTTTTTTTCTCCTACACATTCACTTGTGTACTTGGTGTCTTCTCTTGCACCAATATATTCATTCTTCAAGGCCCTTCTCTTGACCTTCATAAGGCTGCTCATACCTGCAATTACCCATGCAAAGACAACATTATATATAAAAATAAGAGACCACAAGGTCCCTATGAGTGCTCTCTTCACCAACACTCTCATCTTTTCAAGTGCTCTTCCTGGCACTTCATCTTTTCTTTCTTATCTTCTCTTGTTCTCCTCAATGAGAACCTTCTTCACAACTTCTTTCTCTTGTTGCTCACTTGGAAACCTACTCATCCTCTTCAAGCCTCTATGGGCTTCTTTCTTCTTGGCAATCTCATTTTGCCTTCCTCTCCTCTTCATTAGGAGATCAATTGGCCACTTCAACCTTTTCTTTATTGGACATACCCACACTTTCTCATTTGATTGCATCCCAGACTCAAATATGCTTTTAATTTTAGCTAAATCTTTCCACAAACTAGCAATCTCTTTATCAAAGGCAACATTAGTCATACCTTTCTTCTTTTGGATGCTTGTTTCCTTCTTAGTGCCCTCATGTACCTTGCTGCTCTGCTCTTTTCTCAGCAATATCTCCATTTCTGAGATCTTCACCCAAGTCTTTTCCACCTTGGTCTCTTGATCCCTGTAGGTCCACTTGTCTCACCCAAGCCTTTCTCCTCGACTGGTCTTTTGACAATCTCCTTGATCTCACCTAGGCCTTTTGCATCTTAGTCTTTTGATCCTTTTCTCAATCCTGCAGTAACTCTTTATACAACACTTCATCAAACACAAATCACAAATCCAAGCTTACCTTGCTTTGGATCTTCCTCTTGAGCATTCACTATGCTTTTCTTCTAGAGCTTCTCTTGGCTCTTCACTAAGCCTTCCTTGGCTTCTTCTCTTCTTAAGCCTCAATGGCTTGACTGCCTTCCTCTTCACCTGTTTACTTGTCAAACACAATAAACTCAAATAAAATATCAAAGGTTACTCATACCTCTCCTTAACAAGGTCTTCTAGCACTTTGTTCTGTTGATCCCTTTACCAAATCCTGTAACAACTCATTAGAAATCTTGATTCAACATAACCATCAACAAATTACCAATTCCCAAGAGCTTCAAGCTCTGATACCAAAATTGATGTATCCATCAATTTGTGAGCTAACTTCTTCATGGTGTTCCATACATTTTAACATACTTATATAGACCTATTCAGATCAATCATTCCTTTAGTGGAAAACTTAAAAATCTTCATTTGATCTATAGGCTGTGATATCATCCTTTAGCCCTTTTTCCTCTGTTTATTGGCCATAACTCCTTGTATATTAGCTCAACCATGAATGTAAAAACACTTCTGGATACCCATTAAGCCCTTTTGTAACATACTAGAAAATCTTCTGAGGTGACTTTGTGCGGAATTGTACTTTCTTCTTTAAGCCCTGCTCTAATTAGCCCTCCTTTAGTGCAAAACTCCTTGTCCAGAGTAAAGTACGAACTTTCTAATAAAACAAAGCATCATTCAAGATACCCATTACCTTCTTACAGGGGAATCAAATGTTTGTTAGTGCACTTCTTTGGAGAAATCCACTTTTCCTATATTGGTCTATTCTCTTCTCTTTACATGCACCTAGGACTCACTTTGCAATTGAATTTTTCCATATTTATCCGTACTTCAACACCTTAAAATCACTTCCAACAGTTTGTGAACATCATCAAGGGTCAGATTGTAAACTTTCAAGAATTTTCAAGAATTGAAACTCATTTTAAAGGACAGACCCTAGTTCAGGGTTTTCTAAAGGACTTGCACAGGCCGAGAGCATAGTAATTGTGACTGGGAGTGTTCTACCCTGTTTCAAGGGTTCCAATCAATTGATTAGGGTCTATATTAATACCATACACCTTCTCCAATCATCATCCAGGTCATATCAACCTCTTATGTTTTCCAATGCTTAATATCTCAGTTGTCTTTGACTGTATATGCATGACAATCAACAGGGTTCATGATTTTCTTCTCTATTTCAATGGTCAATAGACTTTCAAGATGATATAAAAACCTGTCAATATATTAAATGACTTCTCCATTCACATAATCATATCAAAGGATGAGTTTATCAATCAATCTACTATGCAAAACATGCAAATTTCTTGTCATTGCCTGTATATTGTCATCTACAGGCCCGAGAGCCAACTGTTGGGGTCTTAAGATGTCAAAGGGGTTTATAAAGCCTATTTCTTCTTCTCCTAAGTTTATAATTGCCTTATAGACCTATCTCCATGCCATTATAAACTTCATGCAAACAATTACACGTTGAATTACCTTGGACAGTGATTTGTAGGTCTGTATGCCTGTATACCCTGTTTGGGCTTCTAATAACATTCAAAGCTCTTTAAGATCTCTTGGTCACATAATACTAGTTTCAATTTGTTCCCAACATATAAAATAACTAGTCTTTCTCAATATTCTATAGAGAACCATCATACACATACACAGGCCTGTCACCAGAATTCCATAAAAGAAACCATAACATAATCATGGAAATCAAACTTCTTTTCTTTCCTCTTCAAATAGAATTACTTACAATAATGTTCATTGATTAAAGGCTGATGAAATATTCATAGACAACTCCATGCTTATTCTTGGACTCCACCTGCAACTTCTCTTTCTCCTTCATTTTACATGATTTGAGATCCTCTCCTCTTCTTGTATCTCTTCCCTTGAATGAGAGGTCCTTTCCTCTCTGTCCTTCTTCTCCTCTACGTCCCCATCATCCTCTTAATGAATTTTTTATTTTTCTCTTTTCAAGAACCTCTTCTCTAACCTCTACGCCCAATTTGGCTTAAGGCAAAATAGAATACAGTTTTTAATCTTTAACAATATACTAAGGTTGAAATATTTTCAGCCATTCCTCCCTTATTTCCTCAACAACCCCAACAATCACTTTTTACCTTTTCACTTTTGACAATTACATTTATTCTCAAGGTAAAATTTTGAAATCTAAACACAATTTGGAGGGAAAACAAGAATTTGAAATTTCACGCTAGAATATCATTTGAATTTGCATGTTTGATGATCTCAACTAGTCCTCCATGAAGCTATTGTAGATGCTCCTGCATCATTTTTGCATTGAATCGCTCCTTTGAACCAATCATTGAACCAATTGATTGAACCGGTTTAATGGTTCAAACGGTTGTTAAACCAAGCTTGTTGAATTGAAGCCGATGAATCCTTTGATTGAACCAAAATCCATTGAACCGAAATGATGAACTCTGCAGATTGAACTTTGCCTTGAACCAAGTGATGAACTTTGATTGAACCAAAAGACATTGAACCGTTTGATTGAACCAAAAGCCGTTGAACCATTTGACTGAACCAAAGCGACGAACCAAAGCATTAAACCAAGGCATTAAACTGAAGCATTGAACCAGTTCAATGGTTCAAAGGTGCAAAGATGCTAACTTTCCTTGTGAATTTATTTAGACAGGAGTCTGAAGAAGCTTTGTAAAACCTTGCACTCTTTGACTGGTTCTTCATGCACCAAATGACTCACCTGCAGAGTTCATAGAAGTCCCTGTGAAGTCCGTAGAAAACCTGCATAGTCCGTAGAAATGGACCTGCATAGTCCATAGAAACTTCAATGCTGAGTTCGTAGAAATCCAAGCTCTGTAGAGTCCATAGAAATGGACTTGCAGAGTTCGTAGAAAACCTATAGAGTCCGTAGAAATTTTCAAGACTCATGCACAATCAAAATTACTGGCTCAGAACAATAGGAAAAGAAGGGGGACCAATTTTTTGACTTGTTGGGCCAAAAATGGTCAACAAATTGGCGACTCCCAGGGGAAGCATGCCTGCTATGCTTAGAGACTAGTTGCCTTTAAGTCAATTGGGAATGGTGTCAAAAAGCAGCTTTGAAGAAAGGTTAGCAATAGCCCCCAAAAGATCTAAGAATCAAACATGAGCCTTTTTACCCCAGACATAAGGGAAAGCACACATAAGACTAAAAACACTACTTGTGCAAACTGCACTTAGGGAAATCAGGAAAAAAAATTGAAATCAAACTACTATATACAACTAACCAGGAATATTTGCCTCCCTCCTGGATCAAAGGGAAAACTTCTTAAGTCCCCTTCCTAGCAAGAAGTCTTATGGTTCTAGAAAAGAGGCTGAATGAAAAGGAGATTTGGTGACCTGCTCCTCTTGCCTGTTGCCTTGATTGGCCTGCATTTGAGTGGACTTGTAGAGTCCGTAGAAACTTCACTGTTGAGTCCCTATAAATCCAAGCTCTACAGAGTCCATAGAAATGGACTTGCAGAGTCTGTAGAAAACTTGTAGAGTCCATAAAAAATTGCAAGACTCATGCAATATCAAAAGTACTGGCTCGAAACAGCAGGAAAAGAAGGGGGACCAATTTTTTGGCCTGTTGGGCCAAAAATGGTCAACAGTACTTGAATCATTTGTCACCTCCTGCAGATCATCAATGGTTCTTATTTTAACTCTATTTACAGCTATAACTTGACCACTTGTATTGTTAGTTTCAACACCTTAAGTAAAAGCAACATGATCATCCACTTGTCAATTTATATTAATGGCATCAATCTACCCTTTAACTTGTTGAGTCTCTCCTTGTGATGCCAAACCTGTATCCTAGTACTGACCTCCTTGAAAAGAAAACTCTTCTTGTGTCATTTGTGGCATAGTGATGTTTTGTGATACCAAGGCTTAGTTTTGAGCATCATTGAGATTTGAGGATTGCCAGCCTGAATCTTGCATCAAGTTGTTTTGAGGTGGGGTGGGAAAAATGACCTTGGATGTGGAAAGAGCATTAGGATCAAGGGAAACGTAAGGCTTAGCTGGAGTTATGGCTCCTTGTGTTTGATAAAGTGGTCTATTCTCTCTAAAACCTTGATAAAGAGGCCTTTGATCTTTGAAAGGCTGATAGGTAGTCTGATTTTGTTGTTTATAGGGCATATTAGCCTAATATTTTTATCTCTTGAGTTGCAATATTTCATTTCCAAAGGATTGTAATAAGCTTTTCAACTCTCTCATCTCACTAGCTTGACTAGTAGGGGCTGTAATTTGAGCTTGAGGTGGTGGAATAAGAGCTAAGGATGGGATCTAAGGAATTTGAGGGGATGGTATGGACTTTATTTTTGGAAAAATAAGCATTAGAGGTCTTGGAGAAAGCTCACCTGATTGTGTCAATCTATTTTCTACCCTTATTGTAACCTCATAAGCATCTGGCAAGGTAGTACCACCCATTGACTGTATCATCACACTTATGTCAGAGTTAAGGGCTTTCAAATAGCACAAAAATGCATATTCAAAGGATGGCCTAATCAACATAGGTATTTTGGTCCATGTCTTTTAGAATCTAAGGTTAAAATCAAACATGAACTCATGAGGAGCTTTGTTTATGGTAGTTAATTGCTTAACTAAAGATAGGTGATCAGATTTGTCCTCAAATTGATTAACTAAGGCTACACCCAAATCATCACAGGTAGAAATGGAGTTTAGTGGGAGGTTTTTATACCATTTCAATGTTTTTCCTTTGAAGGAAGCAACAAGAAATCTAATAGCAACATTATCCTCAACAACATCATGGATTGAACAAAGATTAGCTACATCTTGGATATGCTCAATAGGGATTATTTGATTTTCTCCTGAGAAGAATGGGATCCTTTTGAGATCAGACACAATAATGTCATCAAACTGGGCTAAATTCAGTGAATTACCTCTTTGAATGGAATAAACACCTATTTTCTGATGGCCATTTGGATAGTGGGGATTGTAGTGCCTAGAACAATAGGATAATCAGGGGACAAATATTTATTTTAAGGATATGGATTCACCCTCCTAAACTTTAATATTTTATATGATATAAATTCAGAAGGAACACCTTTACTAGCTAACCTTGTGGTAACATTTGGCATGAAAGGATTGTTTGAATGGTGTTATGAACCTTACAACTTGAAGAATATTTAGCTTTTAATAAAGATGAATATGCTCATCTGTTGCAGCTGCTTCTCCTTGACTTAAAACTTCTTCAAATATGAAAATAATTTCTTCAACCCATTGGGCATACCAAAAACTATTGTCAAGTAGACTGCACCCTTGTGAAGGTAGTTTCATGCCTTCACAGTCTACTAAAACATGGAAACAATCCTAGGCTATGGGAGGCCTAATCAACAAATTGAGTCTCTAGATTCTAAGGGATATCTCCCCTTGGTGTATCAATTAGGATCTCTACTCTCTGCTAAAAACTACTAGGAAAAGGAAAAAAGGGAAACTTAAAGGAAAAATCATATCTAATGATAGTGATACACCTAAATTTAGGTTCATCCACTCAATTTGATCTCCTAAAAACACTGATTAGACAAGAAAAAGATTCAAGTTTCAATTCCAATTGAATCCTATGCATCATTATTTTATGAAAAGGTTCTATCTGGTGATCAAAGCTTGAGGGAAATGAGGGAATATGCCTAATTTAAGGCACTAACTAGCCACTTACATCCATTGTAACTTTAGCCAAAAGACATCAAACACATAACATTACCTGTATAATCTAATCAACTAGTAAATAGGTAAGAATCAGGACTTGATAAGGAATAAATTTTTATCCCATATGCAAATCACTGACATAAATGCACTATACTAGCATCTTGGAATCTAAAAATAGTCTTTTTATTTATCTAAAAAGTTTTAAAAACTCAAATTTTGGAAGCTACGTCAATCCTCAAATGAATAACTTCAGTTTAAACAAGAGTGGAAAAAATTCAATTAATAAGATAAATAAAATAAGATGTGACACTTTGACAAAAGATAACTCAAACTCAAGACCAATCAACTCCAATAGGCCTCTACTTTCATGAAAAAGCTCTTTGAAAATTAAAGCATGCATGAAATCCCATGTTAGCACTTTGAATAGCCATCCAATGTTAAACACCTCAAGCTCTTCATGCATTTGAGTCTCCCTTTTGGAACTAAGAGAGTCATGCTTGAAGGTAGTTGCATGTCTTTTCCAAGTCTGAATAATTTGATTATTACATTAAAAACTCGTTGTGCTCCTTACTACAGTCTAATCTTGCTTGGGCCACTTTGCATGTTCTAAATGTGAGTTGTGAACCATGTCATAAGAGTCAAAAGGAGAACTCCTCATTGCCTTCCACTAATTGGCTATCAAAATCCTTTTAAGATCCATTTAAAAACTTTGCCTTTTCTCATCCATTGATCTCTTTGATAGATCTTGACAAGTGTCAAGTTCACAGCAATCTAGATGAACCCTTTGAAATCTTGACCAACAGCTACTTGCAGGAGATCAAACTTGACTTTTGTGAGCTGATAATTAATTCCTTTAGACTTATTTTTTTGGCCACTTTTTCAAGAAAAAAGTCTTTGAAACTTTTCTGACTCTATCAATTTCTTTTGGACTTTTCTTCCTTTCCTTTCCTTCGAACAATTTGTTCGGAGGAATTCATATCTTCTAACTATTTCTTTCAAGTTTTTTGGCCTTAGGAATTTTCTTTCAAAGTTTTTGTCTCTTTCACCTCGAACAATTCCTTTGGACAAATTTTTTGAAGGAAATTAGGTCTTTGGGTTTTTTGCAATGGACAATTCCTTCAGACAATTTGTCTAAAGGAATTCATGATATGGACTTTTACAAATTTCCCTTTGGATTTCTTGGTATGGTCCTCAAAAATTTTGAAATGGTCTCTCAGTTGAGGAAAGACCCTTCAAACTTTTGGAAAAGTCCCTTTGGAAAATTTGGAATCATCCTCAGACTTTTTGTAAATGACCTTTTCGGAGAATTTGAAAAGAACCCATTTCTTTGGAAAAATTGAACAGACCTCTCAGCAATTTTGAAAGTGTCCCTTCAATAATTTTTAAATGGTCTTTCCTCTAAGAAAATACCCTTCAAATTTTTGACAATTGACCCTTTGAGAAAGTTGCAAAGGTCCTCTTTCCCTTTGAAAGAATTGAAATGGGCCATTTGTCGAAAGAAATGACCCTTCAAAATTTTGAAGTATACCCTTTAAAAAAGTGAAATTAACCTTCAAAAAAGTGAAATGAACCTTTGAGCTTTTTGAAACTCATTTTTTGAAGGAAAAAGAACCCCTCAAAATTCTTGAATGAACCCTGTTTGCCGAAAATAACCCTTTGGCAATCTTGAAATGAACTTTTCCAAAGAAAAATGAACCCTTTAGAAAAAATGTAAATGTCCCTTTGGATTTGTTGTAAGGGACCTTTCACCTTTTGACAAGGACTTTTTCTGATGAAAACTGCCTTTCAAAAAATTTGTAGCGGTCCACTATGTCTTTGAAAATGCTTTTTCTGAAAGGCATATACCCTTTAGCTTTTCTGAAATGCACCATTCAAAAATTTGAAAATGCCCTTTCGGATCTTTGCAATAGACCCTTCAACATAATTGAAATGGTCCTATCAGAACTTTGCAATGGAGCTTCAGAACTTTTGCTTCAGAAAAAATGTCTGAAGCAATCCCTTCAAGAAAGATGTCAAGTCTATTGGCTATTGAAAAGAACCCTTCAGACAATTTGAAAAATCCCAATTCCTTTAGACTTATGAACAAGCCTGATTTGCCAAAAAGTGCCCTTCAATGGACCTTTTTGAAAGGAAGGATCCCTTCGAAAAAAACTACAAAGACCAATTTCTGACACTTAGATAAAAAGGCATGTTTATGCAAAGTTTCGAATGATAAGGGTTGAAATTTGACCTTTGGGGTCAAAATTTCAACCTCTATCATTCAAAACTTTATTTAAAAATGCCTTTCAAAGAAGGGGAAGAGGACTAGGCCGAATGACTTTATCATTTTTCTTGAAGGGTACTTGGTGAAGGGTTTATGTTTTGAAGGGCTCATCATGGTTTCAAAGGGACATTTGTAGAAATCTCGAAGGGCACATACCCTTCGAGAATATTCAAAATAAAAAGTATGAAGGGTTATTAGCCCTTCAAAAAAGGATATTTGAGAAAAATCTAAAAGACATAGGACATTACAAAGATATCGAAGGGCACATATCCTTCGAGAAGGTTCAAAACAAAAGTTTGAGGGTTTATTGAGGAAGATCGAAGGGCACTTCATGGAGAAGGACATTGGCAAGTTTTCTGAAGGTCCTTTACAAGAAAGCCCAAGGGTATATACCCTTTGTAAGAAGACATTTCTAAAAGGGCAGAGTTCATTTGTAAAATCCTAAAGGAAAAATGTATGAAGCAGAGCTTCAGACATTTTGTCCGAGAGACAAAAGCCAAAAGAAAGAGGACCATTTACATAATTCTAAAGGGCACTTTTCAAAAGAAGAGTCAACTTGGAAATTTTTGAGGGGCACTTGGAAAAACCTAAAGGTTCCTTTATACAAAGCTGAGGGGACACACAAAAGTTCTGAGAGACACTTTTTTGAGAGTCCCGAAGGGTATCTACCCTTCAGGAGAGTTCATCACAGAAATTTTGAAGGGTAATTTGGGAAGGCTTGAGATAATTCTTGTGGATGAAAAATGACTTGATAGAAAGTCCAAAAGAAAAGAGAGGATGCAAGAAAAAGTCTGAAGACTTTCCAAGAGAGATAGCCCACAGATAATGATAAAGATGAGGAATTGAATTCTTGTAGACAATTTGTCCACAGAAAGTGAAAATAATTCAAGAGGAAAATAAGTTCGAAGGAATTCCTTCAGAAAAATTATCTGAAGGATTTCTTTCGAAATGTTTACCAAGTGAAAGTATGAGCAAAAGACAAAGAGCCAAGAGAAATTTAAATAAATAGAACAAGATGAAGAGAGAAGTTTGAGACAATTCCCACAAACAATTTGTTTGCGGGAAAATTACTTGATAGAATTCTGAAGGCCAATGAAAAAAGACAAAGAAAGGAGATGAAAAGGCCAACAAGAATAAACCTGAGACAAATACATGCAAGGGGGAAAACATATAGACAAATGACTAATGAACATGCTAATGAAGAACCAGATAAAGTGAAAGACGTCAACAATGAATATAGATAGATTAAAGGGTTCTTCTTGCAAAGTGGTCCAAGCAAGATTAGACACATTTAGGTGTAATCATATCAACATAACACCTTCAGTTCTAAAGATGGAGACTCATTTGGATGAAGGAATCAAGTTGTTTAACATTGGATAACTTAACATGATTTAAGTGCATGAACTCTTGTTAGAGAAGCCTTTCAAATGTTCCAACAGCTTAAGAAGAGTTTTATTTTTGGAGGTGGGTGTGGATATCAAGCATGAGGCATATTGGTCCAAGCTTGAGCCCACCGTCTATTTTTCAATGCCTAAGGATTTTCATGTAGGATAAAATACAAGAAAAGACAAATTTAGAACGCTTTGTTATCTTGACATAATATAAATTAGACTTGGGCTGTAGTAAGAGTTGTCTTCTTCTTTTATTTTCAATGCCAACCTATTATTTGTGGTGTATTTTTCTATATAAGTTGGCTTTTTAGCCTTGAAATGTATCCCTCTTTGGGCAAGACAAAATTCTACCAAACATTGAGTTGTAACTTTTTTTTAGATTAATAGAAGGATAATTTTTATTCTAGAATGTTGGTATAGTGTATTCATGTCATTGATTTGCATAAGTGATAAGATTTCTCTTCCTTATCAATTCTTTATTCTTACCTAGCAACATAGTTGATCAATTTATGTAGGTCATGTTCTATGTTTGATGTCTTTTGGTTGAGTTTATAGTGGATATAAGTGGTTGGTTAGTGCCTTAAAACATGCCTATTCTTTCATTTCCCTCAAGCTTGGATCACAAGATAAAACCTTTTCATGAAATACTTATGCATAGTGGTCAATTGGAGTTGAAAGTTCAGCCCTTTTCTTGTCTAAATTACTATTTTTAAGAGCTCAAATTAAGTGGATCAATTAAAAAATACAGGTGTATCACCATCATTAGACAAGATTTCTATTCAAATTTCTCTCTCTTTTCTTGAAAATTTATAGTGTAGAGCACAGATCCTAAATTGATACACCAAAGGGAGCTAGCCATTATAATCTAGAGATTCAATCCACTGATTAGGTCACCCATAGCCTAGGATTGTTTCATGTTTCTGTAGACTATGAAGGATTGAAACTACCTTCACAAGGGTGCAAGTCTGATTGATAATAATTTTTGGTACACTCGGTGGGACCATGAATAATTTCTTTTCATATTTAAAGAAATTTTGTAGCAGAAGAAGATATCATCCAGTTGCAAATCTCATATCATCTTTCAGGCAATTCATTCATGCCAAAGGTTACCACAAGGTCAACAACTAAAGGTACTCCTTTTGAATTTTTATCATACAAAAGGTAAAGGTTTAAGAGGGCAAAACCATATCCTCAAAAATAGTATTTTCCTCTTAGTCAGTTTATTGTTCTAAGCACTCCAATCCCCACTATCCAAATGGCCATCAGAAATCAAGTGTTTGCTCCATTTAATAGAGGCAGCCCATTGAATTTGGCCCATTTTGATGACATTCTAATGTCTACCCTCAAGAGCATCCCATTCTTCATAGGAGAAGATCAAACAACCCCTATTGAGCATATCCAAGATGTGGCTAATCTCTATTCGGTCCATAATGTTGTTGAGGATAATATTGCTATTAGATTGTTGGTTGCCTCCTTAGAAGGAAAAGCATTTCAATGGTATATAAATTTTCCACTTAACTCTATTTAAAATTGGGATGAATTAGGTGCGGCTTTAGTTAAGCAATTTGAGGAAAAATCTGATCACCTATCTTTAGTTGAGTAATTGACCACCATAATAGGGGCTCCTCATGAGTTCCTGTCTAATTTTAACCTTAGATTCCAAAAGACATGGACTAGGATACCTACGTTGATTAGGCCATCCTTTGAATATGCTTTTTTGTACTATTTGAAAGCTCTTAATTCTGACATTAGTGTGATGATACAGTCAATGGGTGGTATTACCTTGCCAAATGCTTATGAGGTTGTAATAAGGATAGAAAATAGTTTGATACAAGATGATAAGATTTATCTAAGACCTCCAATGCCTATATTTCCATAAATAAGTTCTATACCAGCCCCTCAAGCTCCCCAAGTTCCTCAAATTTCATCCTTGGCTCCTATTCCAACACCTCAAGCTTAAATTACAGCCCCTACTAGTCAAGCTAGTGAGAGAGGAGAGTTGAAAAGCTTGCTAAATTCCTTTAAGAGTGAAATAGTATAGCTCACAAGGCAATAATTTTAGTCAAATAGGCCCTATCAACAACAAAATTAGAACACTTATCAACTGTTCAAACATCAAAGGCCTCCTTATGAGGGTTTTAGAGAGAATAGACCACCATATCAAATACAAAGAGCCATAACTCCAGCTAAGCCATATGCTGCCCTTGATCTTAATGTTCCATCCACTTCAAAGGCTATCATTCCCACCCCACCTTAAAACAACATGATGCAGGATTCAGGCTGGCATCCCTCAAATCTCAATGATGCTCAAAACCAAGCCTTAGTATCAAAAAACATCACTATGCCACAAATGACACAAGAAGAGTTTTATTTTCAAAGAGGAAAATACCAAGATACAGGTTTAGCATCAAAGGGAGACTCATCAAGTTTAAGGGTAGCTTGATGCCATTAATGTAAATTGGCAAGTATATGATCATCTTGCTTTTACTCAAGGTGTTGAAACTAACAATTCAAGTGGTCAAGTTGTAGCTGTAACTAAAAGAAGATCCATTGAAAAGGCTCAAGAGGTAACAAATCCTTTAACTACTCTTAGGGTTATTTCTAAGAGTATAAAAGAGCAACTTGATGCCCCTATAGCTTAGAAAAATTAGAATATAGAGGCTAATAAAGTTCAGCAAATACCTCTAGTTCATGAATAACCAGTGCTTTAAAAAGTATAGCCAAAGGTTAGTGGATCTCATTTCGGTATGATAGATCAGATGAAAAAGTCTAAGATCAGTGTTAGCATGTGGGATTCCCTTTTCATTCCAAGAAAAAATGACAAGCTCATGCAAGAGCTTTCAGCTCTTGAATTGTCTCAAAAATTGGTGTTGACCAATTTTTGGTCATGCAAGCCAAAATTGGGCACCCCCTCCTTTTTATTTATAATATTCTTTCAATCCATGTTCTAGCTAGTTCATCCCTTAGTGACCTTACAAAAAAATTTCTTTGTCAGACCATTTCTCATGAAAAAACCAAGTGTTTTCCTCTTTTGGTTGCCAAGTGCATTTCGGGTTTGACGGGTGACTTTACTTGTAAACATTCCATAAGTAAAATGACTTGCAAACCTCGATTTGATCTTGGATGTTTTGAAAGATAAGTGAATTACTTCGGAGGGCTTTTTGTAGGCAAAATGGAGCAAGTGGAAAATCCAAAGGGTTATTTGCAGGATTCTTGAAGGGTATGTACCCTTGCAGAGGGCACTTAGGTAGCAAATGGGACCTTTACAATTCTTCTGAAAGGCAACTTTGGAGGCCAAGAAGCCCTTGCGGGGGGAAAGCAATGAACAAACTGGATCTTTTTCAAAATTCCAAAGGGTAACTTTGGGCTTGAATTGCCCTTACGGAGGGCAGTCGATTGGAGCAAAGGGGAAAGACAAAAATCCTGAAAGGAACTTGGCCTTTGGAAAAAAGTGACAAGACAAAAGAGAATTCCTTAAGACTTTTTGTCTGAAGGAAAACCAAAGAATTCTTTTAGATAGTCACAAAGAGTCCAATTTTTTTTGAAAGACAAGAAGTTTGAAGGGTAGGTGTCTTGACGAGGGGCACTTGGTTATGAAAGAGGACCATTTCAATATTTCTAAAGGGTCACTTTCCCTTTAAAAAAGTTTGTTTGCAAAAATGCCAAAGGAATTGTCCTAATGGGTGATAGGTCCGCGAACGTCAAATTCAGGGCGATAAGCTAGTCGTTGGGATTCAAATGTCTGATGATGGGCCCGTGAATGTCAATTTTAGGAAAGTAAACTAGCTGTTGGTATTCAAATGTTAGATGATGGGATTGTAAACATCAATTTCAGGAAGATAAGCTAGCCATTAGAAAAAAAATTGAAGCAGAATTCCTTCGAACATTTTATCTGCAGGAACTAAGAAAAGGAAGCCTGAAGGCCCGCCAAAGGAAAGTCAAAGAGTGCAATTCTAAACCATAATTTCTTTGAACAAAATGTCTGAAGGAATTCCTTGAAACATTTTATTCAAAGGAATTCAAAGCACTGAGAGCCTAAATTACCAAGACAAGAGGGAAATAGTAAAGTAAGGGAAAACAAGGAAGGTAACCCAGAACACGGCCACGTGCACATAAAACAAAGGAAAAATTCTCTAAGTAGCATAACAAGTCAAAGTGCAGACCCAAGGATGAACCAAACCAAGGCAAGTGGTATAGGTGTTGTCAGCAAGAAGAGTAAATGCACTCAAGTGAAATAGTCTCCATCAAAAACCAATAAAAGGATTAGTTTTTGAACTATAGAAAAGATCGGCTTGGGTTTTCTTATTTTTCCATTAACGAACATCTAGTTGCGCTCAGCATTGAAGAGAGCATGGCCCAATCAACACAACTTGGGGATGGCCTTATCAGTTACTAAAAGAAGTATCCCTTGATTTTCCAGGCCTAAGACAACATGGTTAGTGACTTGGACACCTACAACATGGCTCTCCCATATGTAATTAGAAGGATACAATAGAAACATGGGCTTGTGATCACTGCAGAAGTGTTTAATGTAGCATGGGTTTCCATCCTTTGACTGATTAATTATCTATTTTCTAGGCTTTCTATATATATTTGTAACTTCTCATTTGAGAGGGATCTCTCATCATTGTATGGTGAAGCCCTGAAGAAATTTATCTTGAATCAAAAGAAACATTTTACCTCCATTTGAGCTTGAAATTTTGCATATGTTTATGGTCTTATCTTATGTTCAGTCATTTCCTTTAATTTTTTCATAAGTTTATACCAGTATATCTAGTGTATTGTGAATTCTTCTCTATAGGTCAACAAGAAGTGTCCAGCTCAGAGTATAGAAGCATGTGAACAGACTATCCAATAGCATATCTTAGAACACCTTTGATAGTTTCTTCCTCCCTATATCTCTATAGGATCCCCTGTTGAAAAACTGATGTAGGCAAGTTTCTTATTCGAATGGAGTGTCTATTTGCTTTCTCTTTGGTGTAAAGTGTAGGTCAAAGCTGAGTAGACCAAGTAGTTTGGTGCATCACTGCATTAGTTAGGTTCTATTTTCGGTATGTTTTCTCTCTTTTCACCACACCCATTATTAGCAGTATGAAATACAGGGCCTCAAGGTGCATCAAAGGGAGCTAGCCCCTAATCTAGAGATTTATCCCTCAAGTTTGCAACCCACAACAAGAGGAATGTCTCCATTACATCACATGGAGGAAGGGAGCTGAGCCTCCCTTCTGAAGGTGCAATCCACAATGTCAACATTTTTTGGCATGCACAGTGGAACTAATTTCTATGTCTTGCAAGTTTCAAGATTGGTGTTGATCTTGATATTGTTATAAAATCAAAAAGGAGCTATAATTCAACACCTAGTGACTCCATACAGGAACTCAGTCTCTAGTTAATGATTAGCATGACATCCCATGCCAAAGGTCACTATAAGATCTTCTTCTAGGGGTGTCCCTTTGAAATTTACTGAGTTGCCCTTGAACTAAACAAAAAGGCTAAGGTTTGCAAGTACTCACCCTTGCATAGTAAGCCACTTTCCCAAACCAGTCATAAAGTGCACCTACTCAAGGAGATCCTGATTGAAACCTTTCATAGTAATGGCTTTCCCTTTTGTGGCCTTCAACGATCAGGGTCCTTTGAACCTTCAGCAATATGAACCAATTCTAGGGATAACTCTCAAAAGTGTTCATCCCTTTAGTGGAGAGGGCCCAATCACTATTATCGAGCATATCATAAATATAGCCAACCTCTGCAACATCCGTAATATCACTGAAGAAAATGTAGCCATAAGATTACTAGCCTTGTCCTTCAAAGGGAAAGTTTTGGACTGGTATGGGACCTTGCCTATGAAGTCAGTTGGCTCATGGAATAAGTTAAGGACCCTCTTGACAAATAGGTTTGGGGAAAACAGTGACCATCTATCTCTAGCTGAGCAATTGACCACCATGAAGAGAGCCCCACATGAATTTATGCAAGATTTTAACACTAGGTTCCAAAAGACTTGGAACAAAATCCCAATTCTTGTGAGACCAACCCCAAGCTATGCTTTCTTTTACTACTTGAAGGCCCTAAATAGTGACATTATTGTCATGATACAGTCTATGGGTGGAAATATTCTACCCACTACTTATGAGATAGCCATAGTTGTTGAAAATTGCCTTGTTTAAGTAGGAAATATGGCTCCTATACCTCAGATGCCACTCTTTCTTGATTTACAGCACTCAGTCTAGCCTACTGTGCCCACTCTAGCTCCTCTGCCTAATCAAGAGAAGATGACTGCTACCCCTACAAATGATCTCCATGAAATTAAGAGCTTGCTACAAAGTGTTACTAATTCGTTAGTTGCCCTAAAGAGACAATAAGCTCAGAGTTACAAGCCAAATCAAGGCTATCAACAGTTTGGAAAAACAAATAGAACTCCATTTTAGAATAATAATAAAAGGCAAGGTCAAATTACACAAGTCAAGCCTTATCAAAGCTATAATCCAAATGTCCCTTCATCTTCCAAGTCTCTTGTCCCCACTCAAAATAGTTTGGTGTAGGAACAACCTGATTATCCACCCTTGGGGCATGGCCAAGAGCAGGTTACTTATGCCAGTGAGCTACCAAATCAAAACATGATCTACAAGGTGATCAGATAGCCCAATTCTCAAATTTTAAGATATCAACACAACTTAGGATGGACAGTAGACAGACTCTATCTTATTTCACTCTTATGAATCACTTAGAAGGAGAGTTCTACATAGTCAACTATGTGGTGAGCACAAGTAATCAGAATGATTATGTCACAACCAACACCAGTTCCAAAAAAAGAGTTATGGATGAAGCTCAAGCAACCAATCAAGAACCTACAATGTCTCATTCACCACAAACAAACCAAAAGTTTTCCAATTGCAAATTGTTGGTTGTAGCCTCAGCTCCTTAGGTTACACCACAGGTTGTGAATGTCCCCAAGGAGAGCTCTAAGGGGGAAAATCCTTCCATCAATGTAGTGGACCAAATGAAGACACTACAGATGAACATCTCATTATAGGATTGTTTAGCACTACTAGGACAAAAGGATATACTCCAAAAGGAATTACACGGTCTAGGTGAGCAAGTTATCCTAGCAAGAAATGATAATGTGTTGATAGTAAATGGGGCTCCTCCCATGGGAGATCAAGAAAAGAAGGATGAGAAGGTCCTTCCCTTATATTTGTCCCTAATTATTGGTGATTTCTTGGTCCATAATTGCATCATTGATAGTGGAGCAAGCACCTCAGTTATAGCCAAATGCATAGTTGATAAGTTAGGCCTCAAGTATGAGCAAATGACCAAAGGAGTTCTACATTTGGATGGATCACTAGCTAAGACCTTTGGAGTGGTAAGAGGATTGAATTTAACTTTCCATGCCTATCTGACCTTCTTAATTCTTCATGATGTGGTAGTGGTAGATGTTCCTCCTTACTTCACTCTTTGCTTATCAAGGGATTTCACATCTAAGATAGGTGGATACTTGGCAGCCAATTGGTCTTACATGGTTCTTAGGACAAAGTATGGAACTAAAGTGAAGATTGAGTTAGATCCCATACACAAAGATCACCTAGAGCCATACTCACCCAAAGTGGTGAATGTGAACTACACCATCATTGATGAAGAAGAGCTCCAGGTGGACCAATCTCCATCATCTTCCCTTGTAGGAGTTGATGACCTGCTCTTAGATGAGTGGGGAAATGATAATTTTGAGCATGTTCCTTATAAGTTCATATAAGAAGCCAGTCTTAGAGTCTACTAAATGCATGAGAAAGATACTTTCATGCCAAAATTAATGAAGATATATCCAAAAGACTGTGGTTTGTGGCAGCTATTCTTTGATGGATTTAGGAGCAAGTTGGAAGCTGGTGGTATAGAAATGCTAGTTTCACCTTCAAAGGAGAAATACTTCTCAACCTTTAGGTTTTAGTTCTCCTGTACCTACAACATAGAAGAGTATGAGGCCCTTGTTCATGGCCTAGAATGGGCAGGAAGAGAGGAATCAAAGATTTGTAGGTGGTTGGGGACAATGAGTTGATTGTGAACCAAGTGAGAGGTCAAAGCTTAACCAAGAACTCCCTATTCAAGTCTTACAAGCACAGGGTGTGGGACCTTATGGAGAAATTCATTGCTTTCAACATCATTTCCATTCCAAGAGAGGAGAACAAGCGTGCAAATGGACTAACAATAATTGGTGCTCAGTTTAATATCCCAAAAGGGGTGAGACAAAGCATGAATCAACATCATTTAAAGGTGATTGTGAGGCCCTCCATACTAGATAATTTCACCAATTGGTAGGTATTTGAAAGTGACCATCAAATAACACTTTTCTTACAAGAAGAAGCTGAGTTTACTTCCAAAAATTAGTCTAAGTTGTAGTAGCAGTATGATGGGTAGATTGTTCAACTGAAGACCAATAGGATTCCCAAAGGTTTGGTAACTCTTGAGAGCATCTTCAATGAAGATGACCAACTCAAGAGAGAAAAAATGAGCATGTCAACTAGGAATGAAAATTATGAAAGGGTCAAAATTCACAAGGATAAGCTACTTGCACTAGGAAAAGTATGTACTAATGAAGAAAATCATGCTTTCATTATGTTATGCCAAGAGTTTGTTGATGTCTTTGCTTGGGAGTATGGTGATTTGAAGGGTTTTGACCCAAGCTTGGCCCAACACACCATTAAGCTGAAAGAAGGTGCGAAAACCATCAAGCAAAAGCAAAAGCCAATCAATCTAAAGATCAAGCCTCTCATGAGGAAGGAACTCACCAAACTGATCGAGTCTAAGATCATCTTCTTTATCAAACACTCTTCTTAGCTGGCCAATTTGGTCCCTATTAGGAAGAAGAATAGAGAGATTAGATTGTGTGTAGATTTCAGAGACCTGAATAGAGTATCACTAAGAGATCACTATCCCCACTCAAGTATGGATCAGATTCTTTAGATGGTGATAGGCAGTAAAGATTCTCCCTCCTCGATGGCTACTATAGATACAATCAAATCCTTGTACAAGAATGTGACCAATACAAGACAACCTTCACCACCAAGTGGGGAACATACGCCTACAAGAAGATGCCATTTGGATTATCAAATGCTGGATCTAGCTTCTAATGTGCTATGGATATGGATTTCCAAGGTTTGATCAATGACATTGTGTTGGTTTATCTTGATGATGTGACAGTCTTCTCCAAGGAGGCAAGTGAACATTTGAAGCACCCAAGGGAAATCTTTGAGAGGTGTAGAGAGTTTGACATCTCTCTCAACCCAAATAAATGCGTGTTTTCCATCCACAAAGGTAAGATCTTGGGCCATGTCATTTCAAAAAGAGGCATGCCCATTGATCCAAAAAGGATACATGCCATCTTAGCACTGCCTTGCCTAAGCACAAGAAGGGCCTGCAAAGTTTCTTTGGTAAAATAAATTTCATTGGGATATTCATTCCTAACTTTGTTGAGCTATTTAAACCACTAACTTCCATGTTGAGGAAGGATGAGACGTTCACGTGAACATCAAGAAAAAGAGAGAGCTTTGAAGGCATGAAGCAAGTTATCACCCAAGATCCTACCCTAACTAGTCCAGACTTCTCCAAAGACTTCAATCTATACACATTTGGAAATGAATAGGTAATCTCTGCTATGCTCACTCAAGCAAATAGTGAAAATTTAGAACAACCTCTCACTTTTTTTAGCCAAGGTTTAGAAGGCTATGAGGTTAGATACACGTATGTTGAGAAGCAGGCACTTGAAATCATATGAAGTCTAAATAAGTTCAAATATATGTTGTCTAACATCAAGATTCACATCATGGTACCACATCTTAGTGTAAAAGACTTCTTGCTGAGCTGAGACTTGAATGAGAAAAGGGCAAGGTGGATCACCAAAGTAATGGAGTATGACATAGAGATGAAGACCACCAAGATGGTAAGGGGAAGAGGTCTATGTGAACACCTTGCTATGGAATTCAAAGAACTGAAGGAGGACATTTTGGTACTCCACATTGAAGCTGCAATAGTAATACCTACAATCATGAAGCGCTGGGCACAAGACATGGTTCATTTCCTTCAAACTGGTGAGTGTCCACAAGGTCTTGATAGGACTAAGAGGAGGAATTTTAGACTCCAATATCTTTCTTATGTCTTAGTTGATGGAGTGTTGTTCAGAAAGGACTTTTTAGGGGTACTCTTGAGATGCATTAATTCAGACCAAGTTGACAGGGTATTGTCTGATTTCTATGATGGGCTAGCTGGTGGCCACTTTGCTCCCAAGGCCACAGCTACAAGGATTATGAGGGCTGGTTACTTTTGGCCCAGTTTGTTTAGAGACACTCATGCTTGGGTGAGGAAATGTAAAAAATGTGCTTTCCTTGATGGGAATCAATGGCTGGTTGCCATGCCTATTCATCTTATTCAGGTGGAACAACCATTCATGTAATGGGGGTTAGACTTCATAGGGTTGATCAATCCTCCTTCTAGTGCTAGCCATAAGTGGGTTTTGACTGCTATAGATTATTTCATAAGATGGGTAGAGGCCATCACTTTGAAAGAGGTCAATGAGAGTGCAATCTTAGATTTCTATGAAGGTATAGTGACAAGATTTGGGGTCCTAGCCATAATCATTTTAGACAATGCATTGGCTTTCTTGGGAACAAAGATAAGTGAGTGGGCATTAAAGTATGACATCTATCTCAACACTTCTTCCAACTACTAGCCACAAGGGAATGGGTTGGCTGAGTCCACAAATAAGAATTTGATTAGGATCATAAAAAGGACAATGGAGGAAAATCAAAGGACTTGGCATGCCAAGTTGAGGATAGCTCTTTGGGCAGACAAGATCACTCTAAAAAGGGTGATTGGGAATTCACCATACACACTTGTGTATGGAAGGGAGTCTAGACTTCCTATCTCACTTGAGTTACTAGCCTTGGATCTTGCCCATCAGCTGTAATTGGTGGAAAGTGAGAGCCTAGAAGTCAGGTATTGTGAGCTAATGGAGCTTTAAGAAGTAAGAGACTAAGGTATAAATGCAATGACCAGCCACTAATAACAAATAAAGGAGCATTTTTATAAGAGGTCTATGCCAAGGAGCTTCTTAGAAGGTGACATTGTCTTGTAGTGGGATGAAGATCGAGCCAGGCTTGGAAGGCACACAAAGTTTGACGCCCTGTGGAGTGGGCCATATGTCATCACCCAATGCAAACAACACAATGCTTTCCAACTCTCCAAGTTGGATGGTGAAGAGCTACATATCTCAGTCAATGGGATATATCTTAAGCATTGTCACTAGCTTTCTTTTGTCATGTACATAGTTTCCTTATTTTTTCCTCATTTTCCATAAGTGTTGTTATGCATGTGTGTAGTGTTTTTAGCATTTATGTGTGTTTTTCCTTATTGTTTGGGGTAGAATATTTATTGGTTATTAGTTCTTTACAAGGATGTTTCCAAAGTTTCAAGCTACATCTTGACTCCATGCCCAATAGACTTTTAGGCCAACAGTCTTCTCAAGCATAGCAAACATGTTTCCCTTGTGAGTCGCCTAATGTGTTGATCAATTTTTGGTCCTACAAGCCAAAATTGGGCACCCCCTCCTTTTTATTTGTAAGAGTCTTTCAATCCATGTTCTGGCTAGTTCATCCCTCAGCTGCCTTGTGCAAAATTTTCTCTATCAGACCATTTCCTATGAAAAAATCAAGTGTTTTCCTCTTTTACTTGTCAAGTGCATTTTGGGTCTGATGGGTGACTTTACATGTAAAAAATACATAAGTAAAACCACTTTCAAACCTCAATTTTGTCTTGGATGCTTTGAAAGACAAGTGAATTACTTCAGAGGGCTTTTTGTAGGCAAAATGGACCAAGTGGAAAATTTGAAGGGTCATTTGCAGAATTCTTGAAGGGTATGTACCCTTGTGGGTGGCACTTAGGTGGCAAATGGGACCTTTACAATTATTCCAAAAGGAAACTTTGGAGGTGAAGGAGCCCTTGCAAGGCGCAAGTGATGAACAAAGTGGATCTTTTTCAAAAGTTAGAGTGGTAACTTTGGGCTGGAATTGCCCTTGTGGAGGGCAGTTGGTTGGAGCAAAAGGGTAAGGCAGAAAGCCCAAAAGGAACTTGCCCTTCAGAAAAAAGTGACAAGCCAAAAGATAATTCCTTCAAAATTTTTGTTTGAAGGAAAACTAAAGAATAAAAGTCAAAGGATAATTCCTTCGAATAAAATGTTTGAAGGAATTCCTTCGAACATATTGTCTGAAGAAATTAGACAGTCACAAAGAGCCTGAAAAAATTTGAAAGACAAGAAGTCCGAAGGGTAGGTGTCTTGGCAGGGGGCACTTGGTTATGAAAGAGGACCATTTCAATATTTTCGAAGGGTCACTTTCCCTTTTAAAAAAATTGTTAGCAAAACTGCTGATGAAATTGTCCTAGTGGGTGACAGTTTCGTGAACATCAATTTTAGGGCGATAAACTAGCCGTTGGGATTCAAATGTCTGATGACAGGTCCATGAATGTCAATTTTAGGAAAGTAAGCTAGCCATTGGGATTCAAATGTCTAATGATGGGTATGTGAATGTAAATTTTAGGAAGATAAGCTAGCCATTGGAAAAAAAATCAAAGGAGAATTCCTTCAGACATTTTGTTGAAAGGAACTCAAAAAAGGAAGCCCGAAGGCCCACCAAAGGAAAGTCAAAGAGTGCAAGCCCAAAGGAGAATTCCTTCAGATAAAATGTCTGAAGGAATTCCTTCAAACATTTTATTTGAAGGAATTCAAAGCACCGAGAGCCCAAATTGCCAGGACAAGAGGGAAATAGCAAAGTAAGGGAAAATAAGGCACGCAATCTAGAACATAGCCACATGCACATTAAAAAAAGGCTCAAAACAATCTAGGTGGCATAAAAAGTCAAAGCACAGACCCAAGGATGAACTAGACTAAGGTAGGTGGCACAGGTGTCATCAACAAGAAGAGTAAATTCACTTAGGTGAAATAGTCTCTACCAAAAACCAATAAAAGTATTGGTTTTTGAACTATAAAAGAGAGCAACCCATGTTTTCCTATTTTTCCATTAATGAACAACCAGTTGTGCTCATCATTGAAGAAAGCATGGCCAAGTTAACACAACTTGGGGATGGACTTGTCCATACTAGAATAAGTATCCCATGCTTTTGCAGGCCCAAGACAACATGGGCAGTGACTTGGACACCTATAACATGGCTCTCCCATACTCAATTGGAAGGATACGGTAGTAGCACGGGCTTGTGATCAATACAAAAGTGTTTAATACAGCATGGGTTTTCATCCCTTAACTGGTCAATTATCTATTTTACAGGCTTTATATATATATATATTTGTAACTTCTCATTTGAGAGGGATCTCTCAACATTGTATGGTGAAGCCCTAAAGAAATTTACCTTGAATCAAAAGAAGCATTTTACCTCTATTTGAGCTTGCACTTTTGCATATGTCTATAGTCTTATCTTATGTTTAGTCATTTACTTTAATTTTTTCATAAATTTATACCAACATATCTAGTGTATTGTGAGTTCTTCTTTGTAGGTCAACAAGAAGTGTCTAGCTTAGAGTATAGGCACATGTGAACAGACTATCCAATAGTGTGTCTTAGAATACCTCTAGTAGTTTCTTCCTCCCTATATCTCCATAAGATCCCTTGTTGAAACACTAATATAGACAGGTTTCTTATTCTAATGGAGTGTCTGTTTGCTTTCTCTTTGGTGTAAAGTGTAGGTCAAAACTGAGTAGACCAAGCAGTTTGGTGCATCACTGCATTAGTTAGGTTCTATTTTTAGTATTTTTTCTCTCTTTTCACCCCCCCATTGTTAGCAGTAGGAAATCTAGGGCCTCAAGGTGCATCAAGGGGAGATATCCGCTAATCTAGAGATTCATCCCTCAAGTTTGCAATCCTTAACAATAAAAATGTCTCTATTGTTCTACGTGGAGGAAGGGATTTGAACCTCCTTTTTGAGGGTGCAATCCACAACGTCAAAAACTGACTGATAAAGAAGGAGTTTTCTTGGATAATTTAGATCATCCAACTAAGCAACAGGTACAATAAGTAAATAATATGGCAAAGGTGGACAAAACTGAGGTAAAATCAAAGAAAACTCTTCCTTTCTACCTTTCTTTGATAGTAGGTGATACTTTGGTTCATAACTATATGGTGGATAATGGAGCCAGTAGTACAGTCATGCCTAAACAAATTGTAGATATGCTCAAAATTATTTATGAGCTAAATACTAAAAAAGTTTTGCAATTGGATGGGTCACCAATGAAGATGGTAGGCATCATCAAGGATTTGAAATTGACATTACATGCATATCCCAATGTTACTATTTAGCATGATGTTGTTGTGGTAGATTTGCCTCCCTACTTTGATATGTGCATTTCAAGGGATTTAACCTCAAGGATTTGGGGATATTTATCAACTAATTAGACTTATTTGCTATTCAGAACCAAGTTTGGTACCAAGGTAACAATTCATTTTTAGCCTATTACATGTTTTCATATGGAACCATATACGTCAAGTGTTATGAATACTAATTGTATCATCTCAGATGATGTGCTAGAAATTATTGATGTAGAAAATGAATCACCTTTGGATGGAGGTCCAGATTTGTTTTTTAATGAGTTTTCTTATACCTTGCATGAGCATGATCCTTATAAGATGATTGAAGAAGAAGGTCTTGGTGTGTATTACTTTCATGAGAATGATGCACCAATTCTAGCCATGGTCAAAGAAGATGAGTCTAATGAAGGTTTGTGAAAATTATACTTTGATGGATAAAGGAATAAGCATGGAACCAGATCTAGAATGATGTTGGTTTCTCCAACAAAACAAAGGTATTTATTTCTCTTCTATTGAATTTTAGTTTGGTTGTTCAAATAATGTTGCTGAGTATGAAGCACTAGTTCACGGTTTGCAATGGGCTAGGAAGATGAAAGTCAATTCTTTGCAAGTGTTTGGTGATAGTGAGCTTGTAGTCCACAAAGTAAGAGGGTTTAATGTATGCAAAAATTTATTGCTTAAATCTTACAAGCATAGAATTTGACATTTATTTAAAGATTTTTAGGCTTTTAACATTCAAGCAATACCAAGAGATAAGAATAAACATGTTGATAGGTTGGCTGCCATTGGGGCACAATTTAGTATCCAAATGGATGTATAAAATGAAAAAAATTAGTCACAAATTAAGGTGGTTGTAAGGACTTCTATCCCAGATAATCATGAGAATTGACAGGTGTTTGAAGATGACAATCAAATCATGAGATTCTTACAAGAAGAGGCCAAGGTTTTGTTTTAAACACTAGTAAAAGCACTCACAAAAATATGGTGATCATATTTTCCAATTAAAAATGAATAAGCTACTCAAAGGATTGGTCACACTTGATAACATTTTCAGTGGAGATGATGAGCTAAGGAAAGAGAAGTCATCCTTGTCAACAAAAGAAGAGTACTATGCTAATGTAGAGATTACAACTGGTAAGATTTTGAAATTAAGGTATGCACTCCTTCATAAAAGAAAGTTTTCATTGAGTTATGCACAAGTTTTGGTAATATATTTTCATGGTAGTATAGTGATCTCAAAGGTTTTGATCCAAGTTTGGCTCAACACACCATTGAGATAGAGAAAGAAACTAAACCAGTGAGACAAAGACAAAGGCCCATCAATCCTAAGCTTGAACCTTTGATGAGAGTTGAGCTTTACAAACTCATAGCATCAACTATTATATTTCCAATCAAGTACTCAACTTGGGTGGAAAATCTTGTTTCGATATGAAAGAAGAATGGTGAGATTCATTTGTGTGTTGACTTTCATGATTTGAATAGGTCTTCACTTAAAGATCACTATCTATCGCCATCAATGGAACAAATTTTATAGATTTTTATAAGGTCAGAGAGGTTTTATTTGTTCGATGGATATAGTGGCTACAATCAAATTTTGGTAAAAAAAAGGACCATTTTAAAACAGCCTTCACAACCAAGTGGGGAACATTTGCATATAGAAAGATGTCTTTTTGTTTATCTAATGTTGGGGAAACCTTTTAGAGAGCTATTGATATGGCATTCTAAGGCCTTATTAATAGGTTTGTACTTATTTATTTGGATGATATAACAATGTTTTTAAATAATGCAGAAGATCACATGGTTCATCTAAAGCAAGTGTTTGAAAGGTGTAGGCAATTTGGGGTATCTCTAAATCCCAAAAAATGTGTATTTTCAATTCATGAAGGTAAGCTTCTTGGACATATTGTTTCAAATCATGGTTTAAGCATAGATGATGGAAGGATTCAATCCATTCTTTCACCCTCCTTGCCTAAGCACAAAAGGGCTTTGTAAAGTTTCTTTGTAAAAATCAATTTCATAAGGAGATATATTTCAGATTTGGCCATTTTAGCCAAGCCACTTACAACCATGCTAAAGAAAAATCAAAACATTAGCCAGTCTAATGAAGGAATAAAAGATTTTAAGGATATTAAGAAGGCCATAACTAGTGCTCCTATGCTTATAAATCCATATTTCATGAAAGATTTCATTTTGTACACTTATGGTAACATGGACACCATTTCAGGCATTCTTATGTAGCAAAATCATGAGTCCTTGGAGCAACCAATAGCTTTCTTCAATTAAGGTTTAGAGGAGTATGAAACAAGGTATTTTTTTTTTTGAAAAGCATGTACTTTTGGTTATAAGGTCTCTTAAAAAGTTTAAGCACTTGTTGTCTAATAATAAGATACACTTAATGGTTGCCCATTCGAGCATCAAGGAGTTCCTTTTGAACAAGGATATAAACGAGAAGAGAGCTGGTTGGATAACCAAGGTAAGGGAGTATGATGTGGAAATTAAGGTCACAAAGTTAGTTAGAGGAAAAGGATTATGTGAGCATCTATCACATGTCTTGCAGGAGGCTAATGAGCTTATTTTGGTGTCAAATGATGAAAAGGTTACAACTGGTCATACCTCACCTTCTAGCTGGTTTCATGGCTTGGTAAGTTATCTCCAAGATGGTATTTATCCCTCTCATCTCAATGCTTCAAAAATAAGATATTTTAGATTTAAATCAATTTCATTTTTACTTGTTAATGGTGTTTTGTTCAAGAAGGATATTAATGGAATGTTGCTAAGATGTGTAGAACCAAGCCAAACTCAGAGATTGCTTGAGAAATCCCATGATGGACATGTTGGAGGACATTTTTCTACAAGAACTACAACCCTTAAGATCATGAGAGGTGGGTACTATTGACCTAATATATTTGGTGATTGCCATGCATGGGTTAGAAAGTGCAAACAATGTGTTATGTTTATAAAAAAAGTCAAGCTTACAACCTTACCTCTTCAACCAATTGCGATGGATCAACCATTTGTTCAATGGGGATTGAAATTTATTGGCCTCATTAATCCTCCTTCAAATTTAGGGCATAAATGGATTCTAATAGCTACAGACTACTTCATACGTTGGATAGAAGTGGTAGCGTTGAAAGAAGCAAACAAAACTAATGTTCTTGATTTCTATGAAGGTTTACTTACTAGGTTTGGATTTATTTTAACTATTATTTCTGATAATGCAATACCTTTTATGGGATCTAAGATAAGCCAATGGGCTATCCAACATGGAGTTTATCTTAGCACTTCATCAAACAATTATCTACAAGGTAATGGCCTTGCTGAATCTATGAATAAGAACCTATTGAGGATCATAACGACTATTGAAGAGAATTAGAGGTCATAGCATCTCAAGTTGAAGTCAACTCTATGGACTGATAGGATCACCTACAACAGATCAATAGCCAACTCTCCATACAAGTTGGTATATGGTAAGGAAGCAAGGTTACCCATTTCTCTTGAATTTTCTGCGTTAGAACTAATGCATTAGCTTGAGTTGTTGGATAATGAACCTATGACTATTGGGTATGCTAAGCTTATGGAGCTAGAAGAGATAAGAGATTAGTCCATGCTAGCCATGGAAATTCATCAAGCACTGGTGAAGAGAACTTTTGACAAAGGAGATTCTTCATGAAGTTTCAAAGAAGGAGATTTGGTCCTCAAGTGGGATGAGGATAAAGCTAAACCAGGAAGGCACACAAAGTTTGATTCTCTTTGGAGTGGCTCATACATAATTTCCAGCTGCAAATCCCACAATGCTTTCCAAATTGCAAAGTTGGATGGTCAGGAGCTTCCAATCCCAGCCAATGGGATATATCTAAAACATTATTATTGAAAAGCAAAGCTCCTTGTACATAGTTGTTTTGCTTTCCTCCAAGTGCTATTCATAGACAATAGTTTCATTATGTTTTGTTCCAATAAGTGCTTGTTTGCACATTTGCATTGTTAGTTAGATATCCCATTTTATGTTTCCCTTTTATTTTGAAGGATGAAGGTTACTTCTTGTCTGGTCAAAGGAGATTTTCAGTCATGGACCAGGTTTACCATTATTTTTGTGAGTTCTATATCATGTATATGGCCAGGTTCTTAAGCATAGCAGGCATGATTCTCAGTAGAATCACAAAAAATGTTAACAATTTTTGACCCTACAGGTCAAAATTACAACATCTATCATTCAGAACTTTGTATAAACATGCCTTTCGAAGAAGGAGAAGAGGACTAGGCTGAATGACTTTAAATTTTTTTCCAAAGGGTACTCGGTGAAGGGTCTATGTTTTGAAGGGCTCATCACAGTTTCAAAGGGATGTTTGTAGAAATACTAAAGGGCACATACCCTTCAGGAATATTAAAAATGAAAAGTTTGAAAGGTTATTAACCCTTCAAAAAAGGACAGTTGAGAAAAATTTGAAGGAAATGGGACATTACAAAAATCTTGAAGGGCACATACCATTCGAGAAGGTTCAAAACAAAGGTTTGAGGGTTCATTGAGGAAGCCCGAGGGGCACTTCATGGAGAAGGACATTGACAAGTTTTTTGAAGGTTATTTACAAGAAACCTGAAGGGTATATACCCTTTGAAAGAAGGCATTTCTTAAAGGGCAGAGTTCATTTGCAAAATCTGAAGGAAAAATGTATGAAGCAGAGCTTCAAACATTTTGTCTAAGAGACAAAAGTCAAAAGAAAGAGGACCATTTACATAATTACGAAGGGCACTTTTTGGAAGAAGAATCCACTTTGAAATTTTTGAGGGGCACTTGGAAAAACTTGAAGGGTCCTTTACATAAAGTTGAGGGGACACACAAAAGTTTTGAGAGTCCCAAAGGGTATCTACCCTTCAGGAAAGTTCATCACAAAAATTTTGAAGGGTAATTTGGGAAGGCCTAAGAGACAATTCTCACAGATATAAAATGACTTAATAGAAAGTCCCAAAGAAAAGAGAGGCCACGACAAAAAGTCTGAAGGAATTCCTTTAGACAAATTATCTGAAAGAATTCCTTTAGAATACTTTCCAAGAGAGATAACCCACAGGTAATGATAAAGATGAGGACTTGAATTCCTGTAGATAATTTGTTTCTGAGAAAGTGAAAACAATTCAAGTAGAAGAGAACTCTGAAGGAATTCCTTTGAAAGGTTTTCCAAGTGAAAGTCTAAGCAAAAAACAAAGATCCAGGAGAAAGTTTCCTTCCAACTTTTTGTCCGAAGGAAATAAAGAGAACAAGATGAAGAGAGAAGTTCGAGACAATTCCTATGGACAATTTGTCCATGAGAAAATGACTTGACAAAATTCTGAAGTTTAATGAAAAAAGATAAAGAAACGAGATGAAAAGGCCTGCAAGAATAAACCCAAGACAAATACATGCAAGGGGGAAAAGATATAGACAAATAGCTAATGAACATGCACATTAACGAAGATCCAGATAAAGTGAAAGATGTCAATAGTGAATATAGATATATTAAAGCATTCTTCATGCAAAGTGGTCCAAGCAGGTTTAGACACGTCTAGGTGTAACCATTTCAACATGACACCTACAGTTCTAAAGATGGAGACTCGTTTGCAAGAAAGACTAAAGTTGTTTAATGTTGGAGAGCTTAACATGATTTACCTAAAATCACTCTTGTTAAAGAAGCCTTTCCAACATTCCAACAGCTCAAGAAGAGTTCCATTTTTAGAGGTGGGCATGGATATCATGCATGAGATAGATTAGTCCAAGCTTGAGCCCACCATCTATTTTTCAATGCCAAAGGATTTTCATGCAGGATAACAAGACAAGAAAAGATAAATTTATAAGGCTTTGTTATCTTGGGATAATAGAAATTAGACTTGGGCTAGAGTAAGAGTTATCTTCTTCTTCTATTTTCAATGTCAACCTCTTGGCTGTGGTGTATTGTTCTATATAAATTGGCTTTTTAGCCTTGAAATGTATCCCTCTTTTGGCAAGACAAATTCTACCAAAGATTGAGTTGTAACCTTTTTTCAAATTAATAGAAGGACTATTTTAATTTCAGAATGCTAGTATAGTGTATTCATGTCGGTGATTTACATAAGTGATAGGATTTATCTTCCTTGTAAAGTCTTGATTCTTACCTAGTAACATAGTTGATCAATTTATGTAGGTCATGTCTGTGTTTGATGTCTCTTGGCTGAATTTATAGTGGATATAAGTGGCTGGTTAGTGCCTTAAATTAGGCCTATTCTTTCATTTCCCTCAATCTTGGATCACTAGATAAAACCTTTTCATGAAATACCTATGCATATTGGTTAATTAGAGTTGAAAGTTCATCCTTTTTCTTGTCTAAATCAATGTTTTTAGGAGTTCAAATTGAGTGGATAAATAAAAAAATATAGGTGTATCACCATCATTAGATAGGATGTCTATTCAAGTTTCTCTGTCTTTTCTTGACAGTTTGTAGTGTAGAGTACAGATCCTAAATTAATACACCAAAGGGAGCTAGCCCTTATAATTTAGAGATTCAATCCACTGATTAGGTCACCCATAACTTAGAATTTGTTTCCATGTTTCATCAAACTGTGAAGGCCTAAAACTACGTTCACAGGGGTGCAAGTCTGATTGACAATAGTTACCTCTTTAATGGAAGCAGACCCAATAAGACCAGTATCATCAATAAATTGAAGGTGGGTTATTCTAGGTGCGTTGTTTGCAACCAAAACACATTTAAAAGCATTAATTGATTTAAGATGAGAGATCCATATGCTCAAAGCTTCAATAATGATTATGAACAAATAAGGAGACAAGGGGTCACCTTGATGAAGACCTTTGGAAGAAGTAAAAAAACTAGTTGGCTCACAATTGACAAGAACAAAGAACTTAGGTGAACTAATACAACTGAAGATCCTATCTCTCCAAGCTTGGTTGAATCCATTTTTTTTAGGATGAAAAGGATAAAATCCCATTTGACTAAATTCATATCTAATTTAATACCCATATTGCTTTGATTTTGAGAAGAAATAAGATGAATTAACTCATGTGCAATGATTACGCCATCAAGAATTTGTCTACCAGCAAAACACCCTCCTCATTCTTTAGAAATAATGGTGGGAAGCACACTTTTGAGCCTATTATCCATAACCTTAGCAATGAATTTGTAACAAACATTATAAATAGAAAAGGGTTTGTAAAAATCAAAATACCAGGCCTCTTCTTTCTTAGGAATGAGGAAAATGAAAGTAGAATTCATCTGCTTGAGAACTTGATTGGATTTACTTTATTCTTGAACTATGGCTATGACATCTGAGCCAATAATGTCCCAATAAGATTAGTAGAAACCAACATGGAAATCGTCAAGACTAGGAGCTTTGTTAGGCTTGAAAGAAAACACTGCTCTTTTGATTTCATCTTTAGTCATGGGGCCATCAGGAAGGTGTTGGTAGCCTTGGTTACTAGAGAAGGAATTTGACAGAGGATTTCTTATTTGGTAGCAGATCTATCCATCTCAGACTCAGAGAGGATATTTTTGAAGTATCTCTCAGTTTCTTTTTTGATTTGATCATTTTCAATAAGAATGACCCCTTCAGGGGTAACAACATTAGAAATTATGTTATAATTTCTTTTCATGATGGTAGTTTTGTGAAAAAAACTTGTGTTTCTATCTCCTTCTTTGAGCCATTTGTCTCGAGATTATTGCTTCTAGTGGATTGTTTCTTGAAGGAGCATTTTATTCCAATCATCCAAAGGTTTTATCTCTTTAGCTTTGAGCTCATCAATTAGGCCAGAGAGAAGAATGCTCTTTTCCAAATCAGAGAATTTGGATTGTAACAAAGCTTTTTGATCAGAGAGAGAGCTGAAGGAGAGTTTGTACTCCAAGTTTTGAGTTGGAGCTTAAAAATTTTTAGTTTTTGAACAAGTTTGAATTGGCTAGACCTAGAAACCAAAGAAGCCCACTAGGGTTTGCTTTTTTCCTTCAAGGATTGCTCTTTGATCCACATAAGGTCAAACTTGAAGGGTTTGAGTTTAGGAGGGAAAGCTTTGGAAATTATCAAACTGATGGCCTAGTGGTCTAAGCCTGCTTCTAAGAGAATGTTAGATTCAAGAAGGTAGTCTGATCCAAAACTCAAAAGTTCTGGTTGACGAAGATTGCAATAGTACAGAAACAACACAATAACAATGAACTCTCTTAGAAGAGACGTCGTATTACTTACTGATCGCAATACAAATGTAGGCTTATCTCTGAGAATAGATGTCTTGCCAAAACATACGCTTATCTCTGAGAAGAGATGTCTGTCTTCTCCTTTCGGGTTACAATATATTTATACATGTTTTGAAGGCCACCGCGGGAGATTGCGTGGCTCGAGGAATTAATGGTCACGATTGAACAATATCACGCTCAAGGATATAGTCGCTCACAACATTAAAACAATACAATGCTCGAGGATATAATCGCTCGCAGCCAAAATAGAATGAAAACAAAACAATAGTCGAGGTGCAGTCTGCCACCTAACTGCCACCGAGGACAAAACGTAATGAAACAAAGCAAAATTCGAGGCACTGACTGCCACCTATCTGCCACAAAGTGGTCACCTCGAATGGTTGCCTGGGTTGCCTGGATCATTCCTCCCTCCTTAAAAAGCAATGGTCTCCATTGCGTCAAGATTCCCCGTCAGGTGGGGTAGCTGTGTCTTGATGTGATTTGTTGTGAGCCGCTCACCTTGGTGGCTAAGCTGGCCTCTCCTGACCACTCGATACAGTGGAATAGATCGTCCTCTTGTTGTCTTTATCCAAGTATCCACAATCTGATCCTCTTCTACCAGAGCAAGACTCTGTGGATCAAGCTCATTAATGTCTAGTTGTTCTGCCACAACTAAAGTGTCCAATAGAGGTGGGTGATATGGTTTGGTTACAGCTTGCAGGCCCACACAAAAAGATTCAGCCTCTGCAATAGATTCTTGTGGCTTGACCACCATGAAAACAAATTTCTTGGCGCTAAGCAGAGAGACAGATGTGGAAGGTGGTACTTCTGGTACCCTATAGCACCGTGTTCCAAGAGTGAGAGTGATCCGTCTAGTTCTTGATTCGTATATACCATGTCGATCATACATGAATGGCTGTCCAAAGAGTACATCACAAATATCTAGATTGACCACATCACATAAGACCTCATCTTGGAAAGGTTGTATTGCATATGAGAGAAGACATTGGTGGGTGACACAGAGGTCTCTTCTTGGGCTCAACCATCCAATACTGTATGGTTTTCGGTGAGGCTTCATGGACAGATTTAGGCTTTTCACAACATTAGTAGAGATTAAATTCTTTTGACTTCCGCTATCAAGAATGAAATGTAGAGGCTTACCTTTCACCCATAACTTAGACTGAAACAACCTTTCCTTGTCATCTAGCATCTCATCGTGTGTCTGTGATGAAGCTCCAATGGCTTCAGGATCAACATCTATAATTTCTTCCTCAACCTCTTCGACTGCAGGGTCTGTATGAGGTAGAGCAGTAGATGTTGAGGATGATGACTCAGAAAGCAGTGATTTGATAGCTCGACATTCTTCTTTGGAGTGAGTTCCAGATTTGTGATAACCACACCACTTCTTAGTCTTTACTTCCTTTTGCTTCCAATTTTGACCTTTTTTATCACTTTTCCACTTTGTAGACTGATTCTTTATATCCATTCTTCCATGCTTTTGCTCAATCTTTATTGTGAACTTGTATGCCTCATCGATGGTTTCCAAATTGAAGAGATCCATCTCCCCCCGGATGTACCATTGTAGTCCACCACGATATTTGAGAGTTTTATGTTTCTCACTGTCTTCAATGCCCAGTCTTGCAGACAAAGAATGAAAAGCGTCTGTGTAATCTTGAACAAATTGGTCCTTGCCTTGGCAGAGTTATTGCCACTGTATGTACAGATCATCATATGCGCCGAGGGGATAATATTCTTCTTTTATTGCTTCTATAAAATCATCCTAGGTGGGTTCCACCCAAAGGCCAATGATATCTGAATTGAACCTCTTTTTGTACACTTCCCACTAGTTTTTCATGGGCAATGATGATTTCAGAAGAGCAAAAGTGATCTTTTCTCCATCAATGAACTTATTTACCGAGAATTAGGACGATAGTTGGTCCAACCAATTTTCCACCGCATCAGCATTGATTTTGCCTTCAAATGTGAGAATATCAAAATTTACCTGAACCTTGAAGTGTGTTGGGGCACTGAAAGGAAACTCCCTTGATGAGGAGCCTAGCTGTGTAGCCGCAGAGCTAGAATTTCCCATCGGAAGTGTTTGAAGAATTTGAGCAAATTGTTGGAGCATCTACTCTTGTTGCCACTGGAGGGCTTCATTCACCATTTACTTGAAAGGATCAGATGTCTCGGTGTCATCTGCCATTTGAGGTCATTTGGGGCGCATAGGGGGAGCGTATGGAAGCTCTGTCGCTTCCCACCCAAGTTTCCTGTATCCTGACCTCGTCCTTGGGAACATACACTTCTCAAGACAAACCGCTCTGATACCACTGATCCAAAACTTAGAAGTTCTAGTTGATGAAGATTGCAATAGCACAGAAACAACACAATAACAATGAACTCTCTTGGAAGAGACGTCGTATTACTTATGGCTCGCAATACAAATGTAGGCTTATCTCTGAGAAGAGATGTCTTGCCAAAACATATGCTTATCTCTGAGAAGAGATGTCTGTCTTCCCCTTTCAGGTTACAATATATTTATACATGTTTTGAAGGCCACCGTGGGAGATTGCGTGGCTCGATGAATTAATGGTCACGACTGAACAATATCACGCTCGAGGATATAGTCGCTCACAGCATTAAAACAATACAATGCTCGAGGATATAATCGCTCGCAGCTAAAATAGAATGAAAAAAAAACAACAGTCGAGGCGCAGACTGCCACCTAACTGCCACCAAGGATAAAACATAATGAAACAAAGCAAAAGTCGAGGCGCTGACTGCCACCTATCTGCGACCGAATGGTTACCTCAAATGGTTGCCTGGGTTGCTTGGATCATAGTCTTATTGAATCTAATTAGAGTTGAGATGGAATCCTTCAAGTCTTTCTGCTATAAAGGCACCACATGTTCATCTATTAGACCAAGTGTATGAGGCAGTCTTGGGTCTGATGTCAAAAATAGAGATTTATTCAATAAACGCAGTTAAATTTTGAGCTGAAAGGGAGAGGGAACCAAACCCTCCAATTTTCTCCAAAGGGGAGGAGATAGTGTTGAGATCTCCTCCAAGAATCCATTTTTTAGCAGAGTATTACACTTTTATATTTTTGAGAGACATCGAGGAAAGAGATCTTCCCCAAGAAAAACTAGGGCCATAGATGTTTGCATATATGAAATCTTGGTTTGATCCAAGAATCTTGAATCTTGCAACTTGTCAACGAGCATAGTCATCTAAAAGAGTGTTGAAGAGAGTCGAGGGGTTCCAAGCCATGGCAAGACCACCAAAGGAACCAAAGGAACTTTTGGTAAACCTTTTATAATTTCTCCAAATTCTTTTAAAGACTTCAAAATAAAGATTGTTGTCCATTTTTGTTTCTTGGATATGAATTAAGTGTAAATTTTTTAAAGAGATGAGCTGCTTCAACAGTCTTTGCATTTACAGAGCATTAAGCCCATGTAAATTCCAAGAGATGATGATCATTGAGAACATTTTTGCCCACTACTACTATGGGTGTGGGGTTTGTCCCTCCCAGAAGAGAAGATTTATTTTTTAACCAATTTGTAGACATTTTTTCCCTTTTTCTTCCTCTTCAAACAAATTTGGATTTCAATTTTCCTTTACAAGCATTTCAAAAATTTATTTTTGACTTCCTTTTCTAATATTGATTTAAGCTTCAAGATTTTTGAAATTAGAAAGAAGGGGCCTACCTGCTTTGTTTTTTCCACTTTGGATTGATTTTGTGGCAAGAACAGAGACATCGAGCATACCTGGATTGATTTATTAGCCCTTAGCGATAGGGAGACTAAAATTTAATATAAATCCATGATGTTTAATATATATATATATTATATTATATTAAATTTTATTGCTATATTTATTTCACTATTAATTAGTTGTGGTATTGGAGGCAGCTTAGAGGATGAACGGGTATTGCACGAGGTTTCCAAGAGAGAATTCCCTTTACTAGTATGAATGGGGGGTATGTGGCTCGATATGACTAGTAGACAAAAGATTTGATTGTGATAGGATAGGATGGGGGTTATGAGTATACTGATGTGAACGAGTATGGAGTGGAGGTAATGTTAGTTGAATGGGGTCAAATCCTATAGGGAGGGAAGAACCCATTTCTAGGACCCATGAAAGGATTTCATCCTTATTGGCAAAGAGATGTTTTTCAAAGCTGACATCCAAATTAGTTTGGTAAGCCATAACTTGATTTATAAGTTTGTCTTAGCAATGTGAGATATCTAATGAGATGTGATACTAGACATTTAATAGGGTATAATAAGCTTGAGTCAATTAAGACAATATAAGAGCTAGCTAAATGACTTTTGAAGACTTATTTTGTGGCTAATGATGATGGGCTAAGACAATGCCCTAATTTTTGACGTGGGGCTAGGTTTGATAAGCCAAAAAGATAAAACTAGGTCATTATTGAACTTTGACGGTGTTTTGACTTGATTTGTTAATTTAGACTAGCTCAAGACTAAGATGGTTTACTCAAATTGGATTGAATGACCTAGTTGATGGGATTGGACTAGGTGAATGATAAAATAAGAATTGATTGGATGAATGATATCAAACCTAACTAGGTGTAGATGCAAGTAAGCATAGGATGGTGACCCTTATAGGAGTATTTCAAATGTAAATTAAAGTGGGTGTTTGATTACAAATTTTGAAGGGATTAGGGGTGTTTAGTCAATGAGTGGGGATGGACAAGCTTAGGTTATGTGATTAAGTTAGACTTGGGTAAATGATGGGGTTGGGGTAAGGGGTTTGGACTAAGTGACCCAAAAGGGATGTTAGGCAAAAAAGATATAGGTGGATTATATGAAGGGATACATAGGTGTGGATATGATGTAGGTGGACTATAAGATTTTTGGACTATGATGAGGGTTGATGTATGACTAGGTATGACTCAAATGTTGATAAGGCGTTAGTCCTTGAGTAAAATTAGCAATAGGAGGGTATGTTACCCTAAGTTTGATGTGATCAAAAATAGGTTAGATGGATGTTGGGTTTAAGTCTATAGAGTTATAGGTGCGAGTAAAAAGGATGACGATTGTAAAAACTAGCAGAAATATGGGTGTTAGTAGGAAGATGATGGGTGACAGATTAAACTAATAAGGTGATAGGTTAGGAATATATATCAACTCATGGAAGATAATCCCACGAGTAAATTCAGATAAGGGACTCAGACTAGGTCAAGATATAGATAAAGTTGATGGGGATGAGATAACATGGGTGCAATGATGTCAAGAAGACAAAATGCATTTGATGAACTCCCAAAGGGTGAATAGGGTGAAATAGATATGATTAAATGTTACTAAGTCAACAAGGGATGACTATGGACTAGGTCAAAGAAGGATATGATAGTGGTGAATGCAAATATAGACAAAGGTCAAGACAAGGTTTTGACTAGGATAAGGGATGACTAAGACAAGCTTGGATAGGATGATATGATGAGGGGGATGATTAGGATGCTTAGCCAAGATTGAGACAAGGTTAGGACTATGGGTTTTGACTAGAGGTTTGATGAGAGGGTTTATGAATAGGGTGGTTTAGAGAAGGTGTGTAAATAAGGTCAAGGCAAGGGACAAGATTTAAATAGGACAAGAGATGATGATAGTGGATAGGATTAAGACTAGGCAATGAATGATAAGGACATGATATGGGTGATGAAGGGAGACACGTGATGATTAAAGGCAAGTCTAGGATATGATAAAGGATGATGGGTATAAACTAGGATAAGACAAGTTGATGATAGTAGATAAGTGATGATCAATTTTTGATGAGAGGTCTTTGTTTGACTTAGGGGCTAAGTTTGTGTGTGTTGGTCTATAAGGTATGAAAACAATGCAAGTCTCAACAACATACAAAGAAATAAAGTAAGCCACAAACCTAATGCTAGTGACTGACACTAGTGTGCAACTCAACACCCATCTTACTGAATGTCTTGCTAAGAATTATTATAGAATAGTCTCCCAAACCTCACTCAAAATCTGATCATGGTGAGTGATCTTAGGGGATGATATTGTCCCTTGCCCCAGATGCTTATTACAACTAAAATGTCTTATTATAGGTTTATACAAGTTCACTAAGGTAGTATCCAATATATGTAAGGGACAGTGGGGCCCAATTCCATGTAAAGGATTGTCTAACCACCTACGTATTAGAGCCAAAATCTCCCCTCACTCCACGAAACCATTTATGGGGAATTTTGTTTGGCACCCGATGATACTTCACCCTGATATTTATACTCTGCGAAAACAAAAAGTGTGGTCTAATGTGTGGTGATGAAATACACATCATCGACCCCAATAGACTAATGAAAATCACATAGATGTCACTTTCATGGTTGCATTGCACCCTAGAAATAAAAAATGGGAAGGTTTGTTGGATTTTTAATCCTCTAGGAATCACCACTAAGGATGCATGGAGGAGAGCATATACAACCTTAGCCTTCAAGTAACACATAAACAACTAAAAATTTATTTAACTTAATTAATTTAGTGTGTTGAAAATAAATGCCAACAAATGATAAATAAAATGCTAATAAGGTTTTATCCAAGTCTTGGAGCAATCAACCTACAAGACAAAAAGATTAGTGGTTTGATTAAATTGGCTTCTTGGATTGATTGAGTTTTACCAAAAAATATCAATAGTTTGAGTTCAAAAAAATTGAAGGGAAACCTACAAGATAAGATGTTAGACAAAGACAAAATTTGACAAAATTTGCCTTGCAGAAACAGGTGGTTAGTTTAAATCATGAACATGGATAAGTATCAATAATATCACTAGCTAATTATGTCACACTATAAGTACTAAACAAGGGGTTGAGGTGTCGGGGTCTAGGGGTAGCATCCCCCAATGAGATTAAGGGGAAACACCCCTATGGGGTGTAGGGGTAGAACCTGGTATAGGTGGGATCTAGGGGAAACATTTCAATGCCAAACACAATTTAAATCTTTTGGGCCCCTTGAATTGCTCAAAATTCATTAGATTTCATGCCAAAAAAAAATGGTCCTCCTCTTTTACAAAATAATACACTAAAATTGAAGAATTTGGAGGCTAAACAAAGGGTCAGTAATTTAGATTGAAAAACTTGAGGGGTGAGATCTACAATTAAGGTGTTATATTAAGCAAAAATTTAATTCATAACAAAGCCGCTTCTGTACAGGCCAAAACCGCTTTTGTAACCTATAAAACTGCTAGTCAAGTTAAATATCAGTAACGATTTTGTTATACAATATTTTGTATTATAACTGACTAGTTAGTCTTTCAAAACCACTAATCAACTAGACAAAGCCGTTAATTAGCTAAATAAAGCCATTTCTTTATTAAGCAAAACTACAAATATAACTACTTTCAAGTAACAACTTTGTGTAGTCCTGCACATGACAAAAATAGAGACAAACAATGTCAAAACAATCTTCACATAATTTTGTTAGTTGATTGTTTGGTGATTAAGGTTAATTAATTACCCAAAAAACACTTCACAAATATGTATTAACAATTAAAGAAGAAAATCGTTATTAAATGAAAAAGCTACATTTAGGTAGACAAAATTATTTTTCTTATTTTTTTTTAGTAATAGCAGATTTGTTAAAAATTATGAGACAATCTGAATTAATTTAAGGAAGTTAAAGACTAATTAATACATAGAAACTAATAATGTTTCTATGTTTATTGATAAGCCTCAGTAGCGACTTTGATAAAACATGCCTGGAAAATAAAAAGATAGTAATACAAAGTCGCCTTTGCACAGAATGAAATCCCTACTACAATAAGCAAAGTTGGTATTTACAAGGAAACATATTAGCGGTTTCATACTAGTCCAACCTACAGTTAAACCGTAATAAATTCATGTTTATATATCATAAAATTGCTTTTCCAACATATAAAGTTACTAATTTCAATTAGATATATTAGTGATTTTTTTGTCTACTAAAATATATATTTTTTAAAACTTCAATATCACTTTTCTGATTAACAAGATCACTATTCTAATTGACAATATCACTACTTTCATAAAAACAAAGCAGTGGCTTTGTCCAACTTAAAATACATCTTGCAATTGCAACAGTAAGTCGTGATACAAAACCACATCTACAAGAGTAAAATGGCATTTATAAAATCACCCCTACATAGGCCAAAGCTGCTAGTTGCCTGTAAGCGTAAATTTCACGTGAAAAATTAGTTTTGGGGTTGCTTGATCTTCTCTGAAGGGTGCTTATAATCCTGCTAAATCATAAAAACACTCAAAAAAAATAAGAGTTACAAGGATTTATCACACTATGGTCATCAAATTTATTACGATAAAAACTCACAATTGAAATTCCAAAATGTCAAGCACAAACAAGTATGTAAAAAACCAAAAATTTCAATCACAAATCCTCTTTTAACATCAATGATTGGGCAAAAGAAAGTGAAATACATGCAATCAACTACTGAAATACAAGAAATTTATACCTCAATTACAAGCATTCACCTCCAATTTAGACTAAAACATGCCCCAAAATGGACAAGATTGTGATTGTTCCTTGTAGACTCATAATTTGTAGCAATGGAGACTTGAAGACAAGTGGATGATAGACAAGTTGATAGCATGCAAACTCCAATTTTCTCATTGCCTTTTCATGGGGGATGGGCTGGTATAAATAGAACAAGGAGGGATATTTTCCAAAGAAATTTAAAATTCTTTGGAAGGCTCTAAAGAGGGAAGAACGGTGTAGAGCTTTCTAGAGAGAAGGTGGCTCTAGAGGGTGATTAGAATAAATGATGATGATAAGGTAGTGGATTGGAGTGATTAGACATAGGATTTATAAGAGAAATTTGGGGTAGGTGTGGGTAGGTAAGATTTGAATTTAAAATTCTAATATACTGGATAAGTGGGGTTAAGACAAGATTAGATGATTAAATGACCAATGAGATGTGGGTGACTTGGTAAAGTGACTTGGTTGCTACAAGCACCATCAAAGTTCAAATCTCAGATGATATTGGAGGCCGGTTGTGGCCAATCATTGGTATTTTTGGGCTGGTTGTGGTCGTTATTGGTAATTCTGGTACTTATGTACTTGGGGATCTAGGCTCCCGATTGTGTCCCAAACCGGTTGGAGCTTCGGTCAAAAACATGTAAGGGTAATGATCCCACCAAAATCATATCTATCTAAAAATTAAAAAAAAAAAGATTAGATGATTAAATGGAGGATAATAGGAGGGTTAAATTGATGTGGGAGGATTATATAAGGTTAGCATGTTGTATAATGAAGAGGGTGTTAAACTAGGACTAGGATAGGGGACTAGTAAGACAAATGAGACACGATAGATGATTATTAGATGGAATTAGCGATAGAAGGAAGAGAGCAAATTTAGGTGTATACACAAACTAATTAACCATCCTAATAATATATGCTTCATATTAACATACTTATTCTAATATGATTTATATTTATATGAGTCCATTTGGGTAATTTCTCATACCACTGACACACTATAAAAATGGGACAACCCATAGGAATGATTTAATTTTGAAAAATAGTCGTTGTTGGGTGAGGGTTAGTAACGTCACGCTCATGGTAGCTATTGACGTGGTAGATTACACCGTTTGAAGGGAGGCTCAACTCTCTTCATCCATGGGCATGATGGAGACATCCCTCTTGATGTGGGTGGCAAACGTGAGGGATTAATCTCTAGATTATGAGCTAGCTCCCCTTGATGCACCTTGAGGCTTTGAATCTCCTACTGCTAACAATGGGGGGATGAAAAGAGACATAAAATACTGAAAATGAGACTAAGCTAAGAGGTGATGCACTAAAACAATTGGTCTAATCAACTTTGACATACACTTTGAACCATGGACAACAAGCATAGTCTATCATTCAAGATGAGAAACTCTCCCGCATCAGTATTTCAATAGGGGGTCTTATGGAGATACAGGGAGGAATAACTACTAGAGGTGTTCTAAGACACACTAAGGTAGTTTGTTCACATGCACCTATACTCTGTTATGGACACTTTTTGTTGACCTGCAAGAAAGAGCTCACAATACACTAGATATACTGGAATAAACTTATGAAAGCATGAAAATAAAATGACTTAACACAAGATAAACCATAGACATATGCAAAAGTGCAAGCTCTAATGGAGGTAAAAATGCTTTTTTTGATTCAAGGTAAATTCCTTCAGGGCTTTGCCATACAAGCTGAGAGATGTTTTCTCAAATGAGAAGTTACAAATATATAGAGAACTAGAAACAAGATAGCTGATAAATCAAGGAATGGAAACCCATGCTGAGTTAAATAATTTTGTAGAGATCAAAAGACCATGTTGCTATCACTTTCTTCAAACTACCTATGGAAGCCATGTTGTAGGCTATCCAAACTGCCATTTCTATTATCCTTAGGTGGTAAAAGCATGGGAGACCATCCCCAACAACTAATAAGGCCATTCTGAGTTGTTGTGACTGACTATGCTCTCTTCAATACCTGGACATGACTTGGATGCACATTAATGATGAAACATGAAAACATGAGACACTGGTCTCTATAGTTTGAAAACCAATCTATTTTATTAGTTTTTGGTAGATATATCCTACCCAAAAGTATTAACTCCCTTGGTTGAGTTGTCTATGCCACTTGTCTTGGTCTGAGTGGTCTTTGATTCTGCCCTTTGACTTCATCAGCTGCTAGAATTGTTTTGTGTTTTTGTCCTTTTTCACTTGTCTTTACTCATATTTTGTCTCTTTCCTTCGACTTCTCCTTTGCCTTGGTTTCTCTTGATTTATCTTTACTCATTCATACTTTTGGGTTCTCGACAGGTTTCTACTCCTCAGGCCTTTGCTTTTTTATGGCTTGCTTTTTGTGGGTCTTTTTTATGGGTGGGCTTTTCTTTTTGTCCTTCGAGGAAATCTCCTTGGCTTTTTTCTTTGCCTTATTGGCTTGCTTCTTTGCATTGTCAACCTTTGGGATTTTTGTGACCATCAAATTTCTTCAGACAAAATGTCTGAAGGAATTTGACCTTGGCTCATCTTCTTCGATTTGGCTTTGTTCAGGCTTTTGGAAACCATCAATTCCTTCGCATCGACCTTTTTTCTTGAAGGGCCTTCTTTACTTCAGAAAAATGTCTGAAGAAAATCCTTCAGACATTTTATCTAAAGGATATCTCTTTTGGCACTGGCTTTTCTTGAAGGGCAAGTACCCTTCGGGATTTTTGTCTTCATCCCTTGCTTCCTTCTGGTGCCCTCCACAAGGGCCATCTGTGATTTGAAGTTACCCTTTAGACTTTTAAAAAATGTCCACTTTATTCATCACTTTCCCCCTGCAAGGGCTCCTTGGCTTCCAAATTGCCCTTCGGGGAAGTTGAAAGGGTCCCTTTTCCTACCCAGGTGCCCCCCTGTAAGGGCACATACCCTTCAGGAATCTTGCAAATGACCCTTTAAAAAAGTGAAAAAGTCCTCTTTCTTTGCCTGAGTGCCCTCCAAAAAGACACCTACCCTTCAAAATTTCTACAATGGCCCTTTTACTTTTCCACTTGGTCCATTTTGCCGATGAAAAGCCCTCTAAAGTAATTCACTTGCCTTTCGAAGCATCCAAGACCAAATCGGGTTCTTTTGGGTTATCAACTCATAAAGTTTTTTAGTCAAGGCACTTTATAAACCTGATTCCTTCTTGATAGACTAATTCAAACTTCCTGCAAGCTTCTACTTCAGGTTTCATGTTGACTCCTGCTTATAAGACAAATGAGTAAAGCCATTTGGAAAACCTGATTTGGTCTAGCAAGACCAAATTGGGGTTTGCAAGTGGCTTTACTTATGAATTTTTACACGTAAAATGGTTTGCAAAACTTGGAATGCACTACAAAGATCCAATTGGGTTTGTCCAACATCTTGACTTATGAAGTTTTTACAAGTAAAGTTGTTTGGAAAACTTGATTTTGTCTATGAAGACCAAATCAAGTTTTGCACGTAACTTAGCCTATAAACCTTTCACAAGTAAAGTCACCTGACAAACCCAAAATGCACTTGGAAAGAAAAAAAGGAAAAGACTTGGTTTTTTCATGGGAAATGGTTTGACAGAGAACATTTTGCACAAGGTAGCTTAGGGATGAACTAACCAAAACATGGATTGAATGACTCTTGCAAAGAAAAAGGAGGGGGTGCCCAATTTTGGCCTATAGGACCAAAAATTGGTCAACACATTTGGTGACTCACAGGGGAAGCATGCCTGCTATGCTTGGGAAGACTGGTAGCCTCTAAGTCCATTGGGCATGGAGTTAGGATGCATCTTGGAGAAGTTAACAACAACCTTGTAAGGACCTATGAACCAACAAGAATTTACCTCAGACAACAAGGAAAACAACACACAACAAGGGAAAACAACAACACACATGTGTAACAACACTTAGGGAAAATAAAGACAACACAATTGAAAGCAAACTACTATGTACAACTAACTAGATACATTTTCCTCCCTCCTAGATCAAAGGTAAAACTTCTTAAGTCTCCTTCATGGAAAAAAAACTTATGGTGCTAGAAAAGTGGTTGATTGGAATAGAAGCTTGGTGACTTTCTCTTCTTTCCTACCACCTTGATTGGCTTGTATCCAAGCGGATTAGGGTCAAACATACCTCCAACATATATGTATTCATCTTGCTCTTTGAAGGTTTCCCCATGCTAGCCCTTCATGCTGGTGTACTTCACCAAGAAAATAATGGTTGCTAGTATATCACCATAGGCATCATCTAACTCATAGCTCCCTTGATATGCATCATGGGCCAACTTGTTCCCTTCTGCTTCATTAAGGATCCTATCAAGTTGACCCTTTGCTTCATCATCATGTCTCTTTTAAAGAAGGGTGACTGTTGTGATTTCTGAAATGAGATCACAAACTGCTTGTTCTTCCCAGGGAACATCACCTTCTTGTTGAAAGCTTTCTTCTTCAGAGCTACCATCAAAATGCATGCTTACATTCCTCATCATTCATTGTTGACAAATAAAGTTTGTCAACCTCTTATTTATATTACTGGAACATCTGCATGTATGCATGACCTAAGTCTTCTCCATTGTTAGTGATGTCCTCAAAGGAAGTATCCATGATGATCTCCTCCTCATTGTCACTCACGAGATCCTCTTGGACAGCTGCAAATTGGATCCTCTCCTCTTTAGTTGCCTCTTTCAAAATAGGTTCCTCCTTGAGAAGGAGTGAAGTAGAGGGCTAATGGATAAACTCATGTGGAAGAGGAGGCAATCCTTGAGCTAGAATCGAATGATTCTCTTCCTTCCATTTGGATAACACTTCATATACATCAAATATGGCTTGATGACTCTCTTGAAGGGGTGTAGATGGGGTGTGTTCAGACATAGGATCTTCTGCTTGGTCTAAATCATCCACCAGACCTTGGCTTAGGAACCTCATTCTGGACTCCAACGCTGTAATTTACTTGGTTATATTCTCATGGAAGAGCCTTTCTTGGAGCTCATGAGCATCATCATGATGAGTAGGAGCAACTTCATCTTCTTCAAGGCTTTGAGAAAAACCTTTATCTTCTTTTTTCCTACCCCATGATTCCATTGTCTCTCTCCAACTCATCACCTTGGGGCTGGAACTCTTCTCTTGGGGACATGCAATAACTTCATTCTCCTCAAGGTCCTAGGTTGGTTCATGATAAACATTTCTCCAACTTGGAATCTTGGCACCATGCTGAAAGACTTGAGGAGGTTGAGGAAGGCCAAGAAGGATATTTTCATGCACAAGAAGAGTTGCTTGAAGAGAAGCATGTTGCTTTCCAAGAGACATAGGGTGACTTCTTTCAAATGAGGCTTCACAATCCAAGGAATTGAGGAGGGTAGTTTCCATGGGAGGCTACTCTAATACCCTTTGGTGCTAGAAAGCTATATGCAAAGGATTAAGATCAAGAATGGTTAATGGATCAGATGAGCTAGAAGATTAGATTTGGTGAGCAAGGGTTATTTGGTAGAAAGGATTTGGTGTACAAGAGGGGACTTTATTTTTAGTAGGAGGGGGTTGCTTTGGGATGGGAAAAGGAATACAAGGTTGATTGCCTGGAATGAATGGACTCTTCCATCTTGTTAGTTCCTCCTTCATGGATTTCAAGGCTCCAGTTTAACTAAACAAGCACTCCTATTTGTACATCAGCACTTGTTGATATCTATTCTGCTCCTCCAATCTGTCTGTCTCCATCACTTGTTTCTCAAAATCTAGCATTAATTCCCTCACACTAGGTGAAGGGCAACTAGGAGCTCTGTTTGAGGTGATTCCATGAATACGCTGAGCTTGATTAGAACTATATGAAGGAACACAATGCCCATTCTGCTTAGCAATGAGATTATACATACCAAAAACTAATTTTTTGATGGCACCAAGACTGCTTAACCAGCTGATTCAACTCAAAGTCACCATTGGTGTTGGGTGAAAAGCCTCCAAAGGCTAGATGGTTGGAGAACACACAAAAATTATTCAACTCTTTGGACAAAAAACTTGTCTCATCAAGCATGCCAAAAACTATTGACACAGTGGATTGTACCCTCTGAAGGGAGGCTCAACTCTCTTCATCCATGCGACATAATGGAGACATCCCTCTTACTGTGGGTGGCAAACATGAGAGATGAATATCTAGATTAGGGGATAACTCCCCTTGATGCACCTTGAGGCCCTGAATATCCTACTACTAACAATGGAGGGAATGAAAAGGGAGATAAAATACTAAAAATGGGACCTAAACTAAGAGGTGATGCTACAAAAAAATTGTTCTACTCAGCTTTGGCATACACTTTGAACCATGGACATCAAGCATATACTATCTTTCAAGATGAGAAACTCTCCTACATCAATATTTCAATAGGGGGTCCTATGGAGATATAGGGAGGAAGAACTACTAGAGGTGATCTAAAACACACTATGGTAGCCTATTCACATGCACCTATACTCTGCTATGGACACTTCTTGTTGACCTGCAAGAAAGAGCTCATAATACACTAGATATGCTGAAATAAACTTATGAAAGCATGAAAAGAAAATGACTTAACACAAGATAAACCATAGACATATGCAAATGCTCAAGCTCCAATGGAGGTAAAAATGCTTTTTTTAATTTTAGGTAAATTCCTTCAGGGCTTCGCCATACAAGCTAAGAGATATTTTCTCAAATGAGAAGTTACTAATATATAGAGAACTGAAAACAAGATAGCTGACAAATCAGAGAATGGAAACCCATGCCGAGTGAAACACTTTTGTAAAGACCAAAAGACCATGTTGCTATCACTTTCTTTGAACTGCCTATGGGAGCCATGTTGTAGACTATCCAAACCACTATTTATGTAATCCTTGGGCTGCAAAAGCATGGGAGACCATCCCCAACAACTGACAAGGCCATTCCAGGTTGTTGTGACTGACTATGCTCTCTTTAATACCGAGATGTGACTTGGATGCACATTAATGGTGAAGCATGAAAACACAGGATGTTGGTCTCTATAGTTCAAAAACCAATCTATTTTATTAATTTTTGATGGATATATTCTATCGAAATGTATTAACTCCCTTGGCTGAGTTGTCTATGCCACTTGTATTGGTCTGAGTGGTCTCTGATTCTGCCTTTTGACTTCATCAACTACTGGAACTGTTCTACATTTTTGTTCTTTTCTACTCGTCTTGATTCATGTTTTGTCTCTTTCCTTTGAATTCTCCTTTGCCTTTGTTTCTCCTGCTTTGTCATTACTCATTCAGGCCTTCGAGTTCTCAACGAGTTTCTACTCCTCAGGCCTTTGCTTTTTTTTTTTGCTTTTTGTGGGTCTTTTCTATAGGTGAGCTTTTTTTGTCCTTCAAACAAAATGTCTAAAGGAATTCCTTTAGAAATTTTGTTTGAAGGAAATCTCCTTGGCTTTGTTCCTTGCCTTCTTGTCTTGCTTCTTTGCATTGTCGCCCTTCCAACATTTTATGATCATTGAATTTCTTTAGACAAATGTCTGAAGGAATTCCTTCAAACGTTTTGTCTGAAATAATTTGACCTTGGCTCACCTTATTCGGTTTGGCTTCATTTGGTCTTTTGGAAACCATCAATTCCTTCGTGTCGGCCTTTTTTCCTTAAGGGCCTTCTTTCCTTCAAACAAAGTGTTTGAAGGAAATCATTCTGACATTTTTTTTGAAAGATATCTCTTTTAACACTAGCTTTTTCTGAAGGGCAAATACCCTTCAAGATTTTTGTCTTCATCCCTTGCTTCCTCCTGGTGCCCTCTGTAAGGGCCATCTGAGCTCTGAAGTTACCCTTTGGACTTTTTAAAAAGGTCCAGTTTTTTCATCACTTTCCCCTTGCAAGGGCTCCTTGGCCTCCAAATTGCCCTTTGGGGAAGTTGAAAGGGTCATGTTTCCTGTCTAGGTTCCCCCCCGCAAGGGCACATACCCCTCAAGAATCCTGAAAATGACCCTTCAAAAAAGTGAATAAGTCCTCTTTCTTTGCCTGAGTGCCCTCTGGAAAGACACCTACCCTTCAAACTTTCTACAACAACCCTTCAACTTTTCCACTTGGTCTATTTTGTTGATGAAAATCCCTCTAAAGTAATTCACTTGCCTTTTGAAGCATCCAAGACCAAGTCAGGTTCTTCTGGGTTGTCAACTCATAAAGTTTTTTAATCAAGGCACTTTGTAAACCTGATTCCTTATTGATAGATCGATTCAGACTTCCTACAAGCTTCTACTTTAGGTTTCACATCGACTCTTGCTTATAAGATAAATGAGTAAAGCCATTTGGAAAACTTGATTTGGTCTAGCAAGACCAAATCAAGGTTTGCAAGTGGCTTTACTTATAAATTTTTACAATTAAAGTGGTCTACAAAACCCAAAATGCACTACGAAGACCCAATCAAGTTTGTCCAATATCTTGAATTATGAAGTTTTTACAAGTAAAGTTTCTTGGAAAACCCAATTTGGTCTATCAAGACCAAATCGGGTTTTGCAAGTAACTTAGCTTATAAACCTTTCACAAGTAAAGTCACCCGACAAACCTGAAATGCACTTGGTAAGTAAAAGAGGAAAACACTTAGTTTTTTCATGGGAAATGGTCTAAGAGAGAACATTTTGCATAAGGTAGCTAAGGGATGAACTAGCCAAAACATGGATTGAATGACTCTTGCAAGGAAAAAGTAGGGGGTGCCCAATTTTGGCCTACAGGACCGAAAATTGGTTAATAATAGCTTCAACAATGAAATTATTTAAGCCTGATGTTATTATCTAGGGGACATGAATGTAGATTTAATAGTCTAGAGATGTCTAATCAAGACATTATTTTGGTTTTACATAGAATGAGAGGTTCATTTAGGTGATTGACAACAAAATAGAAGAGTCATACTCATAGTAAGCATGTGGATGTGAGAGAATGGAAAATAAGAGGCATATATTTACACACAAGTCATGTATGTTGAAGGTAGGTCAAAATTGACATTTTCAAGTGTTTAATACCATATTTTAGTATATATAAATGCCCCGTTTTTATTCTAGTATTGAAATGAAATACAAACACTGGAGTAAAATGATAAAGTATGCCTGAGTCTGTACAACGCACTTTGTATTTCAGAGATGGCTCCAAATTTATAAGTTTTCTCCAAGAAAACCTATAATGAATGTATAGTAGTCAATGCCCACGTGTGAGATATAAAATTTAAAATTTAAATATTTTTAATATCAAAGGAGTACACTTGTAAGTGGGTGAAACCGTGTTACCCTATAACTTGTTGGAGATGATGCTTCCTTGTTGAAGCATTGTAGAATTGTGATCCCTTGATAAAGAACATGGAGATTTGGGGTGATTTTGCCCCAAAATTTTGTAAATATAAAATCTATTGGGTTTAGAAGATGAATTTCCCAACTCTTATGAATGTGGATTAATGCTAAGACCACTAATTATCACTAAACCTCAACTTCTCTAACTCAAATAACTAATTTAGATTTTATCTTGAACCTCAAAATGATAAGGTGGGAACCATATAATGAGTTTGATATGGGAAATGTCATGGCCATTAAGCATCACTAAACTTCAATGTACATTACCTCAAAAATCATATGTCAACTACTACATATGGTCTTATAGATTCAAGTTTACTCACTACTCAGTGTCATTGAATTGTGTTTTGAAATTAAAAAACTATAATAATGTTTAGTGCAAAAAATGTAATTGTGCATGAACAAGTATCATGCCTCACTAAATTTTTGCCAACTATAATTTTTCTTAGTGTATCTGTGCATTAACAAGCATCATGCTCCACTAATTGTTTCCAACTGAAATAGAGTGTTATGCATCTATATGCTAAATTTTGATAACATGTATCTCAAATGTATTCATATGTGAAAACATGTAAGGTTAGTTCCTTTAAATTATGTGTACCTAGATGATATATGAAATCAAGTGTATTTGAATTTGAATTATGTATCTCATGTCTCTGTAAAGTGACTACATATGCATGACATATTTCCTTAGAATATGTACCAATGAGTAAATATGTCACATATCTGAACCACTTTGAATCTATAAAATCTATAATTTTTACCTAAATTCTAATTTTTATATACATGGAGGATTGTGTCTCTATGACAATCCCACTAATGTGCCCCCCTTTTATGGTGAAAGATGTAGTCTGTAAGTCACTCATATCAAAATAAGAATTAACTTTATCATGTTATGTATAAAGATGTAATCATGTAAAATCATGTCAATATATGGGGAATATGTCATCACAATAGTGTATATGTCATCAAGGCATGTATGGAACATATGTAATGAAAGGCATATAAATGTCATGTCAAGATATATGTATTAATAAGACACAATTCTAACCATCATTAATGTAATAATTGAATAAGACTATGTAGTAAAGTGGTATATAATATGAATCATATCACCACACATAAAGGGGAGGTGTGTGATATGTATCATGCCACCCAAAAATTCAATAATCTTATCAAGCTCAAAAAGATCAACAAACAATCCTATATCAATACATGCATAAACATGCAATGTTAAACATAATGTCTAGGGACACATACAAGGGACATACAAAATGTCATAACAAACAAGATCAAGGGGCCACAAGCAACGGACATAAAAATGTTACAAACAAGGGATGTAAATAATGTCACACACACAAGACCAAGGGCCACACATAATAAATAATCAATAACGAGTCCATCATGCAAGAGTAACAACATCAATGAAGCATAAAACAAGTGAAAACTATTCTACACTATCTATGTATATCAATTTCACATCATAGTAAAGTAACATATCTATGTAGCACTATGTAATATATAAGTAACTATCAAATGTTTTATCAAAAATGTTTTAAACAATATATTAATCCAACATGATAAACTAAAGAGTAAAATTAAAATGTATAAAATATGTACTAAATCCAACAAGACTAATTTGGAACTTACTATTTATTGAAAGATGCTAATAAGGGAAAATAAAAAATATAAATTAAGTAATGGAATGAAACAAAGACTGTGTGATGATTTTGTGAATAAACAACATGCCTCCATTCAGATCTAGGATAAGGTTGTGTTATTTGACAAAGTCAGCTTACGTTGTCATCTATAGGGAGTTCCAACATCCAATAGGTTTTTTTTCCTTTGTGTAAATTTATATTAGTGCACCTTCACTTGAAGGTTTTATGTATGTGATCGGGTCAGTTTATCAACTATGAAATCTATTGTACACCTTCTTTTTCACTTAGAACCTAGCCCAATAGATAATGAAAGACAAATGCGATTAATGGGGGAAAAGGGGTAGTGGCTAAATTTGTACTTGACCTCAAAAACCCTTATGTTGATCATTGCATACATACCAATACTTCAAACAAAGTTTGAACTCCATGTAGTTCTCCCATGCTATGATGGTGTGTGTGAAATACATATGTAATGCTATATGATGGTGTAATCCTGATATAATTATGTGCTTCAAAAATGACTTATGACCTTGGAGGTGTACTCAGACTTAGTTCAGGGATACTAGGGCTATGTGGACTTAGAATTGGAAAGAATAGGTGCTTTCCTCTCAATGTAAAGTTAGAATAAATCTAGTATTTTCAATATACAATCCTTTCGCAAACTACTAAACAAATGAATGAAAAATACGATTTTATAGTGGTCTTTTGGGAAATTCCTTAGATTGGACTTATGAAACATGTAAGACAAATTGTTAGGCGAATTTAAATTTAAACAATTATCCATTGTTTGGCAGTAGGAAACTTATGGATTCATACACTATCAGTGAACAGGACAGTCCTGAAGGAACAACCTTATTCGAGAAGTAGAGATATCTAAACTAGAAGTGTGAATTAGTCAAAGGATGAAATTAATATGTTTGGATTGAGGAATAAAGATATAAAGTATCATAATTTCTTAAGGGTAAGGATTGTCCACATAAAATTAGATGAATAATGGTTTAAAACATGAAATTAAGCACGAGCTAAATGTGTATAAAAAGATGGTCACAATTTCATTGTTTTAGAATTAAATGTTATTTTTTAGTGACTGTTGTTGACACAAAAGATTGCACCCTTGGTAGGAGGTTGAGCTCCTGCCTTCTTCACGCAACAATGGAAACTCCCCTCTCGCCTGTGGGACCGGCGAAGCTGGAGGAGAGAGTCTCTAGATGAGGGCTAGCTCCCTCTGATGTATCTTTTAGGCCCTGGTTTCTCCTACTACTAACAAACAAAATGAAAAAAGGGGGGGATGAAAAGAGAGAGAGAGAGAGATGCTGAAAACAAAGCCTAAGCCTAAAAAGGTAAAAGGTGATACACCAGAAAATGTGACCCACCCAGCTTGAACATACACTATTCACCAAAAGGAGCACCTATACACTTCATCTGAAGTGGGAAAACCTTATGCATCAGTGGGTCAGGGGTTCATGGAGATATAGGGAGGAAATAACTACTAGAGGCGTCCTGAGACACACTGCAACAACCTATCCACTTCACCTATGCTCCTCTAGGGACACTTCTGACAAACCTGTAAAAGGAAACTCACAAATTGCACCAAACATGCTGAAATCATTTTGCAAAAGCATTAAGAAAATGACTTAACATAGAATCAAATGCATAGACACATACTAAAGATGCAAAATTCAGAGTGGAGGTAAAAATGCTATGTTTCGATTCAAGGTAAAATTTTGGCAGAGCTCTGCCTTACAAGCCTGAGAGATTTTGGGCAGAGTTTTGCCTTAAGGTTGAGAATGGATCCCTTCTCAAAAGAAAAGTTTACAATATATAGGAAGAGGAAGAGAACTTGGCGCTTCCTGGGAAATATTTTGGCACTCTTTTCTACAAGTGGCCCATGTGCATTCTGAACCTTGGGAAGAGGAAACCACTATTACTGATGTCATTCTTCAAAAAAGGCCTACTGGAACCATGCTTGTACAATCACCAAAATTGACTTTGACATTCAAGCATTAATGTAAGAACATGGTCGTGTCTCTTTTCTACAAACAGACTGTAGTTTGTCCCCTCATCAATGCCAACTGTAGAAAATAGGTCGCGCCGCTCATCTGCAATAACTCACCTTCCCTTTGCCACTTGAATGCTTTGTCTTTTCTACGCCTTATCCTCTTCCTACTCTTTCAGCCCTTGGGGGTGATCTTCTGGTGGGTCACTGCATTCCTTGGGTTCTTTTCATGATTTAGCGCTTAGACAATTCAAAACAAATGGCTACTTCACTATGTTAAATTTGACATTCACGCGGCTATCACCCAACGGCTAGTTTGTCTGCTTAAATTTGATAGCTTTCAGGATGTCATCATCCTCAGAAAAAGTCATCGGGTCTCTTCTATGGCTTTTTTGCTTTCCAAGCTTTTGTTTCAGGCTTTTTTCTTGTGGACAAAAGTCTGCAGGAATTGGCTGCTCTTTGTCCTTTTCTTTAGGCTCTTTGAAACTCTCTACCCTCTGTAAGGGATTTTGAACCCATCGCTGCCCTCCGACTGTAGGGTACACCCTTGAACCAAGCTGTTGAACCAACCCATTAAACCAAATTTGGTTCAATGGTTCAATCGGTTCAACGATTCAACCACTGCGCGTTGAGCCCATTGAACCAAGCCTTTGACTGATTCATTGAACCTCCTTGTTAAACCAAAGTGATTGAACCAAAGCGTTGAACTTAAGCATTGAACCAAATGATTGAACCATTCTATTGAACTTAAGCATTGAACCAAACGATTGAACCAATCCGTTGAATCGGTTTAACGATTCAAAGCTGTGCACCGATGAACCAAAATGCATTGAACTTTAACCGTTGAACCAAGGCATTAAACTTTGCCGATGAACTTTACACATTGAACCTGCATTGAACCAAATCCGCTGAACCAAAGGCATTGAACCAAGCCTGGAAAATGAAGTGATGGACTTGAAGTGATGAACCAGGCTTTGAAATGGAGCGATTAAACTGCCGATTGAACCAAGGCTCGAACCAAGGCCGATTTAACCAACCAATTAAACCAGGCATTGAACCAAGGCATTAAACTGGGTTCAATGGTTCAATGATGCCAACCTTCTTCATGATTTTTTCTCAGACAAGAGCCCGATGAAGTCTTGCAAAAAACTCAGCACTCTCTGAATCGATCCTTCATGTGCCAAAAGAATAACCTGCTGAGTCGGTAGAAATCCAAGACCTACAGAGTCCATAGATTTAGACAGATTCATGTAAAATCAGACAATGAAATGGCCTAGAATAGAATGGATAAAAGGGGACCAATTTTTGGCCTATTGGGCAAAAAATGGTCAACAATTTGGCGACTCCCAAGGGAAGCATGCTTGCTATGCTTAAAGACTAGTTGCCTTGCAGTCCATTGGGCACGGAGTCAGATGTAGCTTGAACAAAGGTTAGCAACAGCCCCAAAAGATCCAAGAATCAAACATGAAGCCTTTTACCCCACATGCAAAGGGAAACACACAAGGCTAAAAACACTACCTATGCAAACTGCACTTAGGGAAAGCAGGAAAAGAAATTGAAAACAACTACTATATACAACTAACTAGGAATGTTTGCCTGCCTCCTGGATCAAAGAGAAAACTTTTTAAGTCCCCTTCCTGGCAAGAAGACTTATGGTGCGAAGAAATTAGCTGAATGAAAAAGAGAGTTGGTGACCTGCTCCTCTTGCCTATCACCTGGATTGGCTTATTTTTGAGTGGATCAAAATCGAACATGCCTCTAACATATATGTACTCTGCTTGTCCTTGGAAGCTTGTTGAATGCTAGTCCCTCATACTGGTGCTCTTCACCAAGAAATTAGTGGCTACTGGCTTATCACCGTTAGCCCTTTGACATGTATAGCTCCCTTGCGGTGCATCATGGTCTGACTTATTTCCTTTTGCTTCATTGAAGACCCTGTCAGACTCATCTTCTGCTTCCTTTTGGCCTGATTGAAGAAGGGTGATTGTTGTGATGTCTGAAATGGACTCACAAAATGATTGCTCATCCCATAGAACATCACCTCTCTATTCAAAGCTTTCTTCTTTAAGGCTTTCCTCAAGGAAGACATACCTCTCCTTTTCCTCCTCGATGATCAGGATCTCTAGATGATCAAAGGTATCCTCCTAATCCTCCTCCAACTCAGGCTCCTCAGTGTAGTCATCCTCATCATCAAAACATCAAGGAAGTTCATCGAATAAAGGGGAAAAGAGCTCACCATGCTTTTGTTCCTCCTCATATTGCTGGAACATCTACATATATGTAAGACCCGCGTCTTCTCCATTGCTGATGAGGTCTTCACAAGGAGCCTCCATGATGATTCCACCTTTGTTGTCGCTCATGATATCCCCTTGGGAAACTGTAGCTTGGATCTTCTGTTCCTCACTCGCCTCCTGCAAAACAGGTTCCTCCTTTAGAAGGGATGAAGTGGGAAGCTGATGATTGAACTTGTGTGGAAGAGGAGGCAGTCCTTAATCTAGAATCAAATGATTCTCCTCTTTCCACTTGGTCAGCACTTCATCAATATCAGGTGTGGCCTGATATCTCTCTTAGAAATGTGTAGGTGGGGTGTGTTCAGACATAGAATGTGTCGTTGGGTCTAAACCATCCATCACACACTGGCTGAGGAATCTCTCTCTGGATTCCAACTCTGCAATTCTCCTGGCTAGATCCTCCTAGAAGAGCCTTTCTTGGAGATCATAAGAATTATGGGTAGGAGCAGCTTCATCTTCTTCAAGGTTTTGATAAAAACCTTGCTTCTCCTCCTTCTTGCCCCATGATTCTACTATTTTCCCCCAGTTCAAGATCTCAAAATTGGAATTTTGCTCCTGTGAATAGGTAGCAACTCTATTTTCTCCAATGTCCTAGGGCTCCTCCATAAGGTCTGAAGGTTCTATCTCTCTTTCAAGAAGCAGTCTCATCCTAGCCTCTAAATCTTCAATTTGCTTGGCTAGATTATCTTGAAAGAGTCTTTCTTGGAGGTCACTAGATCATCCTCTTCAAGGCTCTAGGCTGGTTCTTGGCATTCCTTCCTCCAACTTGGAATTTGCACATTGTGTTGAAGGACTTGGGGAGGTTGAGGAATGCTAGGAAGAAACTGTTGATGTACCAGAAGAGTCTCTTAAAGGGGAATGTGTTGGCTCGTGGTATTCCCCCCAATGGAAGATTCACAATATAAGGAATTGAGAAGATTGATCTCCATGGGGGTTTGCTCTAGTTCCCTTTGATGCTGGAAAGCCAGGTGCACGGGATTGAGAGCAAATGCATTAGATGAGCTGGAGTGGGCGAGTGCTATCTGATAGAAAGGATTTGGTGTACAAGAGGGGGATTTCTTCAGAATAGGAGGGGGCACATAAGGCTAGCTATTGTGAATAAATGGATTTCTCCATTTTGCTACCTCCTCCTCCATGGATTTCAAGGCTTGTGCTTGCCTAAACAAACACTCCTCTTTATACATCAGCTCCTGCTGATATTCGTACTGCTCCTCTAGTTTGTCAATCTCCATCGTCTGCTTTTCAAACTCCAGGGCTACTTCCCTTATCATTGAAGGGCAACTAGGAGGGCTGCTTGAGGTGATTGCATAAATATCTAGAGCTTGATCAAAGTTATAGGAAGGAACACAAGGTCCATGATTTTGTGCAGAGGGATTATACATACAAAAAGTGATTTTTGATGCCACCAGGCTGCTTAACCAGCATATTCAACTCAGAGTCGCCATTGGTGTTGATGCAAAAGCCTCTGAAGGCTGGTTGGTTGAAGAACACACTAAAAATTCTTCAACTCTTAGGACACAACTTGTCTTAGTTGGTCCCACCAGGCATGCCAAAAACCATTGACGAAAAAGATTGCACCCTTTGCAGGAGGCCGAGCTCATGCCTTCTTCACACAACAATGGAAACTCCCCTCTCACCTGTGGGACCGATGAAGCTGGAGGGGAGAGTCTCTAGATGAGGTCTAGCTCCCTCTAAGGTATCTTTTAGGCCCTGGTTTCTCCTACTGCTAACAAACAAAATGAAAAAAAGGGGGGATGAAAAGAGAGAGAGAGATGCTGAAAACAAAGCCTAAGCCTAAAAAGGTAAAAGGTGATACACCAAATAATGTGACCCACCTAGCCTGAACATACACTATTCACCAAAAGGAGCACCTATACACTTCATCTGAAGTGAGAAAACCTTCTGCATTAGTGGGTCAGGGATCTGTGGAGATACAGGGAGGAAATAACTACTAGAGGCATCCTAAGACACACCGCAACAACCTATCCACTTCACCTATTCTCCTCTAGGGACACTTTTGATAGACATGTAAAAGGAAACTCACAAATTACACCAGACATGCTGAAATCATTCTACAAAAGTATTAAGAAAATGACTTAACATAGAATCAAATGCATAAACACATACTAGAGATGCAAAACTCAGAGTGGAGGTAAAAATGCTATGTTTTGATTCAAGGTAAAATTCTGGTAGAGCTCTGCCTTACAAGCCTGAGAGATTTTTGGGCAGAGTTTCGCCTTAAGGCTGAGAGTGGATCCCTTCTCAAAAGAGAAGTTTACAATATATAGGAAGAGGAAGAGAACTTAGCGCTTCTTGGGAAAGATTTTGGCACTCTTTTCTGCAAGTGGCCCATGTGCATTCTGAACCTTGGGAAGAGGAAACCACTATTACTGATGTCATTCTTCAGAAAAGGCCTGCTGGAACCATGCTTATACAATTGCCAAAATTGACTTTGACATTCAAGCATTAATGTAAGAATATGGCCATGCCTCTTTTCTACAAATAGACTACAGTTTATCCCCTCATCAGTGCTAACTGTAGAAAACAGGTCGCGCCACTCATCTGCAATAACTCACCTTCCCTTCGCCACTTGAATGCTTTGTCTTTTCTGCTCCTTGTCCTCTTTTTTCTCTTTCAGCCCTCAGGGGTGATCTTCTGGTGGGTTACTGCATTCCTTGGGTTCTTTTCATGATTTGGCGCTTAGACAGTTCAAAATAAATGGCTATTTCACTGCGTTAAATTTGACGTTCATGCGGCCATCGCCCAACGGCTAGTTTGTCTTCTTAGATTTGACGGCTTTCAAGATGTCATCATCCTCAGCAAAAGTCATCGGGTCTCTTCTGTGGCTTTTCTGCTTTGCAGGCTTTTATTTCAGGTTTTTTTCCCATAGACAAAAGTCTGCAGGAATTGGCCGCTCTTTGTCCTTTTCTTTGGGCTCTTTAAAACTCTCTACCCTCCAAAAGGGCTTTCAGATCTTGAACTACCCTTTGCAAGGGCTTTTGAACCCATCTCTACCCTCTGGCTATAGGCACACCCTTGAACCAAGCCGTTGAACCAACCCATTGAACTAAAATTGGTTCAACAGTTCAATCAGTTCAACGGTTTAACCACTGCACGCCGAGCCCATTGAACCAAGCCTTTGAACTGATTCGTTGAACCTCTTTGTTGAATCGAAGTGATTGAACCAAAGTGTTGAACTTAAGCATTGAACCAAACGATTGAACCAATCCATTAAACCGGTTCAACAATTCAAAGCTGCGCGCCAATGAACTAAAATGCATTGAACTTTAACCGTTGAACCAAGGCCTTGAACTTTGTCGATGAACTTTAAACATTGAACCTGCGTTGAACCAAAGCCGCTGAACCAAAGGCATTGAACCAAGCCTGGAAAATGGAGTGATTGACTTGAAGCGATGAACCAAGGCTCGAACCAAGGCTGATTTAACCAAGCGATTGAACCAGGCATTGAACTGGGTTTAATGGTTCAACGATGCCAACCTTATTCATGATTTTTCCTTAGACAAGAGCCCGAAGAAGTCTTGGAAAAAACTTAGCACTCTCTAAACCAATCCTTCATGTGCCAAAAGACTAACCTACTGAGTCTGTAGAAATCCAAGACCTGCAGAGTCCGTAGATTTTGATAGATTCATGCAAAATCAGAAAATGAAATGGCCTAGAATAGTAGGGATAAAAGGGGACCAATTTTTGGCCTGTTGGGAAAAAAATGGTCAATGACTATATTTTCCCCTTTTTATTTTGGTAATGCAACAAAGCAAAAATAATATAGTAAAATAAAAATAATTATATTTGAGCTTACATGTGTTAATTAGATTTGGATGTAGACCACACGTTGAATTATGCTTCATACAAATTTACATTGAAATATGTATAAATCAATCCTTACTTAGAATGGAAATCTAAAAATAAAGACAATAAACTTATAGATCAAGTAACTAGGAATGAATACACCTGCTTGGGTATGAAAATCATTGTGTTTTCTAGTGCAAAACTGGTGACTAGAGAGGGTAGGACCCTTGAATATTTATCTTTATTGAAAAAATTGGATTGGAATGTGCATGCCTCAATACTCATTGGTAAGATCATGTGTTTTTAATAACTCAAGATGTGTTTGACTCCATCATCACATAATTCAAGGTAGTATAATAGCTTATAATCCATGCATGAATTTTAATAAATTATTATTGTGCAAAACTAGTGAAAAAAGGGTGAATCAACTATTACAAATGAAATAAGATTAATTTATGGTGCAAAACTATTGCAAAATAGTACGATCTAAGTCTAGTGTATACAACATAGAGAATAACATGGATTATCATTCGTTATGTAGAATTGGTATAAAAATTGAGTAAAAAACTGATCATGTGTTACACACATGCCCCCAATATGATATTTGAGTATATTGGTTCTGATAACTAAGTAATACCAACTGAAATTTTGAGTATGACTATTAATATTGTGGAATATATATCATGCACGATGCCCCAATTTGAATACAAATATGAGATAATCATGTGTAAAAATTTGAAACCTATTTTTGACTAATAGTAAAAATTGTTTTATAGATTGAGTATAATTCTTAGATTTCTAAAAATAACTACAACCTACATTGTTGTCCAAATGGCATGATTTTGTTTGAGTATGATTTCTAGGTAAAAATTGAGTATGAATTATGATCAACAGAGAAAATACTATCTTTTTTTGTCTGTGTAGTGAACTATTTCAACTTAGTCTCTAGACAAAGCCATGTGTATGCCACCTCTTTTGAGGTGAGTTTTGCTTACATTATTTTGAATCTTGTGCATGTAGATAACATGTTGCTCTATTGTTTAAGAATCTTCATGTGTGTTTTTTGGATAAATCAACTTTGAGCCTTGCTTATCATTTATGAATCTGTGATTGCCATCAATACCATCATGAATAAATGAATTATGTTTTCCTCAAAATCAAATGTAAGATAATACTATAGCATATCAACTGCATCTTCTATTTCATGCAACCATTTTTGACCCAATGTATCATTTATTTGATTTCCAATTTGCATAATAAAATTTAGTGTCCACAAATTTAGGACCAAATGCAACTAGTATTGTAATATGTCCTAATGAAGATTGGAAATATATAACTTTATGAAATTCATCTTGATCATGACTTATGTGATGAATAAATGCAAGTGTACATACATTTGGCTATGTGTTCTCATCTATTTACATGTGGTGTCTATATTCATTCATAATAAAAACTTGAATAGTCAAGGGACTCCTTCTGGAATACTTGTAATTTTTGCATATTCGACCCTGCCTTTTAGCCCTAGTAGGTTGTAGTATGTGATGCATAATTTGAATAGTGGCTTTATCCTTATATTTCTAAATTTTTTGTTGTAATGTTGAACAAGTATTATTAGCATGCCCTATTATTATATGAAAATGAAAAAAAGGGTTATCCCTCTTGATTTGATAATTTGATAGTAGATATATACCTTAGTATTGGCAAAACAATTAATTCTTTGTCAAGTAACATCTATAACATAACTTGTGATCTACCCTATGCACTATTAGCTTGGATTATAATAACTGGTTCTATATCCATGATCTCTACATTATTTATCGAATATGTAAATGGTGAGTTGTTCATACTTGTATTGCATATATATATATATACACACACATATGTATTTTTATACATATGTATATATATATATATATATGTGTGTGTGTATATATATATATATATATATATATATATATATATCCTCCTACTCTCTAGTAATGTTAGATTTGAAAAATATATTAGTTCTTGGTACACCTGATAAAATAGTATTTTATCTAATATATATATTTCAATGGATATTATTTCCTTTATCAACATCCAGAATCACTATTTTCCTTTATTTGTGTTCACCTGAGTGATTGCCTTTAAAGCATCTCTATATTCACCTGAGCCAGCGGTGTAAAATTAAAATAACATAAATAATCATCAATACTCATTTGCATTGCATTTGTATCATCATCATAAATAACATCATAATCATCATCAATACCTTTTATAGATATGAAATTGGGATCTTCTAATTTTATTAATAATGTTAATTCATGTACATATTCCTCTTGTTCTACCTTTTTAGGTAAATGTTGTTGTTTTGAGACATCTATAGATTGCAACTTTTGATCATTTTACTAGATTCACCAACATGATATGTATCTATTTTATCTACATGTATGATCTCTAGTGGTAGCACTATAGTAGATTGAGGTGCTTCTAATTGTGATTGATTCTCAATAGTAAATTATGCAATCTTACAATATAGGAATGGTTGATTATCATTAGGGCATACATATAAGTATCCATCATGTACAAATTTGACACATTGATATAAATTAGAAGGTACAACTTCCATTGCATGTATCCATGGTCTACCCTATAGTAAATTATAGTTCAAATGATTAAGCATTACTTGAAACCAAATAGATAATATTTTGGGCCCAACTTTGATATCCAAAGTGATAGAACCCAAAGCTTGGTGAGGCACATCATAAAAGCCTTTTATTTTCATGTATGCATTTTGAATAGAATCCATATTCACCCATTGTCTATAAGAATGTAAGATTACAAGTATTCAATATTGAACCATTATCTATCAAAACCCTTTTTAATGATTTAATTTTTATTTGAACTTGTATAAACAAAAAAAGATTCTAATCGATAGTAGATTGAGTTGGTAAATATTAATTTCTAAAAGATATAATATCCTCAATATCCTTTAAAATATTTAAACAAATGTAAAATAAGAAGACTCTATGTCACAAGGCATAGGTGTTTGATTCAATGCTTGATATAAAATATCCTTGAAAATAGTAGCTTTATGAAGTAATTCCAACATATAAATCTCAGTTGGTGTATTCCTTAAATGATCAATAATATCATATCCTTTATATTGATTAACTAATCTCATTGGATTGGGTTGGGGATGGGGAGGGAGTGCTTAAGTTTGTTCCTCTTGTATTATTAGGAGTTTGCATGTTGGATTCACATCGAGTACACCAATATGTTATATCAAAATTGACATTTTATACAAGGTGCTAATCTAATTATGATAAACTGTTGAGTAAAACCAGAATGCATAAAATATGTAATAAATCACATAAGACTTATTTTGAACTTGATACTTATGGATATATGTTAAAAAGGGAAATACTAAATACAAATGAATTAACTAGCATTCGTATCTAATGTACTACAAAATAGACTATGTGATTTATTATGTGATGGTGTTGTGAATTATGAACATAACTTCATTTGGATATGGACAAGGTTGTGTTATTCTGATAAGGTCAGCCTATGTTGTTATCTATAAGGAGTGCCAGTGTCTAGTAGGGTTTTATCCTTTTGCGTAAATTTATATCAGTGCATTTTTACATGTAAATCTTGTCTGTGTGATTGGGTCATTTGATTCACTACAAAAATCACTATGTACCTTCTTCTTCACTCGTAACCTTAGCTTAATAGATAATGATGGACAAATGTGATGAATGGGAAAAAATGGGTTGGTGGTTGAAGTTGTGATTTGTTGACGTAGTGGATTGCACCCAGGGGCAGGACACCTAGCTCTCGCCTTTCCACATGCAACAATGGAAACTCCCCTCTCGCCTGTGGGACCGACGAAGCTGGAGGGGAGAGTTTCTAGATAAGGGCTAGCTCCCTCTAATGTATATTTTAGGCCTTGGTTTCTCCTACTTCTAACAAATAAATTTAAAAAAGGGGGGATGAAAAGGGAGAGAGAGATGCTAAAAATAGAACCTCAGCCTAAAAATGAAAAGGTGATACACTAGAAAACGATGACCCACCTAGCCCGAATATACACTTTTCACCAAGAAGAAGTGCCCATACACTTCATCTGATGTGGGAAAACTCTTCTATGTCAGTGAGTCAGGGGTCTATGGAGATACAGAGAGGAAGGAACTATCAAAGGTGTTCTGAGATACACTTTGACAACCTATTCACATGCGCCTATATTCTTGCTGTAGACACTCCTGACAGACCTGCAAAAAAGAAACTCACAATGCACTAGACATGCTGGAGTCATTATGTGAAAAGCATCAAAGACAATGACTTAACACAAAAGAAAATAGAGACATGCGTGAGTGCAAGTCCAGATGGAGTTAAAAATGCTAAGTCTTGATTGAAGGTAAAATCTGGCAGAGCTCTGCCTTACAAGCTCGAAAGATTTTTGGGCAGAGTTTTGCCTTAAGGCTGAGAGAACGGATCTTTTCTCAAAAGAGAATCTTACAATATATATAAGAAGAAAGGGGGCCTTTTGGCGCCCCTTTTTTTAAAAAATGACCCATGTGCCTTTCGATCATTGGGAAGAGCAAGCCGCTTAAACATCATATGAGAATTTATGGGCCGTGCCATTTGTCATCAAACAAGACCACTCCTTCAAGGTGATTATGCAGCTTGTTTGCTCATTAATGAAAAATGAAGAAATTGGGTCACATCGTTAGCTGTTTGTGCCTCTTGATGATCAAATCACAGACACTATATCACCTGCTGGAGTAACTGCTTGAGTTGATGCCTTCTTTCGCCACTTGGATGGCTTTGTCCATTTCTACACTTTGTTATTCTTCCTTGCTTTGTCTCCTGCTCCTTCAGCCCTCAGGGGTTATCTTTTGATGGGTCACTATGTTCCTTGGGATCCTCTTATTTTCTTTAGCCATTTTCTATTGATTTTCAAATAAGTGACACATGGCACATTTTGCTGTGAAACAGGCAGGACACGTGTCAGCATCCACTTGACTCATGGAAGCTTTAGGCACCCTTTAAAGGTCTTATAGAAGAGGACATGTGTCAGCTTCCACTCTCTTTAGCAATTTGTCAGGGCCCACCACAGTTCTTGTGGGACAAACGAGAGGGACTGTGGGTGTTGACACTTGTCAGCTTCCATCGAGCCTTGTAGGGGACACATGGCACGTTTTGCTGCTCCTAAAAAAGGCATGTCAAAGCCTTCCATGGTTGCCACTTGGTACCTTCCGTGCTCTAGATTTCCTTTCGTAAAATTTGACATTCGCGGGCCCATCACAGTTTGAAAACCAATGGCTAGTCTATCTTCTTAAAGTTGATGGCTTCTGGGACGTCACCGTCCTTGGCAAATTCCTTCAAGCCTTTTCCTTTGGCTTTTTGCTTCAGCCTTTTTCCCTGTGGGCTTTTTGTGCAGACCCTTTTTTCCTTCAGACAATTTTTCTGCAGACAAAAAGTTTGTGAGAATTGTCTCGGTTGCTTTGATTTCTTCAACATTTTCCATGGGTCCTTTTCTTTGGAATTTTCTCAGATTTTTTCTCTCCCGCAGCCTCCCCAAAATTCTTCAGACTTTTTGTCCGAAGGAATTCCTTCGGACAAAAAGTCTGAAGGATTTCTTCCTTGCCTCTGCCGATTGCCTTCAAAAAAGTGCCCTTTGGGAAAGTTAAAAATGACCCTTCCAAAGGGCATTTTCTTTGCCTTAGAAAATTTATGAAAGAACTTACCTTCGCAGCTTTCTTTGTGGCCTCTTTGAAGTGCTCCCTACCCTCCGTAAGGGCTCCTGAACCTGTAACTTCCCTCTGCAGGGGCACTTGTCCTTCGGGAGGCTCAAACCTTTCATGTTGAATCTCTCCTTTGAACCAACCGTTGAACCAATCCATTGAACTGGTTCAACGATTCAAACAATTGTTGAACCAAGGCATTGAACCATTTGATTGAACCTATCGATGAACTTTAAAATTGAACCAAGGCATTGAACCAAGCCGATGAACCGTTTGATTGAACCAAAGTGATGAACTTGCCGATTGAACCAAGGCTTTGAACTAAAGCGATGAACTTGCAGTTGAACCGAAGCATTGAACCAAGGCATTGAACCGAAGCATTGAACCAGTTCAATGGTTCAACGGTTCAAAGATGCCAACTTTCCTTGTGAATTTCTTCAGACAAGAGTTCGAAGAAGCTTTGTAAAACTTTGCACTCTTTGAACTAGTTCCTCATCTGAAAGACTACACTTGCAGAGTTCATAGAAACTGCGAAACTTGTGCCAAATCAAAAATATACTAGCTCAGAACAATAAGAAAAGGAGGGGGACGATTTTTTGGCCTGTTGGGAAAAAAATGATCAACATGCTTAACCTAAATAACCCCTATGTTGAGTGCTACCTACATACCAATAGTCTAAATAGGGATCAAAATCCATGTAGTTCTCCCATGTTATGGTGGTGTGTGTGAAATACTAGTGTAATGTTATATGATAGTGAAATCTTAGTGTAATTATGTGATTTAACATTGATCTATGACCTTGGAGGTGTATTTAGATTTAGATCAGGACTACTAGGGCAATGTGGAATTGAAAATAGGAAGAAATTTCCTCTCAATGTGCGGTTATAAATATGGTATTTACAATATAAAAGCCTCTTGGCAACTAGTTAACAAATGAATGAAAATATGCTTTTATAGTGGTCTTTTGGGAAATTACTTGGATGCGACTTGTGAAATATGTGAGATGACCCATTAGGTTAATTTGAATTTGAGCAATTAATTATTGTTTGGTGGGAAGATGAAACTATTATAACCAAACACAATCAACAAGTGGGATAGTCCTGAAGGAGTGGCTTGTCTAAGAAGTAGAGATAGCTAAATTCAAAGTGTGAATAAGTCAAGGGATGAGCCTAGGATGTTTGGAATGAAGAATAGGGATATAAAGTATCAAAATTGTTTAAAGGTAAGTATCTTCCACATAGAAGTTAAGGAATATCAGTTTAAAACTATGTAACTGAGCATGAGCTAAGTACATATAAAAGGATGGTCACAAATACGTTGTTTTAACATCAAATGTTAATTTTAGTGACTACAACAAGACATGTGTAAGAAATATATGTATCTCAACATGGTAAAAGGTCATATAAATATATAACTTGAGATAATGTGACTATGGAATAATATGCCCCAACATTTTCATGGCCGTTGGTTATATGTTAGTCTAACATCTACGTGTTCATGTATGATCTATATGTCTTACATCACACTCATATACCTTAAAATGAATGTATGTATATAAAAAAATATGTTATCTACCAAACATGTCATAAATAACTTGTGTAAATAGTGAAATTAGCTATCATGTCATGCTTAGGTCCCAATTTTTGATTTTTTGAAATATTTGATTTTTTTTTTTGTATTTTTTAATATTTGAAAGTTTTGACATACATTGATATAGTAAATCAAGGGTAAATATTAAGGATTAAAAAATAGAAGAATGAGAGGGATCTAAACAATTTACAACATGTCTCAACACATGGTGCATACTCCTTGTAATAACATGGCAATGTGGATGAAGTGAAAACTTGTAACATGCCCCCATTTTATATGTGAATCACAACAATGTATCTCAATAACATATGTGGAAACAAACATTTGATTCATGTATTTGAATATGGAGAATTTGAATGCTGAGCGCGAGCGTGCGCGAGCGCAAACCCAAATTCTGAACCAGGTAGCCGTTGATCCGGTGGCTGGTGTGGCCGCGGCTTATGCTACGAAAGGGACTCCACCTGTGAATGGGGAAAGGATCCTGATTGCCCATTCTTCTGCGGAAGGGAGTTATTTTCCAGCTACGAATATAGCAAAAGGATCCCCTGTTATTGGTTCTGTCCCTGGTTCAAAGGGAAGAACTTATGCGGATGTGGCTGCTTTTGAAGCTGAAATAAATGATGCAAAACATCAAGCTTCTGTTGGGAGGTTGTGCGTTTCACCAGTAAGTGCTTTAAATCCTGTTAGGGTAAATCTAGATCCTGATACAGTTGAAGCAATCTTTAATCAGGTAGAATATTTTTCAGAGTATGGGGCTATTTTTCAATTTCGTGGCTTCTGGCCCTCTCTTGTAGATCTACATGGATGGATCTCCAATACCTGGCTGCCACTGATTGATGGAAATGTGGAAATATACCCATGTTTTAAAGGGTTTTTTTTAGCTTTATTCCAAAACTCTAAGGACAGGAGGACTATTCTGTCCAACAGTAATTTTTTATGGCAGGGTAAATACCCTCTTATGGCCAAACCATGGCATATGGATTTCAATCCTCTCACGGAAACCTTCAACAAGATCCTTGTCTGGGTTCGGCTCCCTAATTTACCAATACATCTATGGCATGAATCGGTGTATAAAACCATCGGAAATGTTATAGGGGAGTTTTTATTTGAGGATGAAGAAACTAAGAAGTTTTACCAAACGACCTGTGCACGCCTGATGGTTGAGGTGGATGTTTTTAAGGGCCTTCCTGAGGCGATTTGTCTGGACTCCCCTAGGGGTTTTTGGACGCAAATGTTAGATTTTGAAGGTTTACCTTTTTGATGCAGAAAATGTCACCTGACGGGGCACGTTGCAGCTCGGTGTACTGCAGGGAAATCCAAATCTAGAAGATCACCTTCTTGGTGGTCTGAAGCTGATCATGAACATTATTTTGCTAAACAACCCAAGGAAGATGTGACTGATTCAGGGACTGAGAATGAAAAGAGCATCCATTCTGAATCGTCAGATCGGGAGACTCTGCTGGAGACTGATCCTGTTGAAGGTACTGTGGAGATTGGATTATGTGATCTCTCTGAACCAATTATTGAGGAGGTGGTGGTCCCTCCACCTGTTTTGAAGGATTCTCCTAGGAGCCAGAAGTTGGCTAGTTCTCGAAAGGATTTTGTTGAGGCATCGATGCCCCCTGGACTTCATGGATCATGGCCTTCTGAGGACTGGGTTGCTGAGGCAGCTAAGGTAGAGGATGGTTGGACAGCAGTTAAGAGGAAGAAGTCTAAGCCTTTGGTCCCCCCTCTAGATATGAAACTTCAGTCTTGTAATAAAAATAATAATAGTTTGTCCAGCTCTTGACTACTGTTTTTAGATTCCTGGTTAATATGGTCTTGCTTTTGCCGGTTCCAGGCTATTTTGTACCTGGTTGTGCTTAAAGTTTATCTCTCTTCTGATGTATAGGGTTTCGGGGCCCCTTCAAAACCTATTTTTACCTTAATCTAAAACATATGTGGAAATAAGAATATGCATGCCCTTGGTGGGAAAGAATCTAGTGTGCTCATGTAATGCATGGATATAAATGAATGTGATTGTGAAAGCTCAATGTAATCCATAGCATGTATAGATAGTCAATATGCAAAAGTGAGACAATAGTATGCCACAAGGAATGTGTACTAAGATCATTATAGGATAGGTATAAAAAATGTCTAGATCAAGATAATAATAAAGAAGCAAGGGCCAAATGAAGATAAATCCCTTTTTCAAAACCATGTGATAATAGAAGAATATATTAAATAAGTAACCAAGAAAACATCCAAGGGGCTATATACGATAGATTATATTAAATCTAACCAATGATTTGAGTAACATGATGTTCCCATGATTTTATTGTATAAAATATGTAATCTCATGTTGAATTTTGTGTTAAACCTCCAATTGGAATGGGATGTTGATTTTTAGGTCCTGTATCATCTTTTGAGGAAATAGTTTTTGCATTCTTTTTCTGATATGAAGAAGCTTCCTCTCTTAGAATGGTAATGGTTGCACATTCATTATCAAATGTAATATATTCATGATTATTACCAGGTGTGGCACTAATTTTTATTATCCATGATAATCCTAGTGTTACATTGTGTTGATCTGAAGTAGGGTCAATATGGAATATAAAGGAGCATGTTTTGAGACCATGTGTTATTGGCAACTTTATCGATCCAATGCATCACTAAGGTTGAGTTATCTTGTTCAAATGTTGAATATCATATCTGAGATATTCGATAAATGTCATGCTACCTGCATTTATTTTGTAAAAATGTAAAAAATAATAATCTCAACATTGGTACATTTCATGGCATTTATGTAAGTGTTAAGAATCATAGGGTCTATGTATGAGGAATGATTTTTGGTTGTCTCCTTTGAAACCATGATTTTGACATTAACCTTTTGGGATTATATTGGTTTTAAAATTCCTCTTTAAGAAACCATTAATTAAGGATGCTTTCTTTCTTAGGCTGCACTTCTTATTACAACTCTTCTTTTTGTACCTTATCTTGTTCCTCCTGTGCCTATTGTAATCTCTCCTTTCCAAATTGTTCCCTTTCTAACCTTTCCATTTATAAATATTTGTTTTGTAATTGTCATTTATGCATCATTTATTTTTCCAAGTGTTATTTTTATAATCTTTCCTTTTCAAATTGTTCACTGTCTAACCTTCCCTTTCCTAATTTTGTCTTTTGTAACTGTTCTTTTGGTTTTTTTTGCACTTATTCCTTAGAATATGCCATCATAGTTTAAGTAGGTTTATTAACTATAATAAGTGTGATTGCATTTGATGTTTATTTAATGTATGCATAAAATTTAATATCATCACTATGATATTGAAGCATGGATCCTCATCCCATGATCCTCATTGGTAGCCAAAACATCCATGCTAATGCGAAGAAACAGGTTTTTTTTCTAGGTTGAAATAATTAAACTCCATGATAAGGCAATCTCTCTCTTTGAATTTTAGATAATTATCATATCTTATACTTACTTCTATAAATCATACAAGTTTTTGTCACAACTTCTTATTTAAGCCATCTCATGTACAACTATTTATTTTAATTTAATATGTATGCACACACATACACATCAAAGTGTGGCATGGTGTGCTTTCATGTTTCCTTTATAACTTCATTTTATATGCACCCTAGGATAATGATAATACATCCATTCAATTTGAAATGACTAAAAACCTCCCAAAAAAATTATTTATTTGCCTTGATATGACACTAGATGCTTGCAGAAGGAGTGGAAGGAGGCTTCTTCCATTAAAACATGAATGGGAAGGAAAGCAAGGAAAAGGAGGAGATGAAGATGTTCCAAATCTGGGTGGACCGGGGGTTGTCCACACCACCACTACCATCCCCCATAATTTTGAATGGTAAGATGGGTGGGAGAGATTCAGTGTGAAAGACCTTCAACATTTTGAATTTCAATTTGAGCAAGAAAACCAGAACACCTATGTAGACATGGATGAGAGTGAAAGGAGCAGAAGGAGACTTCTTCTAATAGGATGTGAGAAATAATGAAAATAAGGGAAAGGAGGAGATGAAGATGACCCAAATTCAGGTGGACTGGGGGTTGTCTATGCCATCAAAGACATCCCCTATAAGTTTGAATAATAATCTAGGTGGGAAAGAATCAGATTTGTAGACTAGCAGAAGGAAGTTTTTGTGTGTAATTTGGAAAAGGAAATTAGAGTGGAAGTTTCTCACAACACTTGTTTGTTTTCTTTAATATCCCCTACTTAGGTAGGGATTGAATCTACTTGGGGTATTTATGAGGAGATACCGATTCTAGAAAAGTTTTGGGAGCAAAAAGAGCAGATGACTATCAATATTTTGAATTTCATTTTGAGTGGGAAAACCAAAAAACCAATGGGTTTTCCCAATAAAGTCATGAAGGTTGTAAGGCCTGTCAATATAGTGTTTCTATATGGATTGGATCTACTGGTGGGTATTAAAGTTTCAGGTTTAAAGACTAATGAGGAAGATAGAGAACTCCTCACAAAGATTTATGAAGTCTAATCTGAGAATGAATAGCCTTTTTCATGGGTGGTGGTATTTTTGAGTAATTTTATATGGTCACTTGCTACACATAGGGTTTGCAAAGGATGGGTGAAAATCTTACAGAAGACCAGATCTGTGGGAGATTATTTTCAATCTCACTCAATTTTGATCATGGTATATAGAGGAAACCAAATCAAAACTTGTCTTACCAGAGTGGATGATAGGGGATTCTACCTTTGCCTCTTTTGGGTTATGGGGTTTGCCCAAGTTTTCAAGAATATTACTCATATTTGAACAAAAAACCCTATGGTGTTTCAATATACAACTGGAATGCTGAGGATGAGATGATTAGGTCCTTGATATGAATTAGCCATTAATGGATATAGTTGGAAAAAAATGCCACTTTTTGTGTATCAAATGTGCAAAGGTTATGTGAAAGTCCCTAGTGGCAGAAGATTTTATACCCCTGGCAGACTCTTGTTTTTACAGTGTAAGTCTCAAGGAAGTCCTACTGATGGGATTTATCTTTTTGAATCTCATACTTGGATACAAGATCCTAGATTCTAAGTATTCATCATAAGATTTTATGGAATCATATTTGATAGGGATGAAGCCTCCTCAAGGGTTTTGGTTTCATTTAGAAAAGTTTTCACTCTTAATGCTTGTATGGAATGCAGAAGAAAGGGAAAAACTATGTTGAAAATAAAAGCTATAGAGTTCCTTGTTTTGTTTTAGTTGGTTTAGTTTGGGGTGGTTATAGGAATCCCAACCAAATCTTGTCCTATCAGAGCGGATGATAGAGGAATCTACCTTACTAGTTTTAGTGGAAGGAAAAGCCCACTTGCTATGTCTCAGTTGCATGAAGGTTGTGTGAAAGACCTAGGCAATAGAAGACCTTCTACACTTGGGGGATTTATTATTTTTTAAATTAAGTTTCAGGAAAGTCCTACTGAAGGGTGTCATCCCTTAGAATCACATGGATTTGAAACATCTTTGATTGTGCTAAGGTTGTGAGAACCTTCAAAACCCTTGTGTTAAGGTTTTGGGAGCCTTAAAACCCCCTTGTTGTCTAATTTACCAAGGTCACAAGATTCTCAAAACCCTCTTTACTATACTTGGTTTGGTGGGGAATCCTTAAGTCCTTTTTGTTATACTCTATAGTGCTTGGTTATGGGTCTACCACGTAAAACCCTCCCCCTGGACATGGGTCTAGTTATTGAAAACCTCACTTGTCTATTTTATATCTTTGGTTTCAAAAGTGTTTACCTCATCAAATAATTTTTTTTATTAATCTCTTTGACCAAGAGTGTACCACTACACTTATAGTCATCCTTTTTAGTGGGTCCTTTTTTTTTTTTGCATTTTTTTTGGTTTCTTGTGACCTATTTTTGGATTTCACACCTTTTGTATCTTGACTTGCATGCCATTACAATCAAAATTTGAATTCAAGAAGTCTATAAGTACATGAATAAATTGATCAAGATAGATGAGAATAAGTAAGAGGCATAAATTTACATCGATAAACCATGTATCAAAGTTTTTTTGCATTGTTAGAGCAATACCCCTATATCAAAACTAGAATTAAAATTGGAGGATTAGTAAAAGAGCATAGAGATAATATTAGTTGCCTACATCTCATTTATGAGGATACATATAAGGGTCAGGTTATTCATATTGCACTAGATTACTTGATGAAACTACGTTGAATACTAATTTCCAACTTTTAAAAGAATATGGGTTTGATTGAGGTAGGCCCTTCATAACTAACCCCATTTTACAATTTTTCAAGGTGATTTACATTGATTAGGGTTGAAAGGAAGGAAAATGAATTCTAAAATATTGAAAATTAATTGTGACAAAGTGAGTGAGGTTTTGGGAGTACAAAGTCTTAGGAACACATCTGTCAAATTTATTCTAGAAAAAATACAGTTTGACTAAGAGCATACATAACAGACCAATATATTTTTCTCTCTCTTGGAGCATACCATCAAGCCCCTGGTTATTTTTTGAAAGATATCAAATATATGCAAATATTCTATGCTATCTTTAGACCATTCTCTAGACCTATTTGTACCTAATTTCAACCTCCACTAATAAATATGTTTGATGCAATTTGGTATTTATCTTAACACCTTCGTTTATCACTTTAAATCATTTCAATACATTTCATTCATGTAATTAGGTATGTTTATGCTACTATATTTTTGTATTCTATTCAAATATGAATTGCATACATTGTATATGGTTTAGTGTTGTGTCTTTGACCTAAATCCACTTTAACGCAAATAAATACATAAATGTCTCAATGCTTCTAACACATTTTAGAAGCATCATAACAACTCTAAGCCCTTTTTTGGTCTTTGTCGGGTTAGGGTGCACCTCTCTTTTTTTATTTTTGATCATTTGATGTCGACTTGGATGCCACTAGGGTCCTAGTTTGAATTTAATTGTGTATAAATATGCAAGAATTATAGTTCATTTAACACTAAGTATTTTCATAGTATATATCAATCAGTCATAGAGAATTTATTGAGCATGCATAGACATTCTAGATAGATTATGCAATCATTAGATCATTTATCATTGTCTAAAGCTACTATTTTTTATAGAGCACTTTTGGCACATGAACTAGAGTTTTGTGTATATTTGAATTTATTTATATTTATGCAATTCATTATTTTTTGATATGTTTTTATCGATTGGTTTCCACCATTTAGGGCCCTAATAATTAAATGGTGTTTATTGATCCCTACTAACCCTAAACACATGCCCCTAAAACTTTCTTTATTTTCCTAGAGTTTAAGATAACATGGCCATTCTAGGAGACAGAGAATAAAGTCTCCTTTTACATGTTAAAGGTGTCACAATGTACATATCAGAGCAAGGAAATTGGAAATTAGTGTCAACAAAACATAGTAACCAACTCATTTCAACCCTAAATATAGCCCATTAGAAACAATCCAACAATTCATACATCTAGATTTGACTAGGTCCAAATCCCTGGTGACATCTCAAACACTTTTGAGTGTATGTTTCCATATTCACATTCAAGCGAATGTCTTCAAATTGTGACTAATACAACATGTGCATCTAATCCCTAAGTGAATACCCTCATCATTGCTTTGGAAGATAATTAATTAGGTTTTATTGTTTTATTTATTATAATTACAAATGCTTGGCTTAATTAAAAGTATTACACTCATTTGTGTTGCATTTAGTCATAATACATTTATTTTCACTACAAGAACAAGGGTTTGATTTTGATATAAATATAACTTAAAACTGGATTAGTTATCTATTATTATGATAATATATGCAGATTGTGATTGCTTATAAAAGGATGAAATGTTTGAAAAATGTCTTTAGGGCATACAATTTGTTGGTTATGCAACATGTGTCCCTGATGACTAATATTTTATCTCCACATGTTGAGTTTAATGCCATAGTGAGATGCAGTTTTCATTCTTAGTTTATGGTTATGGAGAATAGGGCATGGATAAACCTATTTAAGTATAAAAATCTAATAAAATTGTTTTCAAAATAAAAAGAATACATACACAAAATGGGATAATGATTGCACTATGCAATTTCATCATAAGCTAATGAACCATTGTAATAAAAAATGGTACAAATAAAATCTAAATGAAATGAGATATATAAGGCATTAAGGCATTGCCCTAATACTCAGTATTAAAAATAAATTAGTGATATTAGTCTCAAAGATATTGCAATTGTCTCTTTTACTATTGGAATACACTACCATAACTAATAGTAATCTAAAAATAATAATATTAGGATGATTATATAAATAAAGTGAGATGTTGGTATGCACAACCCAAACTCTATGTTAGTGAGGGAACATGACTCAAAATATTAAAATCATCAGTAAAACACAACACCTGAAGTTTACAAGATCACATCAAAATAACATAAAAGCACATATCTCCAAGGACATGTTATAACCACATAAGGAGTTAGAAGTGGATCATCCTTGGGAGGTTGGGCACTCCAAGAAGAAGGATTACAGGAAGGAGGATTAAGCATCACCCAACCATCTTGAGCGGTATCTAGGATGGGTAAAGAAATAATGATGCCCACATAAAAATTTCTAAATAAATCTACCAACTAGGCTACCCTATTACATAGGAAACCTCTATCATGATAGGCTAGCGATGGACATTTCACTCGATAGAGGTAGAAGACTGTAACCCCTTGCTAAGGATGAGGAGTGGAGAAGCTATTATAGATGTTAGAGCAACTCTATTATTTCCTGACTACTAGAGGATAAGAGCCATGATGTGGTTGGTGAAGGGGGATGTGAATCATAGTACATGAATCACTCCCCCAGTGGTTGAATAGCTCCTAATAGAGTTGAAAAATGAACACTACCTTCTCCACTTGAGCCTGATCTTACATAAGATCCAAATGGATAACGATCACGTTATCATTAACAATTAACTATGAAGATGTTCTTCATTATTTAACATAGTTTAATTCCTAAAATTATATAACTAAAATAAAATTATAGATTTAAACAAGTTCCAAAAAATTAAATATAAGTCAGCCACTCAGCATTATCCCCAAATAAAACCACGCATCAAGAGAAGGGCTCAAGGTGGAATGGTTGGAAAAGGTTGTGGATCTAGTTACGGGTAGATTGAGCTTTTGGGCCTGTCCAAAAGGGATGTTTGAAGGACCTAGGTCTAAATTAGGCTTGAAATTTGGGTTGAACAATTCCAATGTGTAAGAGACACTCATCAAGAGGAAGGCCCTAATAGACTAAACACCAAATAAAATGTGTGAGCTTGGGCTCAAGCTTTGCAGTTTGGTGAGCCAAGTCCTAGGCGAAGAATTTAAATTCCAACACCTATTTAACTTATCTAGAGTTGAAGATAATGACCTCATGATTTGATAAATGAGACTTGGAGAGTAATTTTTGAATCAAGTGTCACACTTCGACCTCTAGTCCTTCCACCATGCATGTGGAGGTTGTAGACCCATCTTGTGCAACATGAAATGAGGCATCAATTCCTAGATACTCAAAATGGAAGGTAAGTTCATATTAATAAACTTATATTTATATTTTAACAAATGCCATGGAATCCAATATCAGGAAGAAGTCAAGTCATTAATAGCGTGAATTCTTTTTTAAATAGACATCATAATTTTATACCTAACATTTCTACTAAAGGAAGACTGCTATTGGTCATTTCATAAGACCATCATATATTATAATCTTTAAATCAAAGACCTTTATGGTACCCATCTCCAACCCATTTTAGAAAAGGATTGACAACTTTAAAATCTTTCCAAATACTCTTGGCCACCAAAGAGACTTTTATCTTAATAGGGAGCTATCCAAAGATATTTTAGGTTTCCATGAGGAATATTGTTTAGATATGAAGCTTCTGGTTCCTGCATGTCCAATTTTAAATAATTAGACATTTCAAATAAATAGGTGTATCCATATTCAGGGAGAATAAGATCAAGAACAAATGCTTTTGTGGATGAGTCAGCCCACCAACTAACCTTAAATATACATCCCAAGAAGTAAAAACTAGGTAGTTGGACAAAAGAAGTCAAAGGAAACCCTTAAAATAATACTAAAGTTTTGTTATTATTATTTAAAAAAAAGTCATGACTAGTCTCCATGAGCAGCCAATATCCAAACCACCATCTCTTTTCAAATTACTGGGACTTTTTTCTATCTCAATGGCCTCTGATTTTTCTCTTTAAAGAATTATCTTCTCTGATAATGATTTTTGCTTTGTCTATACAAACATGGTGTTTAGTGACATGAGAATGTTTGGCTAAAGTGAAAGTCTCTATGTGAGATTAAAGAGTGTCTCTGGAATGCTCTTTTAGTCTGGTTTGGATAGATCTACCTATTACTCCCACATACAATTTCCCACATGAACATGGCACAAGGTAAACTCCTTTATGTTTATTAGGATATAAAGGGTCTTTTGCTCAATCCATGTTTGTATGAATAATATTTAAAGGCTTGAATGATGTTTGACAACCCACTTTTTTAACATTCCTAGCTAACTTTATAATCAAGTTATCAAGTTGCCTAGTGTTTTTGGCCCTCATAGACATTATTTAAAAATTTTCATTCATTCATTTGAATGAATCCCTCATAAGATCCCTTGATTTTCTTGGTCATTTTCGTCTCGAGTCTCATGTCATCTTTAGTTCCATTACAATTTTTTCAAAGTTAATTTGTCATTTCTAAGTCCTGAGGCTCCATTTTCACATTAATCACCTTTCAAAGAGATTTTGAATCCTTCTTGAAACATTCAAAATCCTTTTGCAAAGTTTGTTTGAATTAATATAAAGCTTTTATTGTGTTTTAGCTTTTCCAAGTTGTTTTTACGTGTAAAATAATCCTACAAAGCCCACCACTTTCAATACTAACCCTCTAAAACCTACTCACCTTGTAAATTTTACCTTATGCAACTGCTAACCATGCATTTTAATCCTTATAAACCCACATACATGCAAAATTACACTCCAAATCCCATAAATTCTCTTCAAAGTGCCTCCTATCCTTCCATGTGGCACCACAAAGACTTAAATTGATTTTTTAAAACCTTAATTTCCCTTTAAATTCATAGTATTTGTTTTATAAAGAGTGGTTTTGGCTCTTTAATTCATGGTATTATCATTTTAAAAGGTGGTTTCAAATTTTAGTTCATGGTATATGGATTTTAGAGGGTGGGTTTTAAGAGAAAACCTATCTTTTTAGAGTTTGAAAGGTTGTTTAGCTGCACTTGAGTGGTTTTGGTAGAATTATAAATGTGATAATCATTTGGTACAGATTTTGGAACCTCATTTTACATATTGTGTACTTTGGAGCCTTATTTTACATTTAAAACACTCCTAAAAACACCATAAACCTTCCAAATCTCCTCGCTAACCTTCCACATGGAATCTAAGCTAAAAATAAATGTCTGAAAAGGTGGTTTTGATTAATGAAATGTGGTTTTGATAGTAAAAAAGACATAGTTTTGCATATTGTATCTTTCTTAAGCCAAATTCACATGTAAATGTATCTCTTAAATCTTGAAATAAGTAATTTATTCTTTCAAAGCTCACATATCATTTTAAAATGCCTCCTCAACCTTCATCTAAACTACTTAAGATAAAATTAGTTGTATGATATGTGGTTTGAGTGTAGAATTCATGATATTGGTTGTTGATAAGTGGTTTGCATAAAAATTTAATCTAATTTTACATGAGGTGGTATTCAAAAAGTTTTTTTTGGTCTTGTTTGGCCTTGAGAAGAAACTCTTGTATACATAGAACCTCTATAAACCTGCCATTCTCCTTCATGCTCATTCAATATCTCAAAAAGGGGTTTCAAAGTGAAATATTCATTGTCTGACTGCACTCTAAGGGCATTTTAGTGAGTAAAGGACATGGCTTTCTGAATATTAGTGGGCATTTAAATATTATTCTATCTTGATAGCATTCTCTTTACCATTTTGCATTCAAATAAGCTCTTTAAAACTTTGCCAACCTTCCTTTCACTCTCCAATGTGGTTGTTTCAAATTTGATAAAAGTGGTTTTGAAGTGTGAATTTATCGTTTTGGTATGGTGTGGATTTTGGCAGCCTTGTGATCTTATATCATGAATGTACATCATCCTTAAAGATACCATGGTGGTTTTCAAAGACTAAAGATGGTTTTGAATTATATAGCTAGTCTTGGCTGCTTAAACAAGTTTTGAATTATTCTTTGCACCATTTAGAATTATTTTCAATGTTAAAAGCTCTATTGAAACTTGTTCTTGTAGAGATAAGCTTATTTTATATGCTCACCATATTTTTAATGCTCTCAAATGAGCATTCACATGTAAGAAGTTGACCAATAAATTTGTAGTGTTTTCAAACATGATATCATGTTTTTCTTCATCACAATATTCTTACAGGCTCAAGATAATCATTGCATGCACAAAGAAGTTTTTAGAATACTATTTGATCTCATATCCTTTACAAGTTTGTAGAGGACTTAATGTTCATTATACTAAATTTAGTTCTATGCACACACTTTCTCTCTCCATATTTTATCTACAACAATCTCAATTTGTTTGCTCAAGTTTCTATCTTATCAGCCACCCCATCAAAAATGAAGTTCAAATACATGGGCCACAAGCCCATTTCTATTCTAGACACAAACATATCAAATGTCTCTAATAACAACATGATAACATGAATATCAATGAATTATGGGAGATAATGGATGCCACAAAAAGGACCCATTTGTGAGAATGGATTTTGGATAACAGACTTGGGCATGCTGCTAATTTTGTGACATCTTTTTAGTGTGCAGATATAGTAATTTCATGTGCAAAGTAATAAAATATAGAGAGCAGGGAAATAAGGTTTAAAGGTAATCAGTTGGTGTCTAAACTAGATAGAACCTCGATAGGAATCACCTTCGACATCGAACCTCATGATGAGATAGTATAAATTAATAAAAATGTTTATCAACAGTTCTAGGTAAATAGATTTGAGAAATTTTAAAAGATGTTGAATCAATATTGGTTGACTAATAAAAGAAGAGTGAATATCAAACAAGTCAAAACACTATACAGGTCAAATTTCAAAGAAGAGCTATCAGATATGATTACTTTGTTAAACAAAGTTATGGGGAATGAAGTGATAAATATTTTTTGTAGTTGGATGTGCATGTTCATGAGCATAATCTATTTTTAGAAATAGTTTATTAATTAGAATTTGATCATCAATAACAACATTCATGAATAGTTGACCAAGTTGTATTCCACACAAGAATTCTATATGATCTCATATTTGAGCTATTCCATTATAATAGTCATAACCTAGATTGGTTTGACGGAAGTGAATAAGAACATCTCCAATGTATTGGTATATGAAAATTTCCATAATCTCATTCATGAGAAGGGAAAAAGTCATTTAAGGAGAGTAAACAATGCATTCTCCATTATGATAGTCAAGACATTGGATGGAAACATCATGGCTAGGATTTCCAATGAAGCAATTGATCTAACGAGCGCTACTTAATTTAGTTCCCAAATTTCACTTATATTAGGGTTGGTTGATTTGAAAGTGTTCCTCGTAGACTATTGAGATATCCTAGTGATAAAATAATTCTGATCTAATTTTACAGGGAGTTAATTGAGGTGCACAAAAAGTGTATCAACTAGAAAATCAAAGAAATAACTTTTCCTATTGGCCTCAAATATTTATTCTATAAATCAATAAGAGATGCCATCAATAATGAAAATTCACTCATAGAATTTCTGATCCAGTCGCACATGAGGATACTTTATTTTGATAGTAAAGGTTTTGTGAGAAACAATCTTAGAATGGTCCCTAATTATCTTCATAGTTTAAAAATTGAAGACTATTAGGACTATGAACATGATGTCGAGAGACAAAAATAAATTGGTCAAGGATGACATTGAAACATATAAAAGTCTTCAAATTTGAACGGTGTAAATCAAACTTTAAGGATGATGGTACTAACACTGTGGAAGATATTTTATACGAAAAGATTTAACTCATAGCCATTCCTCCAATCAATTGGTTAAGATATTGGTATGACAAAAAAAGTCAAATAATACACTTCAGGAAGTCATCAAAAAGGTTAAGGAAGTTCAAGAGGGTAGTTAAAAACTTATTCTACTCCAATCATTCAATCTTTTGGAACCAAAATATTCATAAGAAAAAAAAGTTTAGATGCAACAAAAGGAGGATATGGAGAAGATCCCAATAGAGATAAATTTCCTAAATAGACATGTGAATATGATCCAATAAGACAAAAACCCCAAATCAATAGGCCTACTCCATCTAAAAATATAAATGCAACACTTGAAATTAATCCTTCAATGTTGATTGACAACACCATTCAATAGTTCTTGGTTTCTGATTTAGGTTCCTATTTTTACCACTCCCATTAAATCATCAGTGCCTTCATGACTTCCATCTTTACCTCCACTTCCACCATCCTCTTTCCTGGTCTACCTCCACCTCCACCTCCTATTTTCCCCATGCATCAAGATGTTTCTCATCCATAATCAGTTGAACCTAGATCTATTCTTGTATAATATTTGTGATAGTCATCTTCATTGACTCCCATGGTTTCTTCAAGTAATCAATTGGATACTTCACAATAAGATATGTCTTATTCATGGGTACAATAGAGAATCAAAGAGAAAGCTTACATTCACATCAACAAAAATTAATTTTGATGTTGTTACTAATCTTCTACAAGGTCCTCCAAAAAAGATAAAGGTGAATATTACTTCAAGGTTTATGATTGACTCTTTAGGTGCACAATTTGTATAAATTATCCAACCTATTTTAGAATAGAATCAAGATGAAATGACTTTGGCTGATTACAACATCAACAAGATTGGTCTTTGTGAATCCATCCCTGAAGGAAATATTCATAATTTCAAGGTGATTGTAACCAAGTTGATCTAGATGATAGAATAAGGTATATAAACTCAAACAATTAGAGGAAAAATCACGTATGCTTTCATTGTACATCAAATAGATATTGAATGTACGTGAAATCTCTCAAAAAGTGATCATTGGACTTGCATTAACCTCTTTAAAAATATGGATACCAAGATCTAAAATTGAGATTTAAAAGTAAATGGTCACCAAAATTAGTAGGTATAACAATCATGGTAGAATGATGGAGTCCTGGGTTGAAGATCTACTTCATGATGGTTTGAAATTCCTTGATGAGAATCAAAAAATATATGACCTTATCATTTGAAGTCAAGTGAAAATCAAAGCGGAAATTACAACTTCTAAGAAATAACTTGGAATATGAAACAATCTGGTTAGAGAGAGACTTGAAAGATATGGCCACCATGGATGAGAATTTGTTGGTCTTAGAAGATATTTTTGATAAAGCTGAAGACGATTATTCACATTTTTGGGCTCAATGCGTGAATTAGAAAATCTACACTTTGGATGAAACCTTGGAAGACTTGAAACATCATGATTTTTTTTATGATGAAGTAAAATCAAAACTAGTTGCCAACATTTAGGCCATTCATTGTGAATTGGTGAGTGAAAATGAATCAAAGACATATGTAGCCACATAATTGAAAGAACAATTTCAGAAATTAGTAAAAAAAAAAGTTGTTTGGAACATAAAAATTCAACAAATAAGTTATAAGTAAACTAAGTATCATTCATTGTGCAACCAAATATCTCACTCTGAATTTCTTCAGACTTTTCAAAAGGATTGAAGAGGCTACCAATGTATCATATGAGTGGCTTGCATGTTTAGCTCATACAATTTTTATTATAAGAGAAGGGATTGTCAAAACTATTCAAAGGTTTAGAATATATAGGTTCAAATCATCACAAAGGAGAAGTTAGAGATAGTTACAATAGTTGAACAAAGTCCCTCTTAGTAAAAAGACTTGTCTTCTTCTTGATAACCACTAAAATTCACTTTTTCTCTATCTAACTTTCTATTTATCCATTGATTTTTTTGTAATCACTTAAAAAGATTATGTTTTACTTTTTTAAGTTGTAAATGAAAAATAAACATTAGAATAGAAATAAATTACTAAAAAGGTGGTTATGTAGGTGGTTACAGCCTCTTAAGCTATAAATACATGTTCTATACATTGTGATATAAGATTTTGGACAATAAAATAGATTTTGGCAAAGATAAAAAATAGAGATTATATTTTCAACCTGTGAAAGAATCAATACAAGGAGAACTTTTAGAACTTTGTGCATGAAATTGCTCTTAATGAATAGTGTATGTGGATACATTAATCTCTTTGATTCTTTTTCTTTTAAATGTTGTTGAGTTCTATTATTATATAGTTAACACATGAAATTTTTATTGTGGAAATCTTTCTAAATTTACATGAATAATTTATATTATTGTGAAACCTTGATGGGTTAAGAACATGATTCTTAATTATTTTATATCTAAATATAGATTTGTTTATCCTTTTTCTTAGAATTATTTAATCTCTTTCGTGTATGTATTTTATTCCTATGTCCAAAATATGTATTTCCTATCCCATTTTAATGATAAAAGTTTTCTACACTAAAATTTCTCTTTTTGTATTCTTCTAGTAAGTTTCTGTATTTGGCTATCTATAATCATCCTTATTCTTCTATTTTCCTTGCATACTTTTATTTCCTCCACTATCTCCCTCCTACACTTCCTTTCTACCCCCTTTTCATAATTTTTGGTTAAAATTAAAACCCCCATATAAAACACCATTTTTACTGTAAATAACTTTATTTCTAGTATTGTATTTCTTTTCAATAAAGGTAGCTACACCTTCAAATAGGAGAGGGACTTTATCCCTACATTGTTGACCAAAATTCTTAATTTAATACTCAATATTTTTTTTAGCTAATAATTTTTGGCACCCACTGTGGGGCACATCTTTTTAATTTCTGTGTAACCCACATATGAACTTATTCCCACATGACTCCACCTTCTAATAGAAGAGAGAATTTATCCTGACACTATTAACCAAAATCTTTGATTTAACCCTTGATAATGTTTTCAGCCAATAAATTTTGGCGTCCAATGTGGGGCATGTATTTTTGCTTTCTATGAAACCCACATATAAATTTATTCCTTCATGACTTTCTCAATAGCTCAGGGGCTAGTTCAACAACCATATGTTGAGTGGGATCAACATACACCATCAAATATCAAATATGATTAATACAATGTTCTTGAGAGTATGAGAAGGTCAGTGTTGCTCAATTCCAAATTATTTTAACAATATTGAACTAAAAACTACATCATACATAAAGATCAAAAAATATTTTCGAGTGTAGGATAGCTTGTGGAACTCATCAAGTAATGTGTAATTTTGATCAATAAATTTTGTGTATGAATATTACTGTGAACCGAGATCTTGATCATCAACATGGTCTAAATTTGATAGAAGCCACAAAAGAAGATATTATTTCAAATCTTTTATTGATCATATAGGACAAATAATAAATTATGCCCATTTCAACACTATCACTGTGGTAATTAACATAGAATAAAATCATGTCGCTATTGTTTTAAGAAACATAAATTATTTCAAGGAGAAAAACAATAAGATAAGTGATAAGAGTAATTAGTATAGCTTCCAAAATATCTCCCATAATAATAAATTCTTCTCATGACCATCCCAACAATTCAAACTCTAGTAATTCAATCGAATCTTGATTAGTTAAGTGAGACATAAGAAGACATTTCCTCAAATTTGTGAGTTTTATGTGGGATAATAGAACTAGTGTAGTTCAATTTCAAAGAGTTGTTGAAGTATTAGAAGAAGAATAAGATTGCATAATATTGTCACAAAGATATGAAACAATAGTTTCTCAAAGAACATGACAAAAAAAACCTAGCTTAGAGATCACTTAAAATCCAACTGATGCCTCAACAATAATAGTGTTCTTTCTAAACTAGTAAAAAGATGATATATGAGAGCAAGTAAATCTCAAGATAACATAGATCCATTCGATCAGTTTCTTTAAATTTTTAACTTTAAGTAAAAACCTAAACTTAGAACTAAAATTAGGAAATCAATTAATCTCTCATCTACTCCCAGAAAAAGTAAATAGCCGCAGGGTGGTTCTATAGTAAGTCAAGCTCTCATCTGCTCAAGGACTATTATTTTTTTACAAGCTATTTTTCCAACCATGGTAGTACCATGGGGTAATTAAATAATATCATTGGCTTTAGGACACTTGCACAAAATTCCAAATATTCATATAGGAATTTCTCAAAAATTTTAGGTGATGGTAAGCAAAAACCAAATGAACACATTACAACCTTCTTTGTAGTGTGTGGAATCTCAGATGTGGAACATGAATACATTGTAGTCAAGTTTTTCATAGAAATTCTTCCAAATGGAGCAGCTGACTGGATTTATCACCTCCCTCTAGGCTCCATCACTAATTGGGATAATATTAAAACTAAGTTTGAAATCAAATTCAAACTGACAGAAGATGCTCAAGCATTGCTTGCTTAACTCACAAAAATAAAAAAGGTAGCATATCAACCCATGCAAGAATTTATATCCAAGTTTAATAAGCTACTTAATAAGATATAGATGGCTGTTAAGCAAAAAAAAATGAGAATAAAAAATACTTATTTATTAATTCAAAGTTTTTAAAAGTGAGTTATCAATTAAGGAGAGCCAAAGTAGCTGATTTGGAAGCAGCTCAAACATTAATTATTGATGTATAAGACAACATGATAATGGCCAAAAAACTAAAAAAGAACATTCAAAAGGTGAAATACATAGCTCAAGTCACTCCTATACTAAAATAATTTTGTGAAAAAAGATAATGATATATTAGCACTGAATAAGTAAATACCACAAAACGCTATTATTACTCCTTATCAAGACATTCCTAGAATAAACTATGTGTCTTACTGAGGGAGTCATCCTTGATTTCAAGTTATTCAGTAAAATATTTCCATCTAAACATCTCCAAATCCAAATGTAAATGCTCTCGTAAATTTTGTTTTAAAAATAAAATAATTTTTTTGGTGTAAAAAATAGAAGAAATTGAAACTTAAAATCTAGAGCTTAAAGAATTTGAGACTGAAAAATTTAGTGACGACTCTACTAATGGTACTTGGAATATGGTTCAAGCTAAGATGATTATAATGACACTATTGGAGACATGAACAATCAATCATTTACGTTCTTCACCATAACCCAAAATAAAAAACAAAGAAATAAGAATAAACTCTAAAATTCAATCTTCCAAGAGGAACTATATCACTTGGGCAAGTGAAAGGAAAAAACCCATGGAAAAGGTATGTAACTCTCCTAAAACTACTTCTGCTAGTCATCTAAAACTTAATTCTTTCACTAAGAATGATGCAAATGTATCCAAATCCATTACAAATATTTTCTTTACTAGTTTACCAATTTCTAACATAGTTGAGCATGTGAATAAAAATAGAATTCAAATATCCCAAGCTGAATATCCAAGATCAAATCCTAATCAATTAGATAGGATAGTAGAGTTTATCAAAGGCAAAAATTATTGTGTTAAAAAGACAAACGTTAAGGGGATACTTAAAACCCCATATTTTTCTAATGCTTTGAACTACATGGCTACCACCACTTCTAAGAATAATAGAGTTGAACCATTTTACATTTCCCTAATCTTTAAATGGTGTAAAGTGATTAACTATATAATCAATACCAAAGCTTATCAGCACATGCCCTAGGTCTAATATGTACTAAAATCTTTAGTCATTACTATTCTATGGAAGTGAAATAGGTACCCTTGATTGGCCAGATCCAAGATGCCCAAGTTGGCTTGGCCTCTTTTCCCTAAAAGAGAATTAAAATGACTATCCTAGTGGAAAATATCCTAGTTGCATGCAACATCCTACTAGGAAGAATTTTATGTAAAGAGTTGGGTGGTGAGATTCAATTAGATCTATCTCATGCTGTGATTCAAATCAAAAGGGTTGAGCAACATTTAAACCCTAAGTTGACGACTAAATACACTGTAAAAAATAAATGACCCTAAAGTAGATATTTTGTATGAAGATACAGTAATAAGGGATTATCTACTCATGTCATAAGAGGATTTGAATATGCTTGAGGTGATTGAAAGTGATCCTAATGACATTTGGATGCTTGATTTTGATGGTAGTTGTTCTCTATTAGTGCAGGTGCGAGAGATATTCTTGTATATTCATGCAAGAAACTTTTTTCTTTCTCATATAAGTTGCAATTTGAATGCACTAACAATACTATAGAGTATAAAGCTCTCCTACTTGGTTTAAAAGTTTCTAAAGAGATGGGAATCAAAAATCTAAAAGTTTTGGGAGTTGGAAAATAGGTTTTAAGGCAAATCAAAGGTCAATATCAAGTAAAAAATGATCGATTGAATCCTTATCAAAAAAAGGTATGGGACAATATAGAAGCCTTTAAACCTCTTTTTTATTCCACCCATCCCATGAAAAATCAAAGCAAAAGAAAACATGTTTACAATATCTACTTCTTTGTTGATTCCACACTCAAATATCAAAAATGAAAAGTACATAATTGAATTGGTGTATAGGCCTAATGTGTCAAAAAACTCAAAGAACTGACAAGTTTTCAAAAATGATCAACAAATTATTATTTTTATTGAAAAAGTGGATATTTTCAAAAATATTTATTTTGAAGTAAACAAATCAACATATATGGAATATTTAACATGAACTGAGAAATAAGGAATCAATGAAGATTAAGATGGATTAATAAAACTCAAAGGTAACAAAATTTGGGTTTAGTCTCTCTCAAAGAACTTCTAGATAAACATGACAAGGTTATCAAAAAGAAAATGCAAAAATATACTCTCAATTCAGCTAATTATGAGAAAGTAAACATTAGATCTGTAGAAGAATCAAGACTGTAAATATTGGTAAGTGTTTTCACCTAAAGAATGTTCATAGTTTATCACATTTATTCAAATATACATTGATATTATCACATACTCATATCCTAATCTCAAATCATTCTAAATAAAAAAGCTCAAATCATTCAAGCTAAAAGAGCTCAAATCATTCCTGTTATGAATATAGAATGTATATAAATATTAATGAAATAAAAATAGAAATAAAATGCAGAAAACACAAAATAGAGACACGGATTTAACATGGTTCACCCAACATAGGCTATGTCCACACAGAAGCAACTAGTTCTTATCTTATTCAGTCCAATAAATGAAGGGAAAAAACTTGCAATACATCCACTATAATATCCTCTTCACTTACACACAGTGTACCCATGTCATTACAATGCCCTCATATTATATGAGGGTTACATATTAGGTAAAAAATGCACCAACATATTTTTTACCATTAGATCTATGACCTAATAGTGAATGGTCCAGATTTACTATGAAATTACAATATTTTAAATGCATTTTTCACAATTTGTTTGCCTCAAAGGCATTGCCCCCAAACCCCTGCCAGGTGGGATCCAAAGTATGTCACCGACCCCTAGAACCCAATAACGACCTTAGTGAGGGGCATTCCCCCCGCCGCCTCTCCTCCCCACACCCCCTTGTTAGGAACTAGACATTATATTAAGATCAAGCTCCACCATCCAACAATTCTGGCTAAAATAGATGCAAAATATAGTGCCTCTCAAACCTGATGTTAAGAATTTAAGAAAAATAAAGGAAATACAACCTAAAGATAGTTGAAACCATTTTTTAAGAAATACAAAAAATGTTGAATGCGTGAATTATTTTCCCCATTCATCATTCAACAAGGGTCATGAATATAGTGTGAGTTCGTAAGAAAAGTGGAGAAATCAGGATATGTGTTGATTTTCATAATCTAAACCAAGCATCCTTGAAGGATAACTATCAATTTTCTATATGGATCAAGTTATCTAGGTAAATAATAGGTTCAAAAATACTTTCCATGATAAAAGGTTTCTCAGGTATAATAAGATAAAAGGTTTCAAATAAGATCAACATAAGATTGCCTTCACAAGTCCCTAGGGCACATTTGCATATCGAAGAATGTTATTTGGTCTCACCAATGCAAGAGAGATATTTCAAAGGACTATAGATCTCACATTTAAATATTTGAAGAACAAAATAATTATGGTTTACTTGGATGATTTGAGAATTTTCTCAAAGAAGAGAGAAGACCATTATGAACATTTATAAAAAAAGTGTTCAAGAAATGTCATATTCATGGTATTTATATTAATATAAACAAAATGTTTGTTTAGAGTGACTAAAGGAAATATTCTTAGACATGTTGTATTGAAATAAGGAACCAAGATTCGATACTAAAATAATTGAAGCAATTCAGAAAATATCTTTACCAACCAGTAAACCCAAAGTGCATTCATTTTTCATTAAAGTGAATTTCCTAAGGAGGTTTATGATCGATTTTGTAAAAATCACTAAGTATATCAAAAAAATAATGAAAGGCAAACCCTCTTTCAAATGGAATAATGAAGAAAAATAAATATTTGAAAAGATAAAATCTATAATTGCATATGCTCCCACTTTGATTTGCCCAGACTTAACAAAACAATTTATCATCTACTCCTATTTTTCAGATCACACCCTTTCAACCATTTTGATGCAAAACAATGATGAAGGGATTGAGTAACCAATCACCTTCAAGACTTTTGGTCTGAAGGATTATGAGTATAAATATTATCTAGAAGAAACGTAAGCATATGTTGTAGAAAAAATCATCAAATAATTTAGATACCATATTCTCCATTCACATTCCATTGTGATGGTACCTAATACAACAGTAAAATCTATATTGACTCAACAAGAACCAGGTTAAAAAAAGGTAATTAGGTCACTAAGGTTCAAGAATATGATCTTAAGATCAAGCCCACTAATTTGGATTGAGTTAAAAGTTTCTATCAACTCATGGAATAATAGATAGAATGTCATAAGGTTTTTGTTTTGATAGGGGAAGATGATCAAAAAATAGAAAATTCACCTTTAGTATCATTAGTGGACTCTATAAGCAAATTTTTCTTAGATATTGTATTTTTCCTAACATACAGATAATGCTCAACACATCTAGATGCTAAGAAATGAAGAACAATCAAGCTAAAATCAATACAGTATGTGATTTAGGATGACACATTATTCAAGTAAAACATTGATGGTTTTTTTCTAAGATATGTGGATTAAGAAAAACAAAAGAATATTTCCATGATTAATCTTACAGTGGAAATTTTTATGCTCTAGTGATAATATATAAAATATTGAGAGATCAATACTAGTGCCCATCACTATTCAAAGATTTCTATGAATGGGTGAGAAAGTATGAAGCTTGCCAACAATTTGTTGGTCGACCAAAACTTGTAGCATTTCCTCTCAAGCCTATGGTGATAGAAGAGAATTTTTAGTAATGGGGACTTGACTTCATTTGAATAGGGAATCCTCATTCATTTGATGTTCATACTTATGCTCTTACAACTACAAATTACTTTACCAATTGGGTCGAGGCAATTTTTTTTAAGCAAACAACTTCATAAGTTATATGCAACTTCATCTAATAAAATATCTTATTAAGAGATGGTGTTCCACAAAAAAATATAACTAATAATGCCCCAAATTCTCTTGTACAAAATTGTTTAGATTTTGTTATAGTTATGACATTTCTTTGTCTCACTCTTTTGACTAATACTCATTATGAAATGGTTAAGCAAAATTAAGTAATAAGAATATTGATATCATAATACTATAAGTTGGTTGATGAAAATTAGAGAAACTGACATGAGAAAATGTACAACACTTTTTGGGAAAATCATATCACTCCCAAAAAATTTATTAAAATGTCACCATTCTAATTATTGTACTAGATTGGGGGCGGGGGTGTAGCTCATTTGGTTAGGTATTTCCGTCGTGCTCTGCCGGTCACGTGTTCAAGACCCCTCGTCCCCCGTGGTACCGATGGCTTGACCGCTTTCCCCTCGCCGTCGGTCACGTTAAAAAGTTTACCGGGAGGCACTGGAGGATTAGGGGGTCCATACTGTAAATGTTTCCCTCGAAGGAGCAGTGCAGTATCGATACCTCCAGTATAAGTTAAAAAAAATTATTGTACTAGATTGATGTCACTATTCCCATAACACCTGAATTGCCTGCACTACAGTCAACAAGTCCCATTGTGAATCATAATTTTGAAAGTTTGTTAGATAAGAGAATCCTCTAAAAAATCTTGAGAAAGAGAATATTGGTTGTGAATATAACTGAAAAACATCACTCGTAGGTCAAAGTTCTCTTTGACAAAAAAGACCAAGAAAAGAGACTTCCACATAAGATATCTCCTGCTCCTATGGGACAAGTGAAGAGAGCCAAAAGGGAGCCATGAATCAGACACTTTTGAAGTGATAACACATTCTATCTATCTTATGGAGATGGTACACACATTCCTTTGCCCTACAATGAACAATATTTGAATTATTATTTTAAGTGAAAGAAGGTTTTCCCCTACATGTAAATAGGTGATTTTAGGATTTTGTTGTGTTTCATGTTTTCCTTGTGTTTTGGTTGTGTTGTCCCTTTTTTGTTTCTAATTCCTCATGGCTTCCTATCCTCTTGCTCTTGTCTTATTCTCATGTCAAAATACTTTTCAAAATTGAAATGACTTCATAGTCCAATGAACTAAACACTTGTTTGTGAAACCATAGTTTAGAGTTCTACTTCATGCCTTACTTTCCAAATTTCCCAGTCGGATTTAGTTGTTATCCTCAAAAGTGAATTCCCATGATTCAATTTTTAAAACTCATTTGTAATAATCAATTTATCAAGTTTGATCATTATTTTTGGCCCTTGTGGAGGTTATTAAAATCTTTTATTCATTTATTTGAACAACTCCCTCACAAGACCCATTGTTTTCCTTGGTCATTTTCAGCTTGAGTCTCATGTCATCTTTTGTTCCATTGTAGGTTATTTAAAATTATTTTTTCATTTCTAAGTCCCAAGGCTCTGTTTTCACAATGACTGCCTTCCAAAAAGAATATGAATCCTTTTGGACTTTTAAAAATTAATATAAAGTATTTATTATGTGTTGTTTCCTTCTAAATTGTTTTTACATGTAAAATATTCCTATGAAGCCTGCCACTTTACATATTAACCCTCTAAAACCCGCTTTCCTTATAAATTTTACCTTGTGCAACCACTAACCATGCATTTTACTCCTTATAAACCCACATATATGTAAAATTACACTCCAAAGCCCACCAAGTCTTTTCAGAATGCCTCCTATCCCTCCACATGGCACCACAAAGACTCAGTTTATTTTTCAAAACCTTAATTTCCCTTCAAATGCGTGGTATTTGTTTTTCACAAAGTATTTTCAACTTGTTTTAGACCAAAAACCCATGATTTTATTTTATAAAGAGTGGTTTTGGCTCTTCAATTCATGGTATTAGCCTTTTAAAAGGTAGTTTCAACTTTCAATTCATATGGATTTTAGATGGTCATTTCCAAGATAAAACCTACGTTTTTAGAGTTTGAAAGGTTGTTTGGGTAAACTTGACTGGTTTTCATAGAATTCTTATTGTGGTATCTACTTGTTGCAGAATTTAGAATCTTATTTTACATATTGCAGGCTTTGGACCCTCTTTTTACATGTAAAACACTCCTAAAAACACCACAAACCTTCCAAAGCTCCTCACCAACCTTCCATGTGGCATCCAAGCTAAAATTAGATGTTTGAGAAGGTGGTTTTGGTTAATGAAATGTGGTTCTTGCCATAAACAAGACACAATTTTACATTTTACATCTTTCTTAAGTCAAATCTATATGTAAATAAATCTCTTAAAGACTGAAATAAGCAATTTATTCTTTCAAAGCTCATATACCATTTTAAAACACCTCTTCAACCTTCATCCAAACTTCTTAAGTTAAAAATAATTGTATGAGAAGTGGTTTTAGTGTACAATTTGTGGTATGGCTGCAGATAAGTGGTTTGCATAAAACTATAATCTATTTATGCATGAGGTGGTCTTTTGAAAGTTTTTTTAAAAACTTTGTACGACGTTGATAAGAAGTTATTGCATACATATAACCTCTATAAAGCTTTCATTATCCTTCATACTCATTCAACATCTCAAAAAGTGGTTTCAAAGTGAAATATTCATTATTTTGCCTACACTCAAAAGGTGTTTTAGTGACAAAAGGGCTTGGTTTTCTGCATATTAGTGGGCCTTTGAATATTTTTATATCTTAACATCCTTCTCTTTGCCATTTTTCATTCAAATAAGCTCTTCAAAAAATTTCGAAAATTCCTTTAACTCTCTAAAGTGGTTGTTTCAAATTTGCTAATGGTGGTTTTGAAATGTGAATTCTTGGTTTTGGTATGGTGTGGCTTATGATAGGCTTGTGAGCTTATATCATGCATGGAAGTCATCCACAAAGAGACTAAGTTGGTTTTAAATACAAAAGATGGTTTTGAATCATATAGTTGGCCTTGGCTATGTAAACAAGTTTCAAATTATTCTTTTCACCCTTTGATTTTTTTTCTACATTGAAAGCTCTCTTGCAACTTGTTATTTTAAAGAAAAAATAATTTTGTATGCTCATCATATTTTGAATGATCTCAAATGAGCATTAACATGTAAGAAGTTGACTAATGAATTTTTAGTGTTTCCAAACATGTTATCATATTTTTATTATTCACAATCTTCTTGCAGGCTCAAGATAATAATTAGATGCATGAATTTTTTTTTGGAATAGTATTTGATCTCCTAGTTTTTTTTATGTTTTTACAAGTATTCATCTCCATTTTAATTAATTTAGTTCTACACACACTTTTTCTCTCTACATATTTTGTCTACAACAATCACAATCTACTTGCTCAAGTTGCTATCCTAACAACCACCCCATCAAAAATGAAGTTCAAGTACTTGGACCATGATCTCATTTCTACTATAGACATATACATATCTAATGTCTTTGATATCAACATGAATCATATGAAATTTTATGAATTTTGGGAGAGCATGGATGCCACAAAATGGACTCTTTTGGGAGAATGAATTTTGGATAACAAAATCGACATGTTGTCACTTTTTTGACATCTTTTCAATGTGTAAATATTAAATTTGCATGCATAAAGTAATACAATCCATAGATTAAGGAAATAAGTCTTGTAGATAATTAGTTGGTGTCTAAACTTGATAAAACCTCTCTAGGCATCACCTTTGGCATTGAACCTCACAACAAGAACATGGAAATCAATGAAAACATTACTCAATAGTTATGGAAAAACAAATATAAGAGATGTGAAAAGATTCTGAATCAATCTTGGTTGACTAATAAAATAAGAGTGAATATTAAACATGCCAAAAAACCGTACAGGTTATATTTCAAGGAAGAAATGTGAAATATGATTTCTCTATTAAGTAGAGTCATGGGAAGTGAAATGATAAATATTTTTCATCATTGGACATGTGCATGGTCATAAGCATCATTTGTTTTGGGAAATAGTTCATTAATTAGGATTTGATCATCAAAAACAACATTCAAAGATAATTGACCAAGTTGGATTCCGCACAAGAATGCTATATGACCTTGTATTTGGTGTATTCCATCATAATACTCAAAACTTGGACTGAATTGACATAAGTGAATAAGAACCTATGGTGCATTGGTATATGATAAGTTCCCTCAACTCACTCATGAGAAGGGAAAAAGCCATTTCAATAAAGTAAATGATGCATTCTCCATGATGATAGTCAAGATATTGGAGGAAAACCTTTCAACCAGGAATTGCAATAAAGAAGACCTTCTCATCAGAAAATACATAAGATACTTCATTCAGTTTTTGAAGGTCACCTATATCAAGGTTGGTGGATTTTAAGGTGTTCCTCTTAAACTTCCAAGATATCCTAGTGAAAAAATAACTATAATCAAGCTTTGTAGGTAGTTAAGTGAGGTGCACAGAAAGTGTATTAACTAGAAAATTAGAGGAATAAATTTTCCTATTGGCCTCAGATATTTATTCTACAAATCAACAAGAGATGCAATCAATATTAAAAATTCACTGGTGTACTTTTTGATGTAACCACACATGAGGATACTTTATTTTGATAACAAAGGTTTCATGAGAAATAATCTTAAAATAGGCCCCAATTAACCTCACATTTCATAAATTGATGACTATTGGGAGGACAACAAAGATGACTTCAAGGTCAGAAAAAGAGATTAGTTAAGGAGTAACTTAAAAATATGAAATCCTTAAAATTTGAATGGTGAAAAACAAACTTTGAGGATGATGTCACTAACATTGTGGAAGACATTTTATATGAAAAGATTCACCTCACAACCATTCCTCCAATCAATTGGTCAATAAGAGAACTGACAGATATTATAAAATGCATACAAAATATGCTAGAAATATTGAGAGCTTGGTATGATAAAAATGTCATAGAATATACTTTAGGAAGTCATAAAAAGGATGAATGAAGTTTAACAAGGTAGCAATAGACTTCTACTCCAATTATTCAGTCTTATGGTACCAAAATATTCATAATAAAATCTAGTTTGGCTGCAACATAAGGAGGAGATGTAGAAGATCCCAATAGAGATAAACTTACCAAACAATTGTGTGAAGGTTATTTTCTAATGAAAAAGCTCCAAATCAAGAGGCCCAATCCATCTAACATTGTAAATGTCACACAATAAATTGATCCTTCAATGTGGATTGACAATACCACTCAAAAGTTATTGGATTTTGATTCAAGTTCAATACCCTTTCCCCTTTTTACTACTCCTATTGAAACACCAGTGCTTTCATCACTTCTATTTTCCCCTCCACTTCCACCATCTTCTTTCCTAATTCCATCTCTACCTCCACTTCTTTTTTTACCCATGAAACAAGTTTTTTACTCATTTACAATCAATTAAACCTAGATTTATTCTTGTATCATCCTTGCAATAGTCATCTTCATTGACTCCCTTAGTTTCTTCAAGTATTCAATTTGATACTTCATAGGGATATATGTATTATTTATGCATACAATAATCAACAAGAGAAAACCTACATTCGCACCAACAAAAAATAATTTTGATGTTGTTGCTAAACTAATACAAGGTCCTCTAAAAAAAATAAACGATAAGATTACTTCAAGATTGATGATTATTTCTTCAGGTGCACGATCTGTATAAATTTCCCAACTTTGTGTAGAAAAAAAATAGGATGAAATAACTTTGGCTGACTACAACATCAAAAAGATTGATCTTGGTGAATCTACTCCTAAAGGCAATATTCACAATTTCAAGGTGACTGCAATCAAGTTAATCCAGATGATAAAAGAAGGTATGCAACCTCAAGAATAGTTGGAGGAAAAAATACATATGCTTTTATCATATATCAAATAGTTTTTTAATATAGGTGAACCTCTTAGAAGGTGATCACTACACCTGCATCAACCTCTTTAACAATATAGATACCAAGATCTGAATTTGAGATTGATAAGGAAATGATTACCAAAATGAGTAGGTATAACAATCATCGTAAAATGATGGAATCTTAGGTTGAAGATCTATTTCTTGATGTCTTAAAATTTCTTAATGAGAATTGAAGAATTTATGATCTTATCATTTCTAGTAAAGTGAAAATTGAAGAGGAAATTTTAATTGCCAAGAAATAACTTGGAATATGGAATAGTCTAATTAGAGACTTGAAAGATATGGCCACTATGGATGAGAATTTTTTGGTATTGATAGGTATCCTCAATAAAGTTGAAGATAACTATTCATGTTTGTGGGCTCAATGCATGAGTTAAAAACTCCAAATTCTAGATGAATCCTTAGAAGACTTTCAACATCATGAAAAAGTATGTGATGAAATGAAATAAAAAGTATGTGCCAACATTTGGGTCATTCATTGTAAACTATTGAGTGAAGATAAATCAAATACATATGCAATCGTAAAATTGAAAGAACATTTTCAAAAAATTGTTTGGAACATAAACATTCAAAAAAGAAGCTATGAGTAAGCTGAGAAATATTCATTGTGTAAAAAAATATCTCACTACGAGTTTATCAAGAATTTTAAAAAGGATCAAAGAGACTAACAATGCATCATACAAGTGGATTGCATGTTTAGCTCATAAAATTATTCCTGCAAGAGAAGGGTTTGTCTAGACTGATCAGAGGTTCAAAATATACATGTTTAAATAATCATAAAAAGGAGGATTTAGAGATACTTATAGCAATTGAACAAGGTCCCTCTCAGCCTTGTCTTCTTCTTGATACCCACTAAAAGTCATTTTTTTCTCTAACTTTATATTTCTCCATTGCATTTTTTGTAATCACTTAAAAGGTTATGTTTTAGTTTTTTAAGTTGTAAATGAAAAAGAAATAGTAAAATATAAATAAATTACCAAAAGGTGGTTATGTAAGTTATTACAAGATGGTTTCACCCTTCTATTCTATAAATACAAGTTGTGTACATTGTAATAGGGCCTTTTTGACAATAAAACATATTTTGGCAAAGACAAAAAATGGAGATTGTATTTTCAACCTGTGAAATAATCAATACAAAGAGAACTTTTGTAGACTTTGTGCTCAAAATTTCTTTGAATGAATAATTTATGTGGAAATGTTAATCTCTTTGACTTTTTTCTTTTGATTGTTGCCAAGTTCTATTGTTAGATAGTTAAAGCATACGAAATTTTTATTGTGAAAATCTTTCTAAATCTGCATTAAGAATTCATATCATTGTGAAACCTTGGTAGGTTAAGAGCATGATTTTTATCTATTTTTAAAAGGAAATATTGAGTTGTTTTTTATCTCTTTAGTGTACACATTTTGTTCCTATGTCTAGAATATGTCTATCATATCCCATTTTCATGTTAAAAGTTTCTACACTAAAATCTCCCTTTTTGGATTATTTTATTAAGTTTATGTGTTTGGCTATCTAAAATCATCCATATTCTTCTATTTTCCTTGAATACTTTTCTTTCATCCATGAATTCCCTCCTACAATTCCTTTTTATCACCTTTTTGTACTTTTTGAATAAAAGTATAACCCCCAATATAAAACACCATTTTAGTTGTAAATAGTTCTATTTCCAGTACTATCTTTCTTTTTAATAAAGGTAACTCCACCTTCTAATAGGAGAGGGACTTTATCTCCACACTGTTGATCAAAATCCTTAATTTGTCTCCCTAAAGTTTTTTCAGCTAACACAAAGGCAATATTAGTCAATAGATTATCAAATCCAATGTTTTTATAACTCTTTTACTCATAGAAGGTACTTGTAGAGAGGTAGTGCCTTAGAAGGATTTTGGAAGCCTCATTACCTTCAATTGATCTAACCACCCACTTAATACAAAGGGACATATTTTTTCTATTCATATCAATGATGCCCATTCCTCCTTTATCATTAAATTGGCAACAAATGTCCCAATAAACCTATTATAACCTCTAGTTTATTTAGCATTATCCCAAAGGAAGTTTCTGAGAGCCTTTGATAGTTTATCATACAAGGAATTGGAGGAGGCCCAATAGGCTGAGTAATAATCATGAGTGAATGTAAGGATTTTGGTACAAATTTGAAATTTATAGGTTAATGAGAGAGATTTGGATATCCAATAAGCAACCTTCTTTTCCACTCTATCAATGAAATACTACCACATATTTTAAGGAGAGCTATCAAAAGCAAAAGGAATACCAAGTAATTTATATCTCTGTCATTTTTGTATCCACTTCCATTTATAATGATGGATCCATTTAGATAAACACATCATGCTCTGTTTGCAGCATTGGGTTTTGGCGCATTGCAAACTAGATCCTGATGCTTTATAAAAAATGTCAAGGCGTTAAAGTGCCTCTTTGAAAGAAGCTTCTTACTCGATGAGGGTGAAGAAGATATCATTTTTTTTTACTATTGATGATTTGAAAGAAGGGATGAGGAAGAAAAATACACATGATGAGTCCTTAATCTGCTCTATGAGCAATAAGATAACCAAATGCCTCAATGAAGAAAACATATCAAATAAGAGCAAGAGGGAAATCTTGTCTAATGAAGAGAAAAGTCCAAAGTTATTGGACTTGTGCCCATTGATGGTGAGGCAATTTGATGATTTAAAAAATAAAGTTTGCACTTCCAAAATAAATAATTGGCCAAAACCCAAAGCTTTAAGCATAACGAGAATAAAGGGTTATTCTATCCAATCATAAGCCTTTTCAAAATCAAGTTTGAGAAAGATGTTCCTCTGAGGAGAGGCATTGTTAGAACAATAATGATTAAGTGGTATAAAAAATTCATTAATATATTGAATTACATTGATAGATAAATAAATAATAATATATTTTATTATTAACTTACGTGATTTAAACTACGTGTTAATAAATACTAAAATATATGTTATTAAAACTTATCATTGGGTGGAAGGTTAAACCCGTTGGTTACAATGGTTCACTTAACTTATAAATGATTTTATGTGGTAAAATCATAATCTTGATGCATTCCAATACACATAAAGTTTACGAGCATTCAAAATCCTATTGGAACAATTGGTTATGTGAAGAGATTGTGAGAAGAAGTGAGGAGAGAGAGAGAATGTATTGGGGAAAAATATTTTTTTTATATGAATAATCAATATGGGTTTTTTACCTCTCTATGAGCTTTCCCACTCATATACGGGGTTGTGTATTTGTGTTTTGCCATCAATTATTATATATAGATCCATATATGTGCATATATTTATTTCAACATGGTTTCAGAGCAAGTTTGATAGTATAAATTATTGCTAAGATCTGTTGTTTAATTTGTTTGGCATGTAGAGATCCTTGTTCAATCATTTCTTCTTGTAAACTTAGCCTTGTCTGACATAAGAGGAAGATAAAAATTATTCACAGTCCTGATGGAGTATATGGAAGATTAGATCCTTGTAGTTTGATCAAATAAACACTTGAACCTTCAATCAAAGCAACTAGATAAATCAATTAACAAGCAAATTAGAGTTCATAATTCCTATGAGGCGTGATAGTATGGCCTAGTATGACCTGGGAGGATGAAAGACCAACAAAAAATCTAGTTAAAAATCTCTACAACCTATTTCTATATTTTAGCGAGTGAATCTTCATTGGTTTTGCCTACAAACACCATCTCGCAAAGCTTATAAGGCATTAAAACTAGTTTCAAGCAAAAAGAATCCACTTGTGATGTACTTGTACAACATGTGTGGGTTGAAGACAACATAAAAATCATTTTTTTGACATTACAATTTGTTTTTGACTACTGAACGCCCATCAAAGGTCTTGTGCAGGGTTGTTTAGAAGTTTTTAGGTCATGTGTTGACCTTCTACACACTTTTAACAGTGTCCCTAGCTTCATGCCCACACCATTGCTATTGTATGGTGCTTCAGAGGTAAGTCCAATGTTTATAAACTTTATTTTTTAAATACATTTTTATTTAAATCTAACTTACATGCAACAAATTTGGAGGGACCAACTTTTTCAAATTAATTTTTAACAAAAAGTAAAAAAATATGAAATGGATTTTTACATGCACGTTAAAGTTATATTTTTTATTTTAATAAAATTTGGATAAATAAGCTTTAAATATCATATTGTGAATGTAAAGATTCATATAGTGTTGTAGGGGAGTTGTTAGTGTAATTTTTTAGAATTCTTGTAAAAGTGAGGTCAAGAGTTTAAAACACGTCAATCCTACCTTTTTATTCAAACTTGGGATTGGTCAAACTTATTTTTATAAAAAAAAATTTGACTTATTTTTACCTTAATTTTTTTTTTGCAACTTTTAACACTTGTAACATTTGCAACACTTCTTGAGACTTTTGTAGCTAATTACTCTTTTATATGAAGATAGTCATGTGATCAATCTATCTCTACATTTTTGCACATTACGGACACATTGGAATGGTCTATTTTATGATTTAAAACTTCTTTATATATTTTTTTCAACTATTATATTGAAAATAGTTTTTACATTGTTTTATTTGTGACACTTATGACACTTGCTATAATTGTAATTTTTTATATTTTTTCAATTGATTTGCATATAAGTAAATGGTTATTGTTTAAATATTAGAATATATTTTGTATTAAAAAAATAAAATATAAACCACATTATAAATTTCAATTTTAAACCTTTTACTTAGTATCGTTATAGTATAAAACACAAATTAGTAAGTGTTGAATTTTGAAGGAAAGTTATGGCTTCTCTCAATTTTATTTTAAATAAGTTACAAATGTTAAAAGGGTAAAACTATAACAAATTTCTAAAATTTGTATTAAATTTGAATTTTTGGATCAAAAGCTTTGGAACATTATTGTTGGGACTAGAAAAAAACCATCAAATAGGCATGTCGCAATCAAACAAACTTATGTATTGCAACAGAAATCATAAGAAGTCATGTCGATCATTTTGAGGAGTGTAAAGGATGAATTTCTACTCCATAACAACAATCAGATGTTGTCCAACAATGACTAGAAACTCCTTAAATTTATGTATGAGGATACTTGTGTCTAAAAAAATATTAAACTTATACCTGAATTGCTTACAACTCCCATGAAAATGTGACGAAAAAATAATTAATTTTCTTTCAAAAATTAAAAACATTAAATATCAGCTAGATGGTTGTAATTATAATCTTATTTAATATCAACTTTTGTATTTTATGAAAAAAAATTCAATTTCATTTCTATTATTAATTCTAATTACCAAACAAAACAAGATATTTTTGATCTCACTAAACTGTCTACTCTTCTTATTTGAAGAAAAACAAGTAATGTTAAATTTTGTTTCTAAAGAGAATATCATTCAAGCACTTATCATGCTTAATAGTGTTCCTAAAAACACTAAAAATCATAAAATTAAACCTAAACCTAAACCTATTAATAACAAAATGGGAACAAGAAATTTGGTAATAGAATCATAAAGTTAAATTTAATGAAAATTGCAATCTATGTAATAAATTTGGATGTAAAAAGAAAGACTATTACAAAAATAAGAACAAATGTAATAACAAAACCTCTAAAACTAATAAAGGGAAGAAGTGGTCTAATCAAAATCAACAAAAATATAAAAACCATAATGAAAACAATAATCATGAATAAAATATTAACACTATTACACTATATGCTACTTTACAATCATGAATAAAAGGAAAGTGTTGACCAATTTCTAGTCCTATAGGCCAAATTGGGCACCCCCCTCCTTTTCCTTGCAAGAGTCATTTGATCCAGGTTCTGGCTAGCTCATCACTCAGCTGTCTCATACAAAAGTTTCTCTGTTAGGCCATTTCCCATGAAAAATCCAAGGGTTTTCCTCTTTTGTGTGCCAAGTGCTTTTCGGATCTATTAGTGACTCTACTTATAAAAAATTCGTAAGTGAAGCCACTTGCAAACCTCGATTTGGTCTTGGTAGATCAAATCAAGTTTTATAAATGGCTTTACTCATTTGTCTTATAAGCAAGAGTTGACGTGAAACTCATTTTGGTCTCGGATGCTTCAAAGGCAAGTGAGTTACTTCAGAGGGCCTTTTATTGGCAAGATGGACCAAGTGGAAAAGCTGAAGGGTCGTTTGCAAGATTATTGAAGGGTATGTACCCTTACAAAGGGTACTTAAGCGGTAAACATGACCTTTACATTTCTTCCAAAAGGTAACTTTGGAAGCCAAGAAGCCCTTGTAGGGGGTAGGTGATGAGCAAAATGGACTTTTTCAAAAGTTTGAAGGGTAAATTTGGGCTTGAATTACCCTTGTGGAGGGCGATCGGTTGGAGCAAAGGGGCAAGACAGAGAGCTCAAAAGGAACTTGCCCTTCAAAAAAGTGATAGACCAAAAGAGAATTCATTCAGCCTTTTGTCCAAAGGAAAACCAAAGAAGATAAGTCAAGGAAGAATTATTTTGGACAAAATATCCAAGAAAATTCCTTCAGACATTTTTTCCAAAGAAATTTGGAAGACCAAAAGTCTGAAGGGTAGGTGTACTTGCAAGGGGCACTTAGTTATGAAAGTGGACCATTTCATTTTTTCTGAAGGGTCACTTTCCCTTTGGAAAAGTTCATTTGCAAAATACCGAAGGAATTGTCCTAGTGGGTGACAGACCCGTGAATGTTAATTTCAAGGTGATAAGCTAGCTGTTGAGATTCAAACACCTGATGACAGGTTCGTGAATGTCAATTTCAAGGTGATAGACTAGCTGTTGGGAAGTAATCAAAGGAGAGTTCCTTCAGATAAAATGTTCAAAGGAATTCCTTTGGACATTTTGTCTGAAGGAACTTAGAAAAGAAAACCCAAAGGCCCGCCAAGGAAAATCAAAAGGTAACAACCTCGAGAGCCTAAGGAGCAAATGAGCGAGCAAGCAAAGAAAAGAGCCCAGCAAGAAATAGTAAGCACCAAGAGCCCGAATTGCCAGAAAAAGGGGGAAATAGCAAAGAGGGGGAAAACAAGGCAGGTAACTTAGAACGTGGCCACACGCACATAAGACAAAATCTCAAAATGCTCCAAGTGGCATAACAAGTCAAAGCACAGACCCAAAGATAAAACAAAACCAAGGTAGGTGGCACATGGGTCATCAGTAGGAGTAAATATAATTAGGTGAAATAGTCTCCACCAGAAACCAATAAAGGATTGGTTGCAGACATTGAAGAGAGTGGCCCGTATTTTTAGTTTTATCATTAATGAACAACCAATTACATGGACATTAAAGAGAGCATGGCCCAGTCAACATAACTGGGGGATAGCCTTGTCAGTTTCTAGAAGTAACCCATGCTCTTGCAGGCCTAGACAATAAGGGTAATGACTTAAGCACCTACAACATAGCTTTCCCATACATAATTAAGAAGAGACGTCAGCAACATGAGATAATTCTTCACTACATGAGTGTTTAATACAGCATGGGTTTCATTCTCTTGATTGGTCAATGATCTATTTTCCAAGCTCTCTATATAATTGTAGCTTCTCATTTTAAGAAGGGATCTCTCAGCATTGTATGGCGAAGCCCTAAAGAATTTACCTTGAATCAAAAGAAGTATTTTACCTCCATTTGAGCTTGCACTTTTTCATATGTCTATGGTCTTATCTTATGTTTATTCATTTCCTTTAATGCTTTCATAAGTTTATATCAACATATCTAGTGTATTATGAATTCTTCTCTACAGGTCAATGAGAAGTGTCCAACTCAGAGTATAGGTGCAGGTGAACAGACTGTCTAATAATGTGTCTTAGAACACATCTGATAGTTTCTTCCTCCGTATATCTCCATAAGATCCCCTATTGAAACATTGATGCAAGAAATTTTCTCATTCGAATGAAGTGTATGTTTTCTTCTCTTTGGTGTAAAGTGTAGGTCAAGGCTGAGTAGATCAACTAGTTTGGTGCATCACCACATTAGTTAAGTTCCATTTTTTAGTATCTCTCTCTCTTTCACCCTCCCGCCCCCCCCCATCGTTATAAATAGGAAATCTAGGGCCTTAAGGTGCATCAAGGGGAGCTATCCCCTAATCTAGAGATTCATTCCTCAAATTTGCCACCCATAACAAGAGGAATGTCTTCATTGTGCTGCAAGGAGGAAGGGAGTTGAGTATCCTTTCAGAGGGTGCAATCCACAACTTCAATAGAAAGACTATTAAAAAAACAACAACAAATGTAATAACAAAACCTCTAAAAATAATAAAGGGAAAAAATGTTCTAAATAGAATCAATATAAAAATTAAAACCATAATGAAAACAACAATCATGAATAAAATATTACCACTATTACACTGTATGTTGCTTTATTTTCTTCTAATGAAAATGAAAATATTTTAGATAGTGGTGCATCACATCACATGACATGTTTATCAAATATTTTATCTGACACTAAGATATATATCTAAAAAGATTTATTTAGGTGATAATTCATTTCTATAAGTTACTAAATAAAGAAAAATAAAAAATTTACAAATGTAGTCATAAATAATGTTTTATATGTTCCTAAACTTTAAAAAAAAAATAATCTTGTTCTCAACTTAAAAATGATAATTTCATAGTAACTCTACGTATGGATAAATGGTCTATTAAAAATCATTTTGATTTTTTGATTGCTGAAAGAATTCAACATAATGGTTTATACATGTTTTATACTTTATCTGTATGTTGTCTTTAATCGCAAAGTAGAAATGAATATCAATTGTGACATGAAAAATTAGGTCATGTTAATTTTATAAGTTTATATGATATGTCTCATAATGATCTTGTGGTTGATCTTCTTGCTATTTCTTCTCATCATGAAACATGTGAGGGTTGCTTATGTGGTAAGAAACACTCTAAAACCTTTCACAAAAATCATGATGCTAACTCTCATCCTTTAGAACTTATTCATAGTGATGTTAAAGAACCTATATAAATTGCATCTCTTAGTAGTTATTTATATGTTGTTACTTTCATTGATGATTACTCTAGGATGATTTTATCTTATTATATTAAAAATAAATATGAAGTGTTATTCAAATTCAAAGAATTTAAAATTTTAGTATAAAATTATTTTAACTTTTCTATTAAAAATTTAAGAAAGATAATTGTGGTGAATACATCAGTAAATAATTTGATTTATTTTGCATTAATTGTGGTGTACAAAGAGAGTTAACAATTCTTTATTCCCCCCAACAAAATAGAATTTTTAAAAATAAAAATCAAACCATCCTTAAAATAACTAAAACAAGGTTGCACTCTACAAATGTTCTTAAATTTTTGTGGGCCGAAGCCATGAATACTGCTTTGCGCATTCTAAATAGAGTCTTTATTAAGGCATTATATCTTTCTACACCCTTAGAGATGTGATCTAATAAGAAACCAAATGTTGCTCACTCTATGATATTTGGTAGTCCTGATTCCGTCTTTATTCTTAAAATAAAAAGAAAGAAACTTGATCCGACCTACTATTCTTACATTTTCGTAGGTTATGAATTAAAAATTAAATGATTAAGAGTTTATGATCCATCTAAAAGACAAATCATTGAGAATAAGAACATCCAAATCCTTGATAAATATTTTTGTGAGCCTTATGTGGAACCCCCTCAAATTGCTTCTTTCAATGATCATGACTTTTTTGTTACCATTTATGAAGAAACATATACCTTAGAGGAAGTTGATTAATTATGGATAACTTAGCATATGAAGGGGAACCTTCTCGACTTTGTGTTCAAACTAAAAGATCTAAATGGATTGAATATCTAATTCAGTCATCTAATCTTGATAATCTTAATAAATTGACTGAGATTCAACATACTATCATGTTTTGATGACTCTATATGAATGTAAACTTTAATATTTTAAGGAAGCTATTCAAGATGATAGATGAAAATTTGCTATCCAAGATGAATATAAATCCCTAATTAAAAACCAAACTTGAGATCTTGTCTCACCTCCACCTAAAAGACACACTGTTGGTTCTATGTGAGATTATAAAATCAAATATAATTCAATAGGTAAAATTGAAAAATTTCAAGCTAGATTAGTTGCTCATTTTTTAACTCAAAAACCTAGGATTGACCATGTTGAAACCTTTACTCTTGTAGAAAAAAATGATTGCTGTTAGATTATGTATTACCTTTACAACTCAGATGGTTAAATTATACACCAAATAAATGTAAAAAATGTATTTTTATATGGTGAACTAGAAGAAGAAATCTACATGACTCAACATAAAGGTTTCACTGAACTTAACAAAGAACACTATTTTTATAATTTAAATAAATTTATTTATAGTTTAAAACAAGTTTTTTGAGCTTGTTATTTTAAAATCATTAGTTATTTTAAAGAATTATGTTTCTCTAATTATTATTCTGATAATGATCTTTTTGTAAAAGTTGAAAATAATCATTTTCTCTTAATTATCTTATATATTGATTATATCTTCTTATTATTTGTGGTCATATTAGTTTAATGCTTAAATAGAAATATAACCTAAGTTAATCATTTGTAATGATTGATCTAGGTACTCTTCATCATTTTCTATAAATGATTGTATTTCAAGATAAAAATTAAATTTTTTTATCTTAATCTTCTTGTTAAATTTAATATGCTTGATTGTAAGCCTACATCTACCCATATTGAAGTTGGTGTTAATCTTAATCCAAAACCTACTTGTTACAAAATTAACCCCACTCTATACAAATAATTGGTTGGTAGTTTGATCTATCTAACTATTACTAGGTTAAATATTTCATTTGGTGTAGGTGTTGCTTTCATATTCATGCAAGATTCATATTTGAAGCATTGAAAATTATCAAAACTGATACTTCTATATATTAAAAGAACTGTAAATTTTAGTTTATATTATTCTTCCATCAATAATACTAATTTTATTGATTATTATGATGTTGACCATGCTAGTGATATTATAGATCACAAATTACTTATGAATATGTGTTTAAGTTTGGTGCAGGTGCTATCACTTGGAGTAATAAAAATCAACCTAATATTTATATTTATTTTACAAAAGTAGATTATAGAAGTGTTATGGAAGTTGTTAAATAAACCATGTAGCTATGAAGGTTGTTATAAAAAAAATTATTTGGATGTTTTTCTTAGTACCACCCTTCTTTGTAATAATCAAAGTTGTATGCTCTAGCGAAAAATCCAATGCAATACCAAAGAACTAAGAATATTGAAATTCATGTGTATTTATCTAAGAGAAAGTTCTAGATGGTGATATTGATTTATAGTTTTGTCCTATGGATGAATAAATGATATATCTTCATAAAACCACTTGGTGCTACTAAATTTTATAAGTTTAATATAATGTTGGGCCTCTCGGAGCTATAATTAAAGGGGAGTGTGCATGTCAATGTCGCTTCCTAATGGCCATGTGTTTTTTTTTCTCTATATTTTTTTTCAAATTATAAAAATATTACAAAAAGTCACTTAATGTGATTTTGATAGACTTCACTATATGTGAGTTTATAGTGTCCCCAATACTTAAAATAATATATTGTAATGGAGGTATTTATGTTATAAAAGACTCCATAATGCTTGGTTGATTATTCATGAAAAATTATGAGATGTAGTCTCATGATCGTGTTAGTTTAAACATACTTTAAGTAGTCTATGGATTATAATTATTTTTGTTTTAAAAGGTGATATTGGCATGATGAAGGTTTTTAAAATCTTACAAATGTTACATGCGCCCTAAACTTATCGTAGATGGTTTACAAGGTATAAATTTTTTTTGGTATAAAGGTGGCTATGACATGTATCCCCACTTAACATTAAGGGGGAGTGTTGGAACAATTAATGATTAAATGGTATATAAAATCCATTAATACATTAAATTACATCAATAAATATAAAATAAATAATAAAATATTTTATTATTTAAATTATGTAATTTAAACTATGCATTAATAAATAGTAAATATATATTATAAAAACTTACTATCAGTGTGGAAAGTTGAACTCATTGGTTACAATGATTCACTCTACTTATCTATGGTTTTTCGTGGTAAAATCATGGTCTTGATGAATTACAATATACATAAAGCTTACGAGCATTCAAAAAACTTATTAAAATAATTGGTTCTATGAAGAGATTATGAGAAGTGATGAGAAAGAAATAATCTATTGGGTCAAATTATTTCTCTTATATGAATAATCAACGTTGGTTTTTCACCTCTCAATGAGGTTTTCCCACTCATATTTATTATTGTGTATTTGTGCTTTGCTATCAATTAATATATATAGATCCATGTATATGCATATCTTTATTTCAACATCCCTGAGCCTTTTCTACTTCTTCCTAGACGAAAATCAAATTATCCAAAATATATCTATTTTTGATGAATCTTGTTTACTTTGGTTTGATGATTATAGGTAGAATATGGCATAGATGATTTGCTAAGGCATTGGAAATGATTTTATAGGAAACATTTTGAATGTTGGTTGGGTGCCAACTATTAAGAAGCTATGGGCCACCAAACTTAGTGATATATTTAATATTTCCCTTGTTGATGATAACTCCTAAAAACTTATTTTGTAGGACCTCTTTATAAAATTATAACAAGTCAAGCCCTACAAAGTGCCATGTAGATTTATCTAATTCAAAAGGAAAGCCATCAATACTTAGTAATTTGTCATTGGACATGCTTTATGTTGCATGAAATAGATCATCAAGAGAAAGAGGAACATCACAGTATTTTTGGTCCGAAAGACTTAATTTGTGGGGCACCACATTTGAACATTCCTGTAAAACCTGTGCTCTTTCCACCAAATCTTCCTAGTCTTGAAACACCATTTTGTAGTGTTCCAAGAAAGCCAAGGAGATTTATGATAGACTAGTGAAACACTAATGGGTAAGCTTGATGTCTTTGACTTACTCCTTGTACTGTTTGGCCCTGAGAGACTAGAAGAACTTCTTTGAGACATAGTCCCTAATCTTAAGGTAATGCAAATGGGCACTAATTCAATTTGATTGTTATAGTGGTAGAGGAAGGTGGTGATGTAGATGTTGATCACCTCATTACACCACTCAACTAGCTGGTAGTGTATGGTGGATGTGGAACCAAATTACACACTCTAGCGATGAGTTAGATAATGCCATCATGGTTGAGAAGGAATGTGTTTAGAAAGAAATGATCGTGTGGAACTTTAAAATGGATACCACCCCACTCCATCTCGAAAGTGATGGGATTACGATTAAAAAAGATAATTTATGGATGGACTATGATATATTTCCTATCAAAAATTGAGGAGAACATGTGCCACTCGAAGAGAATGACACCGTCCAACTGTTTGAGGACCCTATCACTATCGATACAACAATTAGATCATGTAAACCACGGCATATTATTTAATGCGGGATTCTAGAGTGGGTCCAGTAACCACCATCAGTGTTTAAAATAAAACCACGCTTCACATTATCTCACATACTATCTCGTTGGAAGGGCACCATATTTTTACTTAAGACTATCAATCATATTAAAGTCCCCACAAATAAATGAGGTGTAAGCAATAAATTTTTAGTGACCTATCAGGGGTGTAAATGTTGATAACCCATAAGGAATGATCATTAATGTCAAGTAATAGTAACCAAATAACTTGATGTGATGGATATTATCTCAAGGTAACAATTAAGGGGATGAATTTTGGTGAGACCAAAACACTGACATTGCCATGTCCATCTCAATGCGAAGTGGAAAAGTGAGATGCATCAAGCCATATAATCCTAAGAGTAGATTGTAAAATAAATACTCAAACCTTAACTTCTTGTAAACAAATAAAATTTAAAAATCCAAATTGTTAATAGGTGATACGCTTAGAGAATTTTTGGATAGACATTATGAGGCTTTGAACATTCCAGGATAATAGATTTATTGGGAGGGGTCCTATGTGGGTAAGTATACCTTCCCATCCTCTATATATCTTTTTGAACCAAGAGCTGTAATTTTTTTTCCAAATAATGATTATTGGTTTGTAAAAATAAAATTCCCAAATTAAATGAAACAACATTTAGCTCAATTTACTTCATGAGGAGAATATCTATTGTCGTGGGGTGGATTATGCAACCACTGTAGGGTATGACTACTTAAAGATGGTGTCCTAACATGAGTAGAACCTAATGGTAAATGATTAACTTCAAAAACTTGGCTTGAAAATATCATTAAGGAATGCCCATAGAGGAATCATATGACCTTGAAGCTCAACCTAGATAAGCACCTTAAGGGAGGTTTGCTTAGACACATTGAAAATTGTGGGCCAAGGGGACACAATCATGAGAGTATTCCTCAAGACCAACCATTTAACCTAGAAAGGAGGGACTAGAATTGAGAGGGATCCTTAAATGAGAATAGGGAAATCCCCTTGGTAAATTTATAGATACCATTAACCTAAAAAACCAAAGGTTCCCAGTGGTGTCGATCTAGGCATTAAGGGAGTCCTCAAAGGAGATACAACCAACATAGTAAGCAATACTACAATTATTTTCATACCACTTACACACACTATTAACAACATCTACTTGTAAACAAACATCACCCTGAGGAGGATTATTGTACCTCATTGTAAACCTTTGGGATGAATTTTTGAGCTCATTTTAGTTCCATATTTACTAGTATCAACAACAATGGTTGTGATAGATTGGTTGAGGGAAAATTAAAGAAATACAATTCATGCAAAGGGAGGATATTAATGCATAATAAATGCAAGCTTAGTATTGGAATTCCTGCAAAGGCAATATGAAAATATAGAAAAATAGGGGAAAAGGCACAAGACATACATGCAAACCCTAGAGAGCAAGTTTCTCAAGTTTTAAAACAATATCTTGGATTTGGAATTATCTGTTTTTATTTATGACACGCTAGGTTTATTGATATTTTAATGTTACCCTCTTTCTTATTTTATTTTCTCATGTTAGTTGTAAAGTTATTAAACTTTTTATTTTTATTCATTGAAAATAAATATAATTACAAAACTTATATGTTCCTTCAAATATATTTTATTTTTTGTAAATGCATCATCATATCTATTAATTCAAGAATATAGTGATAAAATACATAGACAATTTACAATATAAGGATGGTTGGTTTGGATTCACGCCCAAACAACTAAGAGCCCTAAGACACTATAAACAAGCCAAATAAGGGCATTGACAAAAAGGTACATAAGCCTCATTCATAGGGGACTGACAAACAAAAGCATAAAAATGCAAAATTGGGCATAACATCCTACCTACTTAATGTCTCATTGAAGAAGACATGGATCTACCTCTACTTGTATTCTCAAAGATAATCTTCTATAAGTCCTCCATTCCACTATGCATTTAATTTTTATTTTGAAAATATATTCTCAAAATTTCTAGATCTTTATTAGGCATCTCAACATTTTAATCTCCATTTAAACATCTATATAACTCTAAAATACCTTTGAAAGAGTTAATATTTATCTTTGAGAGATCAAAATATGCCATCCTATCAGGAATAACATATGGATGTAATTAAATAACACAAGAACTTGATTCATAAGGGCTACCTAATCTTCTAGCAAGAGTCAACGTAATTTATGAATTGAATCTTAGTGACCAAACACTCCATGTGATGTGAAGCAAGCATTACCTCTGGGTCTTCATCACCATTAATGATTTGTATCAATGAACACATGCTCAATTCAATTATCTAAAGTAGTCATTACTTCAAGACATTCATCCCCTACTTTGGTTCCTAAAACTACAAAAATGTTAGAGTTTAACCCATTTTTATCTTGGACTTTCAACTTCCCTTTGGAGTTGGGTTTAGGGTCTTTTTTCCAATTCTTTCCAACTACCTGAAATTCTTTTTTGTTTAGCAATTAACTTCAAGGGACAAACACAACCCAAATGACCATTTGTGTGGCACAACAAATAGTGAAAAGGTAAATTTTCATAGTTCATGGGTAGCTCAAACCTTCTCGAGGTTTTAACCAAACCCTTTTAGGTAAGGGTTTACTCACATCCATTTAAACACAAATATCACCATAATAAATATGATTTTTGCTATAATTTTCATAAGATATACACCTCATTTCCCTGAAGGAGTTATGAAACCACGAAAGAATTGAATCTATCCAAAAATTCACAAAGAAGTAAAATAACCTTACCCATATTGCATTAGGTTTGGATCTTATTTTGTAAAGTTAAAAATGGGGTTCCATGACATCATGAATCGGCTTGATCTGCCAAAAAACTAGGGCCCCTGCCCAAACACTTGAGCTCAGTATTCTTTAAAGGTGAAGACAATACCGAAGAAGCCTATTGTCCCATTGTGAATATTTACCTATCCCTTTAACTTCCATTGACTTGATATCTATGTCCTTAACTCCTATCATGTGGCCCTTGACCCACAAAATTGAAAATCAATCCAAGTATTGTCAGGACATTCATTTATTGTTATATTTTATTTTGTTTAAATGTAATAATTGACCCTTAGCCACATTAATACATTTAGAGGTTTCCATTTTTTACAATGTTGGCATGAACCCATAGATCCAAAATAAGTATGGTCATTTTTGCAAATCTGAAGTCCCATACCTTAATATCCATGAGAAAGCTAATTAAAAAAATAACATACTTGCAAGGTAAAAATATGCAGTTATGGTTAGGGAATCCGATAAGCATGTCCTAAAACCACACAACCCACACTATCTATGCACCAACACCTAAGATTGGTGTGATTAAAATCTATATACAACACGAAAAAAATAGTTAACGAATTAAACTACAGTAGAGGAAAATACAAATGTAGGCACAAAACAATATCTCTTTATTACAATCTTCACACTTAGAAACTACAATGATCCCAAATGAGATATCAAACAAAATGATCCTACACTAGATTTGTAGATTTAAAATGGTATTCTTGAACCAACAATGGTTATTTATTCTCTCATAAGTTACAACAACTAGTAGTCTTCTTCTTAGACTTGGACCTTTGAATTTGTAATCTTGCTACAAACTCCTCGAAGGACTTCAAACACCTAATTTATAGGCGTTTGGAGTTGTTACAAAAGTTGAAATAATTTGCCTTCCATGGAATTCATTCATCTGACCATGAATCTTTGATTTTTGGCCATTATTATATAATTTTGACATAACTGCAACATTTAATTCTATGTTGATATGAGCCCACACATTGGCAACACTCCACATGCCTCCTTCATAAATGTGCACAAACACTAGACGACTATGTATAAGCTTAGTGGGAAAAAAATGTGTGCAAACTTGAAATCATTATCCAAGTTGTGCAATGAGAATCCTTCATTACCTTAACCAACATGCTTGCACATGGACAAAGCACAATGTATGTAGGCTATGAAGAAGGGATATGTAGGATTACGACAAATCGCATGATTGTTAGGGCTAACCTTTTTAGGCTTGCTTTGAATTTGGATGATAATACCTTTTCATAAAGATCAGTTTCCCATCTAGAAGTACACATAGATTTAACTATGTGTTGACACTCCATGAACTCGAAAAACAATATGAAAGTTATGGAAAATGCCACAAAGGATGTGTTGAAACCAACCAATCAATGATTGTTTTGTGCACACCAAAGGTTGTGCAGAACTAATTAATTGATACTCTAAGTCTTTTTGTGTGACATGGATTACTCGTGCACCCTGATGCTTTTACATCATACACCTCGGGTAAGTGAAATAAACCATGAGCTCTTATTCATGTGCATTCTATGAGGTATTCAAAATATCTTTCATATTTAGAAATTTATGATGTGCTCAACCACGTCGTATATTCAATTTCATAACCCTTCCACTTGACCAGATATTTTTTATATTATTTCCCGCGTGTCTTCTTGATTATGGGGTCTATCACTTCTTCAACCTCATCTTGTACTTTCTCAGGTAATTATTGTCTCCAATCCACCTCTCTATAATTTACATTGTTAATCACTTCTTTAGGTTGTCCCTCAATGTAAGGCTACAAGTCTGTGCCATTGAAGATAAGTGATATATCTAACCATTATGGTAATTATATCTCATATGTGTTGGTCATAAATTTTACAACACTTTTCATGGTCTAATTTTATTCCATTTCAACTTGTTATATATTTATTTTTGAATCCTCTCCTTGTGCAGGTGCACAAAGAATATGTCACCAACCTAAAATTCATGTTATCTCCTCTTTAAATCTACAAGTTGTTTGTACCACACATTTCTCTTCTCCAACTATTTGTGCCCTTGTATATGCACATCGTGCATGTACTTAATGAAATCCTCAACTTCCATGCTCCTCCCTTTCTCCTCTTGGACATCATGTATTTATACGACACATCTTAGACTCTACCTATAAACAATCTAGGATGGGGTCTTTCTAGTAAGTTCATGTTTACTAGATTGTTGTATGAAATTTCCGCTTGCACCAAGACTAAGTCCTATAGTCCAAGATTTTCTCCCACTATATATGTTAGGAAGTTTCTAAGGCTCATATTAACCATCTTAATTTGGCTGTCCATCTGAGGATGATACACTGAGTTGAATTGTAATTGAATGTTCAATTTATTCCACAATGTGCACCAGAAATGTCCCACAAACTTTGTATCCTTGTCAAACATAATACTATTTGAAAAACCATGCAATGTTATAACTTCCTTGAAAAATAAAATTTCGACTTGTCTAGCATCATTAGCTTGTTCACAAGACATAAAATGAGCCATTTCATAAAAAACTGTATACCATAATAAAGATAGAATCATAGCCCTATTGCATCCTAAAAAATCACAGAACAAAATCCATGCTTAGGTGCTCCCATGATTTCTCAAGTACCGAAAAAGGTTGATAAAACCCTGTGTTCTAAATCTTTCCTTTTTCCAATTGAAAAATATTACACCCCTTTACATACTTAAGCACATTTGCATAACTATGTAGAAAAAAATATCCATCACTTAGCTACACCATTGTTTTATCAAATATAAAATGATTTGGCAACCGACTACCATGCTTCTCTTAGATCAAACTTGTGCATTGATCCCTTGGGTTTGTATAATTGTGCTCCCTTGAACAACAAGCCCTCTTGTAGAAAATAATCCAACCAAGATGTTCTATAAGTGCGTATGGGATTTGCACATGCTTTCCATGCTTCCTTGAAGTCTTCTTCCTTTGCATACAACTCTTTCATGGGACCAAATCCCATGACATCCACACACATCTATCTCAAAAACCACATCTCCTACTCATTGCTTCTACCACTCAGTTAGATTTTTTCCTCCTATTTTTCAATATAAATGAGTAACTTTGCAAGAAATCTAACCATTTTATATGTCTCTAATTTAGCTTACCTTCGCTGTCGATGAATTGCAACACTTGGTGGTCTGTGTACAACATAAATTATTTAGGTAATAAATAGTGCCTCCACTTCTTCAATGATAGCACAATAACATATACTTCCTTATCATAAAATGAATAATTTATCTATGTCATTCAATTTCTCACTAAAGTAAGTGATAGGCTTACCTTCCTGGATCATCATTTCTCCAATGGTTGCACCACTTGCTTCATAATCTACCTGAAATTTTTGTTGAAATCATGCAATGAAAACACATGTTATTATGTTATATTATTCTTCAATTTCTAGAAACCATATCAGCTTCTGGAGTCCAAATTAAATCCTTCTCATCGCCCCTCATTGCCTGTGTGATAGGTGCATGAATCTCACTTAAGTTTCTTATGAAATTTCAATAGAATCTTGCCAATCCATGGAAACTTCATGGTACAAAATTACTCTTTGATGATGGCCACTCAAAGATGACTCTCATCTTCTCAATATCTAGCTTCAATACTTCTTGGGATATTACAAATCCAAAGTACACCAAATCTGTCTTTATGAAGCTGCATATCGTAAGATTTACAAGCAACTTCTCATGCAAATGTTGTAACACTTGTCTCTAGTATGCCAAGCGTTCTTCTTTTTCATGCTAAAAATCAAAATATAATCCAAATATACTATGAAAAAATTACCAATACCATGATTCAACACTTTGTTCATCAATCACATGAATGTGCTTATTATTTTAATTATACCAAAAGGCATAACCACCCATCATACAAACCATTCTTCATCTTAAAATCAATCTTACATTCATCATCTACTCTTATTCTAATTTGATGGTGTCCACTTTTCAATACTATCTTAGTGAAGTAGTGCGCTCCACTCAAGTAATCCATTAAGTCATCCATGCACGGTAATGGAAATATATACTTAATAACGATCTTATTGATGGATCCAGAATCAATGCACATCCTCCATTATCCTCCTTTCTTTGGTGCTAGCACTATAGGTAGCTATACACGAGTTAAGCTTTCTCTGAGAATCTCCTTTGAAAGTAGTTATTCAACTTATTTCCTCACCTTCTCATTCTCTTGTTGCGTCAGTTTATATGTTGTTTTGTTAGGAAAACTTGATCTTGGAATCAAATGCACTTTATGACTTATGTTGCACATGGAATATCCTTGGACATGATATCCTCATATTCAGCCAATATCTCCTTTATTTCACATGACATCTTATCTTCTGTAATCTTTGCACTTATAAGTTACACGAGCTTAAGCATGAGCACAAACATGTGTGATCCTTCATCACTGCATTCAAGAATTGATTTTTTGACACTAACAATATTCTTAGACTACTTTCCATCTCTACACTTTTATCCTTCAGAGTATTCAAAGTGTACTACTTACCATCCTTCGACAAGCTATATGCATTTTATTTTTTGTCATGCAAATATTTCCTATCAAATTAAAAAGGCCTACCCAACAATACATGGCAAATGTCCATTGGCATGATGTCACACATGATGTCATCCTTGTATACACCTATATGAACACTGACCATATATTGTTCATTCATTAGCTCTTAATGTCCTTTCAACTACCAAGATGCCTTATATGGATTTTGATGTTCAATCATTTTCAGACCAAGATTCTCTACCATCTCATTAGAAACAAGATTATTAGTGTTGCCACTATTAATGATTACCTTGCCACACTTTCCTCTAGATTTATAAATGGTTCTGAACAAATTGTTTCTTTGTGCTAGTGTGTTCTCTTTTAAAAAAAATACTCCATCATGATGCCTCACCATATTTTGGTTCTTCTGTGTGATTCATCAATGCAACACTTTCCTCACCAGCTTGTGCAACATGGTTTTTAGCCTTGGTTTTGTGTACAACTCCATTTTGTTGTGCATGTGGGAACTCAAAGGCTATATGCCCTACTTCTCTATATCTGGAGCATGTACCAACAAAACCTCTATCTTGTTTGCATCCACCATAGCCTCTTCCTCTTTACACATGCTCATGACCATGTGATGTACTCGCTTCTCCCGTGTGCACGTGTGTTTGCTTTGTTTTATCATTGCACACAACACATCCTCTTCGACACATAAACTTTCCTTTTCCCTGCATAATGTTATGTTGCCTTCTAGACAACCTTTCTTCTGCCTTTAACACACACTAATAGGCTTATTTTATTGAAATTAGGTTGTTCATATCGAATTCATCCTGAATGGAAACATGAAGTCCATTCACATACCTCGAGAATTGTTTTGCACCATCTTCGATGTGATCAATGCAAATCATTAGCCTATATAATTCTTCAATATAGTCTTTGACACTCAAATCCTTTTGTCTCAGGTTTTGCAATTTTCTAAAAAGATTCATCTCATAGTCTGGGAGGAAATCTTTGCTTTCAACTAGGCAACCATTCTACTCCAAGCTTTAATGTATCCTTGCCCTTTCTTTATCCATATGTTTGGATGTGATCCCACCATGAAGATACATGCTTCAACTTGGTACATGCAAATCACACTTTCTTTGGGTCTTCAATGGACTTATACTCAAAGTACTTACTCAAGTCTTCAATCCAATCAATCAAATCCTCTAGACATAAACTCCCTTAATACTTTGGAATGTCCATGAGCAAATTTCCACCTGTCTTGAAGGTGGCTCTTAAAAAAATGGGTTAATGCTCACACGTTTGAGCAATTATATTTGTATATGTGGTTGTAATAATAACTCATATTATTTGAGTTGTATCACATAGATAATGTGTAGAAGATAATAAAACTACCAAAGATATTCTAGGGATTGAGAGATTAGTGGAGATATTGTAAGGGTAGATTGGTTGTTAAGGATGAAGTTAGAATCTTTACTTTAAGGAGCTACTCAACCTATAAATGTAACTTCTCTCTAATGTAATCTACCATCCGAATGAAGCAAGCGATGGTGTAATGCACATGTGGATGAAGAATCCATGTGTGTCACTATTTGCATTAAATTTCTGATGAACTTTGCTTTATTCTATATTCATATTAGCATCAAATCTGCCATTGCTTTGCCGTTCTTCCTTAAAAGAACTCCATATGCGTGTTCATATGATGCCGGTGATCCTAAATCATTAACAAATGCTTTAATGCGGATGAAAGCATGGAATATATGATTTGGAAAATATTAGGTCATAGCCTAACAGAAGGCTGCAACATAACTCTCTCATCCATTCCAAATGACTCATTTCATTCCTTGGTAGCCTTCAATCCATGCTTCTGCATTTTTCAAGGTGATCATGTCGACGGTCTTCTATATTTCTGCCTACTTTTGTCGTGCATCTCGTGGATTTTAGTGTATCTATCTAAAATCTGAGCATAGAAAATAAAAAACCATGTCGAGGCTTCCTTCGGCTTCAAAATTGCCAGTGAATGATAAATAAGTGACTCAATTTTCTTCATATTTGCTTCTCATTTAATAGAATTTGTATTCATAAAAATGAGATAAGATTTTCAGAAATATTGCATGTGAATAATATGAGGCTTGAAAACCAACAACGCGCTGATGATAATATCAGCAAGCATCCTTGGCTACTGCGATGGCTCTGCTGGGCTGTTAAACAGACGACCTTCTTATCCTGGTGATGTATTTTCACGGCAGGGGATCAGTGTTTGCTTATGCATGCTTGTGCACCCTGTTAAGCAGGAGTGCATGATGTGCTTTAAACCGATACATCAGATGCAACTTGGTTTTAGAGGTATCATGATTCATGAGATTCTGTATTTCACAATTCTGCTTTAGCTTCTTTTTTTGCAGGTTTCTGTATCATGCTTCTAGAGGAAGATTTTGTTTTGGAAGAAAAATTTCATGTGTCATTCCCTATGCTCCACCAATTTGAAAAATGTTCACAATGATCTACAGAATAAAATCCTTCTTTTGGGTATCACTCAAATTTGTTCACAATGATCTACAGAATAAATCTTTCTTCTTTTGGGTATCACTGTTAAATGCGCTTTAACTGTTAATCTAAAAACTATCATACCAAAAATTAATCCTCTCATATAAGTGAAATTCTCTTAACATTTCCTGCATTTGTCACATATATGCTGGAATCTTTAAATTGAATATTAATATTTGAACTCCTGAAAACTTTTCTCTCACATTCAATGCTTTCTCTGTGTAGAACTTCTAAGCAGAATTGGTATTTATATGGATTACTCACCTTTCTGTTCTGAACAATTCAAACAGATGCCAGGAGTTGTTGCCTTGTGTGTACAGTATGAAGCTGATTTTCTATGAAGTTCATTTAAAATTTATTTTCTATTCAAGACATCTGAATCTCCCAGACTATAAGTTTTACACTATACATTTATAATCAATGTCTTCTTGGAATTGAATAATTTAAAATCTTTCGTCTATTCAGGTATGTCGTTTAAATTTTTGAATGGCAGATAGTGTAGAGAATTATGTAATTACCAGCACAATCGGTTTTGCTTTTATTTATTTTATTTCGTTTAACTTTAGTTTTGACGAATATGTTGTTTAAGAAAGTGCTCATTTTTGTTAATAGGTTCAACATGTGTAGCTATGGTGTGAAGTTCTGATTTTGTTTTTTCAGAGAAATCTTAAAAAATTCACAACCATCAAATTTCCTTATTTCCTTTTTAAATAATTCTTAGCAGTGACTGAAATTGTTGTCCAACATTCCAGTAACACAAATTTAATAGAAGGATCATATAATTATAACTTTAGGTATATATGATTAGATTTTATAGATATAAAAGTTTGTATTCTATAATTTCACTAATTTTTTTTGGGATGAGTTTAGACATTTATATAATTGTTAAAAGTGTTATGTGTTGATTTTTTATAGGTAGTGTTAGGTCATTCATAATTGTTAGTGTTAAAGAGAAGTTTGTAATGTGTAAAAAAATAATAATAAAAAAAAAATTCTCACAAACGTATTTTTGGTGGGGGTTAATATTATTGAGCCTCAAATCCATATTTGCTAAGTAGTAATCGACAGGGGGATGGAGGCAACAGATGTTGGAGGACATTCAACGTCTTCTCGTTAGTGACCAATAACGACATTGCATAGCAGATTTGGTGGGTTATGTTAGTTTATTTTCCATTGTATGGCAGTGAATAAGAAAAAAAACAATATTTCTATTCAAATACGTAATAAGTGAGTATAATTTATATATATTTTCCTTTGATGTAAGATAGTGATGAGAGCTGATAAAAGTACTACAACATCGTGATATTGAAAAGCATTAAAAAAAGTGTCATATGTCGATTTTTTATAGGTAGTGTTAAGTCATTCATAGTTGCAAGTATCAAGAATAGGTTTGTAAAGTGTAAAAAAAAAAAAATCTCACAAATGTATTTTCGGTAAAACCCAACATCCGAATTGTGGGGGGTTAATATCACTGAGTCTCAAATCCATATTTGCTAAGTAACAATCGACATGAGGATGGAGGCAACGAAGGTTCGAGGACATTCAACTTCTTTTTGTCAGTGACCAATGACGGGACTGCATCACAGATTTGGTGGCTTATGTTTTTAGTTTAATTTTCATTGTATGGTAATGAATAAGAACAAAAGTAATATTTCTATTCAAATTTATTATAAGTGTGCATAATACATACATACATATATATAAGATAGTGATGAGAGCTAATAAAAGTACTGCAACATCATGATATTGTAGTTGTTGGTTAGCCACTTGTAAAACCATCATGTTTAAATGTTGGTTAGCCACTTGTAAAACCATCATGTTTGAGTTGTTGGTTGCTCCGAAAAAATCATTGTTGAGGTTGTTGGCTACCCTAGAAAAACCATCAAGATCATGAGCAACCAGAGGTGACACGCCATGAGTATGAGATTCATGTTTTCCCCATGTTCACACTAAGCCCTGGGAATGTTAAGAAAATAGGTTAATGCCCACATGTTTGAACAATTATATTTGTATGTGTAGCTGTAATAAAAACTAATATTATTTGAGTTGTATCATGTAGATAATGTGTAGGAGAGAATAAAGCTACTAAAGATATTTTAGGGTTTGAGATATTAATGGAGATATTGTAGGGATAGACTGGTTGTTAAGGATGAAGTTAGACTCCTTACGTTAAGGAGTTACTCAGCCTATATATGTAACTTTTCTCTAATGTAATCTACCATTTGAAAGTAGCCGATTTAATATGAATATTTATTGTGTGCTTTATTTGTGAAATATGAACCAAAATTAACAGTTCTTAACAATCTACCTTCCATTGGATCTTGATTAAATTCATTCATATACACTTTAAGTGCCTCATCACTTGAATCTAAATTTTCTCCTCTTTGTTGAGCAGTCTCCATGAGTTCTAATCTGTTTAGAGGTTACACATCAAGTTTCCCAAATTTGCCACTCTCAGTGGTCGGTTTCTTCTTCCTTTATGTGCCATTTCGTTTCCTTAACAATTGCGCTCACAACAGCGTCTAATCAACAACCTCTGCATTGGAATATGTCCATTGTCTACCCACATGCATAAATGTGGAAAACATAATTAACTTTGCAGGTTGAACCAGCTTTGATACCAAATGATGTAGTCACGGTTAGAGGATCTAGTGAAGAATGACCTAAGACCGTGCAACCCACAATATTTGTGCATTAACACCCAAGATTGGTGTGCGTAAAAACTATACATAATTCAAAATAACAATTAACAAATTTAACTATAATAGAGGAAAATACAAATGTAGGCATAGATCAATATTTCTTTATTGTAATCTTCACGCTTAGAGAGTACAATGATTTCAAATGGGATATCAAACAAAATGCTCCTACGCTAGACTCACAAATTCACAAGGTTATTCTTGAACCAACCATGGTTCCTTCTTCTCTCATAGGTCATAGTCTTCTTCTTAGAATCGAGCCTTTGACTTTGTACTCTAACTGCCAACCCCTCCAATGACTTTGAACACCCAATTTATGGGTGTCTATAATCGTTATGGAAGTTGAAATGATTTGACTTCCATGACATTTGTTCGTTTCACAACACTTCACCTTCTACCCATTATGATATGATTTTGACATAACCACAACATCTGATTCTATGTTGATATGAGCCCACACGTGGATAGTGCTCCACATGCCTACTTCGTAGATGTGCGCAAACACCAGATGGTTGCATGCAAGCTTAGTGGAAAACCTCATGTGTGAGCTCACAAGTGTTATCCAATTTGCACAATGACATAATTATTCATTCCCTTAACCAACACGGTTATGTGCCGACAAAACGTAATGGAAACATGCTACAGAGAAAAGTTGCACAGACTTGTGATAGCTCCTAGGATTATTTAAGCTAAATTTTGTATGTTTGCTCCAATTTTGGATCATAATCCCTGTTGTCAACCTGGAGCTGCGCTCTAAATCGAAGACGTGGATGAAATGGCCAGTCCTCTATCCGACTGAAACAATGGGATCTTCTCACGAGGGTGGGTGCCTCAATAGTAGAAGAACCTCTAGAGAAGGTTGGTTATTGTATGATGTATCGATGAGTATCTCTACTCTACACTGCGGACTACAATGGAAAAGGGAGAAGGAAAACTTAAAGGGGAAATCCTACCTAAAAGGGGTGATACACCAAAAGTTTGATCCACTCAACTTGGAACCTTGAACACTGAACAATTAAGGGAAAAGGAAGACCTTAGACTTCAATCAATCACTTATGCATAAATATTTCAAGAAGAGGTTCGATCTAATGACCAAAAATGTGAGGGAAAATGATGGAGAGAGGTCTGATAAAAGACACTTTGCACCCACATAACATTCTCTTACAACTTTAGCAAAAGACAATAAAGAACACTGAACATGACCTGCACAAGGATAATCTAGCAACTAGGTATGAATCAAAATTTGGGAAGGGAGAGAAATCTACCACTTATGCAAATTGTTGAAGAAATATACACTATGCCAGCACTTGAAATATGAAAGTACAATCCTATTGATTGAAGAGGTTACACAACTCACAAATGGCAGAGTCTGGTCTAACCAAGAGAGAGATTGGATCATTTTTAAACAAGGCTGAAAGCCATTTTATAGAGAGAATTACAAAAGGCCAAAGATTGGCGTTGAAAATTGAAGAGAAGGATTTTCTTAAGTTAACCCAAGGTTGACTTGGCCTTTCAATAAAATATGTTTTCTTTTGTGTTTGCATGAAGCTTCTTGGCACTTGAGGAAGTGGACTTGTCTTTGTTATGAACCTCCCACCTCTCTTTGCATGGAAATCCACGTCAATGCTAATCTTATAACTTCTATGTGAGTTGCTTGATGCCAAGTTGAAACGTTTGAAAGCTGAGTTGGTCGTTTGACAAGCTGAGTTAGACGAAGAGATCATTCTCCCTCGCATGGAAAGCTCTTAGTAGATGTGGCGTTTAACACTTAGTCAACTCTAAATCTGGAACAATCAACTCAACATTTGAATTTGGAACTTTGGTTGACTCTCAGATGCATGGAATTGACCCAGAGATGAGTGGGACTTTAATAACCAGTCAACTAAAGCTTTGACCAGTGCTCGAAAATAGCTCTCGCTTGCATGTATTTTACCCTATTTTGGTCTGCCTGTTCATGTCTATTTTTGGCAGGATTCTCTATTTGGATGTATTAGTTTATATTTCCTCTGGGATGCTAACAACCTTTTTGAAGCTTTGGATTTCCTTCGGAATATAAGCTTTTTCCTTGAATTTATTGCGGCATTTCTTTCTTTCGACTTTATTCTCCAAAGTATTCTTTCGGACAAATTTTTTGAAGGAATTCCTTCAAACTTTTTCCCAAAGGATATCTTTCTTTTCTATTTCCTTTGCTTGTGTCTTTTCTCAACGGGCTTTTGCCTTAGTTGGGTCCTCATTGTTTGGTGGTCGAATTTCTTCAGACTTTTGTTCGAAGGAATTCCTTCGGACAAATAGTCCGAAGGATATCTTTCCTTTTGCTTTACCTTCATTTCACTTGTTTTTCTTCGGACTTTCTTGCTCGTAGCCTTCTGAATTTCTTTGGACTTTTTGTCTGAAGGAATTCCTTCGGACAAAAAGTTTGAAAGAATTATGTCCTTGTCCATTGCTTTTTTCTACAACGTTTGGATTTCCTTTGCTTACTCTGAATTTCTTCATACTTTTTGTCTGAAGGAATTCCTTAGGACAAAAAGCCCGAAGGAATAAATCCTTCTTGCCTTTGCTTTTGCTCATTGCCTGCAAAATGCCCTTCGGGAAAAGACACAATGGTCCTGTCACCGACCAAGTGCCCTCCGCAAGGGCTAGTAGCTCTCACTCTATGCTCTTCGAGAAAATTGTAGGGTACCCGAGTTTTACGTAAAAGTTCCAAACTTGTTCTCGTACCTTCCCGAAGGGTAGGTGCACTTCATGATTGTTGAAAATGACCCTTCTGAAGGGTCTTGGCTTTCCCTTACTTGTTTGAATGGACTTTTGGATTCTCCTAAGTATTCCTTCAGACAAAAGTCTGAAGGAATTACTTCCTTTTGCTTATAGGCTCCCCTTTGTTATTTCCTTCAGACTTTTGTCTGAAGGACCTCTCCGAAGACCTTTTTTTAGCCAAACCCTTTTGATGAACCATTCCTTCAGAATTTTCCTGTTGTAGCAAAGGGCCCCTTACCAAGGAAAATAATGTATCCTTCCTTGGCTAGAGACGAGAACTTTCCAAAGGGCAAGAAACAATCTGACTTGTGGAAGATTTGTCAACAATACCTTTTCGAGGAGACTCCATGAGATCTAAAAACCAATTCTAATGCTCTCAATTTTTTTTTAAGGATGTATTGAAATAACCAGTTCAATATTTTTTTGTGCACACCAAAGGATGCTCATAGTTACTTATTACTACAATATTTTTGGGTGATGTGGATTGCTTGTGTGCCTAGATGCTCTTACACATAAAAAGGCACAACAAAGTGCAATAATAGCGACCAATATGTTGTCCTACCCTTAAACATTGCAGCGTTATTCCTTACTTCGTCACTTCAATAAGATTTTGACTTTGTGGGACATAAATGACCCACAGTAAAAATATATGAGTTTAGTTGTTTAATAATTAATAAAATTAACATGCTTAAGCTTAAATATTTAATGTTATTATGTTTGCACATTTTTAAAAAGTAAGTTATGTATTTTTGTGATAATTTAAAATGAAATCTTTGAAAAAAAAAGTAAAGCTAGGATTATGTTTTCACCCAACTTTTTAATAGTTTAATCCATCTCATATTAAGAACTAATATTTTTTCACCCAAATTTATCTTTTAATAAATTGTAACAGCTTGGTCAATTTCATATTAACTAATATTTTTACCCCCAACTTTTAATTTAGATAAATTTTAATAACTCCATCAATTTCATTTTAATTTTAATATTCGCCCTTTCCCCCCGCCCCCCGCGCCAACAAATTTTTCTTTAGATAAATAGTAATAGCTTGGTCAATTTCATGTTAACAACCAAGTCAATTATGGCTCATGTCCCATTTTAGTGGTAATAAATAAGCAATATATCTATCCGAGCAATATTTCAGGTGACAATTCAGGTGACGGTTCTATCCCAATTGGTAGCAAAACTTCTGGGAGCCATAACTTTTGCACCATAGCTCTGTTTGACTCTCCGTTTGAACCGTTGGAAAGCTAAGAATAAGGGGAACACTGTGAGATGGCATTGAGATCTGCTTTGTGGATTTTGACCTCTAAAAACCAAATGGAAGTGCCCCAAATTTTAATTTTAGTAGTTCAATCTAAAAATAGTAAGTTTTTAAAAATAGTAATTTCTTGAATTCTATAATGTTATAAATTGTGGAAGTCGAACCACTTAATCTCCCTCGAGATTGTTAACCTTCCACATCCTCCTCCTACTTTCAAAATATGTATAAATGAAGATGTAACCCAGAAGAGAAATTAGACATCTCTTCTCAGAGATAAGCATATGTTTGGCTTTGCAAATTTGATCAATAAAACATCTCTTCTCAGAGATAGCATTACTACAATTGTGTTGTTCTTGTTTCTTGAATTATATTTCAACCAAAGCTTCTGAGTTTTGGATCAGTGGTATCAAAGCGGTTTGTCTTGAGAGTGTATGATCTCGAGGATGAGGTCAGGCTACAAGAAGCATGGGTGGAAAACAACAGAGCTTCCAAACTATCCACCTATTTGCTCCAAATGACCTCAAATGGCGAACATCACCAAGACATCCAATCCTTTCAAGGAAATGGTGAATGAAGCCCTCCAACAACAACAAGCATAGATGTTACAATAATTTTACTAAATTCTTCAACAAATCTTGATGGAAAATTCTGGGTCCTCATCTACACCCCCACATCCTTTCAGTGCCCCAACACCCTTCAAGATTCAGGTGAATTTTGATATCCCTACATTTGAAGGCAAAATCAATGTTGATGCAGTAGAAAATTGGTTGGATCGATTGTCTTCCTATTTTTCTATAAATAAATTCACCGATAAAGAGAAGATCACTTTTGCTCTTTTGAATGTATCATTACCTGTCAAAAATTAGTGGGAAGTGTACAAGAAGAGATTTAGTACACGTGATATTGACCTTGAGGTGGAACCTACTTGGGACAATTTCATAGAAGCTGTAAAGGAAGAATACTACCCCATTGGAGCATATGATGATTTGTATATAGAGTGACAATAACTTCACCAAGGTAAAAAATAGTCAATTCAAGATTACACTGACATTTTTCATTCTCTCTACAAGATTGGGCATCCAGAAAAGTGAGAAACACAAGGTTCTCAATTATCGTGGTGGACAACAATGGTATGTACAGGAGAGATGGAACTCTTCAATCTGGAAACCCTCGGTGAGGCGTACAAGTTCACGGTGAAGATTGAGTAGAAGCATGGAAGAATGAATACAAAGAATCAGCCTACAAAATGGAAAAGTGACAAAGAAGGTCAAACATGAGGCCAAAATTAGAAGCAAAAGGAAGGGAAGACTGAAAAATAGTGTGATAAACACACATCTAGAACACATTCTAAATAAGAATGTAGCCACCAAGTCCCTATTTTTTGAGTCACAATCCTCAACATCTACTGCTCTACCTTATACACACCGTGCAGTTGAAGAAGATGAAGAAGAGATTGTAGATGTTGACCCCAATGCCATCATTTCTTTATCATAGACCCATGAGGAGAGGCCAGATGACAAGGAAAGGTTGTTTCACTCTAAGTTATGGGTGAAAGGTAAGCCTCTACATTTTATTCTTGATAGTGGGAGTCAAACAAATTTAATCTCTGCTAATGTTTTGAAAAGCATAAATTTGTCCATGAAGCCTCACCCAAAGCCATACAGTATTGGATGGTTGAGTCCAAGGAGAAACCTCTGTGTCACCCACCAATGTCTTCTTTCATATGCAATAAAATCTTTCTAAGATGAGGTCGTATGTGATGTAGTCAATTTAGATGTTTGTGAAGTACTCTTTGGTTAGCTATTCATGTATGATCAACATGACATCTATGAATCAAGAACTTGAAGGATCACCCTCACTCTTGGAACATGGCGCTACAGGGTACCAGAGGTACCACCTTCTATATCTGTCTCCTTGATTAGTGCTAAGAAATTTGTTCTCATGGTGGTCAAGCCACAGGAATTCAAAAGGGTCAATGTTGTAGCCTTGATCATAAAAACAATACAATAAAAGCAAATAGATACCAAGTTGAAGTTCATGACCTTCCATCCATAGACTGATGGTTAGACAGAAATGGTGAAGAATCAGGCCTTGCATAGCTCCAAAAAGCACAGAGCATTCCAAGTATGCATCAAGAATCAGATCAAAATACAACTGTCACACTTGATGACAAATATTGATGCAATGGGGACCATTGCTTCTCAAGGAGAGAGGAATGATCTGAGCAATATTTCAGGTGACAATTCAGGGGACGGTTCTACCCCAATTGATGGTAGAACTTCTAGGAGCCATAACTTTTAAACCATAGCTTCGTTTGACTCCCCGTTTAAACCATTAGAAAGCTAAGAATGAGGGGAACACTGTGAGATGATACTGAGATCTGCTCAATGGGTTTTGACCTTTAAAAACTAAATAAAAATACCTCAAATTTTAATTTTAGCAGTGTAGTCTAAAAATAATAAGTTTCTAAAAATAATAATTCCTCAAATTCTATAATGTTGTAAATCATGGAAGTCAAACCACTTAATCTCTTTTGAGATTGGTGACCTTTCACATCTTCCTCCTACTTTTAAAATATGTATAAATGAAGATGTAATCTAAAAAAAAATCAGACAGCTCTTCTCAGAGATAGGCATATGTTTGGGTCTGCAAATTTGATCAATAAAACATCTCTTCTCAGAGATGGTATTATTACAATTGTGTTGTTCTTATTTCTTGAATTTTCTTTCAACCAAAGCTTCCGAGTTTTGGATCAAAATAGTAATAGCTTGGTCAATTTCATGTTAACAACCAGGTAAATTATGGCTCATGTCCCCTTTTAGTGGAAAGAAATAAGAAATATATCTAAAGCTTAAAATATACTTAGCTTACAATATACTTAGATTTATCAAAAAGAATCTCCTACCATCATGATGCAACTCTTATGTAGCTCTCACATTACCTCAACAACTAAGATTGTGGGAATAATATCCCTTCATAAGAAACTCATTAGTTCTCACACTAGAGAAAGATTGCTAAGGTTGTGGCTAAAATATTCTTCCACTTACAAAATGAAAGAAATTTATATATCAAGTATGTTGGTTTTTAGTTTGTATACTCTCTAATGTAGTTAAAAAATAAAACCTCGAATTTCGTGCCAATGAATTCATAAATGGCTTAAAAGAAACCCCAAGGTTTATGATATCCATCACAAATTGTATCCTAATATAATGATGAGTATGTCTTTAGTATGTAGATGAAATGAAAATAATAGAAAAAAATTGTTGTCTAACTTATCCAAAATTAGTGAGAATGTTGTTTATGGAAAGTTAGCTATCAAATATCTAATATCAGTTTTTTTAATGAAATAGAGATTATATTATGAATATAAATATATCAAAGTTACAAGACTATTCACAAAAAAAGGTTGGTGGTAAGAAGACATGCCATAATGACACACTAGGCTCAGCTTAGAAAACACAAACGAGGCTAAAAAACTAAGAAATAAAAAACTTGGTGAAGTTTAGAAAAGCTCTAGAACATCAAAAAAGGAAACACTTAAGCAACAACAACAAAGAAACCCGTAGTCTAGGAGTCGTGATTAGAAGGATCACCCCATCTAGAGCTTCGAAGATCTTTCCCTTCAATAATAGGGTCCCATCCAAGATTGATGGCTTGTTGTTTACCCTCATCTTGCACCTCAATATCTTGCACATTGTGGCAGGGAGAAAGAACCAAAGCGAGCTAGCAAAAGCCTTTATCTAGAAACAATTACCTACCACCCTAAGAAATTTTGAGCAGAAGACTCCACACGCACTGGTCTGCAAGAGGTGAGGATCCCCACCCTTAGGCTTATAGAGGGTGAGGAGGTGGATAGACCCAACCTCCATGTTGGGATGGGGGAGAAGAGTGGCATCATGATAGAGAACCATTAGCATGATTGTGAGAATGCTAACAGAATGACTATGATGAGGATCACCTTGAGGGGGGCCACTACCACCTCTTGGAGGTGAGTGCCTTTGAGGAGAAGGCGAGATGTTATCAACATTGCGGGGGGCATGTTATAGCCTGGAATTGTGCCCTTGTGAGAAAGTTCTTCAAGCTCCCTCACTTCCAGCTACAAGCATGGGGACAACCTCAGGATGTGGTTATCATATGGTGAAGTTCAATCTCTAGACTTTTTTATGAGGCTAGTTCTTTAGGTGCTTCACTTCAGTTCTTGTTCTCACACTAAAATCTACTGTCTGCTAAGGAAAAGGGGTAGGAGGATGACTAAAAATTAAATTTAAGCTAAGGGAGGTGATGCACCAAAAGAAGTGATCCACTTGGTCTACAAAAAGAGTTAACTACTGATGAATCCAAATAGGACAGGCTATTCTAGTTCTATCTCAAGGCCATAGGCATGAAGCTTTTGCGTGGAGGTTCAAGGGAAGTCTGCGCTTTGAAATATAACAAAAATAGGTCTACGAGAGACACTATGAACTGGTAGCACTTCAAGGAGAGCTTGACACAGATACTTCATGCAATCCTACACAAAATCAAAAGGATCAAAAGTAAGGTGCTAAAAAAAATCACAGGTGATGAATGACAATCATACATTATACAAATGAAACCAAATGTGCACACTTGTTTTAGCCAAAAAATAGAAAAAGTCTTCCTTGTATTGCTTCAAATGAGTCTTTTACAAAGTGATTTCTGCAGAGTAACTCTATCGCCAATCTAGGAATGATTTGCTTGGCTCCAAGGCCTCTATTTATATAGAAAAGGGAGAAGAGAGAAGGGGAAGGAAGAAGTCATCGATGGTAGGAACTCTCACATTGTACTTCCTTGTTGCCCTTAAATGCATTGATCAGGATCACTAGACAATACTCTCGATCCCCTCTCGTCTTTAATTTTTTCTTTGGCACATCTGAGAAGCCACATTGTGAGCAGCTAGAATGTCTCTTCTTGACATGATGCATTTAAACGTCAAATGGCGATTGTGAGGAGTGAACTATGGTAGATGAGAGCCTTCATAATATCTAGCTACCAACTATTTGGACTCTTTCATGCTCATTGGTCATCCTTGTGCCACTTGTCTTTTACTGATTGGTCTTTTCTACTCCAACTTATGCCACATGGTAGCCTTTCATTCATTGCATCATGATTCTTGCATTGCTAGACCAAGCTTAAGTCAAGCACTCAGAGAATCTTGATTTACTCTACGCAGAGTAATTCAAGTTCTTTGATCTCTCCAACTTTGGACTTTCCCAGATCCTTTACTTATAAAGCCTTTTAAGTAGAGTACCTGGAGAAACTCAATTTATTTTATGCAAAGTAATTTAGGTTCTCTAAGCCTACTTACTTTGGATTTCTCCATCTTGAAGTCTTCTCACTTTATTGTTTCCCAAGCCTTAAGACTTCAGGCTTTTCAAATATGATTACTTCTAATGGCTAGTCACTTATCCTAATTTTGATGTTCATTGGCCCGTCATTTCCTTTGGACACTTGGTCTCGAGCTTCCTTCTTAGCTTATTTATTTCAAGCAAATCTCTCGAAGGAATTTCTTCAGATAATTTATCTGAAGGAATTCCTTTGGACATTTTCTCTGCATCTATCTTCATAAATTACCTTCTAAACTTTTCAAAGAACTTTTTTGAAGGGTGAGAGACGCTTCAGGCTTCTTGCATGTCCCTTCAAACTTCTGTGAATGATCCTCCCGAAGGGAAAGATACCCTTCAAGAATTTTGAAATGGTCCTTCTGAAGGGTAACATAGCCATCAAAAAATCTGTAACTGTCCACTTGGAGAAGAAAAAACTCTTCAAATTTATGAAGTGTACCTTCTGGTTCTTGAAAGACCCTTCAAAAAAGTTAAAGAGGACCTTAAAAAAAGTTGACTGGTCCTTTTTTCCCTAAAAAGACCCTTCAGTATTTTAAAAATACCCTACGGATTTTTTGAAAAAGACTCATCCCTTGAAGAACCCGAGAAACAATATTTTTTTAAGAAAAAATCAGATTTGTCAAGCCCTTTTACTTATTTTGGGCTTTTGAGTGCTCACAACTTATGAAGTAATCAAGTAGTGCTCCTTAGAGAACCTAAAATACACTATCCATGAGTAATTCAAGTTTATAAACTTGAATTACTTCTATTTATAAAACATTTAGAAGTTAAGCACTACTGGAAACTCGATTTGTACTGTGCCCTCAGAAACTCAAAGTTGTCATTGCTGGAAAACTTGAAGTCCTACCAAAGACTTGCCATTTTCTTGCTTGAAAGATCCCTTTTTCATACTTTGGTAAATTTTGATATGTGGGCCAAAAATGGCCAATATTTCTCATCACTCACAGGGAAGCATGCCTGCTATGCTTGAGAATCTAGCGCATTTGCTTCATTGGATCCATTAGGCATGGAGTCACTCTTTTTGTACAAAGTTGGCTTTATCTGGTAATTTTCATTGAAGCAACAAGAACAACTGAAATGAAACAAACTGTGCTCGAGGCACTTAGGGAAGGGAAAACACACAACTGAAATAGATGTGCACAAGGCACTTAAAGAAAAACATAAAAAGCTATACAAAAGGTATAATATATACAATGACTACAAACTCCTTTAATAGCAAGTCTTTAGATGGATCCCATTGATTGGGATGGGTAATACCTCTCCATCTAGTTGGACAAGCTAAAAAGCGTTATGTTGTTTACGTTCATGGATCACATAAGGGCCACTCCACAAGTTGTCAAACTTGGTATGGTTGTCTAGTTTGGCCTTTTTTGAGTCCCATTTGAGAACTAGGTCTCCCTCCTTGAAAGTCATTATTGTATCTCTCTTGTAAAAATCCAATTTGACTTGAGCTTGATGTGCCTCCAACGTCTTCATTACAAGGTCCCCTTGTCTCCTCAAGTTCTGTGAGTTTTGCCAATCTCACATTCATGGATTCATATTCTAGAAGCTCCAACTGATGGGCTAGCTCTAATGCAGAGGGCTCAAGGGAAATGAGTAACTTGGCCTCCCTTCCATATACTAGAACATATAAAGAATTGCCAATATCAGTTTTAGGAGTTACCTGGTCAGCCCACAAGGCTGTTTTCAACTTGGTGTGCCTCATCCTCTAATTTCCTCCATCATCCTCTTGATAATCCTCAACAAATTTTTATTTGTGGACTCATCCAACTCATTTCCTTGAGGATAATAATTTAAGTGTTGAGGTAGATGCCCATTTTGAGAGCCCATTCACTTGTTTTCAAACCAAGGAAAGCCAATGTACTATCATATATGATAGTGGACGAAACACCAAACCTGGTCACAATACTATCATAGAAATCTAAGCTGCACTTTTGTTGGCTTCTTTCAATGCAATGGCTTCCACCCATCGGGTGAAGTAATCAGTTGCAGTAAGCACCCACTTATGCCCTGCACTTGATGGGGGGTTGATCACACCAATGAAATCTAAACCCCACTGCATGAATGGTTACTCTACTTGAATCGGGTTGAAAGGGAAAGTTGCTAACCTTTGCTTACCTATAGAGAGCACATTCCTGACACATCCTCACCCATGCATAAGCATCCTTGAAGAGGCTAAGCCAGTAGTAACCAACCCTCATGATCTTTTTTGCAGTAGTTCTTGGAGCAAAATGATCTCTAGCAGGCCCATCATATAAATGCTCCAAAAGCTTGGTTATTTGATCATCATCTATGCATCTTAAGAGCACTCCATTGAGGTCTCTTCTGAACAAAACCCTGTCAACTAAAGCATAAGGTATGAACTGAAGTCTGAAATACCTTCTTTTTTGCTTTGTCCATACTTTGAGGCCACTCACCTATCAGTAGAACGTGTGTCATATCATGGAGCCAACTAGTGTGAGGTGGAGGTGCATCTGCTTGTAGGTTATCTTGTGTTACCAAGATGACCTCTTTGTCTTTATGAAATTCATCAACCATATGCTCACATAAGTCTTTACCTCTTATTAGTTTAGTAACCTTGATCTCCACGTCATACTCCATAACTTTAGTAATCCAACCAACGCTTTTTTCGCTTAAATCCTTGTTAAGAAGGAATTCTCTTACTCCAGGATGAGACACCATAAGATGGATCTTATTGTTAGATAGCATTGGCCTAAAATTTTTGAGACTCTTTACTACTACAAGGAATTGCTTTTCTACAAAGATATACCTTATCTCATACTCTTCAAGCCCTTGACTGAAAAATGCTAATGGCTGCTCAAGTCCTTCACAATTCCTTTGCATCAACATAGCTGATATATTATCAATGTTGACAAAACCATACAATATGAAATCCCTTGAGAAATCAAGATTCATAAGTGTGGGTGCTTGAGTGATGGCTTGCTTGATAGCTTTAAATGTTGACTTGCCTTCATTTGACCAAGTGAACACTTGGTTCTTTTTTAGCATAGCAATGATGGGTTTGACCAAACTTGCAAAACCAAGGATAAATCTTCTCACGAATTTATCTTTCTAAGGAAACTTTGGAGTCCCTTCTTGTGCTTGGGTAAGGATAAGTCCAAGATGGCACTTATTCTCTCATAATCAATAGACAACCTTTTCTTTGAGATGATGTGGCCTAATAGCTTGCCTTCATGCATGAAAAACACACACTTCTTGGGATTGAAATAAATCCCATACTCTCTGCACCTTTCAAAAAATAGCCTCAGATGGTCCATATGCTCATCGGCATTCTTGGATAAAATTATGATGTCATCCAAGTAAACCAACACCATTTGGTTTAGCTATCCTTAGAAAGCCATGTCCATGGCTCTTTGAAAAGTTGTGATAGACCTGTTGACGTAGGAAATTGCACCCTTTGGCAAGAAGTCGAGCTCCTGCCTTCTTCTCGCAACATGGAAACTCCCCTCTCGTCTGTGGGACCGGCGAAGCTGGAGGGGAGAGTCTCTAGATAAGGGATAGCTCCCTTTGATGCATTGTGTTTGTTTCAGTAAGTGCTAACACATACATATATATATAGATATATAAAGGAGGGGTGAAAAGGGAGAAAGATACAGGAAAACAAACTACTCTAAAGAGGTGATGCACCAAAATAAGTCGACCTTCACACATCCACTCTTGAAATCAGACAAATGCATACATACACTTCACACTTGGCAGAAGGACCAGGCTGCTAGAAACTGGTAGAGAGGCCTTAATGGGAAATACAAAAAATGGAGGTTCACCAAAGGTGCTGTGAGATGTACACTTATGTAGTAATTTCTTTTGTTTTGCACTTCTCAAATACTGCTCTTCTCCTGTCAGCTGTAGAGATGGCGCCTTACAAACAATAGGTATGGTGGTGTTGAACCTGTGAAAGCATCAAGAAATAATGACTGAATACAAAACAAACACTCAAGACATACTTGAATATATCTATCCAAAATGGAGGTAAAAAATTGTTTATTGATTAAAGTGGAAATTTCAACAGGGTTGTGCCTTGTAAAAATGTGGAAGATCATTAAAAAATAACAAGTTCTCAAATATATGGGACAAGAAGGGAGGTCCATTCGCACCCCTTTTTACAAGTGGCCCATGCATCCCCTGCATTGGGAAGAGCAGGTTGCTTTAAAAGTAAATGATGTGTCAACCCTTGCTTTGACTTTAGGGTCTCTTTGACGTGGCTGCGCAATTTTCTCATTAACCAAGGCTACTTCTTGAAGGCACTTACGTAGCTTGTCTGCTCATAAATATGAAATGAATAAAAAGGTCACACGATTGACAGTTCGCATCCTTTAGTGATCAATTGCAGCCACTATGCCACCTGCTGGAGTTACTTCTTGAATCGACGCCTCCCTTCGCCACTTGGATGACCTGTTCACTCCATGCTTGGCACTTTGTCCTTTTCCTATCTTGTCTCTTCTGGCTCTTTCGGCCCTCGGGCTATCTTCTGGCGGGTAGCTACATTGCTAGGCCTTTTCCATGGTTAGCGCTCCTTTGGTTTGAAAGTAAATGGCTAATTCACTTCCTTAAAGTTGACGGCTTCCTAGACGTTAACGCTTTGGCAATTTCCTTCAGGATTTTCTTTTTTTTGTTCCTTTCGTGGGTCTTTCCTTTGTTGTCATCCCTTATCCTATTCTTCGCTTCCCCTTTATCTTTGGGGTGTCTCATTGAACTGACCTATTGAACCGAAATTGGTTCAACAGTTCAATGGTTCAACGCTGCACGTTGAGCCAATTGAACCGAACATTGAACCACTCATTTTGAATCAAGCTCGTTGAACCAAGCCATTGAACCAAAAATGGTTCAACAGTTCAATGGTTCAACGCTGTTGAATCGAGGTGTTTGAACTGAGCGATGAACTCTTTGTCAAACTAAAGGCCGCTGAACTATTTTGAACTTTGTTGATTGAAGTCTGCATTGAACTTAGCTAATTGAACCAAAGACAAAGAACTTGAAGCTTGAACCAAGCACCTACAAAGCCCGTAGAAACTTCTGGACTTGTGCAAAATAAAAAATGAATTGGCCTTAAATGACAGGGGGAGAAGTTGACCAAATTTTTGCCCTGTTGAGCAAAATGGTCAACAAGACCAAAGGGAATCTTTTGGTATGCATATGTGCCCCATTTGGTGGTGAAGGCAGTATTGTACCGATCTTCATCTTTCACCCAAACTTGGTTGTAGCAATGATGGGTTTGACCAAACTTGTAAAACTGGCGATAAATCTTCTCACAAAGTTTATCTTTCCAAGGAAACTTTGGAGTCCCTTCTTGTGCTTAGACAAGGATAAGGCCAAGATGGCACTTATTTTCTCAGGATCAATGGATAGCCCCTCCTTTAAGATAATGTGGCCCAGCAGCTTACCTTCATGCACAACAAACATAGACTTCTTGGGATTCAATGAAATCTTATACTTCTACACCTTTCCAAAATCAGCTTCAGGTTATTCATATGCTCACTGACATTCTTGGATAAAACTGTGATGTCATCCAAGTAAACCAGGACCATTTAGTTTAGCAACCTTTGGAAAGCCATGTCCATGGCTCTTTAGAAATTTGTACCAGCATTTGATAGACCAAAGGGCATCTTTTGGTACGCATACGTGCCCCATTTGGTAGTGAAGGCAGTCTTGTACCGATCTTCATCTTTCACCCAAACTTAGTTGTAGCCAAAAAATCCATCCAACAAAGAGAAGCATTTTGATCTTGCAACTACTTGGAGAAGTTGCTCCATGGATGACAGAGGGTAGTGATTCTTCAAGGAGACTTTGTTCAAATCTCTGAAGTCCACACAAAGTCTAATCTTCCCACTCTTTTTTCTTACAGGCACCAAGTTGGCTACCCATGATGAATGTTTGATGGGAAAGATGATCTTGGACTCAATCAACTTGGTTAGTTCCTTCTTCATCAGCGTTTCAATCTTGGGGTTAATGAGCCTTTGTTTTTGCCTCATGTGATTGACACTGGCTTCCAACTCTATGGTATGTTGAGCTAGCTTAGGATCAAAACCCTTTAGGTCATTGTATTCTTAAGCAAAAATGTCTGCATACTCTTGGCAAAGTGTTATGAAAGCATGCCTCTCAGCCTTGCTACTTACCTTCCCAAGCTTGAGAAGTTTGTCTTTGAAGATTAGGACTCTCTCATAGTTCTTCTTGTTAGTAGACATTACTGTCTTTTCTTTCCTCATATGGTCTCCTTCATGAAAATGGCCCGCAAGTGTAACGAGCCCTTTAGGAAGTTTGTTCGACTTCAATTAAATGATCAGATCCTCATACTGATGTTGCAATTTAGCTTGATTGAAAGAAAAGAACTCAACTTCCTGATGTAAGAAGCAAGCAATTTGCTTGCCACTCTAAAAAACATGTCAATGTGCTTCATTATTTGGCATTGATGGCCTCACCACCACCTTGACATGTGGTTGAACCTTAGCTTCTTTCAGCTCACTTGGAATGTCAAACTGAGCTCCCACGACTGCAAGCTTATCAACATGCTAGTTCTGATTTCTTGGAATAGCTTGAATGTCAAAGGCCTCAAAATCTTCAATTAGGTCCCATACTCAATTTTTGTAGGACCTCATTAAGGAATTATTTGTAACGTTCAAGCCTCTGACTTGGTTAACTATGAGTTTGTTGTCCCCATAAACTTGTAGCAGTTTGATTCCTATTTTATTAGCCTATTGAAGGCCACAAATCAAGCCTTCATATTCTATTGCATTTGAAGAACAACTAAAATGGAACCTATAGGAAGAGAAAAGCTTATTATCTGAGGGTGAAATCAACATTGCCCCAACACCTGCACCATTTTTGCCCCTTGAGCCATCAAAGAACAAATTTCATAAACCATTGGGGTCTTCTTTAGGTCCAATGAGGGAAGGCACGGGTTGATTCTCTTCATGTAGCAGATAGACAGCCATATCTCTTTCTTAAACACCTTCCAAAGGGTTGAAAAATTGGTTATCTCCTCATAACTCATCCAAGAACAAGTTTAGAACCTCTTCAGGATGAGTGTTTAGCTCCTAGCCAATTATAAACTCATCCTCATCAAGGATAGTACAATTAATAGTTTTTGTTATTTAACTGATGAGGTTCACTGTGGAATTGTGCCATGGGTTCAGTGTTGATCGAGACCTGAGTCCCATACCTTGTTTTGAATGCTATGTAAGACCAAACTGCTACAAGATAACTCCCAATATTGGCTATGAACTCTCTAAAAAGACAATGCAAAGTGAGCAGTGACATCTAGGATCAACACGTCTTGCACCACGGATATGCTAGAACAAGCATGCAAGGTTATGTTCAAATTCTTGATGATACCTGATGGCTTTGTGAAAGAACCATCAAGTTGTAAGACTCCCTTGATGGGCGTCTCATACTTGATGTTCAGCTGGTTAGCAATAGACTTTAGCATGACTGAGGTGTTAGCCTCACTATCCACCAAGCAATTTGCACCAAGAAGTCACTAATGATTAATGAGATGTAGAATGGGGGGGCTTGGTCACACTACTTGACCTTTCTTCCAAATGACTCTTGGCTGCATTAGTGAAGACTTCAGCTTCCTTGTTTGGTTGCTTACTTGCAGCTATAGAAACACTCATCTTGGACAATCCCTTCTAAAGAATGTCTAATTGGTTAGGCATGGAAAGCAAGTCTCACATTGGTACACTCATGTTGGATTTCTTCATTTACTCCACAATATTAATTGGCATACCCCTAGCCTTTACTTGGGTTTTGGGAGTAACTACTGTTGGATTTGTCAATGAAGGAGCGATGACAATAAGTTATTTGAAAGCTTCTTGATTGTCACCCATATTCCTTCTCTTAAACCTTGTGTTCGCTGAGACAAGGATGTGTGCCAAACTAGGAGTAGCTTGCAGATTGGATGCATAACACTCCTTTTGCTCATTGATGATCATTGGGATTTTGACTGGTTTGACCCCTGGTCTAAGCCTTGTTGTGGAGGCTGCTCTTGTTTTGTCAGCGTGAGCACCTATGTGCTTTGGGCCATAAGAACCTAGTTATATCCATAAGCAACAGTCTACTGCCATTGATCATTGAATGCTTGGTTAGAGCCATTTGTTGGGACAATGGATTGTCCAAAAGAATGATTCCAAGGCATTGTCCCTTCAACCTCTTGAGCCACATTATTCTGAACTAGGACCAAGGAGTTGGAAAGCCCTGTAACGTTCAGATTATAATTATGTTGCCTAGCAAAGTTACTTTTCCCCTGTCTTTGGAAACCTCCTTTATAGGGTGGCCTATTAGCTTGATAAGGTTGTTGTTGAGGTCGATACTGAGCTTAATAAGGCTTGTTGTAAGCCTACTTCCTCTTGACATTGACCACATCATTCCCCAAGGATTGGAGCATGCTTTTCAATTCTAAGTAATTCTTCTGCTCTTGGGAGTCGTTGGATCCACTAGTAGAGGCCTTCTCTTGCTTAGGTGAAGGCACAAAAACAATTGTTGGCATTAGAAGTATAACATCAAGTGGAGGAATGACTGCAGGAGGTGGTCTAATTCTGGAAAAAGAGGCATTGGGGGTCTGAGAGCGAGCTTGCTAGCCTGAACTAGGCATTTTTTTGCCTTGATAACCACTTCGTATGCATCTGACAGTATGTCTCCTCTCATAGATTAAATCATTACAGTTATGTCATAGCTTTGGCCATTGAAGCCCACAAAAGCTCTTTGGAGAATCATAGTAGCAAGAGTTGCTGACAAAGATCTTCTTGTTTAGGTATACCTTATGACTGGTCTAAAAGGGGGGTGCCCTACGTAAGGGTGAGTATGAATGAACCTTAACCTTCTTGCTGGGTTTAAAGGTAATTCAATAAACTCAAAAGGAATACCTACAGAAGTTGATCTTTTAGTCACCTTTGGCATGAAAGATAGCTATTGCTTTTTCACCAGATAACTGGGTGTTCTTTGGAGTCGCTTAATTCTAAAAGATGAATGCTACCACTGCTGCAAAATGATCAAATCAACATCATATTTGACCAATCTTACATAAAAAATGGAAGTGAAAATGGTAGTTGTCCCACCGAGCGTGCCAAAATTGTTATAGCTTGGAATTGCACCCTTGTGAGAAAGTTCTTCAGGCTCCATCACTTCCAGCTATAAGCATGGGGACAACTTTAGGATGTGGGTATCCTATGGTGAGGTTGAACCTCTAAGCTTTTTTATGAGGTTAGTTCCTCAGGTGCTTCACTTCAGTGCTTGATCTCAAACTAAAATCTATTGTCTATTAAGAAAAAGAGGTAGGAGGATCGCTGAAAAAGAAATCTAAGCTAAAGGAGGTGATGCACCAAAAGAAGTGATCCACTTAGTCTGCAAAAAGAGTCAACTACTGATGAATCCAAACAAGGCACAGGGTATTCTAGTTCTATCTGCCATAGGCATGGAGCTTTTGCGTGGAGGTTGAAAGGAAACTTGAGCTTTGAAAGATACCAAAAATAGGTCTACAAGAGACACTATGAACTGGTAGCACTTCAAGGAGAGCTCGACACACAAACACTTCATGAAATCCTGCACAAAAATGAAAGGATCAAAACAAGGTGCTGAAAATAGTCACAGCTGATGAATGATAATCATACCTTCTATAAATGAAACTAAATGTGCACATTTTTTTTAGCCAAAAAATAGAAAAAGTCTTCCTTGTATTGCTTCAAAAGAGTCTTTTACAAAGTGATTTCTATAGAGTAACTCTATCACCAATCCAAGGATTATTTGCTTGGCTCCAAGGCCTCTATTTATATAGAAAAGGGGGAAGAGAAAAGGAGAAGGAAGAAGAAGTCACTGATGGTGGGAACTATCACATTGTACTTCTTTTTACCCCTAAATACACCACTCAGGATCACTAGACAATACTCTCGAGCCCCTCCCATCTTTAAGTTTTTTTTGGCGCATCTAAGAAGCCATATTGTGAGCATCTAGAATGTCTCATCTTGGCATGATGCATTTAAGCATCGAATGGTGATTGCAGGGAGTGAACTATGGCGGATGAGAGCCTTCATAATTTCTATCTACCAGCCGCTTGGACTCTTCCATGCTCATTGGTCATCCTTGTGCCACTTGTCCTTTATTGATTGATCCTTTCTGCTCCATCTTATGCCACGTGGTAGCCTTTCATTCATTGCATCAAAATTCTCGCATTTTTGACCAAGCTTAAGTTGAGTTGATCCAAGTAGCAATTCAGGCGACAATTCGGGTGATAGTTCCACCCTAATTGATGACAGAACTTTCGAGAGCCATAACTTTTACATTGTAGCTCCAATTGACTCATCGTTTGAACTGTTGAAAATATAAGAATGAGGAGAATGCTATGAGATGGAATGGAGCTTAGCTCGATAAAGTTTGACCCCTGAAAACTCAATTGGAAGTGCCCTAAATTTTAATTTTAGTAGTGTAGTCTAAAAATATTAAGTTTCTAAAAATAGTAATTCCTCAAATTCTGTATTATTTTAAAGCGTTGAAGTTGAACCACTTAATCTCCCTCGAGATTGGTGACCTTCCACATTCTCCCCCTACTTTTAAAATAGATATAAATGAAGATGTAACCCAAAATAAAAAATCAGACATCTCTTCCCAAAGATAAGCATATAGTTGTATTGTGATCTTGAGTAATAATACATCTCTTCTCAGAGAATTCATTATTACTGTGTTATTTCTATGTTCTTAAAATATTTATCAACCAAAACTTCTAAGTTTTGAATCAGTGGTATCAGAGTGGTTTATCCTGAGAGTGTATGATCCCGAGGATGAGGTCAGGCTACAAGAAGCTTGGGTGGAAAACAATAGAGCTTCCAAACTATCCACCTATTCACTCTAAACAACTTCAAATGGCGGATGACACTGAGACATTTGATATTTTCAAGGAAATGGTAAATGAAGCCCTCCAACAGCAACAAGCACAGATGCTGCAACAATTTTCCCAAATTCTTCAACAACTCTCGATGGAAAATTTTGGTTCCTCAGCTGCACTTCCTGGCTCCTCATCTATGGAACATCATTTCAGTGCCCCAACACCCTTCAAAGTTTAGGGGAATTTCGATATTCCTACATTTGAAGGCAAAATCAATGTTGATGCAGTAGAAAATTGGTTAGATCAATTGTCTTCCTACTTCTTTATAAATAAATTCACCGATGGAGAAAATATCACTTTTGCTCTTTTGAAAGCATCATTGCCCGTGAAAAACTGGTGAAAAGTGTACAAAAAGAGGTTCATTATAGATGACATTGGCCTTGAGGTGGAACCTACTTGGGATGATTTCATGGAAGCGGTAAAAGAAGAATACTATCCCATTGAAGCATATGATGATCTGTACATACAATGGAAATAACTTCGCCAAGGTAAAGACCAATTTGTTCAAGATTACACAGACACTTTTCATTCTTTGTCTGCAAGATTGGGCATCCAAGAAAGTGAAAAACATAAGACTCTCAAATATCATGGCAGACTACAATGGTATATACGGGGAGAAATAGAACTCTTCAATTCAAAAACCCTCGGTGATGCATACAAATTCGTAGTGAAGATTGAGCAGAAGCATGGTAGAAATAATACGAAGAGTCAGCCCTCAAAATAGAAAAGTGACAAGGAAGGTCAAACATGAGGCCAAAATTGGAAGCAAAAAGAGTTTCAAAATAATAAACTCTAGAAGGGGAAGGCTAAAAAATGGTGTGATTACCACAAAATTGGAACTCACTCCAAAGAAGAATGTTGAACCATCAAGTCACTGCTTTTTAAGTCATAATACTCAACATCTACTACTCTGTCTCATACACAACCCACAGTCGAAGAGGACGAAGAAAAAATTATAGAACGAAGAAAAAATTATAGATGTTAAGCCCAACACCATCATCGCTTCATCACAGACCCATGAGGAAAGGCCAAATGACAAGGAAAGATTGTTTCACTCTAAATTATGGGTAAAAGTTAAGCTTCTACATTTTATTCTTGATAGTGAGAGTCAAAATAATTTAATCTCTACTGAGGTTGTGAAAAGTCTAAATCTATTCATGAAGCCTCATCTAAAGCCATACAGTATTGGATGGTTGATCCTAGGGAAAGACCTCCGTGTCACCCATCAGTGTCTTCTTTCATATGCAATAAAACCTTTCCAAGATGAAGTCTTGTGTGATGTGGTCAATCTAGATGTTTGTGATGTGTTCCTTGGTCAGTCATTCATGTATGAGCGACATGGCATCTATGAATCATGAACTTGAAGAATCACCCTCACTCTTGAAACACGATGCTACAGGGTACCAGAGGTACCACCTCCCAAATCTATCTCCCTGATCTATGCTAAGCAATGTAAGAGATTGGTGGAGAAGACAAAGCAATTTGTTTTCATGGTGGTCAAACCACAAAAATGCAAGAAAGTCGATGTTGCAGTCTTGACTACACAATCAACACAATAATAAAAGTAGATAGGATGAATCACAAGTGAATATGATGACTTATTCAAGTCACCCACAGGAGTTCCACTACATTGCCAAGTAAAACATTCTATCAATTTGATCTCAGGATCACCTTTGCCTAACAATCCTGTGTATCACAGATCAGTTTTGGAGAATGATGAGATAAAAAAAATAGATTCAAAAATTGATCCAAAAAGGTCACATCAGGCCAAGCTCTTCACCCTGTGGTAGCCCAATTATCTTGACACCAAAGAAAGATGGAACATGAAGGCATTACATTGACTATCGAGCCCTGAATAAAATCACTGTGAAGAATCGCTACTCTATCCCCAGAATTGATGCCCTGTTGGACCAACTTTGTGGTGCAAAGTTCTTCACCAAAATTGATCTCAAATCTAGCTATCACCAAATTCCCATCGATCCCACCGATGTTTGAAAGACTGTATTCAAATCTAAGGAGGGGCTCTTTGAATGGTTGGTTATGCCTTTTGGCTTAACTAACACACCTACAACCTTCATGAGGATGATGGATGACATCATATGACCCTTCACCAACTCATTTGTGGTTGTCTTCTTGGATGACATACTCATCTACAACAAAAACATGGGAGGAACATTTGCAACATGTTTGTAAGGCGCTTCAAACTTTACGGGAGCAAAAGTTGTATGCAAATCTTGACAAATGCACATTCGGGATAATAACAATTCGGTACCTCAGGTACGTTGTGAATGAGGAAGGGGTCCATGTTGATCCAAAAAAGATTTGGATTATTCGAGAATGGCCCACACCAAGGACCCTCGTAGAACTTCATAGTTTCTTGGGTCTTGCAAATTTTTATCGCAGGTTTGTTCTTGGATTTTTACATGTTGCTTGGTCACTAACCCAAGTGACTAAAGGAGGAGCTAAAGATAAATTTTAGTGGGGTGAAATAAAACAAAGGGCATTTAAGAATTTGAAGTATAGACTTTGCTCAGCCCCTGTTCTTGCCTTGACAGAATTGCATCAACATTTTGAGTTGATGACATATGCATCTGAATATGCCATGGGAGCTGTCATCATGCAACATGACCATCCTATTGCATATCACAATGAAAATTTCACTAATACAATCAGGAAATATTTGACATATGATAGGGAGCTCTATGCTATTGTGCAATCTTGCAAACAATGGAAACACTACATCTTGGAGAAAGAGACGGTCATCCACACTGACCACAGACCATTGGAATTCATCCAAACACAAAGCAAACTATGAAATGAGAGGCACTAAAAGTAGGCCACATATCTTCATCAATTCCATCTAATAATCAAATGCAAAAAAGTGAGCTCAAATACAGTTGTAAATTGTCTGAGTTGTCTATCAATTACTGCACTCACAACAGTTCTTGACCTGTACAGACATGAGACTGCCACTTGGGGTGCTCTGTATGAAGCAAATCCTACCTTTGCTGATATATATCAAGTGCTACAAAAAGGTAAACATGTTTCTAATTTCTATTTTCAAGATAATGTCCTATGTCATATGAGGCACATTTGTGTTCTAGCTGCAGAGCAACAGAAGATGATATGGGAAGCACATTTCAGTAGGACAACTAGACACTTTGTTATAGAAAAGACATTGATAGTTCTTCAAAAACACTTCTATTGGCCCCATATGCAAAAGGATGTGGAAAGATATCTCAAATCTTGAACCCCATGTGCGATAGTCAAGCCAACAAACAAGAATCAAAGATTATACACACCATTGCCAGAACCCACCAGGCCTTGGGAATCTGTCTCAATGAATTTTCTCTTAGGTTTGCCCACTTCAAAACATGGTAAAGAATGTATTTTTGTTGTAGTTGATCATTTTTCAAAAATGACTATCATGATTGCTTGTAAGAAAAATATATTTGCTGAAGAAACTACTCAACTATATTTTAGTCATGTATGGCTCCATTTTGGTCTCCCCAAGTCTATTGTCTCAGATCGAGATAGCAGGTTTTTGAGCATCTTCTGGTCCACTGTATGGAAGATGATGGATACCAAGCTGATGAAGTCCATAGCGTTCCATCCACAGACTGATGGTCAGACAGAAGTGGTGAACCACTTGATTGTTCACATGATTCAAATGTATCACTCCAAGCATCCATGCACATAGAATGAGGGGCTTCTTTTCATACAATATGGATACAATTGGGCCCTGCATAGCTCGACCAAGCACAGTCCATTCCAAGTATGCATTGGGTTCCAACCCATAGCACCAATTGATATAGCCATTCTATTCTCCACCATGGAATACACACCTCATGTAAGATCTAAGGCAGCGAAAGCAACAAAGTTTATTGAACAAATTCAACACATTTAATAAGTTCATGACATCCTAGAGAAGATAAATCAAAAGTATAAGCAACGCCATGAAAAACATAAGATTGCACACCATTTTTCTATGGGTGACAAGGTTTGGATGCGACTTCAGAAAGAATGACTTGCAGGCCCACATATAAAAATTTGGCCTCTGCGATATGGTCCCTACACCATCACCAGAAAAGTTAGAGAAAATACTTTTGAGTTGAACCTACCAACCTACCTCTGTCTGCATCCAATATTCAATGTGGAGCTCCTCAAACCATATCATCCATCTGTGTTGGACACTTCAGTTGTAGGAAAACAACTAGACATTTATGAGCTTGATCCACAAAGTTTTGCTCCAGTGGAGGAGGATCAGATTGTAGACACCTGGATGAAGACATAAGAGGATGCTATATTCCACTTTATCAAGTGGTCAAAAAGGGCCAGCTTAGCCACCAAGGTGAGTGGCTCATAGAAAATAAAATAAAAACATAACTGCCACACCTAATGAGGAACATTGACGCAATGGGGACCATTGATTTTCAAGGAGGGAGGAATGATCTGTGTAGCAATTCAGGTGACAATTCGGGTGACAGTTCCACCCCAATTGATGATGAAAATTTTAGGAGCCATAACTTTTGCACCGTAGCTCCAATTGACTCGCCGTTTGAACCGTTGGAAAGCTAAGAATGAGGAGAATGTTGTGAGATGGAATTTATCTTTGTTCAATAAAGTTTGACCCCCAATAACCCAACAGAAGTGCCCCAAATTTTAACTTTAGTAATGCAGTCTAAAAATAGTAAGTTTCTAAAAATAGTAACTCCTCAAATTTTTTATTGTTTTAAAGCATGGAAGTCGAACCACTTAATATCCCTCGAGATTGGTGACCTTCCACATCCTCCCTCTGCTTTCAAAATATATATAAATGAAGATATAACCCGAAATGAAAAATCAGATATCTCTTCCCAGAGATAAGGATATAGTTGTATTGCGATCTTGAGTAATAATACATCTCTTCTCAGAGAATTCATTATTACTGTGTTATTTTTATGTTCTTGAAATATTTATCAACCAGAACTTCTAAGTTTTAGATAATGAGAACTCAGAGAATCCCAATTTACTCTATGTAGAGTAATTTGGGTTCTTTGATCTCTCCAACTTTGGACTTTCCCAGATCCTTTACTTATAAAGCCTTTTATGTAGAGTACTTGGAGAAACCTGACTTACTCTATGCAAAGTAATTTGAGTTCTCTAGGCCTACTTACTTCAGACTTGTCCATCTTGAAGTCTTCTCACTTTGTTATTTTCCAAGCCTTAAGACTTCAGGGTTTTCAAACTTGATTACTTCCAACAACTAGTCGCTTATCCTAATTTTGACGTCCATTGGCCCATCATTTTCTTTGGACACTTGGTCTCGGGCTTCCTTCTCAGCTTATTTCTTTCGAGCAAATCTCTCAAAAAAAAAATTCAGACAATTTGTCCAAAGGAAATGATGGGCCAAATTCCTTTGAACCTTTTGTCTGCATATATCTTTGAAAATTACCTTTCAGACTTTTCAAAATGAACTTTTTTGAAGGGTGAGAGACCCTTCGGTTTTCCTGCATGTCCCTTCAGATTTTCGTGAATGATCCTCCTAAAAGGAAATATACCCTTCAATAATTTTGAAATGGTCCTTCTGAAGGGTAACATATCCTTCGGGAAACTTGTAACTATCCACTTGGAGAAGAAAAAGCCCTTCAGATTTATGAAGTGTACCTTCGGGTTTTTGAAAGACCTTTCAAAAAAGTTGAAGAGGACCTTCGAAAAAGTTGATTGATCCCTTTTGCCCTAAAAAGGCCCTTCAACATTTTTAAAATGTCCTACGAATTTTTTGAAAAAGACTCATCCCTTGAAGAACTTGAGAAACACTATTTTTTTAAGAACAAATCAGGTTTGTCAAGCCCTTTTACTTATTTTGGGCTTCTGACTACTCACAACTTATGAAGTAATCAAGTAGTGCTCCTTGGAGAACTTGAAATACACTGTCCATGAGTAATTTGGTTTCATAAACCCAAATTACTTTTACCTATAAAATATTTAGAAGTTAAGCACTGCTGAAAACCCAATTTGAACTGTGCCCTCAGAAACTCAAAGTTGTCACTATTGAAAAACCCAAAGTCCTCCCAAAGACTTGCCATTTTCTTCCTGAAAGCTCCATTTTTCATACTTAGGTAAATTTTGATATATGGGCCAAAAATGGCTAACAAGGCATCAACTTAATGACGAAGTAGTCACTGCAAGTAATCCAACTCCATAGCCACTTTGTTAGTTTGCACTTGAATCTATAGAAGCATATTGGAAATGAACATAGACTTATTATACGTAGAAAAGTGAGTGTCAGCAAAAACATTGGATAATAAAGTTGAACTCCTTTCTTTCCATATCCAAGATAGAATTTCCACTCTGAAAGCATGCCAAACTTAGGTGAATTGAGAGGGCATTTGCGGGTTATCACCTAGAAGAGTGTGAAACCAACTGAAGGGATTTGGATGATAAGGCCAAAAAAAATCATAAATCCAAACCCAAGAGCTTTAGGCCTTGGGGTAGAACTAGAAAAGGTGCATGAGAGTCTCCAATGCCCACAAAAAGGGCACTGAGCTGCAAGATCCCTAAATGAATTAGCTTCTTGCCAATGGGCAACCCTTGATGGAGCAAACAATAGGCAAAGTGGGCTAGCTTAAGCTCAACACATGTATCCCACACTATCTGAAATCATCTCCCCCAAATAGAGAGGGAGGATTGAATGCTCCATTGGCCATTAATCTTATCAACCATAGGCAAATGTGGTGAAAGCCAATCATAGCCTTTCCGAGTAGTGTAGATCTAGAAAGGGGCATCAACATACCACTTCCAGTCTTTCCATCAAGGGCAGGAAGAATTGACTACGATTTTGTGAAATAATTTTGTTGGAACAACTTCCACAATCTCTTCATAAGATTATCTATTGGCAACAAATAAATTGAACTTAACTTTGAATTCATTCTAGACGAGCCAAAAGCAAGTGTCTTTGCAAAACAAATTTTACATTGTATGAATTACTCTATGGAAGAATTTGAGGGGATGTATCCAAGGCACCTCAGCAAGGGGTGTTGCATGGAAGCTAATGATAGGGGAACACCATAGGGAGTGTTGATTGATAAAGAGACCATCCCAAAAACCTAATCCATTGAATTGCAACCAAGGTTTGACTTTTTTTTAACCTTTCTAGATACTTTTGATCACAAAGGACCCCACAACTTTAACAAGGGCAACAAGAGTGAGGAGGTTAGTAAAGCCAAGGCCTTTCCATGTTGCCTGCCCATAAGGGGAGCCTTGAGAAATATAATTGTGAATGAGCACCTTCCATGCTTCATTGCTTTCAATGACCCAGACAATCCATTTGATGCAAAAAGCCAAGCCTTGACAAGATATATCCATCAAACCCATATTACCCACCTCCCAATGAAGGCAACAATACTCCCAGGCCACCCTATGAAACCTTGTGCCGGTGGAAGAGTTAGCCCAAATGAAGTCTTTGAGAAAATTTTCAAGCTTGTAGACTGACTACTTGGAAGGCACCCAAGCGGGTAAGTAATACACATTGGTGGTTACAAGCACTTTAGAACAAATTTGGAATTTACCATCTAGAGACAAGGGTTTAGTGATCTAATACAATAACTTATTTTCTACCCTATCCACAACATGTTGCCAAAGTGTAGAGGGGGTGGCTTGGAATGCAAACAGGATGCCCAAAAACTTAAAGATTTCATCATGTTGGAGTGATTTCCACTCAAAGTGAGCCATCCAAAGAGGCAAGGGTAGTAAAGACTGTTTGTAACATTAGGTTTTGCTCCATTCGATGGAAGAACCATGAGCAAGACAAAAAATATCAAGGCAATGCATGGTGCTAACAATATTATCCTCATCTTCAATGAGAGTGAGGAAGGAATCATCTGTAAAATGCCCATTAATAAGTTGCAAGAGCTCTTTAGTGAGCAAGGAAATGTCATGGCCAAGGCTTTGAGATTGGGCATCAACAAGAAGATAAATAAATCCTTCAGCAACAAAAACACAAAGAGCCAAAGCCAACGGGCAACCATGTTTGATGGATCTGAAAAGACTTAGCTGCTCTAAGTTAACTCCATTAAAGGAGATAAAGGCCAAGGCATCAACAAAGAGCATACAAATTGATTGTAATAAGGTAGTGCCAAAACCCAGAGCTTGAAACATAGCCAAATTAAATGGCCATTGATACAGTCAATTTTTTTTTCAAAGTTGGTTTTTATAAACATTGCCTTTTAATTGGAACGACGAGCCCATTCCATGGCTTCCCAAACCACAATAACATTATATATTTTCCATTGAATGAACCCTGACTACTCAGGTTGAATAATTAAAGGTAGGAGGTGGAGAACCTACAGAGCTAAAGCTTTAGCAATAATTTTGTAGGAAACATTAAGCAAGGTAACAGTCCTCCAATTGCAAATCAACTCAAGGTCCCCAGCTTTCGGGATGAACTTGATATGTCCTTTGTTGATACTTGGTTCCAAGGACTATCTATGAAAAGCTTCAAGATAGACTTGATAGAGATATGGTCCAAAGGTATCCCACAAATTATTATTAAATTCACACGGAAAGCCATCATACCCTGGAGCTTTGTCATTGGTCATATGTGTAACTACCTCATATAAGTCGTCCATAGAGAGTTGTTTGTCATAGGCAACCCTTTGGGTAAGAGAGAATTAGGTTGGAACAACTGAGAGACAGTGGTGATGGGCATGTTGATGTTCCAGGTAAGGCTTCTGAGCTCTAAAAACCTATTGGTAATGTCTAGCAAAGGCTTTGACCATATTAGGCATTTCAGTGAGGCGGAGACCACCCCCTAGATGGCATGAATTTGTTGGGAGGAAGTTTTGGCTCAGAGCATTAAAAAAAATTCTTTGAAGACCCTATCCCCTACTTTGAGTCAATGCATATGCACACAAATTTGGGCTTCACAAGTATTGTACATGTTTGTAATTTGGATTTCTTGCCTTAAAATGGCCACCTACACTCACAAAAGCTCGTTGAAGGGGTTTTGTTTGAGCTCTACCACCACACGTCTCAGCTCTAAAGAGGTGGTAGAGTAAGAATGATGTCATATTTTGGCCACCTGGCGGCTATATATCTAGAGAAATCTAGCCGTTCAATTGAATGCATCAGCTCACTATTGAATTCAACTTGATTGCTGAGTAGGTTGGTGGACCAAGTTCCAAACCTGCTTAATGTGGGCCATGGTGGGACTGTGGTCTAACAGGGTTGTCTCTATAAAAAAATGTGTTTTTTGTATTTTTGGTTTTTTGAACTACCAAATAACATGGAATTTGATAAGAAAATGGTTGGAAAGGATAAAATCCGATATGGCTTTGATCGACATAGAAAAAACATTGTTAAATAAAAAGTATGACTGGGTGGAGAGCATGGCCCGATCTAGCCATTTTAGCATGTGATTAGAATCGCTTCGAAGGTTCGTCCAAGTGTACCAAACTTCAGACATGGAATGATGACCGGTGTTAGGGTCATAAAACCTAAATTTATTGCACATGAAAATCCACACCTCTTTCGTCAGCGGTCCATTTCATTGGCAGAAGGCCAATCTTGTTAACATGGCTTTCCACCATGTTGAGATCATTGTGGATAGCCTAGTGGGCATCAAGTAGCGAATTGGTGATCCACTGCCACAAAGTTGTCCTTTTATGCACTTCATTTGAGGCATAAACATTAATGATGCCAAAAGAACGGTCTCAATATTGAAAAGGGCCCAAATGACACGATGTGTAGGGTCATGTTGGCCATTTTTGACCCACATATAAAGCTCTTGCATGGTTTGATGAAGCAATGGATCAAAGGCTTAGAAATGGATCCAACATGAGGATCCAAGCAAGGTTTTCTAAGAATCCAGCAATAATGTTCAAGGGTAAGCCTGCAAGCTAGAAGCTAAGTGCAAAATCTTTTATTCAACTAAGTCTTTACTTGTTCATTCTTTTGGGACCCTTTTTTTGGGTTAAGTGTTTCATTATTTCGGGACCTTTTTGGCTAAGTGTTGAAATCTTTTGGACAAGTTGTCTGAGACAGAGTTTTCGAAGGGATATTTCTTTTGGACAAAATGTCTGAAGCAAAAGAGAAAGACCTTTTCTTTCGAAAAAATTGTCTAGGACAATTTTCCCGAAGGGTAACTCTTCAATAAAGTGGCCCTTTTTAGAATTCCCGAAGGAATTCTTCTATAGCAAAGTGTCTTATACACTTTTCCCAAAGGGTACTTCTCTTAGGAAAATGATCTACTTTAAGGTTTTCGAAGGGGACTTTTCTTAGCGAAAATGGGACCTTTTTCAAGTTTCGAAGGGCACTTTCAAAGCAAGGGGCCAAAACACTTTTTCTGAAGAGTCATTTCCATGCCAAAGTGTCTTCTGCAGCATTTTCAAAGGGTAACTCTTCAATAAAGTGGACCTTTCCAAAATTCCTAAAGACCTTTTCTTTCGAAGAAGTGGCCGAAGCAAATAAATTCGAAGGGTCATTCTCAAAAAGCCCAAAAGAAAAAGGCCTGCAAGAAAGTGTTTGAGGGAAATGTGACGTTCATACCAATGTCAAAGATCAAGCTCATAAAATAGTCGTTGGCATTCAAAAGCCGTCAAAGGGGTCCCTGGCCAAACACAGAGACAACGCATGGCAGAATTTTGGGAGCTAGATTCGATGACGCATAATCAATCTTACATTGAAGATTAATGACGAGTGGAGGTCAAAGGGGTCAACAAATCTCAAGGGTGAAAGTGTGCATGACAAATGTCAAAGACACATTCAACTGGTAGGAGATCGATGACTTGCGAGCATCCATGCCCAAGCAGATCGACAGACATGCAAAAAGCCAAGGGGGTATCGATTTTAAAATAAAATATATAAGTCCAAAACAATAGTACGGAGCATGCCAGATTTTAAATTCAAGATATCAAATCATGTACACTTGGCAGGAACATGCAACTACCCACAAGATGGCTCTCTCAGTTCCAAGAAGGGAGACTTGAATGCGCGAAGGGCTTGAAGAGATTTACGGTGATCTTAGACAATTCATTTTATGGTCAAGTAGTTGCACGCTATAAAGGGAAAAAGAGTGCAAGGACATAGTGGTGTTTACAACCATTTATGACCCCTCTTTCCATTTTTTCACAGAAGCCACCTCTTCTCTCATTACTTTATGCTATATATAGAGGCTTTTGAACCTAAAAAGAGATCCCTCAACTGGTGATAGAGTTAATCTGTCAAAATTGCCTTGTAACACTCTCTTGAAGCAATGAGGTGAATTTTTTGATTCTGGTTTGAAGTCAAGTATACATTATTGGAGTTTAACTTGCAGATGTATGTCCCTTTTCATCATCTATAGATTCTCTATGTTTCTTGCTTTAATTCTTTTGGTTCCTTGCAGGTTGTGTGAAGTGCTAGACATCGGTTCCTTTCTTGAAGTGTCACAAGTTATAGTGTCTCATACAGACCTATCTCTTTCTGTCCTTCAAATTGCAAGGTTTCCTTCGACCTCCACACAAAATATTTATGCTTGTGGCCTTGAGATAGGATTAGATTAGTCTATGTCTTGGTTAAATTCATTAGTAGTCATTAAAGCTTCCAGGTTGAAAGTGGATCATTTCATCTTTGGTGCATCACCATCCTTAGCTTAGATTTCCCTTTCATGTTATCTTTCTCTCCCTTTTCCTTGGTCAACAATAGGTTTTAGAGTGTGGGAACACGCTGAAGTGAAGTATCTAAGGAGCTAGCCTCATTAAAAAGCCTAGAGGTTCAACCTCACTACAAGATATCCATAGCCTGAAGTTGTCTCAATGCTTGTAGCTAGGAGTGAGAGAGCCTGAAAAACTCTCCCACAAAGGGTGCAATTCTATGCTACAACAAGTCATATTAAGAATCTACAAAATGTGACCGTCATTTTGGAGAAATAAATGTCATAAGGCCACCACGGCCTAGGTCATGATTGCTTGTTAGCATTAAGCTATCAAGCCATATTACTTTGTTGACAACACAGAGAAGGAAACATGTCGCTTTAACTTCCTATAGACAGAGAATGTCCAGATCTGCAAACTTTTTTGTGAAATCTCTCACCATGTATTTACGAGATGAGTCTATAAGACCCCAAACATTCTATGATTAATAATTCATAGAATACGGGTGTCGAGAGACATCTTTTGAATCGATCCCTTCAAGGGATTAATATCTGTTCTAGGAATTGCTCACTGTTGGAGAGCAATGATACCTGACACTAAGCAACCTGATTGGCTACTGGATCAACCACACACTCTGTTTCTTCCATAGATTCCCAAAGAGAGGGGCTGCAAGAACGAATTGGGGATTCCCGAAGGGATTGCATGAGTGCTTGCTTGCGTCTGGACATGGCTAGAGAGTAAAGTTGTATAAAGAAAATTTTGAGGAAACTTGAGAACTGGTTAAGGCATTAGTGGCCATAGGTGTGCTATAAAAATGAGGTTTTGACAATTCCACCTTAGAATGGGCATGCTACTTAGCAGGTTGAGTGCTAGTAGGCAACTCCCTAGCATGGTGAGTCATAAGCAAAGGCATCAGAGGCACAAAATTGGAAGATGGTTTGTTACTGCTCACCAAAGTTAGATGGATGGGTCCCTTGTTATGACTGGTTTTTCTTCCCCTAATAGTTTGCCACCCATCCTCTTGAGGATTCTTGCAGATATTAGAAGTGGGTTTGGGAGCTACCCTGTTGTGAGTTAAATATAATAAACAGTCTTTGATCTTGTGATATCTACCTTGACAATGGAAACACGTGTTGGGCAAGTTGATATAAAGGACCCGCTATGAGTGTCAAGACTAGCCAACTTGAACCTGCACAAACTCTTTGAGATTCTTCGAGAGATCCACTTCAACGTAGAACATTTTTGGGGGCACGCAGAATAAAATTTTGTAGGTTCATGGCAGACAACATGACCAATGGATGCTACAATCTGGTTAATAAAATGCCAACAAGGAAAAGGTAAACTGGGAAATTCCACCTAGATTTGGACTTTCAGAGCAACATGCTCTGAGCCAACAGAGTCACGAATCTAAGGAGAAAGCACCGAGGAGGTACGAATGTACCAGGGGATAGACTTGTTCAATATCACACCCACATGGGTAGGGTCAAAAAACATAGCAGGAAATTTTTTTTTGTCATGCTTTGGACACTTTCTAGCTTAATGCCATGAGTGGTTCTAGCAGATTGAACCCAAGTATTAAGCATGCTTTCAGAGAGGACACAACCCACAAAATATCCTATTAAGCAAAACTACTCCAACCATTATGTTGACCATTTTGGCCCTGTAGGGCAATATCGGTCTCCTTCTTCCCCTACTATTTTGACCCAGTTCAAATCTCGGGTTGCACAAGTCTTTCAGCAAAAGGATGAACTAGTTCAAAGAATGCAAGGCCCTTACAAAGGTCTTCAGACATTTTCTCCGAAGAAATTCACAAGGAAAGAGACCGAAAATGTTCAAGACATTTTTTCGTAAAGGTTGGAAAAGGTGGTTCAACGTCGGGGTTCAATGACACGATCTTTCCAAGAGCTTTTAAACTTTGAACATTGAACTTAAAAAATGTTGAACTGGTTCAATCAGTTGGTTCAATCAGCCGATTCAAGCAGTTGGTTCAATCAATCAGTTCAAGTTGCTTGGTTCAAACGGTCAATTGAATAAACGCGACTCCTCGCAAGACACAGTGATGAACCATTGAACTCCAAAAAAGGGTTTAGGTTCAAGTTCAATCGAAAGGTTCAAGAGTCTTTTACAAAGCTCCGAAGGGCAAGTGCCCTTGCAGGGGACTCTTGGCGACCGCGAAATGAAGATTTCTCAAGGCCTGAAGGGACACCTTCCCTTCGGGAGGTTCCAAAGACAAAAGCTCGACCAAAGGAAAAGGATGAAGGAACAGAAAGCCGAAGGAAGGGGAAAGTCGAAGAATTTCAAAGGGGTGACATGCCCGCAGACATCAAATTGGGAATCATGAACTAGCCATTGGAATTCAGACGTCAGATAATGTCCCCAAAGATGTCAAATTCAAGACAATAAGATAGTTGTTGGCTTTCAAATGGCAACGGGTGTGCGAACGTCAACTTTATAGTAATTAAATAGTCGTTGACCTTTAAATGCTTGAGCGCAAACTCAAAGGAACTCAAAGGCCTTAAGCCCAAAAGGAAGAGACCATCGAGAAGGGAGCCCAAAGAGCCAAAGGTTGATAGAAGATAGCCTCGAGGGCTCAGATTGCCAAAAAGAGCCAAGAGAGGAAAAAACAAAGCTGAAAAAGGACAAAAAGTCAAGAGTGAACTCAGTGATCTGCCAAGTGCATAAACAAACAAAACAGTCTAAGTGGCAAAAGAAGGTGTCAGCACAAGGAGTTATTCCCGCGGTTGACACAGTCTCTACCAAGTGGTCATCAAGGAGCACAAATAGTGAACGGCGCGACTTACTTTTTTTCACTTTGCATTGATGAGAAGACAAACTGCGTGAATGTCTTGAAGGAGCAGTCTTGTTTGCAGACAAATGGCGAGGCCCATGTTTTCACACATGACGTTTAATAAATTTTGAACACAAAAGACAAAACTGGAGATGAAACAACATTCTTTTTCAACGTTTTCTTCTTCCCAATGCTCTCAACGCACATGGGCCACTTGTAAAAGGGCGCCATTTCTTCTTCTCTCTCTATATATATATTGTAAAGTCTCATTTTGAGAAGGGATCTCTTGGCTTGTAAGGCGGAGCTCTGCCGGAGTTTACCTTGAATCAAGACATAGCATTTTTACCTCCATTTGAGCTTACACTTTTGCATATGTCTATGGCTTTGTTTTGTGTTAAGTGATTTTTATTTTATGCTTTCACAGAACGATTCCAGCATGTATAGTGTATTGTGAAGTTTCTTCTTTTGCAGGTATGCCAAAAGTGTCTATAGTAGGGTATAGGTGTATGTGAACAGTCTGCCATAGTGTGTCTAAGAACACCTCCGATAGTTCTTCCTCCCTGTATCTCCAAAGGACCCCTAGCTCATTGATGTATAAGAGTTTCTCATATCAAATGAAGTGTATGCCAGCTTGTTCTTGGTGGAAAGTGTAGGCTCAAGCTAAGTAGATGAAACCATTTTTGGTGTATCACCTTTTAGTTTAGGTTTTGTTTTAGCAATCTTTCTCTCTTTTCACCCCCTATTATTAGTAGTAAAAAATTCAGACCACAGAGATACATCAAAAGGAGCTAGCCCTTATCTAGAGACTCTCTCCTCAATTTTGCTAGACCCACAGGCAAGAGAGGAGTTTCCATTATGCCGTGTGGAAGAGAGAAGCTCAGTCTTCTCTCAAGGGTGTAATCCACAACATCAACAGTTTTTGGCATGCCCGGTGGGACAAAGTTTTAACACTCAAAAAAGTTTTAGGATTGGTGTTGGTCCTGTTACAGTAGAATGAACCATTAATCCATCATCTGACCTTTAATTAGGCGATTATGGGATAACTTTTGTCCAAAAAATTGAAGAATTTTGGTGTGTTCTTCAACCAACCAGCCTTTGGAGGCTTTTTCATCAACACCAATGGCGACTCCGAGTTGAATTAGCTGGTTAAGTAGTCCTGCTGCCATCAACAAATTGTATTTTGGTATGTATAATTCCATTGCTCACAACCATGGGTCTCGTGTTCCTTCATACAGTTTTGATCAAGCTCAGATTGTTCATGAAATCACCTCAAGCAACAAGGATGTGTACGGTTATGAGTTTTGCCCTTTGCAGAGTGGTGAAAAAATTCAGGCTTTGCCTCTTCCTCCTTAGTTTAAGCAAGTCCTTGGCCAGCCTGGCTATGATTCTTACCAACCTTGTGTTGATCCTTATCAAGTCCAATATGACCAGTCTCAATCCTTTCATGAGCTATACCAGTCTTATGCCCAGTCTTCTCAATGTGTCACTTCTCCTACTCAACCTAATATCTTTGCCAATCAACCCATTTCCACCTTCAAACAAGCACTACTGGGATATGAAAAGTATGTAGTAGAGCTTGACACTAGAAGGGGATGTGGCCAAGAAATCCCTGATCATGTCTTCTATCAAGTGAGAAATGCACTAGATCTGATTAAGAGTGAATGGGCTCCCATTGAAAGAGCCAATTGGCAAAGGCTTACAAATGAGATGCTGGATGTGAGTGGTTTGAATGCATCTTTGGAAATGATGCTGAGTATTCAGGAGAGGCAACCTTACCAAGTCTATCAACCTACATACCCGTTGCCCCAAGTTTCATATCAGCCATACACAACCCCTGCTCATGAGCCAAGTTAGGCTTGTCAAAGTCCTTTCCCCAATCATGTTGAGGAGAGTCCCGAAACAATAAATCTTGTTTTTAAGGCCAATCTTGATAAACAGATTGAATTAGCAAATCTTCAAATACAGCAGCCTATGTTGGCAGCAAGGGAAGTGGAATCCAAACCCTCACTACCCTCTCACATTGCAACCCCATCACCCCAAAAGGAGATGTCCAGTCCTAATATTATGAGCTGGAGTAAATTAGTCGAGTCATAGAACAACAAGGAGGAGAAAGACATTGTCCAAGAGTGTGAGGTAAAAAATGAGGCTAGTCCTTTTCAAGTCCCTCCCACCCTTCCTCAAGAAGCTTCTTGTGCTCCATGGTAGCCTTTATACACTCCCCATTTCCATGATGATTCTTATGAGCTCCAAGAAAGATGCTTTCAAAAAACTCTAGCTAGGCAAATTGAGGAATTAGAAGCAAAGGTGAGATTGCTTAGTGAATGAGAGACGGAGGTTTCAGACCTTAGAGAGGAGCCTATGCCAAAATACACCCCTTCTACCAATCCTCAAGTCTCTCGACATGATGTCAAGATTCCAAGTTGGAGTGCTTGACATGAACCGACTCGGGACCTTGAAAATGATAAAGTTGTTGCATGTTCACAAGGGAAAAGTTCCAATCCCAAGGTCATGAGTTGGAATCAACAATGAAATCATGGGAGAGGAAGGAGGAGGAGAAAGATTTTGCTCAGAACCTTGAATACAGCAAAGCTGCTCCTACTCATCATGATGATGCTTGTGACCTCCACGAAAGGCTCTCCCAAGAAAGTATAGCCAAGAAAATTTTAGAATTGGAATCCAAAATGAGGTTTCTCAGCCAAAGTGTGATGGACGATTTAGATCAAGCAGAAGATCCTACATTTGAACACACCCATCTACACCCCTCCAAGAGAGCTATCAAGCCACATCTTATATAGATGAAGTATTGGCCAAATGAAAGGAGGAGAATCATTCGATTCTAGCTCAAAGATTGCCTCCGCTTCCACCTAAGTTTAACCTTCAACCTTCTACTTCATCCCTTCTCAGAGAGGAACCTGTTTTGCAATAAGCGAGGAAGAGGATCCAATTTGCAGCTGTTCAGGAGGTTATCATGGATGACCATGAGGAGGAAATCATCATGGATGCTTTTTTTGAAGACATCATCAACAATGGAGAAGACAAAGGTCACGCATACATGCAGATCTTCCAATAATATGAAGAGGAACATAAGCATGATGAGCTCTCTCCTCCCTTGTTTGATGAACTTCCTTGTTGCTTTGATGAGGAATATGAGCATGCCATGGAACCCAAGTTGGAAGAGGATCAGGAGGATGCTTTGGAAAAATTAGAGACTCTGGTCTTTGAGCAAGAAAAGGAGAGGCCTGTCTATCTTGAGGAATGCTTTGAAGGAGACAGCCTTGAGCAAGAAGGTGATGTTCTGTGGGATGAGCAATCAATCTGTGACCTCATTTCAGACATCACAACAGTCACCCTTCTTCAAGAAAGCCATGATCAAGTAGAAGATAAATTTGACAGTCTCTTCAATGAAGCAAAAGGGGACAAGTCAATCCATGATGCATATCAAGGGGCTTATGGTGATAAGCTAACAGCCATGGATTTCTTGGTGAAACACACCAGCATGAAGAACTAGCATGAGGCAAGTTTTCAAGAACAAGAAGAATACATATATGTAGAAAGCATGTTTGCCCCCGATTCATTTGGATACAAGACAATCAAGGTGATATGCAAGAAGAGCAAGTCACCAAGTCTCCATTCCATTCAACCACTTGTCTAGTATTATAAGTTTTCTTGCTATGAAGGAGACTTAAGAAGTTTTCTCTTTCATCCAAGGGGAAGGCAAATATATCGGGTTAGTTGTACATAATAGTTGCTTTCAATTTTTCTTTCCCTGTTTTTCCTAAGTGTTGTTTGCACAGGTAGTGTTTTTTTAGCCTTTGTTGTGTGTGTCTTCCTTTGTGTTTGGGGTAAGAACTTCGTGATTGATTCTTGGATATCACAAGGCTGATGCTAACTCTTTCAAAGCTGCATCTCGACCCCGTGCCCAATGGACTTTGAGGCTACTGGTTTCTAAGCATAGCAGGCATGCTTCCCTTGGGAATCACCATTTTGTTGACCATTTTGGTCTTGCAGGGCAAAATCGGTCTCCTTTCCTTGTTGTTCTGAGCTAGTTCAAATCTTGGGTTGCACAAGTATTTCAGCAAAAGGATGAACCAGTTCAAAGAATGCAAGGCCCTTGCAAAGCTCTTCAGACATCTTGTCCAAAGAGATTCACGAGGAAAAAGATCGAAAATGTTCAAGACACTTTTCTTTAAAGGTTGGAAAAGGTGGTTCAACATCGGGGTTCAATGACACAATCTTTCCAAGAGCTTTTGAACTTTGAACGTTGAACTTAAACAATGTTGAATCGGTTCAATCAGTTGGTTCAATTAGCGGGTTCAAGCAGTTGGTTCAATCAGTCAGTTTAAGTTGCTTGGTTCAAATGGTTTGGTTCAAGCGGTCAATTGAATGAACGCGACTCCTTGCAGGACACAGTGATGAACCATTGAACCGTTGAACCATTGAACTCTGAAAAAGGGTTCAGGTTCAGGTTCAATCAAAAGGTTTAAGAGTCTCTTACAAAGCTCCGAAGGGCAAGTGCCCCTACGGGGGACACTCGGTGACCAAAAACTGAAGCTTTCTCAAGGCCCAAAAGGACACCTTCCCTTCGGGAGGTTCCAAAGATAAAAGCCTGACCAAAGAAAAAGGCCAAAGGAACAAAAAGCCAAAGGAAGGGGAAAGTCGAAGGAATTCAAAGGGGTGAGGCCAGTAGACGTCAAATTGAGCATCATGAACTAGCCGTTGGAATTTGGACGTCAGATGACGTCCCCGAAGACGTCAAATTCAGGACAATAAGATAGCCATTGGCTTTCAAATGTCGATGGGTGCGTGAACGTCAACTTTACGACAATGAAATAGTTGTTGACCTTTAAATGTTTGAGTGTGAACTCGAAGGAATTCAAAGGCCTTAAGGTCAAAAGGAAGAGACTGCCGAGAAGGAAGCCCAAAGAGCCAAAGGTTGATAGAAGATAGCCCTGAGGGCTCAGATTGCCGAAAAGAGCCAAGAGAGGAAAAAACAAAGCTAGGAAAGGACAAAAAGTCAAGAGTGAACTCAGTGATCCGCCAAGTGCAGAAACAGACAAAACAATCCAAGTGGAAAAAAAGGTGTCGGCACAAGGAGCTATTCTCGCGGTTGACGCAGTCTCTGCCAAGTGGTCATCAAAGAGCACAAACAGTGAACGACGCAACTTGTTTTTCTTCACTTTGCATTGATGAGTGACAAACCACGTGAATGTCTTGAAGGAGCGGTCTTGTTTATAGACAAACGGTGCAGCCCATGTTTTAACACATGACATTTAATATATTTTGAACACAAAAGACAAAACTGGAGCTGAAACAACATTCTTTTTCAACGTTTTCCTCTTCCCAATTCTCTCAATGCACATGGGCCACTTGTAAAAGGGTGCCATTTCTTCTTCTCTCTTTATATATATATTGTAAATTCTTATTTTGAGAAGGGATCTCTTGGCTTGTAAGGCAAAGCTTTGCCAAATTTTACTTTGAATCAAGACAACATTTTTACCTCCATTTGAGCTTACACTTTTGCATATGTCTATGGCTTTGTTTTGTGTTAAGTCATTTTTATTTTATGCTTTCACAGAACAATTCCAGCATGTATAGTGTATTGTGAAGTTTCTTCTTTTGCAGGTATGCCAGAAGTGTCTATAGTAGGGTATAGGCCTATGTGAATAGGCTGCCATAGTGTGTCTTAGAACACTTCCGGTAGTTCTTCCTCCATGTATCTCCAGAAGACCCCTAGCTCACTGATGTAGAAGAGTTTTTCATATCAAATGAAGTGTATGCCAGCTTGTTCTTGGTGGAAAATGTAGGCTCAAGCTAAGTAGATCAAACCATTTTTGGTGTATCACCTTTTAGTTTAGGTTCTGTTTCAGCAATATTTCTCTCTTTTCACCCCCCCCATTGTTAGCAGTAGAAAATCTAGGATCAAAGAGATACATCAAAGGGAACTAGCCCTTATCTAGAGACTCTCCCCTCAATTTTGCCAGACCCACAGGCAAGAGAGGAGTTTCCATTATGTCACCTGAAAAAGAGAAGCTTAGTCTTCTCTCAAGGGTGCTGCAATCCACAACGCCAACAGTTTTTGGTACGCCCGGTGGGACAAAATTTTAACACTCAAAAAAGTTTCAGGATTGGTGATGGTCCTGTTATAGCAGAATGAACCATTAATCCAGCATCTAGCCTTTAATCAGGTGATTGTGGGACAAGTTTTGTCCAAAAAGTTGAAGAATTTTTGTGTGTTTTTCAACCAACAAGCCTTTGAAGGCTTTTTCATCAACACCAATGGCGACTCTGAGTTGAATCAGCTGGTTAAGTAGTCCTGTTGCCATCAACAAATTGTATTTTGGTATTTATAATTCCATTGCTCACAACCATGGGTCTTGTGTTCCTTCATATAGTTTTGATCAAGCTCATATTGTTCATGAAATCACCTCAAGCAACAAGGATGCATACGATTATGAGTTTTGCCCTTTGCAGATTGGCAAAACATTTCGAGCTTTGCCTCTTCCTCCTTAGTTTGAGCAAGTCCTTGGCCAGCCTGGCTATGATTCTTACCAACCTTGTGTTGATCCTTATCAGGTCCAATATGACCAGTCTCAATCCTTTCATGAGCTATATCAGTCTTATGCCCAGTCTTCTCAATGTGTCACTTCTCCTACTCAACCTAATATCTTTGCCAATCAACCCATTTCCACCTTCAAACAAGCACTACTAGGATATGAAAAGTATGTAGTAGAGCTTCACACTAGAAGGGGATGTGGCCAAGAAATACCTGATCATGTCATCTATCAAGTGAGAAATGCACTAGATCTGATTAAGAGTGAATGGGCTCCCATTGAAAGAGCCAATTGGCAAAGGCTTACAAATGAGATGCTGGATGTGAGTGGTTTGATTGCATCTTTGGAAGCGAGGCTGAGTATTCATGAGAGGTAGACTTACCAAGTTGATCAACCTGCATACTCACTGCCCCAAGTTTTATATCAGCCATATGCAGCCCTTGCTCATGAGCCAAGTCAAGCATGTCAAAGTCCTTTCCCCAATCATGTTGAGGAGAGTCCCAAAATAGTATATCTTGTTTTTAAGGCCAATCTTGATAAGCAGATTGAATTAGCAAATCTTTAAATGCAGCAGTCTATGTTCGCAGCAAGGGAAGTGGAATCCAAACCCTCACTACCCTCTCACATTGCAACCCCATCACCCCAAAAGGAGATGTCCAGTCCTAATATTATAAGCTGGAGTAAATTAGTTGAGTCATGGAACAACAAAGAGGAGAAATACATTGTCCAAGAGTGTGAGGTACAAAATGAGGCTAGTCATTTTCAAGTCCCTCCCACCCTTCCTCAAGAAGCTTCTTGTACTCCATGGCAGCCTTCATGCACTCCCTATTTCTATGAAGATTCCTATGAGCTCCAAGAAAGACGCTTTCAAGAAAATCTAGCTAAGCAAATTGAGGAATTAGAAGCAAAGGTGAGATTGCTTAGTGAAGGAGAGATGGGGGTTTCAGACCTTAGAGAGGAGCCTACGCCAAAAGACACCCCTTTTACCAATCCTCAAGTCTCTCAACATGATGTCAAGATTCCAAGTTGGAGTGCCTGTCATGAATCGACTCGGGGCCTTGAAGATGATAAAGTTGCTGCCTGTTCACAAGGAAAAAGTTCCAATCCCAAGGTCATGAGTTGGAAGCAAACAATAGAATCATGGGATAGGAAGGAGGAAGAGAAAAGTTTTGCTCAGAACCTTAAAGAAGGCGAAGCTGCTCCTACTCATCATGATGATGCTTGTGACCTCCAAGAAAAGCTCTCCCAAGAAAGTATATCCAAAAAAATTGCAGAATTGGAATCCAGAATGAGTTTCCTAAGCCAAAGTGTGATGGACAGTTTAGATCAAGCAGAAGATCCTACATTTGAACACACCCCATCTACACCCCTCTAAGAGAGCTATCAAGCCACATCTGATATAGATGAAGTATTGGCCAAATGGGAGGAGAATCATTTGATTCTAGCTCAAGGATTGCCTCTGCTTCCACCTAAGTTTAACCTTCAGCGTTCCACTTCATCCCTTCTCAGAGAGGAACCTGTTTTGAAAGAAGCAAGTGAGGAAGAGATGATCCAATTTGTAGTTGTTCAGGAGGTTATCATGGATGACCATGAGGAGGAAATAATCATGGATGCTCTTTTTGAAGACATCATCAACAATGGAGAAGACAAAGGTCATGCATACATGTGGATGTTCCTGTAATATGAAGAGGAACATAAGCATGCTGAGCTCTCTCCTCCCTTGTTTGATGAACTTCTTTGTTTCTTTGATGAGGAATATGACCATGCCATGGAACCCAAGGTGGAAGAGGATCAAGAAAAGGAGATACCTGTCTATTTTGAAGAACACTTTGAAGGAGAGATCCTTGAGTAAGAATGTGATGTTATGTGGGATGAGTAATCAGTCTGTGATCTCATTTCAGACATTACAACAGTCACCCTTCTTCAAGAAAGCCATGATCAAGCAGAAGATAAATTTGACAGTCTCTTCAATGAAGCAGAAGGGGACAAGTCAATCCATGATGCATATCAAGGGGCTTATGGTGATAAGCTAACAACCATGGATTTCTTGGTAAAACACACCAGCATGAAGAACCAGCATGAGGCAAGCTTCCAAGAACAAGAAGAATACATATATGTAGGAAGCATGTTTGCCCCTGATTCATTTGGATACAAGCCAATCAAGGTGATAGGCAAGAAGAGCAAGTCACCAAGTCTCCATTCCATTCAGCCACTTGTTTGGCATCATAAGTTTTCTTGTTATGAAGGAGACTTAAGAAGTTTTTCCTTTGCTCCAAGAGGGAGGCAAATATACCGGGTTAGCTGTACATAATAGTTGCTTTCAGATATTCTTTCTCTATTTTTCCTAAGTGTTGTTTGCACAGGTAGTGTTTTTTAGCCTTTGTTGTGTGTGTTTTCCTTTGTGTTTGGGGTAAGAACTTCGTAATTGATTCTTGGATATCACAAGGTTGTTGCTAACTCTTTCAAAGTTGCACCTTGACCCCGTGCCCAATGGAATTTGAGGCTACTAGTTTGTAAGCATGGCAGGCATGCTTCCCTTGGGAATCGCCATTTTGTCAATCTCCTTCTTCCCTTGCTGTTTTGAGCTAGTTCAAATCTCGGGTTACACAAGTCTTTTAGCAAAAGGATGAACCAGTTCAAAGAATGCAAGGCCTTTACAAAGCTCTTAGGACATTTTGTCTGAAGAAATTCACAAGGAAAGAGACCAAAAATGTTTAAGACACTTGTCCTTAAAAGTTGGAAAAGGTGGTTCAACGTTGGGGTTCAACGACACGATCTTTTCAAGAGCTTTTGAACTTTGAACGTTGAAGTTAAACAATGTTGAACTGGTTCAATCAGTTGGTTCAATCAACCGGTTCAAGAAGTTGGTTCAACTAGTTGGTTCAATCAATCAGTTCAAGTTGCTTGGTTCAAATGGTTTGGTTCAAGCGGTCAATTGAATGAACGCGACTCCTTGCAGGACACAGTGATGAACCGTTGAACCATTGAACTCTGAAAAAGGGTTCAGGTTCAAGTTCAATCGGAAGGTTTAAGAGTCTCTTACAAAGCTCTAAAGGGCAAGTGCCCTAACGGGGGACTCTCAGCAACCGCGAAATGAACCTTTCTCAAGGCCCGAACGGACACCTTCCCTTCGGGAGGTTCTAAAGACAAAAGCACAACCAAAGGAAAAGGCCGAAGGAATAGAAAGCTGAAGGAAGGGGAAAGCCAAAGGAATTCAACGGGGTGACAGGTCTGCGGGCATCAAATTGGGCATCATGAACTAGCCGTTGGAATCTAGACGTCAGATGACGTCCTCAAAGATGTCAAATTCAAGACAAAAAGATAGATGTTGGCTTTCAAATGGCGACGGGTGCGCGAACGTCAACTTTACGACAATAAAATAGCCGTTCACCTTTAAATGCTTGAGCACGAACCCGAAGGAATTCAAAGGCCTTAAGGCCAAAAGGAAGAGACTACCGAGAAGGGAGCCCAAAGAGCCAAAGGTTGATAGAAGATAGCCCCGAGGGTTCAAATTGTCGAAAAGAGCCTAGAGAGGAAAAGACAAAGTTGGGAAATGACAAAAAGTCAAGAGTGAACTCAATGATCTGCCAAGTGCAGAAACGGACAAAACAGTCCAAGTGGCAAAAGGTGTTGGCACAAAGATTTATTCCCGCGGTTGACATAGTCTCTGCCAAGTGGTCATCAAGGAGCACAAACAGTGAACGACGCGACCTATTTTTTTCACTTTGCATTGATGAGCAGACAAACCGCGTGAATGTCTTGAAGGAGCAGTCTTGTTTGCAGACAAATGGTGCGGCCATGTTTTCACACATGACGTTTAACAGATTTTTAACATAAAAGACAAAACTAGAGCCAACACAACATTCGTTTTCAACGTTTTCCTCTTCCCAATGCTCTCAACGCACATAGGCCACTTGTAAAATGGCACCATTACTTTTTCTATATATATATATATTGTAAATTCTCATTTTGAAAGAGGATCTCTTGGCTTGTAAGACAAAGCTCTTTCAAATTTTACTTTGAATCAAGACAACATTTTTACCTCCATTTGAGCTTACACTTTTGCATGTCTATGGCTTTGTTTTGTGTTAAGCCATTTTTATTTTATGCTTTCATAGAACGATTCCAGCATGTCTAGTGTATTGTGAAGTTTCTTCTTTTCCAGGTCTACCAGAAGTGTCTACAACAGAGTATAGGCGTATGTGAACACGCTGCCATAGTGTGTCTTAGAACACCTCAGGTAGTTCTTCCTCCCTGTATCTCCAAAAGACCCCTGGCTCACTGATGTAGAAGAGTTTCTCATATCAAATGAAGTGTATGCCAACTTGCTCTTGGTGGAAAGTGTAGGCTCAAGCTAAGTAGATCAAACCATTTTTGGTGTATCACCTTTTAGTTTAGGTTTTGTTTCAGAAATCTTTCTCTCTTTTCACCCCCCCATTGTTAGTAGTACAAAATCCAGGACCACAGAGATACATCAAAGGGAGCTAGCCCTTATCTAGAGACTCTCCCCTCAATTTTGCTAGACCCACAGGCAAGAGAGGAGTTTTCATTATGTCGCGTGGAAGAGAGAAGCTCAGTCTTCTCTAAAGGGTGCAATCCACAGCATCAATAGTTTTTGGCATGCCTGATGGGACAAAATTTTAACACTCAAAAAAGTTCCAAGATTGGTGATGGTCCTATTACAGCAGAACGAACCATTAATACAACATCTGACCTTTAATCAGACGATTGTGAGACAAGTTTTGTCCAAAAAGTTGAAGAATTTTGGTGTGTTCTTCAACCAACCAACGTTTTGAGGCTTTTTCATCAACACTAATGGCAACTCTGAGTTGAATCAGCTGGTTAAGTAGTCCTTGTGCCATCAAGAAATCATATTTTGGTATGTATAATTCCATTGCTCACAACCATGGGTCTTGTGTTCATATAATTTTGATCAAGCTCAGATTGTTCATGAAATCACCTCAAGCAACAAGGATGCGTATGGTTATGAGTTTTGCCCTTTGCAGATTAGCGAAACATTTCGGGCTTTGCCTCTTCTTCCTCAGTTTGAGCAAGTCCTTGGCCAACTTGGCTATGATCCTTACCAACCTTGTGTTGATCCTTATCAGGGCCAATATGACCAGTCTCAGTCCTGTCATGAGCTATATCAGTCTTTGACCAATCTTCTCAATGTGTCACTTCTACTCAACCTAATCTCTTTGCCAATCAACCCATTTCCACCTTCAAACAAGCACTGCTAGGATATGAAAAGTATGTAGTAAAGCTTGACACCAGAAGGGGATGTGGCCAAGAAATCCCTGATCATGTCATCTATCAAGTGAGAAATGCACTAGCTCTGGTTAAGAGTGAATGGGCTCCCATTGAAAGAGCCAATTGGCAAAGGCTTACAAATGAGATGCTGGATGTGAGTGGTTTGATTGCATCTTTGGAAGGGAGGCTGAGTATTCATGAGAGGCAGCCTTACCAAGTCTATCAACCTGCATACCCGCCGCCCCAAATTTCATATCAGCGTTACACAGCCCCTGCTCATGAGCCAAGTCAAGCATGTCAAAGTCCTTTCCCCAATCATGTTGAGGAGAGTCCCAAAACAATAAATCTTGTTTTTAAGGCCAATCTTGATAAGTAGATTGAATTGGCAAATCTTCAAATGCAACAGTCTATGTTGGCAACAAGGGAAGTGGAATCCAAACCCTCACTACCCTCTCACATTGCAACCCCATCACCCCAAAAGGAGATGTCCAGTCCTAATATTATGAGTTGGAGTAAAGTAGATGAGTCATGGAACAACAAGGAGAAGAAAGACATTGTCCAAGAGTGTGAGGTACAAAATGAGGCTAGTCCTTTTCAAGTTGCTCCCACCCTTCCTCACGAAGCTTCTTGTACTCCATGGCAGCCTTCATGCACTCCCCATTTCCATGATGATTCCTATGAGCTCCAAGAAAGATGCTTTCAAGAAAATTTAGCTAGGCAAATTGAGGAATTAGAAGCAAAGGTGAGATTGCTTAGTGAAGGAGAGATGGAGGTTTCAGACCTTAGAGAGGAGCCTACGCCAAAAGACACCCCTTTTACCAATCCTCGAGTCTCTCAACATGATGTCAAAATTCCAAGTTGGAGGAGTACCTATCATGAACCGGCTCGGGACTTTGAATATGATAAAGTTGATCCTTGTTCACAAGGGAAAAGTTCAAATCCCAAGGTCACGAGTTGGAAGCAAACAATGGAATCATGGGACAGGAAGGAGGAGGAAAAAGATTTTGCTCGAAACCTTGAAGAAGGCGAAGCTGCTCCTACTCATCATGATGATGCTTGTGACCTCCAGAAAAAGCTCTCCCAAGAAAGTATAGCCAGAAAAATTGCAGAATTGGAATCCAAAATGAGGTTCCTAAGCCAAAGTGTGATGGACAGTTTAGATCAAGCAGAAGATCCTACATTTGAACACACCCCATCTATACCCCTTGAAGAGAGCTATCAAGCTACATCTGATATAGATGAAGTATTGGCCAAATGGAAGGAGGAGAATCATTCGATTCTAGCTCAAGGATTACCTCCGCTTCCACCTAAGTTTAACCTTCAGCCTTCCACTTCATTCCTTCTCAGAGAGGAACTTGTTTTGAAAGAAGCAAGTGAAAAAGAGAGGATCCAATTTGCAGTTATTCAGGAGGTTATCATGGATGACCATGAGGAGGAAATCATCATGGATGCTCTTTTTGAAGGCATCATCAACAATGAAGAAGACAAAGGTCATGCATACATGTGGATGTTCCAGCAATATGAAGAGGAAGATAAGCATGGTGAGCTCTCTCCTCCCTTGTTTGATGAACTTCCTTGTTGCTTTGATGAGGAATATGACCATGCCATGGAATCCAAGTTGGCAGAGGATCAGGAGGATGCCTTAGAACAACTAGAGACTCTGGTCTTTGAGCAAGAAAAAGAGAGGCCTATCTATCTTGAGGAACGCTTTGAAAGAGAGAGCCTTGAGCAAAAAGGTGATGTTCTGTGGGATGAGCAATCAATCTGTGATCTCATTTCAGACATCACAACAGTCACCCTTATTCAATAAAGCCATGATCAAGTAGAAGATAAATTTGACAGTCTTTTTAATGAAGCAAAAAGGGACAACTCAATCCATTATGCATATCAAGGGGCTTATGGTGATAAGCTAACAGCCATGGATTTCTTGGTTAAACACACCAGCATGAAGAACCAGCATGAGGCAAGCTTCCAAAAATAAGAAGAATACATATATGTAGGAAGCATGTTTGCCCTTGATTCATTTGGATACGAGCCAATCAAGGTGGCAAGCAAGAAGAGCAAGTCACCAAGTCTCCATTCCATTCAGCCACTTGTTTGGCATCATAAGTTTTCTCGCTATGAAGGAGACTTAAGAACTTTTTCCTTTGATCCAAGAGGGAGGCAAATATACCGAGTTAGCTGTACATAATAGTTGCTTTCAGTTTTTCTTTTTCTGTTTTCCCTAAGTGTTGTTTGCACAGGTAGTGTTTTTTAGCCTTTGTTGTGTGTGTTTTCCTTTGTGTTTGGGGTAAGAACTTCGTGATTGATTCTTGGATATCACAAGGCTGTTGCTAACTCTTTCAAAGCTGCATCTCGACCCCGTGCCCAATAGACTTTGAGGCTACTGGTTTCTAAGCATAACAGGCATGCTTCTCCTGGGAATCACCATTTTGTTGACCATTTTGGCCCTGCAGGGCAAAATTGGTCTCCTTCCTCTGCTGTTCTGAGCCAGTTCAAATCTCGGGTTGCACAAGTCTTTCAGCAAAAGGATGAACTAGTTCAAAGAATGCAAGGCCCTTATAAATCTCTTCGGACGTTTTGTTTGAAGAAATTCACAAGGAAAGAGACCGAAAATGTTCAAGACAGTTTTCCTTAAAGGTTGGAAAAGGTGGTTCAACGTCGGGGTTCAATGACACGATCTTTCTAAGAGCTTTTGAACTTTGATTGTTGAACTTAAACAATGTTGAACTGGTTCAATCAGCCAGTTCAAGTAGTTGGTTCAACTAGTTGGTTCAATCAGTCAGTTCAAGTAGTTGGTTCAACTAGTTGGTTCAATCAGTCAGTTCAAGTTGTTTGGTTCAAACAGTTTGGTTCAAGTGGTCAATTGAATGAACGCGAATCTTTGCAAGACACAATGATGAACCATTGAACCATTGAACTCTGAAAAAGGGTTCAAGTTCAGGTTCAATCGAAAGGTTTAAGAGTCTTTTACAAAGCTCTGAAGGGCAAGTGCCCTTGCAGAGAACTCTTGGCGACCGCAAAATGAACTTTTCTCAAGCCCCGAAGGGACACCTTCCCTTCAGGAGGTTACAAAGACAAAATCCCGACCAAAGGAAAAGGCCTAAATAACAGAAAGCCAAAGGAAGGGGAAAGCCAAAGGAATTCAAAGAGGTAATAGGCCCACAGACGTCAAATTGGGCATCATGAACTAGCTATTGAAATCCGAACATCAGATGACATCCTCGAAGATGTCAAATTCAGGACAATAAGATAGTCGTTGGCTTTCAAATGGCGACGGGTGTGCGAACATTAACTTTACGGCAATGAAATAGACGTTGACCTTTAAATGCTTGAACACGAACCCGAAGGAATTCAAAGGCCTCAAGGCCAAAAGGAAGAGACCGCCGAGAAGGGAGCCCAAAGAGCCAAAGGTTGATACAAGATAGCCCCGGGGGCTCAGATTGTCAGAAAGAGCTAAGAGAGGAAAAGACAAAGCTGAGAAATGACAAAAAGTCAAGAGTGAACTCAGTAATCCGCCAAGTGTAGAAACAGACAAAACAGTCCAAGTGGCAAAAGAAGGTGTCGACACAAGGAGTTATTCCCGTGGTTGACATAGTCTTTGCCAAGTGGTCATCAAGGAGCATGTTGACGCAGTGGATTGCACCCTTGACAAGAGACTGAGCTCTTGTCTTCCATGCATCACAATGGAGACTCCTCTCTTGCTTGTGGGTCTGGCAAAACTGAGGGAAGAGTCTCTAAATAAGGGCTAGTTCCCTTTGATGCATCTGAGTTATTCTAGTAAGTTGCTAATATATATATATATATATATATATATATATATATATATATATATATATATATATATATATATATATATATATATATATAATGGAGGATGAAAAGGGAGAAGGATTACTGAAAAACATAACCTAATCTAAGAGGGTGATGCACCAAACAAGTTTGATCTACTCACAATCACACTCTGAACCATAATAACACATACATACATTTTAACTAGTAAAAGGACCAGACTGCAGAGAGCTTGACAGGGAGGCTTTAGTAAAACAAAAAAAAAAAGACTTACCATAGGCGCTGTAGGAAAAACACACTGTCTAGTAACCTCCTTCTGCCTCTGTGCTCCAAGTACGGCTCTTCTTGTCATCTGAAAGAATGGTGCTTTGTATATACCAGGTGCATTGGTGTCAACCCTGTGAAAGCATTAGAAAGCAATGACTGGACACAAGACTAACACTCAGACACACTCAGAGATATATCCAATCAGAATAGAGGTAAAAAATGCATATTCTATTGATTCCAGGCGAAAAATGGTAGGGCTTCACCTTACAATGTGAGAGATCCCCTCTCAAATGAGAAGTTTACAATATATAGAGAGAGAAGTAAAGGTGCCCCTTTTGAAAAAGACTTTGGCGCCTTTTCACAAGTTGGCCCATGTGCATTGAGAGCGTTGGAAAGAGGACGCCGCTGAAATAGGATATCATCCTTCTAGAAGAGCCCTGTTAGAACCATGTTGTGTAATAGTCGGTCTTGACTTTGGTGTTCGAACATTAATATGAAAACATGGGCCACACCTCTTTTTCTGCAAACAAGACTGCTCCTTCAAGATATTCACGCAGTTTGTCTGCTCATTAATGTAAAATAAAGAAAACGGGTCGCGCCATTCACTGTTTGCGCCCTTTGATTACCACTTGGCAGATACTGTGTCAACCGTTGGAGTAACTCCTTGAGTCAACACAAAGGGAAGAAGGGGACCAATTTTGTCCTGTTGGACCAAAAATGGTCAACAAATTGGCGACTCCTAAGGGAAGCATCCCTGTTATGCTTAGAAACCAATTGCCTTAATGTCCACTAGGCACGGAGTCAGAATGCAACTTGAAAAAAGTTAACAGCCCTGATAGATCTAAGAATCAATCATGAAGCTTTTACCCCCAAAACACAAAGGAAAACACACACAAGGCTAAAAACCACTACTTGTGCAAACAACACTTAAGGAAAACAGAAAAACAAACTGAAAGCAAACTACTATGTACAACTAACTAGGTATTATTGCCTCCCTACTGGATCAAAGGAAATTTTTTTTAAGTCTCCTTCATGGCAAGGAAACTTATGGTGCCAGACAAGTGGCTGAATGGAATGGAGATTTGGTGACCTGCTCCTCTTGCCTGCCACCTTGATTGGCTTGCATCCGAGTGGATCAGAGTCAAACATGCTTCCAACATATATGTACTCTTCTTGTTCTTGGAAGCTTGTCGAATGCTGGCTCTTCATGCTGGTGTGTTTCATCAAGAAATCAATGGCTGTTGGCTCATCACCATAAGCCCTTTGATATGCATAGTCCCTTTGCAGTGCACCATGATTTGACTCATTTCTTTCTGCTTCATTGAAGACCTTGTCAAATTCATCTTCTGCTCCCTCATGGCTTTCTTGAAGAAGGGTGACTGTTGTGATGTCTGAAATGGAATCACAAACTGATTGCTCATCCCACAGAACATCACTTTTTTGTTCAAGGCTCTCTTCTTCAAAGTTGTTCTCAAGATGGACAAGCCTCTCCTTTTCCTGCTCAAGGATCAAAGTCTCTAGTTGTTTAAAGACATCCATCTGATCCTCCTCCAACTTAGGCTCCATGGCATGGTCATCCTCCTCATCGAAGCAACAAGAAAGTTCATCAAAGGAGGAGAGAGATCACCATGCTTACGTTCCTCTTCATATTACTGAAACATTCGCATGTATGCATGACCTACCTCTTCTCCATTGTTGATGATGTCTTTGAAAGGAGCCTCCATGATGATTTCATCTTCTTTGACATCCATGATAGCCTCTTGGGAAACTGCAAATTGGATCTTTCTTCTTCACTCGCCTCCTGCAAAAGAGGTTCCTCCTTGAGAAGGACTGAAGTGGAACGTTGATGATTAAAACCATGTGGAAGAAGAGGCAGTCTTTGAGCCAGAATCGAATGATTCTCCTCTTTCCATTTGGCCAACACTTCATCTATATCAGGGGTGGCCTGATAGCTCTCTTGGAGGTGTGTAGATGGGGTGTGTTCAGACATGAAATCTGCTGTTTGGTCTAACCGCCCATCACACATTGGCTGAGGAATCTCGCTCTGGACTCCAACTCTGCAATTCTTCTGGCTATATCTTTTTAGAAGAGCCTTTCTTGGAGGTCACAAGCATCATCATGATGAGTAAGAGCAGCTTTATCTTCTTCAAGGTTTTGAGCAAAACCTTTCTTCTCCTTCTTGCCCCATGATTCCATTGTTTGCTTCCAACTCATGACCTTGGGATTGGAATTTTCTCCTTGTGAATAGGGAGCAACTTTATCCTCTTCAAGGTCGTGAGCTGGTTCATGATATTCTCTCTTCCAACTTGGAATCTTGACATCATGTTGAGAGACCTAAGGAAGTTGAGGAAGACTAAGAAGGGTCTGCTCATGCACATGAAGAAATTTTTGAAGAGAGATGTGCTGGTTCATGGTATTCCCTTCAAAGGAGGATTCGCAACCTAAGGAATTGAGAAGGTTCATCTCCATGAGAGGTTGCTCTAATGCCCTTTGATGTTTGAAAGCTAGGCGCAAGGGGTTGAGAGTGAGATTAATTGATGCATTAGATGAGTTAGAGTGAGCAAGTGCTATCTGGTAGAAAGAATTTGGTGCACAAAAGGGGTCTTTCTTTAAAATATGAGGGGGCACACAAGGTTGACTGCCTTGAATGAATGGACTCTTCCATTTTACTACCTCTTCCTTCATGAATTGCAAGGCCTGAGCTTGCCTGAACAAACACTCTTCTTTGTGCATAAACTCTTGCTGATATCTATACTGCTCATCTAATCTGTCTATTTCTATCACTTGCTTCTCAAACTCTAGTGCTACTTCCCTTATTGTTGAAGGGGAACTAGGAGAGCTGCTTGAGGTGATTCCATGAACACCTTGAGCTTGATCAAAATTATACAAAAGAAAACAAGGTCCATGGTTCTGAGTAATGGAATCATACATACCAAAATATGATTTCTTGATGGCACTAGGATTGCTTAACCAGCTGATTCAACTTGGAGTCGCCATTGGCATTGATGAAAAAGCCTCCAAAGGCTGGTTGGTTGAAAAACACACCAAAATTCTTCAACTTTTTAGACAAAACTTGTCCCACAATCGCCTGATTAAAGATCAAATGTTGTATTAATGGTTCGTTCTGCTGTAACAGGACCAACACCAATCCTGAAACTTTTCTGAGTGTTAAAACATGATCCCACCGGGCATGCCAAAAACTGTAGATGCGGTGGATTGCACCCTTGACAGGTGGTCGAGCCCCTGTCTTTCACGCGTCAAAATAGAAACTCCTCTCTTACCTGTGGGCTTGGCAAAACTGAGGGGAAAGTCTCTAGATAAGGGCTAGCTCCCTTTGATGTATCTCTAAGGTCTTGGATTTTCTACTGCTAACAAATAAATTAAAAAAAGGGGGGGTTGAAAAGGGAGAAGGATGCTGAAAATAGAACCTAAACTAAATGGTGATACACCAAAAATGGTTAATATACTTAGCTTGAGCCTATACTTTCCACCAAGAACAAGCTGGCATACACTTCATTTGATATGAGGGACTCTTCTACATTAGTGAGCTAGGGGTCCGTGGAGATACATGGAGAAAGAACTACCAGAGGTGTTCAAAGACACACTATGGCAGCCTGTTCACATACACCTATACTCTGTTGTAGACACTTCTGGGAGACCTGCAGAAGAAGAAACTTCACAATGCACTAGACATGCTAGAATCGTTCTGTGAAAGCATAAAATAAAATGATGTAACACAAAATGAAAACATAGACATATACATGAGTGCAAGTTCAAATGGAGGTAAAATTTGCTAAGTCTTGATTCAAGGTAAAATCTGGCAGAGCTCTGCCTTACAAGCCAAGAGCTAATTGGGCATATCTTTGCCTTACAGGCTAAGAGATCTCTTCTAAAATGAGAAGTTTACAATATATAGAGAGAGAAAAAGTAAAGGCAGCGCTTTGGAAAAGACTTTGGCACCTTTTTACAAGTTGGTCCATGTGCGTTGAGAGCATCGGGAAGAGGAAGTCGCTGTTGCTGATATCATCTTTTTAGAAGAGGCTTGCTGGAACCATGTTGTGTAATCCCCAGTCTTGACTTTGGCGTTCGAACATTAATGTGAAAACATGGACCGAGCCTCTTTTTTTGCAAACAAGACTGCTCCTTCAAGATATTCATGCGATTTGTTTGCTCATTAATGTAAAGTGAAGAAAACGGGTTGCGTTGTTCACTGTTTACGTCCTTTGATGACCACTTGGCAGATACTGTGTCAACCGCTGGAGTAACTCCTTGAGTCGACACTTTCTTTTGCCACTTGGACTGTTTTGTCTGTTTCTGCACTTTGTCTCTTCCTGACTTTGTCTTTTCTGGCTACTTCGGCCCTCGGGGGCTATCTTCTCAGCCTTGCTGGCTCCTTGGGCTCTTCTCTCAGTGGTTCTTCCTTTTGGACTTAAGGCCTTTGAATGCATTTAGGTCCGCGCTCAAGCCTTTAAAGATCAATGGCTATTTCATTGCCATAAAGTTGACGTTCGCGCGCCCGTCACTGTCTAAAAGCCAACGGCTAGTTTATTGCCCTGAATTTGACAGCTTTGGGGACATCACTGGTCATTTGGATTCCAACGGCTAGTTCATGGTGCTTAATCTTGACGTCTTCGAGCCCGTCACCCTCCTTGGCACTTCCTTCAGCGTTTTCCCTGTGCTTCGGCTTTTGAGAAAGGTCCTTTTGGTAGCCGAGAGTCCCCCACAAGGGCACCAGCCCTTCGAGGTCCTTCAGGCTCCTTTTGACAGTCACATCCTTCGGACAAAATGTCCGAAGGATATGTTTCCTTTATGCTTTTTTGCTTACCCTTTTTCTGTCGACTTTTCTTTCGGCCATTTTTCCTGCAGACAAAATGTCCGCAAGAATTATTTCGATCACTTTGACCTTCAGAATCCTTCGGGTTTTTTCCCTGCGTTTGTCCGAAGGAATTCCTTCGGACAATAGTCCGAAGAAAGTCATTTTATTGAAGGGCCTTGTCTTTTATTTCTGCCGAATTTTCTTCTGAAGGATTTCTTTGCCTTGTGAATTTCTTCAGATAAAATGTCCGAAGGAATTCCTTTGGGCATTTTGTCCAGAGAAATTCTTACCCTTTTGGCCTTCTCTTTGATCTCTTTGTCAATGTTCCCTGCCCTCCACAAGGGCACTTGGTCTCCAAAATTGCCTTTCGAAAAAGTTACAAAGGTTCTTCTTTTGCCTGATTACCCTCTGCAAGGGCACTTGTCCTTCGGGCTGTGGGAGACTCCTTTGAACCGTTCCTTTGAACCAAACGTTGAACCAACTCTTTGAACCAAGCCGACTAAACTAAGCCTTTGAACCAAGTTGACCGAACCAAGTCGTTGAACCAAACTGACTGAACTGAAAATGGTTCAAAGTTCAAGTTCAAAGTTCTTGGAAAGCTCATGGCATTGGACCCCAACATTGAACCACTTTTCTAACCTTAAGGAAAGGTGTCTTGAATCATTTTTTCGCTCTTTTTCCTTGTGAATTCCCTCGGACAAGAGTCTGAAGAAGCTTTGTAAAAGCCCTTTCATTCTTTGAACTGGTTCATCTTCTGCTGAAAGACTTGTGCAATCCAAATTGAACTGGCTCAGAATAGCAAGAGAAGGGGACTGATTTTGCCCTGTTGGACCAAAAATGGTCAACAGAGCACAAACAATGAACGACGCGTCCTGTTTTTCTTCACTTTGCATTGATGAGCAGACAAATCGCGTGAATGTCTTGAAAGAGCGGTCTTGTTTGCAAACAAACGACGCGGCCCATGTTTTCACACATGACGTTTAATATATTTTGAACACAAAAGACAACTGGAGCCGACACAGCATTCTTTTTTAACGTTTTTCCTTCCCAATGCTCTCAACGCACATAGGCCACTTGTAAAAGGGCACCATTTCTTCTTCTCTCTCTATATATATTGTAAATTCTCATTTTGAGAAGGGATCTCTTGGCTTGTAAGGCGGAGCTCTGCCGGATTTTACCTTGAATCAAGACAACATTTTTACCTCCATTTGAGCTTACACTTTTGCATATGTCTATGACTTTGTTTTGTGTTAAGTTATTTTTCTTTTATGCTTTCACAGAACGATTCCAACATGTCTAGTATATTGTGAAGTTTTTTTTTTTACATGTCTATCAGAAGTGTCTACAGCAGAGTATAGTCGTATGTGAACACGCTGCCATAATGTCTTAGAACACCTCTGGTAGTTCTTCCTCCCTGTATCTCCAGAGGACCCGTAGCTCACTGATGTAGAAGAGTTTCTCATATCAAATGAAGTGTATGCCAACTTGTTCTTGGTGGAAAGTGTAGGCTCAAGCTAAGTAGATCAAACCATTTTTTGTGTATCACCTTTTAGTTTAGGTCCTGTTTCAGCAATCTTTCTCTCTTTTCACCCCCTTCCATTGTTAGCAGTAGAAAATCCAGGACCACAAAGATACATAAAAGGGAGCTAGCATTTATCTAGAGACTCTCCCCTCAGTTTTGACAGACCCACAGACAAGAGAGGAGTTTCCATGGTGCCGCGTGGAAGAGAGAAGCTTAGTCTTCTCTCAAAGGTGCAATCCACAGCGTCAACACATTGACAAGCAAAATTAAACTTAGGAATAGACAAAACAACATCAAGCAAGAAGCATTACCTGGGGGTACACTATGGGGAGAAATTTCCTTGGTAATTTGAGAGGCGGTGCCATGGCACTGAGCTCCTCCCTCGTCTATCTCAGCTTCAACAACTGGATGGGAAGGTAGGGAGGTCATTATATATCCTAAGCTCACATAAGGGTGTGGCTCCTAAATGGCAATAAATGTTATTAGCCCGCAGGCACCAACAAGGACCGCGATATGGTTTAGAACTCGATAAGAAATGATAGCCACAATGCGCATAGCCAAAACCCTAGCAAAGCATTTTTTCCTCTTTGTCCATCAATTAAAAGTAAGCAATCATTGGATTACTACAAAAAAAAATCCATTTGAACAATTATGTAACGCTTATTGTCCAATCTTGTGCTCAAAGATAGATCTTTTGCATATAATTATTTACATTGCCCTATCTTTAACATATTTCAATAGTTACCAACTTTTTTAGGAAAATTTTGATGCTCTTTAAGTGAACTTCACCCACCACTTATCTAATCACATGAAACAAATATAGATAAATCTTATATTTATTGTATAACATTTCAATGCATTATGCCAAAGACATTGATTCATCCAAAGTTGATTCACATAAAATGTTTCCATTTTCTATAGCTCTTTAAATCCTAAAATATAAAGCCACATTTGGAGTAAGAACTTTCTATCAAGAAAGTCATTACTCAACAAATGGTGATAGGTCTAAAACTCTATCTTACAGTTGAAACACATGGCTGTGATTTTGCAACCTTCCTTTAACTTATTCTCAATTTCATTCAGGGTAGAAATTTAGGCTTACTCTAAATTAGTTGTGTACACTCCATAAAATTATTTTTCCCTGTATCTATTTCTATTAGATGTTACATCACTACTGAAAATTAATCCATTTCTTCTTCCTTTCACTTTTTATCATTGTAACAGTCTTGAGCGGTTGAACCATAAATTCAACAAAGATATTAGCATGGTGTGAGACAATTCAACACTATTCTCTTTTACATACGTGCATAGCAACTCAAACAACTTGCATGTTGTAATCTTTGACACTAGAGCTACCAAATTTATGAGTTTACTTTTTGTAGGAAAATATAAACCCAACATCGATTTAAAAAAAACCATTCAAACTCAATTCATATATAGAACCTTGGGTTCCACTAAGTGAACATTGGGAAACTCCTTACTCTGAAACCACTTGCTCTATAACCTTGCTCTTTTGAAAAAAGCTAGTGAGTTTATTGATGTGATTGTTTATTTCAACTACATGAATAGATAAACTAGTAAGTGGAATAAGGTCCTCTAAAGCAAACTATATGACCTTTGCTTCTTGCAAGAATGATGGGTAGAATAGATCAAGCACAAATTGAAAAGGCAAAACGCTTTGAACTTTGTTATGTATAGGGCCAATGAAGATAGAATCTAAAAACACAAATCTCCCTTGAAAAAGGCATAGAGATAACTGAATGAACTTTATAGATAAGTAATAATCATTATGAGATGAATAATTACATATAATTTCTTGCAGAAAATCTTAAAACTTGAAAAAGAAAAACTGTTTGAACTTGACCATGTTTAGGACCAACGGGTATGATAGAATCAAGAGACAATTCTCCCATGAAAATGGCAGTGTGATTATTGAATGGTAGTGAACTGATCCCATCCTCAAAAATGCATGTGCAGAAAATGGTGAACTTATTGGAATCGACATCTATTAGTTGCAGTTGGTGAATCCATGTCTTTCGGATATTCCACTGCCACATTACTGCCTACCCGAATCTTCAGACTGAATTGTTTCTATATATATTACAACAATTTTACTTACACAAACTCTTGGTTTCATTCATCTTTTAATTGTCCTAAACCAAATAAGAAACTATATATCGTTGAGGATCACCTAGTGATGGATGATTAATAAGGTTAACCTTAGAACACAAGGATGACAATTTGCCCAAGTCTTGCATCAAAACTCATTGATGGGAGGGCAAGTGACCCACTTGTTAGGAGAACAAAATTCTTCCCATGGATATGGAACAAGGCATCTACGGTTTAAAAATCTTAAGATTGTTTAGCTGTGTAAATTCCTTTTGTCCTATGGATACTTCATGCCTAAAAGTATATATTTAGTCACTTTTGATAGAAACTAATATCCCCAGTTTTAGTTATATATTTTGGTCCATAATAAAAACCACAATCATTTTGGTAAACAAATTCACCATAAATGTTTTTTACTATTTATGCAATGATTGTGTCCAAGCACAATATAGGTGCATGGACTAGTTAAAGTTTTCAATCACACCCTTCTAAAATTTTATAGATTACAATTTTGAGCTTCAGCAGTTCACAGGGCTGACAATTTTAATTTCCCAAAGAATTTGAGAATGTGTTGAGAAATTTCGTGTGGTTTCTCTTGCTGGATGAAGTGATGGCCACCTTCAATAACAACTACTTCCTGAAGTGCGGGTACATTTTTCTTCAACTCTCCTCCATGGACATAGTTTTTGATCCTGGGGGTAGTGTATACAAAGTCTTTATCTCCAGTTATATACTTGGTTGGAACCACGATTTTTGCCCCCGTCCAGGGGGCTAGAAGCTCCCAATTTCTGCATTAAAATAACCCATTTAGTCAGACTAAAATCCCATGCCTTTAAAAAAGCTTATGCAAACACACAGTGCTTTAAAAAACATCACTATATTTCAACAAGGTCGAGGGGTATCTTCCTAACCCTTAGGTGTCCTAGAGAATTGTCTGTTAAAATTCTTACAGGGAATAATTGAAGCTGTTATTTCTCCCAATTTTCTTTTATACAATATTAACGCAAGACACTTGGTAAGATGTTTTTAACTAGAGACACACAGTAAACCAATAAAACTGATCACGTCATTCATCATCCAAATTTTTGGACTGAGATATTAAAAAAGTATTTGATTCTAATGACACAATTGCTGTTTTACCAAGCCACCTGATGTTCTACTTGAAAGGATATAAAAATAAATTGAAAACTTTGGTAAATCGAAAACTTTTTTTTGAAAAACAAAGTACTTATATTTATATTAAAAAAATGTTGAAATATAACATCGACTCATTGGATTCAATAAGAACTGCCTTGCCAAAACATCTTCCAACGCTTAAAACACAAGTTCACAATACAAAAGATTGACAAAATAACAACTATTTTATTATGGTTAGAAAAATAATTAGTACAACCCTCTCATATGAAGTGATGAGGACCTTTGTGTATAACTAGAAGATCACAAAGGTCCAGGCATGAGAAAAATTATATACAAGAGCATGCATGAAGATGTAGATAGAAAAAACTAAGATAAAGCAAACCCAGAATGGTAAGATTCTATGTAGTCTATTCTTTAGAAGATCAAGATAACTAGTACAGATATCTTAAATGCATCTATCTGATATCTTGAGGCACCTATCTTAGATTTGTTACATACCACATTGATTAATGACTTTATTATCCTCTCCACAAGTTTCCTTCTAAATGGTGATAGATGGCCTCAATATAGCTGCACTTGTGCGTCACTCTTGAAAAAATATTTTCAAACAAAAAAAGGGCTTCAAACTCCACTGTATCCCCAAGATATTATGATTTTTCAATCAACTTCTCCAAGCAAGAAGGAAAAACATCCATATGATGGCGAAATGGACGTCAAATCTATGGTTGAAACTGCCCTATAACGGTCAAATGGACACCAAGTTCACCATTAATTTTTAGCATCTAACGGGCATTACAGTCCACCACCACCCCTATCTGCCATTGTTGGTTACGCCTATCGGCATAATTATGAAAATTATCTTGATCTACAATTATTATATGCACAAATTATTAAGTGTGCATGACTTAGGAACTATAATCTAACCTAAGTGATTGACAAAAGAGGTGTATTTACATACACCAACAAAAAGGACATATGAAATGAAATAGACTAATCTAATAAAAAATATTGGCCAGTCCAACATTTTAAAATACAACCTTCTGTAGCAGGACTAAGAACCATGACATCAAAGTAGCCACTAGTACAAAAACTGCTACTACTTTTCTAAGAACATTGAGAGCTCTAATTTAGGATCTGTACAATTTATCATATAGACGTTACTGAAATTATGTACATATACACTGTTTTTCTCCATGCTTAAAATGCTACTTTTGGCATTCCCAAATTGTGGAATTTGCTGGATATATGACTGAGTACTTCCCTCAAAGAAGACATTGGAGAACAGGATGTCATTAGAGAGGGAACTTCAAGAGGGCCCTTCTGTTTTGGGTAGCTTTGAGTGGTGGATTGCATGGATTCAGTATAAGCCCAGGTGGATGGGATGGTTTGTCTGGCAGTTGGTTTGTAGATTGGAATCCTCCAGTCTGTTGCTTATGCTTGTGTTCTACTACAATTACCAGTCTGTGATGTTGTCTCTTTGTAGCATGCTGAAGTTCAATGTTCTCCTACATGGCTTCAACAACCAGTCTTATAATTGGATCATACATTACGAGCTTATCAAGGGCCTGCAGCGTATGTTACAGGTAATCACAAATTTTCATCAATTGTGTGATGCCTTCATTTTTTCCTTCTATGTAATTGGTTAATTTTGTGATGCATTCTCCCAAACAAGAATCTTAACATCATGATTGCCAAATTTCTTACCCAACCGATTGATGCTTTCCTCCAGGCTGTTGATAGCTCTGACTATGGCGAAGCAAACCTGAATCAAATCGGGTTGGGAAGGGGAGAGACCACTACTTCAGCAGCAGCTGGAGGAGGGCTACCCATTGGGTGGACTCTCTATTTATGGGTCTGACTACTACCATAGTCCCTATTCCCATACCCATATTAGAGAACACAAAACCACTCTGATTGAAAGGGTTGTTAAACCTAGTGGTTACAGGAGGGGTAGTCCTATGGAAATGCATGGTAGAGATAGTCAAGCCTAACATACTATAGAATCTGTTATGCTGCTGAGGGGGAAGGGAGACTCGGCCTATAAAATGAAGCATTATCAGAATTTGCAATGGAAGATACAGGGCTGAAACATCTTAACTGGCCAACAATAATGATTGATAAAAGAAGTTGAGAGGAACCATTACCACCAAGGTACGTGGATTCCTATGCCTTCATTTTCTCCATGAAGTCTGATAGGTTCATATTCATGTGCCTGAAAAAATAGCTTCTTGGAAGAATGGAGGTTTGGATTGAATGACATGATAGCCCACAAATTTTCTTCCTTTTTCTAAACCGTTAAAGGCTTAATTTCTTTAAACAAACAATTGCATTTTGTGAACTTCCTATTTCTATTTATTGCATTTAACATCAGCCTAGGTCTTTTCCAGAGCTTCATGTTCTGAAAATTGTGCAAGGACAATCAAATAGACTTTCCTTGATGTGATTGAATGTGTTCTCAACAATGTTTACAAATCTTTGAAGGCATCTGAATGTTAATACCTTCTGTCCCAGAATGATCTCGGGGTTTACTATCATTATTAGCACTTGATGTCACATTTGCATGTTATTGATGAGGCTCGATGCAAGGAGTTTGGTGCTTACAAGTCTTCCCTATACTCTTTACCCTAAGGCTCAACATGGAAATTTCACCTTCATGACCCCTGATGAGCACTCAGTCAGCAAGGGCATGGCTGTAGTAGGCATTCATTTCTCTTTCCTAGCGGAGGAATTGAATCTAATCCAACCAAAATGCTCCGCTGAAAGCATTAAAGCCCACCTAGTTCATTTGATATCCAATGCATGTTTTAATTATGGGAGATTTGCAACTATTTGTCTGGTTTTTAGGCCATATACGTGTCCAAATTCATTCGCTTTACCATGATAGGAACATTTGCTTGTGGATTGCATTTGTAAAGTTTGGGACTGAGGTATGGATGAGAGAAGCAGTAATAAACAGTGGGATAAAGTTAAAGAAAACTGTTAAATAATGAGTGCTACAATGGTGAAGGGTGTGGGGATCATAGAAAGTGGGTCACTCAACTTAGCATTAGGTCGATTACAGTGTGGATATGAAAACCTATAAACAATGTGCTTACAAGGGCATCAGGGTCACCAGCAAGGGCAATTAGATATAATGAACAGTGGTATAAGATAAAAAGTTGCCAAAGCGTTGTGTTTGTCCATGATGAAGCGAAGGATTACGTAACGCATTAGGGTAAGAAAGGCTCATGGAAATATCATGTGGTGTCTAGATTCTAGGCTGGATAAACTAAATTGACAACTTTGAATCGAAGGAATATTATTTAAAAGGGTGCTATGGGAGGAAATAGACACAAGAAAAAGGCTCAATTTTATTCTTTTTAAATCAATGAAGTGATTGGTATGAGGTATGGATAACGCCATGCTATTGTGGGGTGTAAATGTGCTAAGGTTCCAAACAGGAAGGCTTAGGCATGAGTAACACTGTGAAATGTAAGGGTCAGGGAGCAAATTAGATGTGTAAGGACTTACGGGCCATGCCATTTTCCGATTCACTCCGTTTTTTATGTCAACATAGGCAGGGTAAGGAATCAAAATTGCGTAGTTTTGCCACTGCCAAATGTCACCCATGCTGATTTGGATTGGTGAAATGGCATAGGATGGTGAGGGGGCTTGTAGAAGCAAATATCCAAAACAGTGATCCTATTGGCTTGGCATGAAAGGAAGATTGCTATGGAATTTAGTGCTTTCCATTGACCTTTCTCTTTGATGGGAGCCATTTGGATCAAGTCATATCCTACTTGGACATTTGCATCCAATCGAATTTTGCTTATATTCATTTCAATTGTTGTTGTGTAGTATAAGTCCACATGATGTAGGATTCATCCTAGAATGGTATTTGTACGGGAACACTATGAACTGATAATCTAAGTTCATGTGGAAAGCCTCATTTGCTAGCAATTCTGACACATGATTGTGGTGTCTTTTCTCGTGTATGGGTTGACTTTCCTTTATACTTTTGATCGTTAGAACAGTCTGCTCTAATATTGGCTCCATTTTCTAGTTGAGAAATTGTTTGTGAGCAGCTTCATTACCCTTAGTTGGCTCGTTGGATTCAGTAATCTGTTTTTGAATGAGATTCATAACCAATTTTGAGTCTCCTTCACTTGCAAATCTTTCAATTCCATGCTGATTTGCTAAATGAACCCCAACAAAAGAGCCAAGAGCTCTGTGAAATTATTTGATTGTGTTCCAAACAACTGAGTATAGCATATAATTAGTTCACCTTTGGAATCTCAAATTATTCCTCCAAAACCTTAAATCCCTGGGTTCTGTTTTAATGTCATCAAAATTGAGTTTAGACTGATAAGCTGGTGGAGGATTCTATTTGAAAGTTGGCCCCACACAAAGCCAGTGAGTTTTATATTTTAAAGGAAACTTCTAATTATTTTCTGATCTGCAATCTATCATACTCGTTGACTCAGTATATCCTATTGAGGTTGAGTGATAAACAAATACTGTACTTCTAATTTGACATTTAATTTGTCTGATTGTTTGTCCCACAGTTTGTGTTGTATTCTCAAATAGTCATGCATTGCTTTCTTTCCGCACATGCTAGAGTACAAATCTCTGGGCCATTTTGTGCATATTTTGTAACAATTTCAACTCACTTTGATAGTCCTAATTTTGGATTTTGGCAGCCAATTAGTCAGGACTTGATAACTTGTGACTATCAAAGTGTTCGCCAAGATCACTGGATCAATCAAATGCACCTAGTTCGAGCAAGAGTCAAGCAATTACATACAGTAGCTGTGAGTAAATCAAAAGAGAGAATAATGCAAAACTAGGATCAATCCATCCAACACACTGCTTGAATAGCTTACAATTGAAGATGTACACATAGGAGAGTGAATGTGTAACTCCTCCATGGAATGTGGTCAAAGACCGAAGAATGGAATGTAACTCCCCATATCCGGAATAACCGGTCAAAGAGTAACTCCCACTAACTAATAATGACAGTCAAGTGTAACTCCCTCTAACTAATAATGGCAATCAAGTGTAACTCCCTATGGCAAAGTACACCTAAGCAAGCTAACTCCACAAGTGTAGGAAAACCTATGTGAAGGAATAATCCACAATAAGCAAATACGTGAAAAATAATATCCTACACTAACAACCCCCTCTTAAGCGTAGCTTAGGTAGGTAAAAGAAAATGGACTCTGGCAACATCCCCTGATGAGGTACCCAAGTACAATGCAACTCTCATAAAATGAATAAAAGAAGAAAACTTGTAGGGAAAATTCCCCCTAAAAGAGAGAAAAGAAGAAAAGGACTAGAAGGCCCCATCTGAAGATGATGTTGATGTAACCCGCACCCTAAGAAGAGCCTGCAAATGAAGATAATTGCTCTCAGTGAAGATTTTGGTGAAGATGTCAACAATTTGCTCCGTGGTCTGACAATATCTGAGATCGATGCCTTGTGCATGAATGAGCTCCCTGATGAAATGCATGTGAATGTCTATGTGCTTGGTCCATTAATGCTGAACTGGATTCTTGCAAATCTGAATAGTACTCTGGTTGTCACAGAAGATGACTGTGGGTCACCTAAATTGAATACTAAACTCTGTAAGAATCACCTGAAGCCAAATAGCTTCAGTAGTAGCATTTACAACTCCTCTATATTCTGCCTTGGTAGATAACAAAGCAATAGCAATCTTCTTCTTGCTTGACCAACTAATTGGACTTGAACCAAGGGAGAAATTGTGCCCTAAAGTGGACTTGTGATGCTCGAAATCGCCAGCCCAATCTGAATCTATGTACCCAACCAAGTCAACATCAATGTCAACTATGTAATGAAACCCAAATCTGTGTGTACCTTGAATGTAGTGGAGAATCCTCTTAGCTGCGTTCCAGTGCAGCTAATGAGGCTCCTGCATGAGTTTGAAAACCATGCCTACAACATATGAAATGTCGGCTCTGCTATGTGTCAAATAGATGAGACTGCCAACAAGTTGTCGATACAAGGTAGCATCAACCAATGGTGTAGAACAATCAGTCTCAAGCTTGACTCCAGATAAAAAGGGAGTCGGACTTAGCTTACAATCAACCATGTGAAACTGAGCAAGTAAATTGAGAGCATACTTAGGTTGTGCAATGGTTAGAGAGGAAAGCCCAAACAAGGAGCTGGAATGCCAAGATGCCCACGCCACAGTCTAGATGCCGCCACAAATCCTTTGCAAGTTTATCTGATCCGACAAACACTATGAGACCGCGTATAGATTTGTAGAATAACTAAGAACATGTTTCTTTTGCCAAGAATAAAATACCCAAGATCTGAAAATCCTTCAATCTCCACTAGAAAAAAACTTCCAACAAATGGATATGAAAAAGACTAGTTTTTTTGCAAACAATGAATTCTCACGATTTCAAAAAAAGTAACAGCAATAAGGAAACTAGACAATCAAATACCAGATTGGCTCTGATACCATATCAGAGTGTTCACCAAGATCATCGGATCAATCGAATACACCTGGTTCGAGCAAGAGTCAAGCAGTTGCATACAATAACTGTGAGTAAATCAAATGGAAGAATAATGCAAAACTAGGATTAATCCATCCAACAAATTGCTTGAATAGCTCACAAATGAAAATGTAGAAATAAGAGAGTGAATGTGTAACTCCATAAAAAATGGTCAAAGACCCAAGAATGGAATGTAACTCCCCATACCTGGAATAGCCAATCAAAGAGTAACTCCCACTAGCTAATAATGGTAGTCAAGTGTAACTCCCTATGACAAAGAACACACCCAAGCAAGCTAACTCCACAAGTGTAGAAAAACCCATGTGAAAGAATAATCCACAATAAGCAAATACGTAGAAAATAATACCCTGCACTAATAGTGACCAAAAGGTTTTGCTATCCCTGTCCATCTTGAATTGGCATATGAACAGTAAAAGAAAAGGTAACTAATGGTCACTCGGTTTGCTTACAATTTGGGCATATATTGGGCCCAATTCATCACTTTTTTGGATTTTTTTCAGTTGTTAACAGCTTACCGTGCATAAGCAACCACATCAAAATTCAGATTTTAGGCCAAATTTTACATGACCACAATCCACTTTTGTTCCTTTATTTGAGTGGTTGTGCTCGAGCTGTGATATGCTAAATCCATTGTGCGTTACCCTGAGGAGTTGTTTGTTCATATCAATCGATCCTCTTTTTTTCATAGAAATATAAGACGAGTGATCAGAGCCTTTGCTAAAAAGGAGGTATGTTTTGTATGATGAATTGTCACTCTGTGAATGGCTTCCATGTTCCATAGTGAGAACTAGTTTTCTTCAGCTCTACAATAGTCTGTCAGATTGAGATAGCCGTGGGATTCAAAGGCTTTTTGGAGATCTTCCAATTTGAAACTATTAAGCAAAGAATTACCATTCCATTTGTCCTCCCAAAAGCATAAAGTTTTGCATTTCACAATCTCCCTCATAAGTTGGTCCTTAAACAAATCAGTTCCCATTTTGTTGAGTTGTGAGATGCCTAAAACAGGTTGTCTCCATGTGACAGTGTAATATCCCCAATCGGAATATTACAGACAATAACTCTACAACTTTAGATAAGAAGTTCAATATTCATTTGTTTAATCGAAATGTTTTGATCTTTCCCTTCAAAAGTCAATTTGTCATTTCAACTTTTTCTTTGTGGTCTTCTCTCCATCTTTTAAAATTTTCCTCTAGGTTTCCAAAATGTCAACATTTCAACCATCTTGACAGCGTATAAAATTTAAGAAAAATGACTTTAGGCCCCTACATCTTGAAAATGAGTGCAAACCACACGACGATGAAAGAATGAGGTAGAGACATCTCGACGAGTAGTATGACAGAGAGTAGATGCCACCTAGTTAGCAAATGACACTTTAACCATCCCATTTTTCTCAACTAACCCCAAAAACATTTTTCAAATACATTTGGGAAACCCCTAACCATGATTAGGAGAGCTAATTAGGGCATCGAATCGTATTTTGTTTGATGTTGTAGTCGTATGCTAATGTAGAAACATACATTTTGGGTGCCCTGATAGTTATGTAAGCCAAATGTGGAAACATATGATGTCTCATTTTGTCAGATTGTAGAGTTGCAAATACCCCAAATCCTATCATTAACAACATTTTTTTGCCTGCCTCACAACCACCTTGAATAAATATAGAAAGAATGCCCAAAATTGCCTAAAATATATATGGAAAAGATGGTCACAAATGCCCTGAAATGCTTCACATAAATGCCTTCAAATGCGTTGAAATGGCAAGGATGTGAATTGTTTGACAAAAGTCATCTTTTGGACTATGATGACTATAGGAAATGCACAAAATGCAGTTATATGTATGTTTTTGTCAAAAGTTTGGTGTTTGCTTCCACACTTTGTAATATGTATGTCTATCAAAGGTGAACTCTAATGTTTGTGTCTCTCTCTCTCTATATATATGTATGTATGTATGTATGCATATATATATATATACATACATACATACATATATATATAGAGAGAGAGAGACAAACATTAGAGTTCACCTTTGATAGACATACATATTACAAAGTGTGGAAGCAAACACCAAACTTTTGACAAAAACATGCAATGAAATGTGGGCTAATGGAAATGTCTTGAAATGGAGAGAACTCTACTCTATTCTAAATGCAAAAGGCCTTTCTCACCACTAGGATTGCAAGCTTGAATTTGCACTATTAAAGAAAGTATTGAACATATAGCACTGCTTACTGTTTCCACTAAGCATGTCTGATTTGGTCAAGTTTGTTTGATTTGTCTAGATATTCACCATGCATTGGATCATTGAAATGGCGACTTAGGTTGTCAATCCTGAAATTTTGTATGGATATGGTTCATCTTGAACATGCAGATTAGTGAGGTCTAAGAAACTTATAAGTAATGACTTGCGAGTCTGTGACTAGTTCATTGGCTATCTTAAGGGGACACATTCCTCTATTCATTGCAATATTGTTATCATTTCAACCTTTGGATGGGAGATAAAAAAAGTTAACACATTGGGTAAAATATTATTGTTTTCTCTTTTTCCTAAAACTAGGGTTTCAAATAAATCTTAGGGTTAGGTTAAAGTTATGGTTTTTGAGTTACCTCTTGCCCTTGGTGATAGATATTGAGGTTTTCTTAACTGGTTTAGAATGTCAATCTTGTATTAATTCTTCCTCAGAATCATTTTGCTAAATCATACCCTATTCTTGCCTTATGAACACAAGGAGTCTCATATTTGATGTGGTTATTTTGAAAATAACTCTTTGAAATTGTAATATCTTATCTTACCATAGTATATGTAATAACTATAATGTTATGATGAAATAAGATGGAAGGCCAATTTTTTTAAGGGCTCTTGACTCGAATTCACAAAGTATTTGAATTCAAGTAAGGACTACTCAAAGTATATTTATTTGTATATGACAATAAATATATAATACACACATCCTTGCTTTCAAATCAAACACTCATATGCTCTTGTGCCACAACACTACATGGTCTAGTTCTTAAGGAAGCTAAGTCCATATATATTATGTAGGTTGTACAAAAAGACATTATGTAATTACTTTCTATTATGCATGTGTGTGTGTAATCTTTGTCGTACTATACTCTATCGTGTTGTTTTTGTTTTGTTCTCTCCATCATTGCCTAATCTGCAATCATTTTCAAAATAAGGGCCTCGTAGTCATTTTACATATATATATATGCATGCATAAACGCACACACACGCATGCACACATATACATCCTTGCTTTCAAATCAAACATTCATATGCCATGACACAGCATGCAATTACTTTTCACAACATAAACCATCACTCCATATTACATAATAATTATGGAGACAATCAAGTTATATGAAAATACTACAATGGTCTTAGAATTGTTCTAAGCATCTTCTACTCACATGACTCTACATGATAGAGAGGTGTCATAGGGGATGTTGTTGTCTTTTGAACATGAAGATCGATAAGGTTTGAGAAACTTATAAATAGGTTATGATCTGTGCCAATTTTATTGACTATTTTAAGGGAATGCATTCCCTTATTCATTGGAACATTATCCTTACCTCCATACAATGTACAAAATGAGGGTGTATATATATATATAATTGAAAACCCCTTTTTGTACTACAAACATCCCAGTCCATAAGATCACATTTTTGTGAGGCAATATGCAAATGAACAATCATTTATGTTATAAGTCTAAGGATTTTGTAAAATTCTTACTCTCAAATCAAACTCTCCCATGCCACAACACTACATGCAATTACTTTTCAAAACATAAACCATCATTCCATATTTCACAATATTTAAGGAAAAATACAAACAAAAGAGGTGTATGTAATGTCCACAAATTGGAACAAAGGCTAAAAACGGTAATATCCTTCAAACCCCAATCCAAATGACACATAAACTAAATTCTGAAATATAAATCAGCAATTCCACCATTCAGAATTTATTTGCAATTTTTCACCTTTCACACACAAATCGCCCAAACCCTAGGCAACTAGAGTTTTATGGTGATTTCAGCCCCTAAAACACCTCCAAAAATTATGAAACTTTGTAGGAACGTAGGGAAAAATACAATTGATTTATTTTTCCAATATTTGGCAAAAACTAATTTCTAAATTTATATAGCGAAAATACAGTTGAAACTTATAAATTCAATAACTTGCAAGATACTTGTAATTTATAAGCAAATAATAGCTTGAACAAAAGATAAGAATATGCTACTTTAACTGAAATAAAAATCAGAATTTTCCAACCACTAAAGACCCTCAAATGATGCCTGAAGTTTTGAAAACCTTAGTCTTTCCCTCAAAATTAAGCAAATAATTACTGTTGACGCTGTGGATTGCACCCTTAGAAAGAAGGCTCAGCTTCTCTCTTCCACGCGGCACAATGGAGACATTCTTCCTGCTATGGGCTTGGCAATTTTGAGGAATGAATCTCTAGATATGGGCTAGCTCTCCATGATGCATCTTTGAGGTCCTTGACTACTACTATTAATAATGGGGGCGGGGTGAAAAGAGAGAAAGATATAACAAAAGCAAAACCTATCTAAAACGGTGATGCACCAAATGATCCGATCTACTCAGCTTATATCAACACTTTACACCAAAAGAGTGAAACAAACACTTCATTTGAGCAAAGGACCAGACTGTGTGGGCATTTTACAAGGAGCTTAATGGAGATACAAAGAAAAAAGAACCTACCATAGGTGCTGCAGAAGCACACTGTCAGATAATTGCTCTTCTATCTCTATGCTCCAACTTGGGCACTCCCTATTAACCGGCAGAAATGGTCTGAGATATACTAGATATGTTGGTGTCAATCTATGAAAGCATCAAGATGAAATGACTAAACACAGAGTTGATACACAGATATATTCAGAAGTATAACACATCAGATGAAGGTAAAACATGTTCTTTTGATTCAAACGTAAAATTTGGCAGGGCTTCGCCTTACACAAGTGAGATATCATTTTCAAGCTGAGAGGTTACAATATATAGTATTGAGAGAAAGACTATTGTCCCTCAAAGAACAAGCGACCCATACTATATTAAACTCCTAGGAAAGAGGAATCCATTCATGTTGCTGTCATCCTTCCATAAATGGCCTGAAAGAACCATGTTGTAGATGTCGCAAGTATTGACTTTGCTACTTAAACCGTATTAAATGTTCTTGCTAAAGCATGGGTCGCTTTGTTTTTTGAATGACAAGGCCGCCTCTCTATGAAGCTTACACAATTGTATGCTCATTAAGGCTAAACGAAAAAAAACGGGCCGCTCCATTGAATGCTTGCGCTCCCTTTGATGACTGCTTGGTGGAGACTATTTCATCTGCAACAATAACTTCTCCTGCTGACGCTGCTTGTGCCACTTGGACTGCTCTATCCTTCCTGTGATACTTCTTGTCTGTTCCTAGCAACTCGGTCCTCGAGGTTATTGTTTCTCCTCCTGGCTCCTTTCCTAGCGGGTCGCTGAGTCTATCTTTGGGTCTCCGAGCCTTCGAATTTTCTCTAGACAAAACATTCGAAGGAAATCCTTCGGACACTTGTCCGAAGGAATTCTGTCTTCCTTCGAGCTTTATCCCTTGCTTTCGGTGATGCTTAGGTGTTTTGGAATTCTTTTGGACATCTTGTCCGAAAGTAATCTCCTTTAGCCTTTTCTTCAACTGTTAACCCATTTCATGCACGGTCCCGTCCTTAAACATTTGAAAATCAACGGCTATCTTATCACCATAAAATTTGACATCTGCAGACCTGTCACCATTTGAAAACTAACGGCTATTTCACTATCTTGAATTTGACGTCTACGGGCACGTCACCAGATGTTTGAACCTCCAACGACTAGTTCACCATGCTGAAGTTAACATTCCCGGGCCTGTCATCATCTTTGATAATTCCTTCGGCCTTTTGCAAAATGAAACTTCCCGAAGGGAAGGTGACTCTTCGGAAAAAATGGAGAAGGCCCCTTTTCCTTAGTCGAGAGCCCTCCGCAAGGGCACTTGCCCTTCGGGCTCCTTTGTTTTCCCAATTCCTTCGAACATTTTGCCCGAAGGAAATCTTGCCTTCATGTCTCGGCCTTCCTTTGGTGAATTTCTTTGGACAAAAGTCCGAAGGAATTCCTTCGGGCATTTTGTCTAAAGGAATTCGCCTTTGGTTCTACATGGATTTTCTTCAAACAAAAAGTCTGAAGAAATCCTTGGTTTTGCCTTGTCACTTTTTCAAAGAAAACTTCCCTTTCGGCCTTCTGCCTTGATCTCTTTCAAATGCGTTCTCTGCCTCTGCAAGGGCACCCTGGGTCCAAAATTGTCCTTTGGAGCTTGCTTGAATGGTCCCATTTGTCACCTTCCTGCCCTCCGCAACGGCACTTGCCCTTCGAAGTCTTGTGAAAGACTTACATTTCTTTGAAATTGGCCCATTCCTTTGCCAAAAAAGGCTTGTCCAAGGTGCTCGAAGCAAAAATAAGCCCCAGATCAACCTGAAAACCTACATGACTCCAATCACTCGGCTCTTTATAAAAATAGGCCTATTACAAAGGGAAAAAACCACAATTGTAGTAAGGCGAATACATCAGAAACTGACTAATTAGGACAACAAGAAAAAATGTAAGACCAATTTTTGGCCTGCAAGACCAAAAATGGTCAACAAATTTGGCGATTCACAGGGAAAGCATGCCTGCTATGCTTAAAAAAACTAGTGGCTTACAAGTCCGTTGGGCACGGAATCAGAATACAGCCTAAAAAGCTGACAATAACTTGAGAGACTAAAGAATCAACATGAAGCTTTTACCCCAAATGGTAAACAAAACACACACAAGGCTGAAAAACTACGAACATGCGCAAAAGCACTTAAGAAAAACAGGGAAAAAACAAAAAAAAAATGTACATACAAGAGAAGGCTCAGTGACAATGTTTAAGATATATCCCATTAACTGGGATATGTAGTTCTCCACCATCCAACCTGGAGAGTTGGAATGCGTTATGCTCCTTGCACTGAGTGATGACATATGGACCACTCCATAAGGCATCGAACTTCGTGTGTTTCCCAGGTTTAGCTCGGTCATCATCCTATTTTAAGACAATGTCGCCTTCTGAGAAGCCTTTTGATGAGGATTTCTTATCAAAATGCTTATTCGTTTGCTGTTGACGGCTGGTCATGGAAACCATGGCTTGGTCTTTTGCCTCCTGAAACTCCATTAATTCACAAATTCTGACCTCCATGATGTCGCTTTCTTCCAATTGCAGCTGATGGACAAGATCCAAGGCTGGCAATTCAAGCGAAATAAGAAGTCTAGCTTCCCTTCTATACACAAGTGTGTATGGTGAATTACCAACAACGCTTTTTGGAGTAACCCTGTCTGCCCACCAGGGTGTTTTTAGCTTGGCATGTCAAGTTCTCTGATTTTCCTCCATTGTCCTTCTAATGATCCTAATCAGATTCTTATTGGTGGACTCTGCGAACCCATTTCCTTGTGGATAGTAATTGGAAGAAGTACTAAGGTAGATGTTGTATCCTAACGCCCTCTCACTTGTTTTGGTTCCCAAGAAAGCCAATGCGTTATTTGAGATGATGGTAGCTAGGACTCCAAATCTTGTCACCAGGGCTTCATAAAAGTCTAGGACTGCACTTTCGTTGGCTTCCTTCAAAGCAACAGCTTCTATCCATCTCGTGAAGTAATTTGTAGAAGTCAAGACCCACTTGTGGCCAGCACTAGGAGGGTTGATCATTTCTATGAAGTCCAGGCCCCATTGCATGAACACCTACTCTACTTGAATAGGTTGCAGAGTCATTGCAGCCAACCGTTGCTTTCCATCAAAGAGAGCACATTTTTGGCACTTTCGTACCTAGGCATGGGTATCTCTGAATAAAGTGCGCCAAAAGTAACCAACCCTCATAATTCTTGCAGCTATAGGCTTAGGAGCAAAATGACCACCAGCTGGCCCGTCATGAAATTCGGATAGTACCTTGTTGACCTGAATTGAGTCTATGCATCTCAAGAGTACTCCTGAAAAATCTATTTTAAACACCCCATCAACCAGGACATAAGGAAGTGACTAGAGCCTAAAATACCTCCTCTTAGTCCTATCAAGGCCCTGTGGGCACTTATCAGTGAGAAGAAAATGAGTCATGTCTTGTGCCCAGTCCTCTATGATTGCAAGTTCCTCTGCTGCAGCTTCATCATGGAGTAGCAAAATGCTCTCTTTCTATTGTTTAAGGTCAGTAGCGAGGTGTTCACACAGCGCTCTTCCCCTTACCAGGTTGGTGGTTTTGATATCCATGTCATATTCCATTACCTTGGTGATCCATCCTGCTCTCTTTTCATTTAGATCACGGCTAATCAAAAAATCTGACACTGGGATGTGGCACCATGACATGAACCTTGTTGTTTGACAACATATGTCTGAATTTCTTCAAGCTTCGTATGACCGCAAGCACTTGCTTTTCAACATGTGTACCTAATTTCAAAACCTTCTAGACTTTGGCTGAAGAATGCGAGATGTTCAAAGTTTTCATCATTTGCTTGAGTGAGCATGGCAGAGATTATCTCTTCATTTTCGAAAGTGTAAAGGTTGAAATCCTTGAAGAAGTCAGGACTGATCAAGGTGGGAGCCTAGGCAATAACTTGCTTAATCCCTTCAAAACTATCCTTCCTTTGTGCTGTCCATGCAAATTTCTCATCCTTTTTTAGCATGGAAGTTAGTGGCTTGACTATCTCGGCAAAATTAGAGATAAACCTCCTAACAAAATTTATTTTGTCAAAGAAGCTTTGCAGACCCTTTTTGTGCTTAGGTAATGACAGCGCTAAGATGACGCGTACTCTTTCTGGATCAATGGTCAAGCCCCCTTTTGAAACAATATGACAAAGGAGTTTACCTTTATGGACAGCGAACACACATTTCTTTGGGTTGAGAGAGATACCAAACTCTCTACACCTCTCAAAGATTTGCCTCAGGTGTTTCAAATGTTGACCTGCATCCTTAGAGAAAATTGTCATGTCGTCAAGGTAGACCAATACAATATTATTTATCAGACCCTGAAAATCCATGTCCATGGCTCGCTGAAAGGTGGCTCTAGCATTTGATAGTCCGAATGACATCTTCCTATAAGCAAAAGTTTCTCACTTGTTAGTGAAGGCTGTCTTGTATTGATTGCAGTCTTGCACTAAAATCTAATTGTACTTTGAATACCCATCCAGGAGGGAGAAACGCTCATTGCCTATCACCATTCGAAGGATCTGTTCCATACTTGGGAGGGGATAGTGATCTTTTAACGAGACTCTATTGAGGTCTCTAAAATCAACACAGTCTGATCTCCCCATTCTTCTTCCTAACAGGGACTAGATTAGCCAGCCAAAGAGAGTGTCTGATAGGAAAAATAATTCTAGACTCAATCAGCTTGGTGAATTCTGTAATGTCCCCAAAATTATGATAAAGTGATTTAATTAATTTAAGTTGTCCAAAAATTAATATTACTTCAAAATGATGACTTTAATTAATTAATTTTAATTAAAAAAAATATATATATTAAATAAGTTTCTTCTAGAAGTTGGAGTTAGTTGCAAGTTGGCTTCTTCTAGAAGATTCCTTGGAGCCTTTAAAAGAAGTTGAGGGCAAAGCATTTTTCAGTTTTGGGTTGAGTAATATTTCTAATGCATTATTGTAAAGCTTGAACTTTGATTCATCTAAATCTCTGAGGACGAAAACCTTCAGCAAATTGGAAAAGGGTTGGACAAAAACCTAGCTCTTTTCGGGAGTGGATTCGTGACGGAATTCACATTGAGTTTATTAATTTAGATCTGAGGTTTCAAGGAGAATCACAGCCTTCAGAATTCATGGGACCCAGACTTCTATCGCAGCCTTTATTCATGACTGCCAGATATTGATTTGAGGAGCTCGACTAAATTTTTGGAGAGGCAAAGAGGTGGCAAATGAAGCTAGATTGAAGGCTTGACAACAAAGAAAACTTCAGGTAAAGACAAGTCAACGATAAGGTAAAAGAGACGCCAAATAAGACGCCGCTGGAAAGGACAAAATACAGAGGTAGGGATCTTGCAAATAAGATGGGCTGGAAAGGACATTTCATGATAGAAAAAGACACTCAGCTGTGAAGAAAGGTGTAACGCCTGCTTTTTGGACTGCGCGCAGCCTTAAAATAAGGCATTTTGAATGTAAAATTTGGACTTGTTTTGTATTCACTTAGAGGACATGCTGATTGTTCCAGCTCTTGTATTGATCTGAGGCCTACGTAGATCTTTGGAGTTGTTCTCTAGGCAATTCGGCAAAGATTTGTTGAACGAGCTCTCTGGGTGTTTTTCAGCCTCACAAATACAGCCGCCTAGCAGGATTATTACAAGATTTTCTCAGTAGCGTTCAATTATGCAGACCGTGTAATCATTACAAAGGTGTTTTTGTGAGTCAGCAGCGTGGAATTCATTATTTGAGTGTTGCGTTCAAATCAGAGGCGACCGCCCAGGTTGGATAGACAAGGCGTTGGAGTTTTGTTGTTCCTTTTGTATCAGATCTGCACCAACTGGAGAAAGGCAGAGAAAAAAATGAGATTTGAAATCTATTGCTAATTCATTGCCCTGGTTTTGGCGTTGGAAGAGAGGAATGTGTGAAGATTTGGGAGAGATCATTCTCAAACCTGCATTCTATTTCCAGCAGCTTCCATTTCCTGTAGCATTCCATTATTCTGTCATAGAGATCTTGTATTGCTAATCCTTCATACTGAGCTATTTTGGAACTTATACGGCAATTCAGTCCTTGGCATATACATTCCCAGGTGTGAACATAGTTTTTATCTGTGACTTAGAGTCTATTACATACTCAAAAATTATTATTGTCATTTTATTTCTGCTAGTCTGAGTATAGTTTGTGTTTAATGCACTGCTGTCATAAACAGCAATAAATACTCTCTGTTGTTGATCTTTTCTGAGTTCAAATAACCTGGTATCAGACTATTATTAATTCCTGATCAGAACCTTCTGTAATATCAATCATGTTTGAAGGAAGAATTTCATAGTTTGATTTCTAGCTCTGCTTATGCTTTGTAATTTGAATACCAATCTATATTTCTATGTTATTATGTTCTGAGATTGATAAAGTGGAACACCTAACAAACCGAAATAACCGAAAAATCTCAGTCTTTCCAAAAAAGGGATCTTTCAGTGGTATCAGAGCCATGCTTCTTGCCAGCCTGTAGAGGTGAATATATTTTATTTCTATGCATCCAGGAAGATTGGATATAACCCAAAGGTACTATACACGCAGAAGAGCTCAGTACAAGCGTGAGTTTGGTATAACACAGGAACCTATTATGGCAGAAGAACAGGGGGATGCTCGAAGAAATCAAGATGAGGTAAAGAGAGAGATGATGACTCTCATCACTACTCAGCCTAGGATTGTTCAGGCTTTAGACTGATTATAGGATACCTTGGAACATTTGGAGGTGGATAGACACAGAGGCAGGCAAAGTAAATCAGTTTCAGTGACAGATAGTCATCATAGCCATCAGTCCCATTCTTCAGTTGGGAGCTCCCTTCATTCCTCTAGGCGAATCACCATCATACACCTACTCCAAATAGACCATTGCTTTCGCAGTTTGTACCAGGTGAACAGCCAGCACAGGTGGAGCCACCAGAGATTGGGTTCCAGGAGTCTGTTTTGGCAGCCACAACAGAGTGGAAAGCTTTACCCCTAGAGGTTAGGGATGTTTTCCCTCTTCCCCAGTATTGTGCGTAGCGTAGAGATACAGCTAGATTCAGAGGAGATCGTGGTCATAGACCACCCAAACAACAGAACTATGACCTCAATCGAGCTATTGGGAAGATCACATTGGCTACATATGATGGTACGGGTAGTACGAGTGCATGTGCTTGGGTGCACAAGCTAGACATATATCTATCCTTGAGACCCATGCCTGAGCGTGAGGCTATTCAGTTTGCTGTCTTACATTTAGATGGGGTTGCCTACGATTGGTGGCATCATGGATTGGTCACCCAGAATCATGCCTTAATTCATTCCTATGCAGAGTTCACTGAATGACTCATTACCCGATTTGATTGTAAGGACACAGAACTCTACTATAGGGAGTTGGCACATCTTAGACAGACTGGACAGGCAGAAGCATATGTTAATGAAATCCAACGTGTTGCAGTTATGGTACTTGATATGCTCCAGAGGCGTAGCGTGATGTTATTCATTGAGGGATTACAGGATAGACTTAAGGGTCTGGTACGTGCTTTCCAACTAGCCACTCTTAAGGAGGCCATTGATGTGACATTGAGACTGGATACTGTTCCCACTTCTTATCAGGCAGATAAGAAACCATTCAAGGACTCTCGGCCTGCACAGAAGGCCAACACGCCACAAAATAAAGAAGGGTCATCTTCTATAACCCCTTGGATGAATCAGGAGATGAGGAACGAATTGAGAAGGAAAAAGTTATGCTTTTCCTGCAAAGAACCTTGGGAACCCGGACACCGTTGTATGGGTAAAGGAAAGGTTTATTTGATTGAGGTGACATCTGAATTAGGGGATGAGGAGGTACCCGACACTGATATTGAAGATAGCATGGAGGATGTTGAGCAGGTACAGACACAGTTGGAGTTAGATACCCCTGAGCCCATGGCATCAGCAAAAGTAATTATGGCTACCCTCTCCAGTTATCCTAACTTTCATGCCTTTCGGTTGAAAGGTACACTTAAGGGCAAGTGGGTCGTGAGCTTGGTAGACACAGGTGCTACACATAACTTTATTGACAAGAAGTTAGTGGAAAGGCGTGGATTACAGTATGAGAAGTTTGGTGGTTTTGGAGTAAAGGTGGCAGATGGTGCAGTTTTGGGTTGTACCAAACGGATTTCACAGCTTAGTATTCAGATGGGGGATTATACACTGACCGATTATTTTTATGTGCTTCCTTTAGAGGATTATGATGTGGTCTTGGAAATGCAGTGGTTACAGGGTATTGGGCGTTACATTATTGATCACCACCGTATGCAGTTAGAGTTCCTTTCTGGGGGAAAGAAGACTATCTTGAGGGCAGCGTTAGATGGTGGACCTAAGGAGGTGTCATCTCGCAGGATGGAGACTCATTTTATGAGTGATGAGGTAAATGATTCTATATGTTGCATGACATTTTCACTCCCAATTATGAGTCATCATCTTTATGGGGATTTGGAGAGCATGATAATCAGAGTAGCACAGCGGTCTTTTACGAAGACTAAGGTATGTGATGGTGAGTTTGTTAATTACATATTGAGAATTATCGCACTACTCTCTAGGAGAAATAAGGAGAATTTATTCACAGATATTTTGCAGCATAGTGTTTCAGATAGTAGAGTTTGCAAATTTCTGAGAATGATATGGGATCCTGGAAGTTGGTGTTGGGTATCAGGGGCGAATTGTTTGAGGACAAGCAATCTCCAGGAAGGGAAGACTGTAATGTCCCCAAAATTATGATAAAGTGATTTAATTAATTTAAGTTGTCCAAAAATTAATATTACTTCAAAAGGATGACTTTAATTAATTAATTTTAATTAAAATGGAAAAAAATAAAATATTAAATAAGTTTCTTCTAGAAGTTGGGGTTAGTTGCAAGTTGGCTTCTTCTAGAAGATTCCTTGGAGCCTTTAAAAGAAGTTGAGGCCAAAGCATTTTTGATCATTGTTGTTGCTTAAAATTTCTAATGCATTATTGTAAAGCTTGAACTTGGATTCAGCTAAATCTCTGAGGATGAAAACCTTCAACAGATTAGAGAAGAGTTGGACGAAAACCTAGCTCTTTTCAGGAGTGGATTTGTGACGGAATTCACATTGGGCTTATTCGATAAATCAGGTGCCTTGAAGAATTTGATATTTTGATAATTTATCTATCTGCATAAATCAGGGTTTATATTAATTTCCAGAAGATATAAGAGTTTGCAGTTTGAGATTCTGTTGGGAGAGTCTTCAGATTTCTATTCTATCATCAGGTGTTAGATCTTTAATATAGATTATCATTGCATCATACGCTTGGTAATAAATATTAACAGTTTGGAAAGCCGACTATCTGAAGACTGAAATCGATCTTTAGTATGGATCTTTTGTCAACTCATGGGAGCTACGACAGTGAGTTTTAACTTCAAGTCGTCCCATGTTAAGAGAGAGTTTGGTGCGGCAGTCATGCAACATAATTGCGGGCAAGCATGCAAGATTGCATTCCTTTTAAAGGGATCCGGTGGACGCGTCATTGAGTAGGTCGGACACGTCAGCAGAGATCTTGCAATTAAGACGGCATTGGAAGGGAAAAAATACAGAGACCAAGATCTTGCAAATAAGTGTGGGCGTGGACTCAGCAAATACAAGTTAGGACAGAACTGCAGCACAATTTAATTGTGTTGACTGGGTTGAAAGTAGAAGCGTGGGACAGACCGGCGCATACTTCCAGATATGCAGGTATAAAGAAAAGCGTTGGGAGGCTAAACGACTTCTTGGATCTGGTGGAACGCCCTCATCTCATTCTGCAGCGGTCTCTGCTTTGGCAATAGCTATTGGCTTCCACGACGGACCTGGAGCGTCATCCTTTGCCATTGCTTTAGTCTTGGTTTTTGTGGTTATGTAAGATGCATTTGGTGTTCGATTACACGGTCGCCAAGCAGAGGTGCTAAATCAAATAGTTTTTGAGTTGCCTGCTGAGCAATCCATTAGCTGATACAAGGCCTCTCCATGAACCTCTTGGGTATACTCCTCCTCAGGTAGCGCCCAGTGCAGCATTGGGGTTCATCATGGCCTATCTTATGCATGTTACAACGCAGTTGTCATCCTAGTGGATGGTCTTTGTATCTGGTAAATTACTCTCCTTTAAAGTTCAATTTTGGATTATCCAAAATTGTTAAAGCGTGTTAATTGTTAGTACATTGCATTGAAAGAGTAAAATCTGGACTATTTGCAATTGCTATTTATCTGAAATATATTTGAGGAGAATCTAAAGTTCTGCTGCAACCATATTAAAGTTCAGACCTTGTGATATATCTGTTGTTTCACTCTTGTTGCAATCATTGAGTTATTATCTAAGTTAGTACAGACCTGTTAAGCGGTTTTGGGTAGTACTCTTTGCATAATCAGTCATCTTATATTCTCAAGGGTTGTTATACTTCGGAAATGTATTATTTCTGAACATGTGTAGCCCTGATCTTCATTTCTGAGCAATGTATTCATAAAAATCAGACTTAAGTAATGTTCAGTTTCAGCTAGTTATTAGCATTCTCTTTGTTGGGATATTTCATTGGGAGTATAGTGATTTGAAGGGTTTTGACCCAAATTTGGCCCAGCATACCGTTGAGCTAGAAGAAGGCGCCAGGCCAATTAAGCAGAAGCAAAGGCCGGTCAACCCAATGATTGAGCCTCTCATGTGGAAGGAGCTCACCAAGTTGATTGAATCTAGGATAATATTTCCAATCAAACACTCTTCTTGGCTGGCCAATCTGGTTCCTGTCTGGAGAAAGAATGGGGAGATCAGACTATGCGTCAATTTCAGAGACCTCAATAGAGTCTCTTTGAAAGACCATTATCCTCTCCCAAGCATGGAGCAAATCCTTCAAATGGTGACAGGCAGCAAGCGTTTCTCCCTCCTGGATGGGTATTCAGGATACAACCAGAATTTGGTGCAAAATTGTGACCACCACAAGACAGCCTTCACTACCAAATGGGGGACATTTGCTTACAGGAAAATGCCTTTCGGACTGTCTAATGCTAGTGCCACCTTCCAATGAGCTGTGGACATGGCCTTTCAAGGCTTGATAAATAACACTGTGCTGGTATATCTTGATGATGTGACAGTTTTCTCCAAGGAAGCAAGCCAACACATGAAACACCTCAGACAAATCTTTGAGAGGTGTAGAGAGTTCGGTGTCTCTCTCAATCCGAGGAAATGCGTGCTCGCTGTCCACGAGGGGAAGCTCCTTGGTCACATTGTTTCTAAGGAAGGCTTGACTATTGATCCAGAAAGAGTTCGCTCCATCTTGGAGCTGTCCTTGCCTAAGCACAAGAAAGGTCTGCAAAGCTTCTTCGGCAAGATAAATTTCATCTAGAGATTTATCCCGAATTTTGCGGGGGTGGTCAAGCCGTTGACCTCTATGCTGAGGAAGGGTGAGGAGTTCACATGGACAGCACAAAGAAAGGAAAGTTTTGAAGAAATCAAGCAGGCCATAGCCCGAGCTCCTACTTTGATCAGCCCTGACTTCACCAAAGATTTCAACCTCTACACCTTCGGCAATGAAGAGGTAATCTCTGCCATGCTTACCCAAGCAAGTGATGATAACCTTGAGCAACCTATTGCATTTTTTAGCCAAAGCCTAGAGGGTTTTTAGGTCAGATACACATATGTGGAAAAACAAGTCCTGGCGGTCATACGGAGTCTAAAGAAATTCAGGCATATGCTGTCCAATGGCAGAATCCACCTCATGGTCCCACATCCCGGCATCAAGGATTTCTTGATCAACTGAAACCTGAATGAAAAGAGAGCAGGGTGGATCACTAAGGTGATGGAATACGACGTGGATATCAAGATCACCAAACTGGTAAGGGGGAGAGGCCTGTGTGAGCACCTTGCTGCAGACTTTAAGTGACAAAAAGAGGACAGTCTGCTAATTCATGATGCAGCTACAGCAGAAGAACCAGCTATCATGAAGGATTGGACATCAGATGTGAGGCATTTCCTTCTCACCGGTGAGTGCTCGCAGGGCCTTGATAGGACCAAGAGGAGATATTTCAGACTCCAGTGTTCCCTTATGTCCTGATTGATGGAGTGTTGTTCAAAAAAGATCTCTTAGGAGTCCTTTTAAGATGTTTAGACTCAAGTCAAGGCGACAGGGTGCTGTCTGAGTTCCATGATGGGCCAACTGGTTGTCATTTTGCTCCTAGGGCTACGGCGGCAAGAATAATGAGAGCTGGCTATTTCTGGCCTACTCTTTTCAGGGACACCCATGCCTGGGTACGAAAGTGCCAGAAGTGCGCACTTTTTGACGAGAAGCAACGGTTGGCTGCCATGCCTTTACAACCTATTCAGGTAGAGCAGCCATTCATGCAATGGGGCCTCGACTTCATAGGGATGATTAATCCCCCCTCCAGTGCTGGACACAAGTGGGTCCTGACTTCCACAGATTACTTCACAAGATGGGTAGACGTTGTTGCTCTGAAGGAGGCCAATGAAAGTGCAGTCCTAGATTTTTATGACGACCTGGTGGCAAGGTTCGGGGTTCCAGCAACCATAATCTCAGATAATGCGTTAGCTTTTCTCGAAACTAAAACAAGTGAATGGGCGCTGAGATATGGTATCTATCTCAGTACTTCATCCAATTACTACCCACAGGAGAATGGGCTAGCTGAATTTACAAATAAGAACCTGATCAGGATCATCAAACGAACGATGGAGGAGAATCAGAGGACTTGGCATGCCAAGATGAAAATAGCCCTGTGGGCAGATAGAGTCACCCCGAATAGGGCAATTGGTAACTCGCCATACACGCTTGTCTATGGAAGGGAAGCTAGGCTCCCCATTTCACTTGAGTTGCCAGCCTTGGACCTCGCTCGCCAACTGCAATTAGAAGAAAGAAATAGCATGGCGATTAGGCTATGCGAGCTGATGGAGCTCCAAGAGACAAGGGACCAGGCTATGGCTTCTATGACCAGCAGCCAACAGCAAACAAAGAGACTTCGACAAAAAATCTTCATCAAAAGGTTTCTCTGAAGGAGACATTGTCTTGAAATGGGATGAGGACCGAGCTAAGCTTGGAAAGCACACGAAGTTCGACGCCCTATGGAGTGGCCCATACGTAATCACTTAGTGCAAGCAGCGTAATGCATTCCAACTCTCCAGGTTGGATGGTGAAGAACTGTATATCCCAGTTAATGGGATACATCTTAAGCATTACCACTGAGCCCCCTTTTCCATCATGTATATATTTCCCTTGCTTTTCTTCTGTTTTCCTTAAGTGCCTTTTGCACATGTTAGTAGTTTTCTTAGTTTTGTGTGTTTTCGTTTCCATTTGAGGTAAATCTTTGTGTTTGGTTCTTGAATCTATCGGGGCTATTGCTGATCTTTAAGTTACATTTTGACTCCATGCCCAATGGACTTTAAGGCAACTGATTTCTAAGCATAGTAGGCATGCTTCCCCTGGGAGTCACCAATTTGTTGACCATTTTTTGGTCCAACAGGCCAAAAAATCAGTCCCTTTCTTCCTCTGTTGTTCTAGGCCAATTCATTTTTTTTGATTTTGCACAAGTATGGGATTTTCTACGGACTCCACAGGATTTTCTACGGACTCCACAAGAATTTCTACGGACTCTGCAGGGCCTTTTCTACGAACTCTGCAGGCATAGATTTTCTATGGACTCTGTAGGTCCATTTCTACAGACTCTGCAGGTGAAGTTTCTACGGATTCTGCAAAGAAGATTTCTACAGACTCTACAGGTGAAGTTTCTACGGATTCTGCAAAGAAGATTTCTACAGACTCTGCAGGCGAGTCTTTCGACACATGAAGAACCGGTTCAAAGAGTGCAAGGTTTTACAAAGCTTCTTCGGACTCTTGTCTGAAGAAATTCACAAAGAAAGTTAGCATCTTTGAACTGTTGAACCATTGAACCGGTTCAATGCTTCGGTTCAACGCTTAAGTTCATCGGCAAAGTTCAACGGCGAGGTTCAATCAAATGGTTCATCGACTTGGTTCAAGGCTTGGTTCAACTGTTTTGGTTCAAACATTCGGTTCGATGCCTTGGTTCAACAACCATTTGAACCATTGAACCGGTTCAATCAAATGGTTCAACGGTTGGTTCAAAGGAGCGGTTCAATCAAAGAGTTCAAGAGAGCCTCCCGAAAGACAAGTGCCCTTGCGGAGGGCACTTGGTCGGCAATAGAACCCTTCGGAAGGGTCGATTTCGAGAATCACAAAGGGCACTTTTCAAAGGGCAGTTGGAAAAAAGGCACAGAAAAGACTAAGGCAAGAAACAGATTCTTTTGGATTTTTTGTCTGAAGGATTTTCTTCAGACAAAAAGTCCGAAGAAATTTGAGAAGCTACAGCAGAAAGCCTGAAAGAGAATTTTCGAAGGCAAAGCGAACAAGGCAATTCTTGCGGACTTTTGTCCGCACGAAAAAAGTCCACGGGAAAAGAAGCCGACGGAAATTCCGGAGGACAAAGTGCAAGACAATTCTTGCGGACTTTTTGTCCGCGGAAAAGGTCCATAGACAAAAGCCGCCGAAGGACCCCGAAGGGCAGGTGCCCTTGCGGGGGACTCTCGGCTGCCAAGCGAAGGGCATTTCTCCAAAGCCGAAGGGATACTTCCCCTTCGGGAGGGTCCGAAACAAAAGGCCGAATTAGAGGGAAAGGCCCAAAGGAATTTGCCAAGGATGGTGACGTCTCTGAAGCCGTCAACTTCAAGAAAATAGACTAGCCGTTGTTTTTTAAACAGCAACGGGCCCGCGAACGTCAGAAAAGATAGAGCGCGGAAAGCGCCAAGTGGCAACCTCGGAAGGCTTTGACATGTTTTCTCTAAAAGAAGCGGAACGTGCCACGTGTCCCTTGCAGAGCTCGGCGGAAGTTGACAAGAGTCCACACCCGTCGTCTCTCCCATTTGTCTCGCGAGCACTGTGGTGGGCCCCGGACGAACTGCTAAAGAGAGCAGAAGCCTCCACGCGTCCTCTTCTGCAGGACTCTCAAAAGGTGTTTGAAGCTTGCGGACGTTGCCACGTGTCCTGCCTGTTTCAGCAGCAAAACACGCCACGTATCACTTATTGGAATCGACGAAAAACAGCCAAGGCAAGCGGGAAAAACATAAACAAATTGTCAAAAAGGATGACGGACCCGAGGATGTAAAATTTGTGGAAATGAAGTAGCTGTTGATCTTCGCAAACTTAAGCGCGAACCCAAAGGAATTCAAAGGCTTAAAGATAGGACCAAGTGCAAAAACAGACAAAGCAGTCCAAGTGGCAAAAGAAGGTGTCGACTCAAGCAGTTACTCCAGCAGGGGATACAATGTTTGCGAATGGATCATTAAGAGGCGCAAACGGCTAACGGCACGACCCGATTTCTTCATTTTGCATTAAGGAGCAGACAAGCTGTGTAATCGCCTTGAAGAAGCGGTCTTGTTTGCAGACAAACGGCGCGGCCCATAATTTCTCATATGATGTTTAAGCGGCTTGCTCTTCCCAATGATCGGAACGCACATGGGTCATTTGTAAAAAGGGTGCCAAAAGGCCTCTTTTCTCCCTCTATATATTGTAGACTTCTCATTTGGAGAGATATCTTTTCACATTGTAAGGCGAAGCCCTGGCAATTTTCACCTGAAATCAATAAAACGCATTTTTACCTCTATTTTGGTTAGATATCTTTGAGTGTGTCTGAGTGTTAGTCTTGTGTTTAGTCATTGCTTTCTAATGCTTTCACAGGGTTGACACCAACGCATTTGGTATCTATAAGGAGCCATTCCTGCAGGGGACAAGAAGAGCTGTACCTGGAGCGTAGAGACAGAAGGAAGCTACTATACAGTGTGCCTTTTCTACAGCACCTATGGTGAGTCCCTGCTTCTGTGTGTTCTATTAAAGCCTCCCTGTTAAGCTTCCTGCAGTCTGGTCCTTTTACCAGTTAAAGTGTACATGTGTTTGTATGGTTCAGAGTGTGAGTGTGAGTAGATCGAATCATTGGTGCATCACCCTTTTAGAGTAGGTTTTGTTTTCCTGTAATCCTTCTCCCTTTTCATCCCCCCCCCATTATATAGATATATATATTTTTTAGCAGTCATTGGAATAACTCAGATACATCAAAGGAAGCTAGCCCTTATCTAGAGACTCTCCCCTCCAGCTTTGCCAGTCCCACAGGCGAGAGGGGAGTTTCCATTTTGACGTGTGGAAGGCAGGGGCTAGGCGTCCTGCCAGGGTGCAATCCACTATGTCAACAGGTATATATATATGTATATATATGTATATATATATATATTTATTGGAGAAATATGTAATAACTTTCCAAAGCATAAACATTCTGATCACCCAACCATGGGCAAAGACGAGTGCTGTTGTGAGTGCCTTCCATTGAGTACCAGGTGCTTTCATCTGTTGAGTCAAGTGCCTATAAACCATCACTCCATATTATATAATAATTAAGGAAAAATACAAATTTTAACCAAGTACCAATTAGCTTTCATATCATAAATCTTTTTTATTTCAGTGCAATTAATAAGACACTAGAATATGCAGGAGATGTTACTTAAAATGTGTCATAAAGAGGCAGTCAATGCTTAAAAGAATTGAAGGGTTTTTCAACAAGTATGGTTTTCGCATATTGTTGTTGTTAAAGGTAGTGTTTTCGAGTTTGAGAGAGATGTAATATAACGAAGACAGAGAACGTTACACTCCATCTTCTCTCTCTACAAGTTTTATCTTTGTTATACTCCACATTCTCTAATCACATATTTTGCTATGACAAAACACTATTAGAATGGCACATCAGTTAAGGGTCTACAATTGTCACTACGATCATTACAACTTAATTTTTCTTGCAGTTTCTAAAGGTTACAATGTATTTGTGGAAGAAAGCTGAGATTTTTATTAAAGTTGAAAAGACTGTAAATATTATAGTTTCTTTGAACACGACTTAACCACTTTGTTTTCAATTTTCAACTACAATACTTTGACTTTTTCTTTCCTTAAGAACCTACTTGTGTGTTTAGCATTTTGTATGGGAACCCCCTCTATCCAAAAGTTGGTGAGACAACCTTTCTTCTTTTGGACATGTGAGTCAGTTGTAGGCTATCTTGAGGGAGCCTTGGCTTTGGTTGTCACAACTCTTTTTTTTATGCATCCTCCCTTGTTTGTAAAAGTTTTGTGGAAACATTTCTTCAACGTCTAGGTATAGACAAAAGTAAATCTTCTTCTGAAATTTTTTGTGTGGTATGTGTTTTTACCATACTTCTTTTTTCATTTTTTTTATATAGACATCTCCGTCTTAATTCCTTTTAAATTTCTCAAAATATTAATTTTTAGTCTCACCAGCCAAATAAAAGTGACAGAAGTTGTGAGCTTGGGGGTTTATGTATCTCTTTGACTAGCCTCATGATATCTACCTTTGACCATAGAGACATTTGAAGGAGTTTAAAGGCTTGTTTATCATGGAGGGAAAGAGTGATAAAGTGGGAAGCAAGATTAGTATCCACTAGGTTTACAACTTCTTTAGTTGGGATCTTTGTTTACCTCGTGATTCTTTCCCACCACGAATGCATGCTTGAGGAATCAAAGCTCACAAAAGAAGAGGTACAGGAATGATTTGGAAGGAGATTTAATACAAGAGATGGTGAGCACATTACTAGGAAGGCTCAACAAGGTCCATGTGAGTGATTACTGATCTGTAATTTCCTAAGGAAAATGCCTTGATGGAAATTAAAACTATATTTGATTCTATCCATGCTGAAATTACTTGAATTTCACAAATGGAAATGGTTTTAGAGTGTGTTAGAGAGGTCGAATGTGCACTAGAAATACCATAATACTTGCAAGAGCCATACTCAAGTAGAAAGGAATGGAAACAAACACACAATATGAAAAAATTTAATTTCGAGACACCAATAAGGGGAAAATCAACTAGAGGTGGTAACTATTATAGCTTGGAATTGCACCCTTGTGAGAGAGTTCTTCAGGCTCCCTCACTTCCAGCTACAAGCATGGGGACAACCTCAGGATATGGGTAACCTATGGTGAGGTTGAACCTCTAGGCTTTTTAATGAGGCTAGTTCCTCAGGTGCTTCACTTCAGCTCTTGATCTCACACCAAAATCTATTGCCTATCAAGGAAAAGGGGTAGGAGGATGACTGAAAAAAAAATCTAAGCTAAGGGACGTGATGCACCCAAAGTAAGTGATCCACTTGGTTTGGGGAATAACACTAATTCAGCATAAGATAAGTTTGCTTACACAACCTCCTAACCAGCTAACTTGCATAAATATTTCATAAACTAGGCTCACTAAACCATACGTGAAGCAAAGAGGGATTTCTAAATCCACATTAAGCGTCTATTAATGGCAGAAAAGCTCAGGTTCAGACCTGCAACTAACTGGAAAACACCTGAAAACAAGAAAGAAAGGACAATAAAGTTGGAAGGACGCTTCTTCATGACGCTATTGTGCACAAGCTAACTCAACACAAGTTTTAGACAAAGAGATAGGTAAAATAATATTTATTGCTTCAAAGGTCTGTTACACAGCGATTTTCGCAAAGTGATTCTATCACTAGCTCGGAGATTATTTGCTTGGCTCCAAGGCCTCTATTTATATAGAAAAGGGGGGAGAGAGAAGGGGAAGAAAGAAGAAGTCGCCGATGGTGGAAACTCTAACGTTGCACTTTCTTGTTCTCCCTAAATGCACTGCTCAAGATCACTTGAGAAGCCTCTTGAGCCCCTCTCGTCTTTAGGTTTTTTTCTTTTAGCACATTTGAGAAGCCATGTTGTGAGCAGTTGGAACGTCTTTTCTTGGTATGATGCATTTAAGCGTCGAACGGCAATTGCGAGTAGTGAACCATGGCGGATGGGAGCCTTCATAACTTCTAGCTACCAGCCGCTTGGACTCTCCTATGCTCATTGGTCATCCTTGTGCCACTTGTCCTTTACTGATTGGCCCTTTTTGCTCCAGCTTAGGCCATGTGGCAGCCTTTCATTCGTTGCATCATGATTCTCGCGTTGTTGGACCAAGCTTAAGTCGAGCACTTGGAGAATCCCGATTTACTCTATGCAGAGTAATTCGGGTTCTTTGATCTCTCCAACTTCAGACTTTCCCAGATCCTTTACTTATAAAGCCTTTTAAGTAAAGTACTTGGAGAAACCCAATTTACTCTGTGCAGAGTAAATCGGGTTCTCTAAGCTCACTTACTTCGGACTTGTCCATCTTGGAGTCTTCTCACTTTGCAGTTTCCCAAGCCTTAAGACTTTAGGCTTTTCAACCCTGATTACTTCCAGCAGCTAGTCGCTTATCCTGATTTTGACGTCCATTGGCCCATCATTTCCTTTGGACACTTGGTCTCGGGCTTCCTTCTCGGCTTATTTCTTTTGGGCAAATCTCCCAAAGGAATTTCTTCGGACAATTTGTTTGAAGGAGTTCCTTCAGACCTTTTGTCCACGTCTATCTTCGGAAATTACCTCTCGAACTTTTCAAAATGAACTTTCTCGAAGGGTGAGAGACCCTTCAGGGTTCCTGCATGTCCCTTCGAACTCCCCCAAATGATCCTCCTGAAGGGAAAGATACCCTTCGAGAACTTTGAAATGGTTCTTCCGAAGGGTAACATACCCTTCGAGAAACTTGCAACTGTCCACTTAGAGAAGAAAAAATCCTTCGGATTTATGAATTGTACCTTTGGGTTCTTGAAAGACCCTTTGAAAAAGTTGAAAAGGACCTTCGAAAAAGTTTCACTGGTCCCTTTTGCCCTAAAAGGGCCCTTCAGCATTTTAAAAATGTCCTTGGGATTTTTTGAAAAAGACTCGTCTCTTGAAGAACCCAAGAAACACTATTTTTTAAGACCAAATTGGGTTTGTCAAGCCCTCTTACTTATTTCGAGCTTCTGATTGCTCACAACTTATGAAGCAATCAAGTAGTGCTCCTTGGAGAACCCGAAATACACTGTCCATGAGTAATTCGGGTTTATAAACCCGAATTACTTCTACTTATAAAACATTTAAAAGTTAAGCACTACTAGAAACCCGATTTGCACTGTGTCCTCAGAAACCTGAAGTTGTCACTGCTGGAAAACCCGAAGTCCTTCCAAAGACTTGCCATTTTCTTGCCTGAAAGCTCCCTTTTTCATACTTAGGTAAATTTTGATATGTGGGCCAAAAAATGGCCAACAATAACTACACATCTTACTCTTCTTTCATTAAATTAAATGGGCCAATACAAAGAACTCGTATAGCATACAACTCACACTCTCTGTTGTCTCCTACGTTCCTAATATCGTGATGGAAGAATTACGAGCAACATAGAATAGTTAGTCATAACTCACTACTCACTGTTTATCTCACATACAATCATCTTGCAACACAACCATATGTCATAGATCCATGATCACTAATCACCGGCTACCATTCCCTCTCTCACAGCCCTTCTTATGCTCTTCTAGAGATGTCCACTCACAAAACCAAGCTTCTAAAACGCCCCAGAATGAGAAGACAAATTAATTTAGACTATTACTCTAACTATTTAGTTGATGTGGGTGAAACCGCCACTTAATGTAGGCTGGCACTTACAAAACTGCCCCTAAGGGTACTGCTGCTTAAGGTGGAAAACCACCTCTTAATAGAAACCAGCAGTTTCGTCAGTGCAAAATGTCCCTCAAATTTTGGAGGCCATAACACTTTCATATGAACTTGAAACAGATGTCATTTGTTTTGAAAGTGGATAAAGTTTTGAGAAGAATCCAAATAGTATCACATTTGACTTTTGATTAAGAATAATATTTGTTTCATCTTCATGAAGTAGATAGTGTCTTTGTTAGGAATAGCAATGTACAACATTGCAACTCATCAACTTTCCCTTGTTTTGTTGACCCTAACTTGTCCTTGGATTCTCATGGAGTTATTTATAAATTTCATAGATCCTTATGGATCATACCTCTCCTTTTTGGGTGGAATTTGGTCCCACATAAGCAAGCTTACGACATACAGAAAGATATCTTCGTCTACCTCTTTAATGCTTTTATGTAGTTGTTGGTGTTTGGCCTTGACCCCAAACCATCAATTTTCTTAAGCCTTGTGTCAATTCCTCTGCAGTTCACCTTTGCAAAACATCTTCCTCACACCTTCCTTATTCATCCCAAGATGATGTTTCCCACTCTACTTGTTCAGTACATCCAATATAGAAGGTACTAATGCAATCCTCCTCTTCATGCAACATGGAAGGCTCCCATGGATACTTACATCCTCAAGAAAACATGAAACATGAAATCTTCACCTTCTTACTCAAATGAAAGAGTGGTGGCTAATTCTTTCTCATGAAACTATGGAAGAGTGAATTGATTTGCCTCTCATAGGGTTGGTTGCTCTAACCTCTTGCCCTGCTGCAATCTGACCAGTCTTATGGTTCCACTATGATTATTTGTCAAATGTGTCCACTCATGGCTGTCCCATGAGGATCTCTTACTCATAGATTTGGTTCCCCAAAGATGCCCCCATGATGTTAAAGCTGATCATACATCTTCCTCAATGAAAGAGTTCCTTGAAGGAGGACCCTATCAAATTTCTCAATCCCGATTTTTTTTCTTTAAGATAAAGGCGTTTGTTGGGTATGCCTAGACCACGTATATTACACGATAAGATCCACATAAGATAGTTTGCTAAGTTCCTAAGGTACCTTCCCAAGTTGGTGTCCCTGTATGTATAATCTTGGGTGTTCATATTTGTATTAACTTAGTCAAACCCCACACAATTTTGTCTTCCCGTCTGTTTCAATTACTCCATTGGATGACTTCCATTGTTTCTTAGAATCAGTGCTATGTTTAGGTTCCAAAATATGTAAATTTATAGGGATTAGAATCCTTTGGCATTGTACACAAGTGATGATTCATTTTGTTTCTTGTATTGGGGCAAGTGGTGTCTACATTTGCAGTAAATTGAATAGCCTCGTGACTCTTTTATTAATGGGATTTAGTGATTGCAAGTTTTGTGATGTCCCCTTTTCATATAATTTTAATAATTAATAAAATTGCCTGAATAGTGATTTTAATCATTCGAAAATATAAGACAATTAATTAATTATTAAAATAGAACTATCTTGGATAATTATTTGAATTACCGGAAAAGTAGTTTTAACCATTTGAAAAATTAAGGTAATTTTAATGATTATTCTAAGGGGCTTTATAATTAAAAAATTGTTTAGAAAGTGATTTTTATCACTTTAATTATTAGATCAATTTAATTAATTATTTAAGGACTCTATTTAATTTGTCAAAAAATAATTTTAATTACTAATTTATTAAGATAAGTTATTTAATTAATTCAAAAAGGCCTAAAGTGAAAGGACTGTCGGCTTGAGAGCTAAAGTACAGAAATGAAAAGATATTCTAAAAAGACAAGTGAGGATTATAAGGTATTTTACCTCCCCAAAGTGATTCGCCCCCCTTTGGAAGGTACAAATACAAGGTGAAGATCACAATTGAAGACATGCTAAATTTTAAAAATTGTTCTCTATGCTTAAAGAAACTATTGAGATGCATGCCCAATAGAAGTTCGTTGTTTTGGTGTTGATCAATATAAAAAAATGTCTTTTGACACCACCTTTGCTAAAGAGCTTTTGTGCTTGCCCTAGAAGTGGGGCGATTTATTTTGAGAAGTTTTTGTAAAGTTTCGTGAGGGTTTTGAGTCTCATTTCTTGCATGATTAACCTTGCTGAATATTTATTCTAATTTTACAAGTGGAGTGAACCCCTTTGGAGGCTTAGATCGAAAGTTTGGAGTCATTTTTTGGTCCATTTTATGCAAATTAAATATTCTGATTTTATTTGCTAATTTTTTGCATGTTGGTGTGAGGTATTGGAGGAGTTTCACCAAGGGTTTGAAGCCCTATATCCATAGAAAATTAGATAATAATTTTTAGAATTATTATTAAATATTTTTGACAAGTTTTGAAGACTTTTTTACTTGCGAAAGGCAAGATCTCAATCTCCTATTTTTTTTACTAATTTTCATGCGCTTGGCAAGTGGGCCGATTGGCTTGGAAAGCCATTTTTAATCATTTCTATGCCCAAAAAAGTTCGTTGTATTTTTCTGGTATTTTTTGGGCCCTTGTGGCGATATTTAGCAAGGGTTTGAAGTGAAAAAACTTTCAAAATAGCAACTGTATTTTCAAATTTAAATCAGAATTTTCAGCCATCAAAAAGTGGCATTTGAGCATTAAAAATTTGGCAAAAAAAGTATTTGTTTTGTGCATTTAAATTTTTGATTATTTATGCAATTTATCAGTTAATTTGGGGACAAGTTATTGGTTGAAATTCATCTATAAAACCCTACTATTGTGGCGTCTAGGGTTTCTAGGACTTGACAAAAGGTTTTTGAACTTATTTTGCAAAATAGGGTTTGTTGATTGCATTTTCAGAATTGTGGAATTTAGGAAAAAATCCATTTTGTTTGAAATCATCCCATTTGAAGACATTATAGTGGTATCAGAGCACCAATCTTGTCCAGCCTGTGAGGGTTCGTGTTTGCAGATTTGGATGCATAATCTATTAATCATGGAGTTAATGAGTGAAGGTGAATTAAAAACAAAGCTTCGCAAATTGGAAAAAAAACTTGAGCATCCACATCATTTAAAAAATGTTTTGCTCAATATTTTGGAGGAAGCGGCAAACTATTTGTCTATGATAAGACAATCATACTCTAAGTCTATGTTTTGGGCAATAAATCCTTTGGTGGTTTACTTGACTAGACCCAAGTTTTTAAAACATCCAGATTTGGATGTGAGACTTGTAGTTATCACTTCTATTAGTGAAATTACAAGGATAACGGCTCTGAAACAACCATACAGTGACGACATCATAAAGGAAATATTTCAGTTGATGGTGGAAAGTTTTCAAAGTCTTGGTGACATCACAAGTTCTTATTTTGTAAAGAGGGTCAACACCCTGGAAACTATGGTTTCAACCAAGTCATGTATTTTGATGTTAGATAATGAGTGTGATAAACTTATTATTAAGATGTTTCCACATTTAATTGCAATTGTTTGTAAGAATACTACCAAAAATGTTGTAGCTTCTATGCAGAAAAATTCGATTGTGACACTCAATAAGAGTAATGATCTTTCCAAGCCATTATTATCTATCTTGTTGACAAGTTTGGGTCTAGAAAAGAAAAAATTTCCAATTGCACACATGCTGTTTGAAAATGTTGCAATGGATTGTGAGAAAAAATTGGGGCCTTATTTGATAGTAGAGCATGTAGAGGAAGAAAAGATTGAACTATATGGAGAGTTGGAAGGAAAGAATGAAGGAACAGACCTTCATAAGGGTTCCAATGAAGGAGCCAAAGGAACAAAAAAATTAGATTTGAAGGAGAAAGATGAGCTACAAAAAGATGACACTTTGGGGCAGCCTACAATGGGAAATTGTGAAAACCAAAAATCTGAATTTTTGGAGTAGCAAAGAGGGTTGCAAATTATGGATGAAAATGAGGAAATGTTAGATGTTTTGGGGCAATTAAATACCCCAAACTTTGGTATTCAAAAAGATAATTTTGAAGAAGCCAAAGAAACTGAGATATTTATAGAAAGGTATGAGTTGAATAATGATTTTTGTTTGGTATCTAATAATTATTCAAACTTGTTGCATGGCTCTAGATTTGACGAAAGAGTTTGGAAGGAACAATTCCCAATCACAAATAAGACGGGAGTGCAAGCCTTGACAAGGTTGGATGGCACAAAGGGGCTTTCTTGATAGATCAATGCACAATGAGATGAAGGAATGCTTGAAGGCAAAGAACACTATGATGGACTTGCATACAATCAAAATGGATATGGGAGAAGATCAAGATTACAACTTACTGTGGAATGTAAAAGGCAATCCGTTGTTTGAAATGGATAGAAAGGATCAAGACATCAAGAAAGGATCCTAGAACTTAACAAGTGGATCAAAGGGGTGTTATTAAACACCAATGATTTTCCTAATTTCTTTGTTCCATGTGTAGGTTTATTTGGAAGATCCCTTGTAAAGATGGCAAGCAAGGAAGTCATTTGGCATGACTTAAATGATGAAGAGGGTCCTACATCTTCATCTAACATTATGTTTGATAATGGTGGTGTAAGCATGAAAAAAAGGAAAGAGAGGTTTGAAGGTATGTTTTTGAGAAAATTTTGGTTTCTCTTGTCAATTTTTTTTGAGAATGTTTTGCTACATTCATGGCTCAAATCCTACATAGAAGACAACTCTTTTGGCATAGGACAGCCAAGTAAATGTTCTGAAATGTTGCAAATAAGGTCCGAATTTGTTGCTTTAGAAATTTCTGAGTATGGGGAACATTGCCAACCACCGATTGAGGACAAAGAGGAGAAAAAAGAGTGCATACTACAATCCCTTCATAGGTATGGAAAGTCTGATTTTTTCTATTGCTTAAAGCTGTCATAAAATATTGAAAAGTTGGTTGGAATACATGAAAATCTTGCCTCCAAAAATTATGCGTCAAAAGAGAATTTCCAGCCACTTAATAAGGATGAAAAAGGTGGGGAAAGAACTTGTATACAGCCCTTTGAAGAACATTTGTTGACTGATTTTATTGCACCATACAGGCAGTCCCTATGGCATGAGGAAAAATCAGGTTTGTGTTTACTTTTATAGCCTCTTTCCAAGTACAACATGTCTGATTTTAAAGTATAGGTACAGCAGCTTTCTACATGGTATTTTTGGAATGTTTGGGTTGTCTTTAAGGTCAATTTCACACCCAACATTCACAAGGAGGAGCAGCTTTGGGTTGATCATAATTTTTGCATGGGAGTGACCTATTCTAGTAGGCTTCATGGAAAGGTAAGTTCATTCCAATGGTTCTTTTTCCTACATTGCATCTTTGGGGGATTATTTTGAGGATTGGAGCTGGATACTTTTTGGAGGACATGGTTGGAGCAATAGGATTGGATACCCCTTCATACCCCATTCGGTTTTGAGTGAGATGGGGGCATACAGGTGCAGTGAGCCATTGGATGGCTTTCCTATGATTTGGGACACACTGGGGCACTCTCCAAAATATAGGTATTATAAGTTCAAGATTGATTTGGATATTTTTTCACTTTGAAAAACATATACAGGAGGGGTTTGCATTGTAAGACGTGTTGGCAAGGTGAAATGGCATTAATTATCCATTTGGGGTAAGTTACACTATGTTTTTTGGCAAAAGTTATTCCACTTAACAAGTACAGGAGCAAGGTTTTTGGAGCACTACAACAGGTTTTACCATTTGGACATGGTAATTGGGCATGAGCTTATATTTGTTTGAGGGCAAACAAATTTGGGAAGGAAGAACTGTGATGTCCCCTTTTCATATAATTTTAATAATTAATAAAATTGTCCAAAAGGAGATTTTAATCATTTGAAAATATAAGGTAATTAATTAATTATTAAAATAGAACTATATTGTATAATTATTCGAATTACCAAAAAAATGTATTTAACCATTTGAAAAACTAAGGTAATTTTATTGATTACTCTAAGCGGCTTTATAATTAATAAATTGCTTGAAAAATGATTTTTATCACTTTAATTATTAGAGCTATTTAAATAAGGACTTAGTTATTTAATTTGCCAAAAAATAATTTTAATTACTAATTTATTAAGGCAAGTTATTTAATTAATTCAAAAAGGCCTAAAATGAAAAGAATGTCGGCTTGGGAGCTAAAGTAAAGAAAGAAAAAGATATTCTAAAAAAGGCAAGTGAGGCTTATGAGGTATTTTACCTCTCCAAGGTGGTTTGCCCCCCTTTGGAAGGTACAAATACAAGGTGAAGATCACAATTGAAGACTGCTGAATTTTGATAATTGGTCTTCATGCTTGAAAAAACTATTGGGATGTATGCCCAATAGAAGTTCATTGTTTTGGTGTTGATCAATCTTAAAAAAATGTCTTTTGACACGACCTTTGCTAAGGAGATCTTGTTCTTGCCCTAGAAGTGGGGTGATTTACTTTGAGGGGTTTTTGTGAAGTTTCGTGAGCGTTTTGAGGCTCATTTCTTGCATGATTAACCTTGCTTAATATTTATCCTAATTTTGTAAGTGGAGTGAACCCCTTTGAAGGCTTGGATTGAGGGTTTGGAGGTCTATTTTGGTCTATTTTATGCAAATTAAATATTCCAATTTTATTTGCTAATTTTTTGCATGTTGATATGAGGTATTGGAGGAGTTTCGTGAGAGGTTTGAAGCCCCACATCCATAGAAAATTAAATAATAATTTTTAGAATTATTATTTAATATTTTTCACAGTTTTTGAATACTTTTTTACTTGCGGAAGGCAAGATCTCACTCTCCTATTTTTTTGCTAATTTTCCTACGCTTAGCAAGTGGGGCGATTGACTTGGAGAGACATTTTTTGCCATTTCTATGCCCAAAAAGGTTTGTTGTATTTTACTGGTATTTTTCGGGCACTTGTGGCGATTTTTTGCAAGGTATTGAAGCGGAAAAACTTTCATAGCAGCAGCTGCATTTTTGGATTTAAATCACAATTTTCAGCCATCAAAAAGTGGCATTTGAGCATCAAAAATTTGATAAAAAATGTACTTGTTTCGTGCATTTAAATTTCTAATTATTTATGTAAGTTTTCAGTTAATTTGGGGACAAGTTATTAGTTGGAATTCATTTATAAAACCCTACTATTGTGGCGTCTAGGGTAACTAGGGCTTGACAAGGGTTTTTTGATCTTATTTTGCAAACTACAGTTTATTGATTGCATTTTCAAAATTGTGGAATTTAGGGGAAAATCCATTTTGTGTGGAATCGTCTCATTTGGGGACGTTACAAGTTCCTTTGGATTCTTCTCTCAGGAGAGGTTCTTTTGAGTGCTTTGATCATCTTCCATTTCATCTATTGCCTAATCTACCAAGGCTACAAAGGGGTTTTCTGAAAGGATTTGTTGTGCTTTTTATGTGGAACCTTTTACTTTTTTGTGAATAAGCTCTTTGAAACTTGTGCTCGACTTGTTGAGTAATATGATTTTTCTTTTGTACATCCTTAGAGACATGGGTGCTTGTCAATACTGGCTACTCCATTGGCTCTTGTGGATGAGCCTGAGTAGTTAGCTCCCATATTTCTTAAGATGGCAGACCCCAGTAAGATGTAGATGCTCATAACAGATCCGACACTTCAATGGGATGCTCCCATTCAAGTATAAGTCAATATGGCAATGGCTTATCTAGATCCAAATTCACTCATATTCGTGCATAGTTTAAGACTATTGGATTTCTTGTGATGTAGCTATATATTCTCCGATTGCAGCCGCAATTTTCTTTTGAGAAGACTCTACTGGTATTCACTAGGTAGCATTGGGGGTCTTGCCCAAATAGGAACTGTGCATGGTACAACCTATGTCGGAGTGAAACATGGAGGCCAATGCTTTCATAAAGAGCCGTGATTTCTTCATGAACCATGGCCTTACTTGGAACACCTGATCCTTCTCTTGCTTGGTGGAGAAGACTAGCAAGAATTTCCTTTGGACATCATCAAGAGCTCCACTGAGACAAAGGGTTTCCGATTCTCTTGGACCCATATTCTGAGAGTTTTGGGTCTTGGGAAAGCCCCAATAAATCTGCAGATTATGGCTCTTTCTTTGAGTATTCATAGACTGTTTTCCATTTCTTCCATGTACAAGAAGACATTGTGTGGGGTTTCCATTTTAAGGTAACATCCATTCTCCTTTTTGGTGGACTTGATGACTATTTTCTTGGCAGGATTTGGCACAAAGTTTGAAGATTTTTCTTGCAGATTTCTGGTGCCTCTTCAAAAACAGCAGATCTGAAATTTTGACAGGGTCTTATTGCTGGTGGGCTTTAATGGCCTCCCAAATTGGGAATTCCCTTAATCAGCAATTGGTTGGTTTATGGAATAGCATCTTGGTCTGAATTAATGATGCAAACTGATGTAGTAAGGATGTAGAGAGAGCAAGTGGCTTCCCTTCCTGTTCTATCAAATATTTTTCTTCAGATTCTAACTTCTAGCACAATTTGAGGCTATGCTTAAATCCTCATAACAATAAAAATTGTATACATTTTAACTCTTCAGGTTAGTATGGGTGACATTTAACATGAATAGTTCACATCACCCTCAAACAGAGGGGCAGACCAAGGTAGTGAAAAAAATGCTTGTAAGGGTACCTTACAATGTACATGGGGGACAATCAGGGCAAATGGGTAGTGGTTACATCTGATCCACTATTTGTATAACATGACAAACTATTCAGCCAATATTATCATAGTAGCAAAAATTGTCAATAACTTGCGATTACACAAGTAATCACAGCATGCCATGTTTCCAATGCCGAATCAAACCACCATATTGTTCTTTAGTCAAACCTGGACTTTGACCCTGAAAAACCTAGTTATTCATGAGTTTTTTAAAAAGTGCTTTAAATTTTTAAATGTTCTTTTTTATATACCTTTTTTTTTCGAATTTTGAACTTGGTTTGTGGAGTTTTCCTGTTTTAAACTTGGGTAATAAAAATTTCATTTACACTTTTGCCATGCCAGTTAAATGGAATGCTACTATGAGCAAGATGATTCCTTTCACGGCACTATTAGTTATGAGCCTCCATCACCTATGGACTGGATAATTCCAAAGGGAAACTAAAAGAGATGTGAAATATCCTGAAACTAGTGAAGCACAACACAGGAGTGAGTCGCTTAAAAGCAACAAGTGGACTAACACCGGACAATGTGCAATTTTGAAATCAGATATATGGTTTTTGTTTAAATGCACCCAAGTGGACTAACACCAGACAATGCGCAATTTTAATTGAATATACGAATTTTGTCCAACTGCAGCCATATAAGCAACTCATAGTGAAGGCAAAGGGAAAGCAAAAGTTGCAAATACAATACTATGTGCCATATAGGGTTAGAGCCAAGGTTGGTGAAGTGGCTTATGCATTAGATGTCCCAAACAAAAGTGAGGGTGCATGATGATTTTCATGTTTCGTGTTGTAAGTAGTGAAAAGGCCTTATAGTCCCCCAGACTGAGATACATGTAAAAAATGAGGAAGGGAATCTGGACTTGGATCATAAAGGCAATTTGGGAGGAGTTGGTTGTTCTCCAAAATAGGTCCACAAGAATGTTGAAGATCAAATGGAAGGTGCTACTAGTAGAGAATACAACTTTGAAAAATGAGGATTTCATGGTTAAGCATCCAAATTTGAAATATATTTGAACATGATAAAATGTGAAGGGGCAAAGGAGTTAAAAAAAACCCTTGTTCCCACTCATAATTTTTTAAAGTTGTATCTAGTGTGTTGCTTAGAGCTATGTTTTGTGACTTAATGCTCATTGGTTCAATTTCCAACAAATATTTCAGTTGTATACAAAAGCACATCCCAAAATTTTGTACGGCCCAATACTTGCCTGGAGACCATCCACCCTAGAAAAAAAATAGGTTTACTGTGTTTAAGTCTAGAGTTCTTACTAGTTTTTGGAACAAAGCTCTCTAAAGGGGAGGGAATGTTGTGTACCTAAGAAAAACATTGTACTAGGGGTTAGTTATGGCCAATTTTGTCCTTGGGCTCCTGCTCTATGTTTTCCTTTCATGGAGACCTTAGATTATTAAAGGTATATGTCATAATGTAATAAATGTTTTCTTACCACTCAAGTATAAATTGAGAGAAAACCCTAAGCTACAGATCTCTTTGCCATTTCATATCCAACTAATATAAAGAGTCATCATTTGTGACGTTATGGATTTTCGGTCTGATTTTCAGGTGTTAATCAATAATGGGTGTGCAAGTAAGCTCATCTTTTACATTTCACATTTGATAATAATCTTCAAGTTATATTTTGCAGACCTCTTACATCCTCTTTAAGAACACTGCAAAAACTACCGAAAAAAAGCACCAATAGCATTCAGTATAGCTCGTCCCTAAGACTTGCCTATATCCCTTTAGTGCAGCCTTTGTAATTGATATAAAGTGGACCATAACATGATAGCTAAGCTGCTCCTTGGTATGACTATCTTCTTGATAAGTTTTAAAAAAAAAAAAACGCAAACCAGTCAACATATCATAGAAAATGTCATTAAGATAAAATTAAAAATTAGTTAAAATTTAAACTTCTAAATATATAAGTTTGGAAAGCTTACAACTCCAACACTCGATAATAGTTCAAACCACCAGTAAAACCTGTTTTCTCAAACTGTTTTCCAAAATATTGGATTTCTTCCTCAGTGATCCAAGAAGGAAAGGTTGTTGGAGACTGGATAACATCTAATATTTTTTGGTCTGAAGATGCAGCAAACAAATCTGTCCTGGTCATCAACAGAAATTTTTTCATAATTTCTGTGCAACCATAACTTGCAAATTCTTCTTCTACTTTTCCAGGTTCCTGTGTGTCATTTCAAAGTTCTTTTTAGTCAGTTCATGGAAAAACATATTATAGCAAATAAATATAATACAAAAGGATACCCTTTGATAAATTATGAAAACATATCAAGGATGTCCACAACACAAATGATATCCACCAAAAACGAACAAGACTTTCCTCTACAAATGAGTCAAATGGATTGTTTAACAGTTTAGCAGAGACTATCTATAATGCAAACACCATTAATACAGTCAGGTGGTCCCTTGACGCTAAAGGAAATTGTGTGAAACCCAGCCTATTTTGTGCAAAGTTTGACCAAGATGGTATTTTGGTGCAATAAAACAAATCTAAAAACAAAAACACTTGTGATGTACTTTAGTGAGCCACTTATAGAAGATCACCTTTGAAAGCACAGAAAATTTGCAAGTAACAATGCAATATGAATAAATAAATGATGAATTATTAAATAGAACTACAAGCACAATTACCAACATGAGTAAAACTCTGTCAATAAAGAACAATGGCCATTTAAAACCTTTAAACATTTGTCTTTAAGGTTACGTACCAACGCAACATTATGCAGATAACACAATATACAAATGGGATACATACCCAATTTCAAAGCAAACATATTAAAAGACTTGTCATCTAAGATAACAATGCTCAACAAAAATATTTGTAACACTTGAAAATCCCACAACAGAAGCAAGACTTCCAATACATGAACTCAAACAATTACAATCATAGACTCATTATCCATCCTTCACATATAAGATTCAAGTTTGTTGCTTACCTTCAACATTAAAAACTACAAAAAAGTATAGATATTATTGAGTGGATTAATGTCATGTCCCCTCTTTAGCTCGGTCTCACAGAGACTTGTGAGTCAGCGTATTATGGGGTCTTGTAGGTTGACATTGTTGGATAGAGACCCAATATGGCTATACAGTGTTGGGGACTTGGTGTTCTGGCCGTCGCTGATCAGTTTGGAGACGTTCATATTTTTTAGGAGGCAATTCCTAAAATTATGGGGGTTACCCCTACTTTTTAGGAGGACATGATCATACCCAGGGGTGGGTCTCCATGAGATCATTCCTTGCGTTCAGTTTCAGAGGATTTGGGTTTGTTTCCTAGTTTCTAGGAGCATCCCTAGATTTTAGGGATGAGACTGCCAGTGAATCCTTGATGTCCGACTTCAATCACAGACAGGTGGCAGGATGACTCTCTGGATTTTGGAGTCATCGGTACATTTTGTTGATACTTGGGTTATATTTTTAATATTTCCTAAGTTTTCGTCTTTTAATTTTTTAATATTTCTTAAGTTTTCGTCTTTTAATTAAGGCTAAGTTTATAGCCATTTTGGAGTAATAAGGGGTTTTTGGCCTCATCTGGATGCATATCCCATGGTGTAATACCTCGTTGGAAAGGTCTTGGACTTCTCTAAATATTTCTCTCTTGACTCAGATCCTTTCGGTGGACGAATCTCTCTTTATGTGGAAAGAGGGTCAATTTCTATGTACTTGACCACTTAAAAAGGGAAATATAACATGTTATGACTTAAACGCCCTATGGGTTGCTTTTAGGGTTCGAACTAATTGGAAAGAGTTATAAGGAGGTCAAATCAAGATTATGGTTCATTCTTGACATATTATATTTTGGATTTGCGCTTTGGCTCTAGAGGAGCTTCTAGCATTTGGGACGCCAAACCCCGGTGCTTGCCTGTTTGGGACGTAGCCCCCAATTCAGTGGATTGTTGTTTGTTCAGTTTCATCTGGAGATTGCTCAGTGTTCTAGTAGGCGCTGGGATTTGTGACAGAAGTCAGCAGACATACAAAGATTATTTCAGAGTGTGAGGGTTTTGCAATAGTACGGCTGTACCTGGCAGCCCTTGCAACTGTACCGCTGTACCTGGCAGCCAGCCTCTTTTCCACGACAGCGCATTAACAGGGTTGGAGTCTTGCCGCGGCCCTTCTTCTGGTGTGTAACTCCCTTTCAGCGTTTCAGGTTGGGTCTGTTTGCAATTGTAATCTCCTTGAATTGTTGAAAATCTGTAACCGGTTCCCTATTTGATTTAATATCCAGAATTCTGCCCATAAGCAATTTATTTTGGCTGTACTTGGTTTTTAATTTCAGAAGTTATTTATGTTCTTGTACTTCATTATTTACTTGTTGCAAAAATCATCAAAACACAAAAACAATCAAACCCTTCTGCAACTTCCGTCTATTTCGGAAAGAAAACATTCATAAACAGGAAAACCCAATTTAAAAATACAAAATTACAACAGATCAGCCGAAGGGATCCATCAGGGATCTTTCAGTGGTATCAGAGCCTTTGTCCTGCCATCTTGTTGGGTAGATTGGACATTGAATCAGCGAGTTAATCATGGTTACTTCAAGTACTCAGAAGCAGTGGGACAGGAATATGAAGAAGCTTAAACAAAGTTTGAATAAGTTGGATGAAAACCAGAAGAGGATGAATGAATTGTTTTCACACAGGTGAAGTATCTAGAAACCTCTACAATGAATTTTCAGCAGTTAGTGACCAGCATTTAGCTGATCCTATGGAGAACAAAATGGACAAAGGTGATGAGCAGGAGATGCCTTCTTTTGGGTTACAGGCTCCATCTTCTCTTCAGGAGGATAGCAATGGTATGGATTCTTTTAACGATTCCGTTGGGGCTGATGTTAAATGCACTCACGAAAATCCAGGGGGAAAACTAACAGGTAAAGTATGGACCAGTAGTATTGAGATCGGGTCTATTTCAGTTGATCTTCACCCAGTTGATGTTACAGCAAGGAGCGAGGACGAAACATTGGATCCTACAGGACAAGGTTGCACGGATCTCCTAGTTGGTGACATGGAGGTTATGATTGGGGACTCTTTTGATTGTCCTAAGAGTGATCTTACCTCTCTGCATAAGGTGAGCAATTCATCATCCATTGAGTCTATTTTTTGGAGGGATGATGAGGAGTTAGGGTTGGGAACTACTGCTGCTCTAGTTCCAAACCAGCATGAGGAAACTTTAGAAGAATATTTTGATGAGAGGCAAGCTCTCCATTGGCAGCCCACAACTTCAACTAATGAATTTTCCTTGGTCCCTAAGTCTGATATGGAGAACCAACTAAAGGTTGGTGAAGATAAGATATTACAGCGCTGTCCCATTTTGATCATTCCCACAAGATGGTGGAAATTCATCTATGGAAGGTCCAGCTTGAGGGGAGACACAGAAGTGTTGAAGAGGCTTCATCAATTTCTGATTTGCAAGCGTTTAAGACAGCGATGGAGATTATGAAAAATAACTATTTAACTCTCCTTTCCGATAGAGATCACCTACTTGAATTGGGTGTCATATATTCAGATGCATTGAAGAGGAAAGAGGAAGAGGTTGACCAACTCACCACGGAGCTAGTGAAGACTAGAAAATCTTTGGAAGACTCTCAAATGGCTCTCCTTATGGCGGAAAATCAGATTGAGGAGTTGAATGTGGAGTTGAGTTTGGCTCATGTTTCACCAAAGAAATCAGAAAATCAGTCTTCTATTGCAGCGTCTTTAGATGGGCAAGAATCTTGTGTTGTGCATATGATTGAGGGACATGGGAATGAGGGAAACGAAAAGCAAGTGATGGGTGAAGACAAACCAGTTACATTAGAGCAGCTACATGAAGATATGATTTCTTATGATGAGTCTAGCATTGCTTCATCCTATCGTGGTAAAGAATTAGATGGTGCTTCCATGAATACTATTCGTACATATGAAAGTCCATTAAGGGTCCCATATATTAAGGTGGATGTGAAAGTTGATCCTTTGCTTAGTGGAGCAGCCACTAGTGTTTTGAATACCCATGATGAAGATATTTTACAATGGCATGATGTCATCACTAATTGGTTTGAGGACAGCAGCATTATGTCCCATCATTCTGGTGAGATAGGAGCTTGTGATCATGAGAAAGCCAATGATATGATATCACCCATTGATGGCAGCCCTACACCATTTGGTAGACATGAAGATATCCAGGATAAGAGGACTGATTTTGTATATTTTGGCATCGAAGAGGTAAAGAAGTCCAAAAAAATTAATGAAGAATGGTTGCAAAAAGCCAAAGAGGCTAGATTAGTGGCTGCCAATGCAAGACAACATCTTCAAAAAGTGAAAGAAAAGATCAATCTTATCAACATAGCAAGACAAAAAAGGATAGATAACATTATTCAAATGAGAGATGAATCTGAAAATACACTTGATCCCCCTAAGGTTAGTTCCATGTTAGGGGATAGAAAGCAGAACTATGATGGTCAACTATTGACAGAGGTTGGTGCTTTTTACCATGACTACATAGTGAGGAGAGTTCATCACCCTTCTTTTAGTTCACATGCAGATGATTGGTTGATGCATCGATGTGGATTGATGGGGGGCTTATACCATCCATTGTGAGATGAAGAGTTGCCATCTATAGAAGACGGAACTAGAGTCTACAAGTACCTGACTCAGTTGTGTATGAGGAATTACTTGTAGGGACAACAGTCAGTTATCCATCATGCTATTATGTATCCGACAAGGTTTGCTACTTCTATGTCACAGAGATTTGCAGATGAGTTAGGAGATACTCAGCTTTTCTAGCAGTTGTTTGGGTCCATAACCCACAGGTCTCAGTATCAGGGAGTAGCTTCTTGGCATATTAGTGATCCAGTTGCAGATAGTAAGGTGCAGCAAGTGCCACTAGTTGTCATTGGTAGTGGATTGTTGATTCTATTTTGGGATCCTGGTGGTGACGTGTTTGATTCGTCACTCTATTTTGGCACTGATGAGGTGTTCCACCACTCTTGGTGCGATGTCAGTTGTTTATGTAGAATGGTACAGTGGAAGTCAACAGGTGCGCTTTGTGACAGACTTCCAGTTTGGCATTGGGACCCAAGGATTGACATCAGAAGTGATATGTTTATTTCAACTACAACATTGCACAGTTTGCTGAGTTTTGGCAGGTTCTATGGCTGCAACTATTTTAAGCGAAATTCTGATGCAGTTCCTTACAGATTCATTTGGGATCCAGGAATTAGTTGTGGGATACTCCCCAGTATATTGAGGAATCCTTTGTGTGCATCAGGGTTCCAATCAGGGTTCACTGTTGAGTTTTGCAGCGTGTACATGAGTGTGTTTTGAGAGCCTTTTACAACATCCAGCTTTACAGTTGCTTGTGGGCAAGCACCTTCGATAGGAGAGGACTGTCATGTCCCCTCTTTAGCTCGGTCTCGCAGAGACATGTGAGTCAGCTTATTATGAGGTCTTGTAGGTTGACATTGTTGGATAGAGACCCAGTATGGCTATACAGTGTTGGGGACTTGGTGTTCTGGCCGTCGCTGATCAGTTTGGAGACGTTCCTATTTTTTAGGAGGCAATTCCTAAAATTATGGGGGCTACCCCTACTTTTTAGGACATGATCATACCCAAGGGTGGGTCTCCATGAGATCATTCATTGAGTTCAGTTTCAGAGGATTTGGGTTTGTTTCCTAGTTTCTAGGAGCATCCCTAGATTTTAGGGATGAGACTGCCAGTGAATCCTTGATGTCCGACTTCAGTCACAGACAGATGGTAGGATGACTCTCTGGTTTCTGGAGTCATCGGTACATTTTGTTGCTACTTGAGTTATATTTTTAATATTTCTTAAGTTTTCGTCTTTTAATTAAATAAGGCTAAGTTTATAGCCATTTTGGAGTAATAAGGGGTTTTTGGCCTCATCTGGATGCGTATCCCATGGTGTAATACCTCGTTGGAAAGGTCTTGGACTTTTCTAAATATTTCTCTCTTGACTCAAATCCTTTCGGTAGACGGATCTCTCTTTATGTGGAAAAATGGTCAATTTCTATGTACTTGACCACTTAAAAAGGGAAATATAACATGTTATGACTTAAACGCCCCATGGGTTGCTTTTAGGGTTCGAACTAATTGGAAAGGGTTATAAGGAGGTCAAATCAAGATTATGATTCATTCTTGACATATTATATTTTGGATTTGCACTTTGGCTATGGAGGAGCTTCTAGCATTTGGGACGCCAAACCCCAGTGCTTGCCTGTTTGGGACGTAGCCCCCAATTCAGTGGATTGTTGTTTGTTCAGTTTCATCTGGAGATTGCTCAGTGTTCTTTTGGTAGGCGCTGGGATTTGTGACAGAATTCAACAGACATACAAAGGTTATTTCAGAATGTGAGGGTTTTGCAATAGTACGGCTGTACCTGGCAGAGCTTGCAACTGTACGGCTATCCCTGGCAGCCAGCCTCTTTTCCACGGCAGCGCATTAACAGGGTTGGAGTCTTGCCGCGGCCCTTCTTCTGGTGTGTAACTCCCTTTCAGTATTTCAGGTTGGGTCTGTTTACAATTGTAATCTCCCTGAATTATTGAAAATCTGTAACTGGTTCTCTATTTGATTTAATACCCAGAATTCTGCCCATAAGCAATTTATTTTGGCTGTACTTGGTTTTTAATTTCAGAGGTTATTTATGTTCTTGTACTTCATTATTTACTTGTTGCAAAAATCATCAAAACACAAAAACAATCAAACCCTTCTGCAACTTCCGTCCATTTCAGAAAGAAAACATTCATAAACAGGAAAACCCAATTTAAAAATACAAAATTACAGCAGATCAGCGGAAGGGATCCATCGGGGATCGTTCAATTAATGAGTGCAGATGAACAGTTACAATTATTTCCTATTGTAACATCTTAAGAACACGAAGCTGTAAATATATCTATTAAAGAACTAAACAGAAAGCGTGCAAGCTTGCTCATTCATTTACATTGAGTTTAAAAGTTTACATAGCTTATACGCTCCTAATTTTTTTCCTGTTTTATCCCTCTTGACTACTTGATAACTGTTATATATGCTTCTTTAAGACACATTACACAAGAAGCTTCTTCTTTTTGTGCTTTCTTTAAATGACGTTTAGTTGGGCATATATAACATGTTGGAAGTAAAGTTTTCTTAAACCCCTGGCAGGGAGTCAAGAAGTCAAAAGCTTCTTAGGCAGCAACACCTTGGTAGAATGGATAGAATCGAGCGTCCAACCAGAGTATGGTCATGGAAAAAAGGTAATCATTGCATACAGTGTTGGTTGTGGAGAAAATCTTTATGTTGCAGATGCAGTTAGCTGGAGAAAGATTGATGGTGACATTTCTCAATTGAAAGGAACTTCCCCTTGATCAAGCTTTGCATTGTAGTAGCCTTTTGAGGCCACAATTAGTATAAATAGAGGGATAGGGTCCTTGTCTTCGAACTGGTGGGTAAACATGGGTGTGTTATCAAGATGAGTATAAAATAAAATGTCTATCTATATATTTTTTTGTCTTATGCGATGAATGTTGTCCTCCTTTACTTTTTGTTGTGAATATATTAGCAATTATGGATGTACTCTAGCATGTTTGTGTGTTTATTTCCACTTGAATTTGGCTACGTTACCGAATACGCCCTTGGGTACGGGTACACAACATAATGGTATGGGTTGGGAGGGAGGTACACCCAACCTACACCCAGGGCATGCCCCAGCCCCTGCAAGTACGACCGATTATGTTTGAGGATGTACCCAAGCATACCTGCAGGGGCTAGGGTATACTTGCAGTGTAGGCTGGGCGTACCACCCCAAAAAAATATATATATATTTTTTTTTTCCTCCTTATTTTGCCAGTCAAAGTCAAATATGGACATTAAAAAACATTTTAAAATGCATTTGCAACCCTAAAAGCATGAATCACACTCATTTTAATAAAAAAATAACAACACATTTACCTTTCATTGCATTTTTACCTCCCATTGCATATTTGTTCACTCTTGCTCATTTTTTCAGTTGCATAAGCTTGAAACTCCTTCCTTTTGCTATATCTACACCACGAACTCTACCTATTTGGCATCAAAGACCTTGAGGAGCTTGCAACAAGGAGGATTCTTTATTCAAGATACATTTTTTTCAGTTTTGTAGGTTGTTTTTGAAGTTTTTATTTTTATTTTTTTTCTTTTAGTTTTTAAATGTATGCTTGTTTGTAATTAGTTTTGATTTTTTGTTGTTGTTTTTTTAATAAATTTTAAAGATTCTTTCAACAAATGCTAAATATAACAATATTAATTATTATTATAATTTTACCAAGTGTTATAGGGATTTCTGATTTGCCAAAATGTCTACCGATGCAAGTGCTATTTCAGTTGGCTAAGGGTTACCCTCTAGAGCCAATGCTCGAGCCCCTATTTGGAAGTATGTGACGTTGCTTGAACAACTCCCAGATAGAGGATGTTTCCTTTGCCAATGTTCAGAATGTGGCTATCAATACAAAAGCTCATATAAACGGGTGAAAGCCCATTTGTGTGCAATTCCAGGCAAAGGAATCAAAATTTATAGTGGGCCAAGTATCAATAGAAAACCAGGAAAGGGCTTGCCACATGCAAAGGTTCTTGCATACATCAAAGAGCAAGAAGAAATAAATGCCCTTTTTGATAAAAGACATAACCATCCTTTGAGCAAGAAAGTATCGACCCCTGTGGATATTGATCAATCTCGTCCTAGTATGGCTACCCCATCACACCTATTTCTTGTTACACCTAATGTGGCCATAGGGGAAGAGGATTCACCTCTTGCTCGCAAAAGAACAAAAGATTCAAGCCCATTAGAAAGGTCATTCTAGAATGAGTCAAGGGACGTAGCAGAGCAGAGTATTGCACATTGTCTCTATGCATGTGGATTGCCATTTAATGTTGTTAGATCACCATGCTAGCACGATATGGTGAGATCTATCAATGTTGCCCCTAAAGGGTTCACCGGCCCAAGGTATGAAAAGGTGCAAACCACCTTGTTGACAAAAGAAAAGAAAAAAGTTGAAGATGCCTTGAAGCCCATTAGGGATTTGTGGATCGAGACAGGAGTGTCCATTTCCAATGGATGGAAAGATACAACAAATAGACCATTGATTAATGTGTTCGCAGTGAGCCCTAAAGGGGCAATGTTTTCTAAGGTCGTTGATTGTGAAGGATGCACAATTCATTGCCAACATCCTGATAGAGTCCATTGAGGCGGTGGGACCTCAAAACGATGTCCAAATTATAATGGACAACGCTAAAAATTGTAAAGTTACAGGCATGTTGATTGAGGAGAGGTATGGACACATATTTTGGACACTTTGTGTCATTCATTCCCTCAACCTTATGTTGCAAAAATTGGGCACAAAAACTGATTGGATCAAACAAGTCTATGGGGAGGCAAGCGAGATTCAAATGTTCATATCTAACCATCATTTGTCCCAAGACATCTTCAGAACCTTCTCAAAGTTGCAGTTGTTGATGGTAACATTTTATTTAAATTTTTAAATTTTATTCATAAATCATGTATATTTTTATTCTTAATTTAATTTTTAATTCTATAAGTTTGTAATTTGAACACTTTTTTAATTTTAATTTTAATTTGTTTTGATTTGGTGTTAAGTTGCTTAGACTTGGTTTGCCTCACACACCATCGTCTTGAGATGACTTGTTAAGGTGCATGAGGCATTGAGTAGCATGGTTATCAACAACACAAACACTGAGAGGGCAACAAATGTGAAAGCGTGGATTCTTGATGATGCATGGTGGGAACATGTGGAGTATCTGCTGAGTTTTACTAAGCTCATCATCAACATGTTGAGATAGGTTGGCATGGATCATCCATGTTTGTGTGAGATTTATGATGGAATCGACACAATGATTGAGAACATTAAATCCATCATAAATGCCAAAAAGCAAGATCCCACAGAGACGTTCTTCAAAGAAGTACAGTGGCATCTCATTAAAAGGTGGAACAAAATGACCACCCCATTGCATCTTCTTGCTTTTGCCTTGACACCCAAATGCTACAGTACAAAGATCCTTTTTTTGCCTAGGAGGGTCGCACCATATAAGGATGTTGAGGTTAGCGAGAGATATAAGGTAGCATTATCTAGACTCTTCTCTGATCTAGAAATTGAAGACCAAGTTAGGGAAGAGTTCACATTTCATATCCTCTGCGGGTCACTCCCTTGCCGCCATCAGTGACAATTACAAGAAGGAAGCTCAATTTTGGTGGTACCTCAATGGGCAAGCATACACCCACCTCCAACCACTTGCTATTAGAATTATGTCACAAGTAAGATTTTTTTTTTAAAACTCTCTACCCTTTTAGTTTTTTTCTATGTTTTGTTTTAACTTTTTGATTTTTATAAATTCTAATTTATATTGACTTTGTGGCTTGCCTCAATAGGTTGCAATTTCCTCCTCTGCCAAGCGAAATTGAGGTACCTATAACTTTATCCACTCAGTGAAGCGCAACAAGTCGGCAGCAAAAAAGGCGGAGGACTTAGTCTATATGCATTCCAACTTGCGTCTTCTCTCACACAAGCTACCTGACTACAAGGGGCAACAAACTGTTGAGATGTGGACCAGATACTACTGATTTGGATGCCTCCGTTGCCTACCTTTCATTGCTTGATATGGATTTGGAGGGTGCTTCATGGGACCTGCATAGTGGGGCTAATGGGAGTAGCACTGTTGCTGCTTGTGGTTCTAATGAACCATATCATGATGAAGACATCGCAGCCGAAAATGAAATTTTTTAAATTAATATAGACTATAGTGAATGTTGAGTTGTCTTTATTGTTTACCATACATTGTAATTTCTAACATTTTGCACTATGTACCTATTTATAATTTATAAAACTATTCAAAGTTTGACCTTTGGCATTTAAATTATCAGTATTTGTTGTGGTTATTTAACTTATTTTGTTTCCTCTATGCATATTATTTGGTTACTATTGCTTATATGGCCATATTTTTATCTTTTTAATTTTTTATATATATTTTTGTACAGTCGTACCCAAACCCAAAAAAAAAACCGCATCCACGTACCTGATACTTGTACCCGTACCTAGATCAGTTACTTAGAAATTAGGTGTTAACAAGTGACTGTGACGGTTGCTGCAATTTACCACTAAGTTAGAGGTTTCATATCCCTCTTAGCACATCTCAAGTGAGTGACATCTTCTGTGATATGTGGATGAGCAAGAGAGATCAAGAGTGATTATTTTTGTTGTTACGTCTTAGCATGCATCATTAGATAATGGCCAACATCTTTGGTTTTGTTATTGAAATCTCTATAATGTTTTCTTGAAGTTGCAAGGGGTAGGAGGTGGCATGTTATAAAGGTCAAAATTGAAAATAGGTTTGAGCAACAATGCTTGAATCTAGCATAGACATAAACCCCAAAGAAGAATTCCAATCTAGAAGATCAGTTCAATGAGTATGTCTATGAGGATCTCTGAGTTTTTTATGGAGTTTCTTGTTTTATTGCACAAGTGGTTGTTGTTGTGGAATAGGCAACATTTGTCACTGCAACCCTCAATCAATGGTGTGGACAAAAACAGATCAACCAACTACCTTAATTAAATGTCCCTTAAATGTGTTGTGGATATTTATGTCTAAGATAATATCAATGGCTATGTGTTGGAGTTTGCAGTAGGAACATGCCCTTTAGTGGATGAGGTAGAAGCTAAATTTCTTTAAGAGCCAGTAAGATCCTTTATCCAAGGTTGCAATTGTTGGTCAAAATGTTGATCGTGAAGAAGGGAGTTGAGTGTGTTGAGATGGACGAATAGACTTAGATGTGAAAATTTCTAAGATGGGGATGTCGAGATGCATCAGATGCTAGTGGAACCATTGAGAGCAAAAAAAATTCCCTACTTTTGGTGGTGCTGGTCATGTACCATGTCATGTCCCCCTTTTGGAGATTAGCCTTGCCTAGTTTCTTAAGGGCTAAGAGAAGAAGAGAAAAAGAAGGGAAACATTTGATTTTGAAAAGAATAATTGTAAAAGTACTTTATTATTATAATTTCACTTTAAGTTGGGGCCTTTATAAGAGTCATGAGTATTGAACCACTTACGTAAATTATAAAAATATATTCTTTTATAATTTGAAAAAATATCAACAAAGATATTTCCCCCCAAATTGGGTGCTTCACTTGGGGAGAAGTATAAAAGCAATTGAGGGATCTTGTTGAAAGGCATCTTGGATCATTATTTGAATTTACAAGTTTTGAGTAAGAAAAAGCTTGAGCTTTGGACTTGAAGACGAAAACTTTCAAGCAAAGAGATTATGAAAACCCTCTTTCTTCCGTGGGGCAACTTCATCTAGGAGCTGCCATTGTTCTTCAATTTCTGAAAAAAGACAAAAATAGGGGTTTCCAAGTGTGGTGACTTGCTCGTAGAGGTTGGCAATTTGGTTGGAGATTGTTTTGCAGATACTTTGGGGTGATTTTGTGCCCTAAATAACATTCCAATTTTATGGTTAATTGTTTTCCTTGGCGATCTCTATCACAGCCCCTAAGTCATTACATCTTGCAGTAGTTTATCCTTGTTCCCATAGTGATACAAACATAGAGGTAGCCAATTCTAGAAAAGCAAAGCTAAATCCAAGCATTGGTCCCCATACTTTCAAATTTGATCACTTCAAAGCTGATGAAGCACTGAAAATACAATCCCAGAGTTGGAAGGCAGAAAGCGAGTTCCAATTATTGAACAATGTGATAAGCAAAGGAATCCCTCATAAGATACTGAAAGGATTAGGAGTCACTGATTAAAAAACCGAGCAAGTGAATTAAGAAAAACTTTGTTTTAACAAAGGTCTTCATTGCACTTAAAAGGAACATATCAATCAAGGCAAAATCACTGAGCAAGCAAAGGATCTTCTTGGTGCAAAGGGCTCATTGTAATATTCCTCCACCTTGGCTACATTGGTCCTCAACCCTCCTAGATTAAACAAAAGAAATATCAAAATGAAAAGGAAATCTAAATCTCATGGAAAATGCTAAGTTTCTTCTTAAGAAAGGGTGATTTGGGCAATTTCCATTGCAAGCTTTCCAGCTTGGCTGGCAATGGAGCAAAGCCTAGAGTGGGACCAAAGGCATCTTGTTGGGGCTATAAATCCCTAGCTAGCAACAGAGCAATGCCCAAGCTTTCCTTTCCTTAGCCAAATTATGCAAATAATTACCTTTCAACGAGCTTTGATTACCTAAGATATGCCTAAGTTTGCCCAGTTAGTTCAAAGCAACATAAAAGGAATAAATCACTTTTGCATAAAATACCATTTGAAGAAGTCAGAGCCCTGTATTTTGTTTGTTGAAGCAGAATTAAGCATTCTCTTTTTTCTCCAAGTTTATCCAAAGAAGCTTCAGTTGCTTATCTCACAGTTCAATAATGGAGGCCCACAATCTAGATTTTGAATGCTAAGGCAACATTTTCTCCACAGTCGCCATTTGTTCTAACCAGCACGCCCCATTTTAAAAATTTCAAATGAAGACCCACTTGAAACTGAAAACTTCTTATTCATGTCTTGTTTTGAACCAATTCAGTCCAAGCCAAGAATTATTGTCTTAGTCTAAAAGTCTAAATGAGCATTCTTATTGAAATTATTTTATGTACCTATTCCACTTTTGATTTTATGATGTTCATCGAATTCAGATTTTAAATTTATGGACTAATCTGACTGAGTATTCGTCCAAGGTTTTTTGCTCTTTTTCAAGTCTTATTTTCTTCACAGGGCAACTTTGCTAAACCCTGCTTGATCTCGCTCAGAATGATTTTCATACTTAGTCATTTCTGCAGAATTTTCCTTGCACAAACCTTTACCGCACGTCTCTTTTGCACTTAGAACAACCGTCAAATTTAAAGGGTCGCTATGCAATCTGATTTCCAACAGTTCAATCTCGACAGTTTGATTTTCAAAGGCTAAGCCCCAAGCATCCGAGACTGTGCCATGTGTCTTTAACCATATTTCTCGCAAGTGATCATGATGACAATCATTAACAGTATTGCCACAAAGGTCCCATCACTGATGACAATCATTAATACCTTTATTACAAACTGATGCAAATTAAACCCATACCCATATTACAAACACTTGTCTTTGTCTTGATCTTAAGATCCTTTATACTATCTTTCTTATCTTCCTAATGACCAATCTTAATTACTAACCTTACAAGGTTAGTTATTGAGGTCTAAATTATTTATCTTCACTATAGGTCTACAAACATTATTGTCAAATAGGCTTACTTTCACTAACAATCTTTATCCTTATAAGATTGGTTTGTCTCTATCACTTGATGAGCTTTCCAATGCATATTATGGTTTCATTTCGATCAACAAGCTAGGAAATATGACTGTGAAAAGGTGAGGTAATATTAGTTTTTCTAGTATTCTGCCCATTCTTTGATCTCTTTGAGGCTCACGTAGAAGGCAAGAAGCTCACATTTGATGAAATCTTCATGATAGAGGAGGCTCACGTAGAAGGCAGGAGGCTTGCGTTTGTAGGAATCTCGCATTTGGAGGTTCGCGTTTGCAGGAAGCTCGCGTTTATCCAACTCCAAGTCGCCATGACACCCCAAATTGCGATTTTCTCTTTGTATACACAGTTGCAACTCTTTTCCTTACTACGTGCTAGTTTCCACGGGTGTATAGTTTGAGGTACTCTCGGCTCTGCTCCCCTAATCACGAACAATGTACCTGTGGAACACAAAATCTTTGCCTCTTTGATCTAATCGCGGATAAAGTCATGGCTAGATTTTGGCTTGATCTACTCATGAAAGAGTCTTTTGCTTCAGGTCTGCTCTACATGTTGAAATCAATGTCACGTCGTGCCTTAGAGCAGGCAACACCATTGTCCACCTGATCACGAATGAAGTAATGGCTAGATCTGGTCTTTCCATCTTCGACTAGTGACCCCTGTGCATTACTTGTTTCCATCCCCTGACGTGTCTAGTAACTCTAAGAGCAAGACTTTTGGCTCAACCTGAGTGCAGAGATAGTGAACACAGGGATGCAGGAACCAGACACTTACGTACAATAACAGTAGAAATGCAACCAAAATACAAAAACAACAGAAACCAAAAATGCAAACCACAGGGAAACCAAGTCACGGGTCCCAAAGTGGTCTAGTTGCAGGCAAGTTGCAGAATGGGATCAGACAATATAGGTACACATCGTACTACAAGTGTAATAATAGTCTTATCAACTGGTTCTGAATGCAATGGGAAAAAATGATGAGCCAATTGCCCCTTTAGCACACATATCAACAAAAATTTGTTGACAGCAATCATACTCTCATCCAAGATCTGATCGATAGAATTCAGTAGGTAGAGAATGCTAATAAATCACTTCGATCTGAAATTAATGATCTCACGATCAGGGTTGCAGTAGTTGAATCTGAAAATAGCTTCTTGAAGGAAAGGATCACCAACATAGAGCAATGCCCTAATGAAAGTTTACAAGCAGAGCTCCTAGATATCAAAAACAAGTAAGAAGAGATCAGATCTCAACAGGATTCTCTTAAACAGGGAACAAAAACACACATCCAATCTTGGGCACAAGTGGTCAGGGGAAAAGATAAAAATCCTCCTCCTATAGCAGCAATAGAGGAAACCGTTCAAGCAAAACTCACAGAGGAGTGTACTAAACACATTAGAGAATTGAACCTCAACGTGAGAGGGCTTCCTTACCTCTTTCCTCTCCGGATCCCATGGTGGTCGCAACTGAGTTCCTTAGGGACAAACTAGGTATCTCAAATGTGACATTGGAAAGAGCATGGCTGGGGTTCGATTCCACACTTTTCCTCCATTTCAGATCCACTGCTGACCGACTTAGGGCCCTTAGGGCTAGGTGTTCGTTGTTCTCTCTCCCTGGTAAGATCTTTCTTGATGAAGATCTCACCAAATCATAAGTTGACGATCTTAAACGCTCCAGAAAGGTGGTTATGGCAGCACGTAAAGCAAGAAAATGGGCAGTTATTAGGAACCTCAAGGCAGTGGTTAGAGACTCCTTTCCTCCAGGATGGGAATCCCAACCTAGGGTTTCTAAATGACGGGCTCGTTGGGAGAGGCAACAAGGCTCAAACATCTCTTTCAGGTGTTGGAATGGTAATGGCTCTTTTTGGTCATCACCAGGCTTAATGTTTAATGCTCTTGGGTCGTCAGACATTCTTTTTATTACAAAGACTCATGAGAGCTCGGTACGGCCTCTCCCAAACATTTCAGGATACCATTGGTTTTCAGCTTGTCGTCAGGAGCTAGGAGTTCTGGTGGGGTTAGAGGTTCTGGTGGGGTGACTTTTTTATTTAGAGAATCACTCCAAAGTATAATTTCAATGGAGGTTTTTGATGAATTTGCTAGATTCATGTGGGTCAAGATTAAGGGGACTGCCCCACTTTATAGAGATATTTACATTGGAGTTTGTTACTTTCCTCTAGCGTCTTCATCATATGCCATTCATAGTGGTCCTGAGGTGGACCTTTTTATAGATTTGTACACCAAGATTACTCAATATTCAGTTGTTGGAGAAGTTATCCTTCTTGGTGACTGTTGACGTTTTTGCCCCACAAGGCAAAATTGTCAACCTTACTATTCGGAAGATGGTCTCGTGGGTACCATTTTGTCTTGTGAATCAGTTTCGGGTACTAAATAATGAAAAGAAAAAGGTTTTTTGCAAAGATCAATCAAGCCTAAATGCATATTTACAGCGACCCAAAAAGCCTGCAGCAAAGGGAATAAGTAAAGGAAAGACCCTGTAGCAAAGGAAGTTTTCCTTCAGACTATTTGCCCGAAGGAAAACTTCGGAGAGTTACAAAGAAAAAACACCCACAGCCTCCCAAAAGGTCCACCAAAAGCAAAAAAGACCAAGGAATAATTCCTTTGGACTTTTGTCCGAAGGTTGCCCGAAGGAATACTTCGGAGAGTTACAAAGAAAAAACACCCGCAGCCTCCCAAAAGGTCTACCAAAAGCAAAAAAGACCAAGGAATAATTCCTTTGGACAAAAGTCCAAAGAAATCCGAAGGAATGAGCCTTGTTATAAGTTCGTGGAATTGCAAGGGGTGTCTTTGGAAGGCAAAAAAGGGCAAAACAAGAAACCCAAAGGGCAAGGTACCCTTCGGAAGGGTCATTTTCAACAATCCCAAAGGGCACTTACCCTTCGAGAAGGTACACGTCAAATTCAGGACCCCTGCAAAAAACCCGAGTGCCCTACAAAAAGCTGGGTGCCCTACAATTTTTCCGACGAGGGCGCAGATGAAGGACAGAAGCCCTTGCGGAGGGCACTTGGTCGGCGACAGGGCCATTGCAATTTTTCCGAAGGCAGTCAAAGACAAAAGACAAAGGATTAATTCCTTTTGGCTTTTTGTCCGAAGGAATTCCTTCGGGCAAAAAGTTTGAAGAAATTCAGAGTAACCACAAGACAAGCCCGTGAAGGAAGAAATTCAGAGTAACCACAAGACAAGCCCGTGAAGGAAAGCCGACGAGGAAGAAGGAAAAAAACAAAGGAAACCTTCGGACAAAAGTCCGAAGGAATTCCTTCGAACTTTTTGTCCGAAGGATTAATGCAGAGAAGTTGGTGATCACAAAGTCCGAAGGATTAATGCGGAGAAGTTGGCGATCACAAAGCCCAAAGAAATTCAAAGAGGTCCGCCAAAAGACAAAACAAAAAGCCGACAGAACAAAGTCCGAGATCAACGAAGCAGAGTTCAAAAGACAAAGGAAAATATCCTTTGGAAAAAAGTCCGAAGGAATACTTCGGAGGATAAACAGAGACAAAAACCAGTGGGAAAAGATGATGACAATTCAAGTGGACAATTTGTCCGAAGGAACGGAGGGTAAAGCCAAAGGCAAGATCCGAAGGAGATAAGCCCGAGAGAGAGGGACATAACATAATTCCGAAGGGATAAAGTCCACAGGAAATGAGTGGAAAAAGAGAAGTCAGCCAGCAAAGGCATCCGCAGCAATAAAATCTGAAAGGGAGATAACAAAATTTCCGACGGAAATCAAAAAGGCAAAGATGAACCCAGAAATAAAACCAACGAAAAAATCCAGAAATAAAGGCTAAGTAGATAGCCAAGAAATCCAAGGAAATATAGACTACTATAGACAAAATACATCCAAATATAGAATCCTGCCAAACATAGACATGAAAAGGCAGGCCAAAATAGGATAAAAGACATGCAAGCAAAGGTTATTTTCGATTGACTGGTCAAAGCTGCAGTTGACTAGTTGTTGAAGTCCAGCTCATCTCTGGATCAACTCATGCATCCGAAGGTCCAACTCAGCGTCAACCAGAGTTCCAAATTCGAACGTCAAGTTGACTGTTATAGATTTAAAGTTGACTAATTGTTAAACCCCACATCTACCAGGAGTTTCCCATGCAAAGGAGAATGATCTCTTCTTCCAACTCAGCTTATCAAACAGTCAACTCAGCCTTTCAAACGTTCCAACTCGGCATCAAGCAACTCACGTAGAGTTCTAAAATTGACATTAGTGTGGATCTCCATGCAAAGAGAGGTGGGTGGTTCAATAAACAAAAGACAAGTTCACTTCATCAAGCGCAAGAAGCTTCATGCAAAGACAAAGGGAAAACATATTTTATTGAAAGGCCAAGTCTGCCTTGAGTTAATCTAAGTTAATCCTTCTCTTCAATTTTTTCAACGCCAATCTTTGGTTTTTGTAATTCTCTATAAAATGGCTTTTCAACCTTAGAAAAAATTATCCCTCTCTTGGCTAGACCAGACTCTGCCAATGGTGAGTTGTGTAACCTCTTCAATCAATAGAAGGATTGTACTTTCAAATTTCAAGTGTTGGCATAGTGTATATTCATTCAGCAATTTGCATATGTGGTAGATTTCTCTCCCTTCCCAAATTTTGATTCGTACCTAGTTGCTAGCTTACCGTATTATGCAGGTCATGTTAAGTGTTTTTTATGTCTTTTGTTGAAGCTGTAAGTGGATGTTAGGTGGCTGCAAAGTGTCTTGTATCAGACCTCTCTCCATCATTTTCCCTCATATTTTGGTCATTGGATCGAACCTCTTCATGAAATATTTATGCTTAAGTGATTGATTGGAATCAAAGGTCTTCCTTTTCCCTTGTTTGTTCAGTGTTCAAGGTTCCAAGTTGAGTGGATCAATCTTCTGGTGTATCACCTTTATTAGGTAGGATTTCCCCTTAAAGTTTCCTTCTCCCTTTTCCATGGTAGTCCACAACATAGAGTAGAGATCCTCATTGATACATCTTACAGGAACCAGCGTTCTCTGGAGGTTCTTCTCACCATTGAGGCACCCACCCTAGTGAGAAGATCTCATTGTTTCAACGGATAGAGGATTGGCCATTTCATGCACGTCTTCGATTCAGGGCGCAACTCCAGGTTGACAACAGTGACTTCAATGTCCGTACCAGACTTTCAGATACATCTCCACGACCGCTCCGTTGATACACTATGCACACAGGAGATTGATTCAAAGTCAGTGGGGTTGCAAGGATGTCAAATGATGCTTCGAGTCCTTACACGGCATGCAGAAGACACCTCTTACAATTGGGGGAATCTCATGATTTGTTGATTCTTAAGGGGCTGCCTTGCTTTCCAGATTCACACTCTTTCACATGTACACCTCATAGGGGAGGTAAGAGTGTGGTGGATTACATCTTATCCATCCAGAACCTTTTGCCCTTCATCCATCATATTTCCATTTTCCCCATTACTCTTGCGGACCATGCTCTTCTCTCTTTTACCCTCCGGGCTGATTTTTGCCCCCTTGTTACAACCCCCTCTTTCAGTATAACACATACCATTTTCTAGTTTGATGATGGGGATTCTGAAATTTTCCTTTCTCACATCCGCCAGCATCTACCTGCAAAACCCCAGTTTTTCTCGCTTAGTTGTGTTAATTCCAAATAGTTATTTCCTCCAATATTTGGGAAGCTGCCCTCAAACCTTTTCCTAGCTACACCTGATCTATGTTTACTTCCCATCAATCTAAAAGATCTTGCCCCATGATAAGTGGTATGATGATGATTGTAGGACTCTCCACTTCCAGTTTTGGTACGCCTTCCTCCATTCTCACCCCTCTTACCCAGCCTTAAAATCATCCTATCGTTGCCTTCTCCGACATAAGAAATGCCTTTTTATTTCTCAAAGGAGACAGATCTTACGGGCTTCCTACATTCACTCCCCCAAACTCTTTTGGCATACCATCCTCCCACGACATCCTCCCTCCCCCACTGAGCTTAATCCCACATCCATGATTTCCCATACCTCCACTCTTTATGATATTTCTGGCCTAACGCAAACCCATGTTGCTTCCCCACCATCTTATTCGCACTTCTTCACATACAAGAATGTTAGAGAGGCGATGAAAGTGATGAATAGTAGCAAGGCAGCTGATGAAGAAGGTTTCCAAGCTGAATTCTTCAAACATGGTCTTCGAGCTTTTAGGAACTATTTGGTTGATCTTTTCAACCATGTGGTTTGTTTGAGTTTCCTGCCCTCTTCGTCACATCAAATTATTCACCCGATACACAAATCAAGATCCTGTTCAGATCCTAATAATGACATGACGATCATGATTGGACACACATTCTCGAAATTATATGCTACTGTATTACACATGCAGGTTTCAAGAGAACTAGAGTAGAGACACCTCAGAGCTAGGGGGCAGGCAGGGTTTAGACCAGCCCATTAGACAATTGATCATGTTTTCACACTCCGAGCCATTATTGAGGAGGCACGTCATCCCTCATCCAAAGTTTGTTGTTTTGTAGACTTTAGGAAAGCATTTGATTTTGTTCCGATAGAGGAACTTTTTCAAATTCTTAGGAATATTGGCATTTATGAGACCCTCTTGGGAGCCATTATTAGATTATACGAGAATGTCCTTGGTCGTCTCTACACGGTTCATGGGATTTCAAACTTTATTAGGAGTACCATTGGGGTCAAGCAGGGATGCCCTTTGTCCCCAACCTTATTTGGGATATACATTGATGAGTCAGAGACCTTTCTTCATGAACATATTCAGGCTAGTGATAGGTGTCTTCTTCACCAAGTTCTGATTTCTATCCTCTTATTTGTGGACGATGTGGTTCTCCTAGCCTCTTCTCTTGAGGGATTACAGTCGTTGTTGGATGCTTTGGCTCTCTTTTGTGATCTTTGACAGGTGACAATTAATTTGGGGAAAACCAAGGTCATGATGTTTAATGGCTTGAGGACCTCCCACCTCCATTTCTTTTTCAAAGGAAAGGAGGTTGGGATTACTGTTGACCATTTTTGGTCCTGCAGGCCAAAAAGTCGGTCTCCTTCCTTCCCTGCTATCTTGAGCAGTCAGTGTTTGATGTATCCACCTTTTTGCAATTGTGCTTTCCCCCTTTTTGAATAGACCTGTTTCTATAAAGAACCAAATGACTTGAGTCTTATAGACGTCTCGGGTTGATTCACAGTTTTTTTTTTTTTTTTTTTCACTTTGGGCAGTCAATTGCACAAGCCTTTTCAGCAAGGGAATGGGCCAACTTCAAAGAGATATAAGTCTTTTAAAAAGCTCTAAAGACAAAAGTGCCCGAAGGGATTTCTTTGGACATTTTGTCCAAAGAAATTCACAAGGAAAGAGACCAAAATTTGAAGGCACATTTCCTAAAAATTGGAAAAAGTGGTTCAACGTCGGGGTTCAATGATATGAAATGAACTACACAGACCGACCAATAGTCACATGATCTTTCCAGGAGCTTTGAACTTTGAACTTTGAAATATTGAAATATTGAACCGTTGAACCATTGTAGGTTCAAGCGGTAGGTTCAAACAGTAGGTTCAACGATACATTAAATTCACAAGGGAATTGAGTGAACAAGACTCCTTGCAGAACATAGAGTGTTGAACTATTGAACCGTTGAACCATTGAACTCCGAAAAAGGGTTCAGGTTCAAAGTCATAATTGAAAAACCCGAAATGGCCTACGAAATTCGCAAAAAGGGCAACAGAATTTCCTCGGAGGGCACTTTGGTCGGGAAGGACCAAATCAGAAGTTCTGAAGGGGCATTCCAAGACCCAAAGGGCCCTCGCGGAAGGCAGTGAGCAAATTCATCAAAGAGCGAAAGGCAAAGGATTTCTTCGGACATTTTGTCCGAAGAAAATCCAAGGGAAAATCCAAAGGCACAATTCCTTCGGACAAAATGTCCGAAGGAATTGAGAACCGAAGGAGCCCGAAGGGCAGGTGCCCTTGTGGGGGACTCTCGGCGGACCAAGAAGGACCTTTTCCAAGATCGAAAAGACACCTTCCCTTCGGGAAGGATCAAATGCAAAAGCCCGAAGAAATGACCAAGGTAATGACACGGCCGAAGACGTCAATCTTAACGAAGCGAACTAGCCGTTGGAGGTTCAAACATCTGATGACGGGTGCACGAACGTCAAATTTACGGTGATAAGATAGCCATTGATCTTGAAATTGCTTAAGGACGGCCCCGTGCGTGGAAACTCAGCGACCTGCCAAGAAGATAGCCCTGAGAGCTCAAATTGCCAGAAAGAGCCAAGAAAAGACAAAAGCCAAGAGTAAACTCAACGACTCGCCGAGAAAGGAGCCCGAAGAGCCAAGCACAAACACTAATCAGATTAGCCCAGGTGGCAAAAGAAAGCGTCGGCAGCAGACAATCGCATAAGTCTTAAAGAGGGGCGGCCTTGTCATTAAAACAATCAAGCGACCCATGCTTCTGCATTAGCGTTTAATATGTTTTAAGCACTAAAGTCAAGCCCTGCGATATCTACAACATGGTTCTGTCAGGCCATTTCTAGAAGGATGATATCAGCATGAGCAATTTCCTCTTCCCTAGGCATTCAACGCAGCATGGTTTGCTTGTTCTGGAAGGCGCCAGAAGTCTTTCTCTTTATGCTATATTTATTGTAACCTCTCAAGAGAAAAAAGATATCTCTCAGCTTGTATGGCGAAGCCCTGCAGGGTTTTACCTTGAATCAAGACAACATTTTTACCTCCATTTTGAGTTTGCACTTTTGCATATGTCTATGGTTTTGTCTTGTGTTAAGTCATTTTTTTTCATGTTTTCATAGAATGATTTCAGCATGTCTAGTGTAATGTGAGTTCTTTTGCAGGTCAGCCAGAAGTGTCCACAGCAGAGTATAGGCACATGCGACCAAGCTACCATAGTGTATCTTAGAACACCTTTGGTAGTTCTTCCTCCCTGTATCTCCAGATGACCCCTAGTTCACTAATGCAGAAGAGTTTCTCGTATCAAATGAAGTGTATAGCAGCTTGTTCTTGATGTAAAGCGTATGTCAAAGCTAAGTAGATCAACCATTTTGGTGTATCACTGCTTTAGTTTAGGTTCTATTTTCAGTAATCCTTCTCTCTTTTCATCCCCCCCATTGTTAGCAGTAGAAAATCCAGGACCACAGAGATGCATCAAAGGGAGCTAGCCTTTATCTAGAGATTCTCCCCTCAGTTTTGTCAGACCCACAGCCAGAGGGGAGTCTCCATTGTGCCATGTGGAAGATAGGAGCTCAACCTCCTGTCAAGGGTGCAATCCACAGCGTCAACAGTTTTTGGCACACCCGGTGGGACATTTTGTCTAAGAAGTTGAAGAATTATTGGTGTGTTCTTCAACAAATCAGCCTTTGGAGGCATTCAATCAACACCAAATGGCGACTCCAAGTTGAATCAACTGGTTAAGCAGTCTTGGTACCATCAAGAAATCACTTTGGTATGTATAATCCCATTATTGAGAAGCATGGGCCTTGTGTTCCTTCATATAACTTTGATCAAGCTCAGGTTGTTCATGGAATCACCTCAAGCAACAAGGATGCATACGGTTATGAGTTTTGCCCTTTGCAGGTTGGTGAAACATTGCGGGCTTTGCCTCTTCCTCCTCAGTTTGAGCAAGTCCTTGGCCAACATGGCTATGATCCTTACCAGCCTTGTGTTGATCCTTACCAGGTCCAATATGACCAGTCTCAGCCCTGTCATGAGCTATATCAGTTTTATGCCCAATCTTCTCAATGTGTTACTTCTTCTACTCAACCTAATCTTTTTGCCAATCAGCGCATTTTCACCTTCAAACAAGCACTGCTGGGGTATGAAAAGTATGTAGTGGAGCTTGACACTAGAAGGGGATGTGGCCAAGAAATTCCTGATCATTTCATCCATCAAGTGAGAAATGCATTAGATCTGGTTAAGAGTGAATGGACTCCTATTGAAAGAGCCAATTGGCAAAGGCTTACAAATGAGATGTTGGATGTGAGTGGTATAATTGCATCTTTGGAAGAGAAGCTGAGTATTCATGAGAGGCAGCCTTACCAAGTCTATCAACCTGCATACCCGCTGCCCCAAGTTTCATATCAGCCATATGCAGCCCCTACTCATGAGCCAAGTCAGCCCTGTCAAAGTCCTTTCCCCAATCATGTTGAGGAGAGTTTTGAAATAGTAAATCTTGTGTTTAAGGCCAATCTTGATAAGCAGATTGAATTGGCAAATCTTCACATGCAGCAGTCTATGTTGGCAGCAAGGGAAGTGGAATCCAAACCCTCACTACCCTCTCACATTGGAACCCCATCACCCCAAAAGGAGACTTCTAGTCCTAAGATCATGAGCTGGACTAAAGTAGTTGAGTCATGGAGCAACATGGAGGAGAAAGGCATTGTTCGAGAGTGTGAGGTACAAAATGAGGCTAGTCCTTCTCAAATCCCTTGCACCCTTCCTCAAGAAGCTTCTTGTACTCCATGGCAGCCTTCATGCACTCCCCATTTCCATGATGATTCCTATGAGCTCCAAGAAAGACTCTTTCAAGAAAATCTAGCTAAGCAAATTGAGGAATTAGAGGCAAAGGTGAGATTGCTTAGTGAAAGAGAGATGGAAGTTTCAGACCTTAGAGAGGAGCCTACGCCAAAAGACACCCCTTCTACCAATCCTCAAGCTAATTTCGATATTGATGAAGTGTTGGTCGAGTGGAGAGAAGAAAATCAAGTGATTTTGGCCCAAGCTCTGCCCCCGTTTTCTCATAAGCTTTCAAAAAGATCCCCTACTTTCCATTCCCAACCTGATTTTGACAATCCTTGTGTTCCACCTCCTTGCCTGGTAAATGAAGAATGTTTCTCTTGTGTTGAGGAATCCATCTTGAGGGAAACAAGTGAAGAGAAGTATGCTCAGTTCATGACTGATCAGGGAGACTTCATGAGTGCAGATGAGGAGACTGCCATAAGTACCCCCTTGGTGAACAAGAAGACAGGTCACAAGTTTTTGCCTCTATCCCCGACGAAGAAGAGATGATCTTTGACTCTTTTCTCACTTTGCAAGACGTCATGGAGGAGCATGGACAGATTCTTGATCATGTTTTGAATGATTTGTTTGAAGTCATTGGGGCAGGTTACACTCTTCTTCAAGGAGGCTATGAGCTGGCTAAGGGTGGAGAAGGCAGCATTGGGACTCAAATAAATATGCAAAGGGGCAGCAAGCTTTCAGATTTATCCTTTCAAGAGGTTGGTGAATCTAAAAATGATATTTTTGAAGTCATCAAGGAGGAACCTTTTTTGAAAGAGGCATATGAAGAAGAGAGGATCCAATTTGCAGCTGCCCAAGAGGCTATCATGAGCGACAATGAAGATAAAATCATCATGGATGCTCCCTTTGAAGACATCATCAACAATGGAGAAGACACAGGTCATGCATACATGCGGATGTTCTAGCAATATGAAAAAGAGGTTGACAAACTTTATCTGTCAACAATGGATGTTGAGGAAAGTAAACATGGTGAGCTCTCACCTTCCTTGTTTGATGAACTTCCTTGTTGCTTTGATGAGGAATATGACCATGCCATGGAACCCGAGTTGGAGGAGAATCAGGAGGATGTCTTTGAACAACTAGAGACTCTGGTTTTTGAGCAAGAAAATGAGAGGCTTGTCCATCTTGAGAAAAGCTTTGAAAACGAGAGCCTTGAACAAGAAGGTGACGTTTTGTGGGATGAGCAATCAATTTGTGATCTCATTTCAAACATCACAACAATCACCCTTTTTCACGAAAGCAATGATGAAGTAAAGGATCAGTTTGACTGGGTTTTCAATGAAGCAGAAGGGGACAAGTCAATCCATGATGCATATCAAGGGGCTTATGGTGATAAGCTAACAGCCATTGATTTATTGATGAAACACACCAACATGAAGGACCAGCATTGGACAAGCTTACAAGAGCAAGATGAATACATATATGTTGGAAGCATGTTTGACCCTGATTCATTTGGATACAAGCCAATCAAGGTGGCAGACAAAAACAACAAGTCACCAAGTCTCCTTTCCATTTAGCCACTTGTCTGGCACCATAAGTTTTCTTGCCATGAAGGAGACTTAAGAAGTTTTCCCTTTGATCCAGGAGGGAGGCAAATGTACCTAGTTAGCTGTACATAATAGTTTGCTTTCAGTTGTGTGTTTTTCGTTTTTCCTAAGTGTTGTTCCACACGTCTATGTACTTTTAGCCTTTGTTGTGTGTGTTTTCCTTTGTGTTTGAGGTAAAGCTTTGTTGGTTCATAGGTCTTTAGAAGGTCGTTGCTAACCTTTTCAAGCTGCGTTCTGACTCCGTGCCCAAATGGACTTTGAGGCTACTAGTCTTTCTAAGCATAACAGGAATGCTTCCCTTGGGAATCGCCAATTTGTTGACCATTTTTGGTCCTGCAGGCCAAAAAGTCAGTCTCCTTCCTTCCCTGCTATCTTGAGCAGTCAGTGTTTGATGTATCCACCTTTCTACAATTGTGCTTTCCCCTTTTTTGAACAGGCCTATTCCCGTAAAGAACCAAATGACTTGAGTCTTGTAGACGTCTCTGGTTGATCCACAGTTTTTTTTTTTCACTTTGGGCAATCAATTGCACAAGCCTTTTCTGCAAGGGAATGGGCCAACTTCAAAGAGATATAAGTCTTTTACAAAGCTCTAAAGACAAAGTGCCCAAAGGGATTTCTTCGGACATTTTGTCCAAAGAAATTCACAAGGAAAGAGACCAAAATTTGAAGGCACATTTCCTAAAAATTGGAAAAAGTGGTTCAACATCGGGGTTCAATGATATGAAATGAACTACATAGACCGACCAATAGTCACATGATCTTTCCAGGAGCTTTGAACTTTAAACGTAGAAATATTTAAATATTGAGCCATTGAACCATTGTAGGTTCAAGCGGTAGGTTCAAACAGTAGGTTCAACGATACATTAATTTCACAAGGGATTTGAGTGAACACGACTCCTTGCAGAACATAGAGTGTTGAACTATTGAACTATTGAACCATTGAACTCCGACAAAAGGTTCAGGTTCAATTGAAAGGTTCAAAGTCATAATTGAAAAACGCAAAATGGCCTAAGCAGTTCGCAAAAAGGGCAACAGAATTTCTTCGGAGGGCACTTTGGTCGGGGAGGACCAAATCAGAAGTTCCGAAGGGGCATTCCAAGACCCAAAGGGCCCTTGCAGAAGGCGGTGAGAAGATTCATCAAAGATCGAAAGGCAAAGGATTTCTTAGGACATTTTGTCCGAAGAAATTGAGAACCGAAGGAGCCGGAAGGGCAGGTGCCCTTGCAGGGGACTCTCGGCGGACCAAGAAGGGACCTTTTCAAAGACTGAAGGGACACCTTCCCTTCGGGAAAGATCAAATGCAAAAGCCCGAAGGAATTGGAAAGCCGAAGAAATGACCAAGGTAATGACAGGTCCGAAGACGTCAATCTTAACGAAGCGAACTAGCCGTTGGAGGTTCAAATGTCTGATGGCGGGCACGCGAACGTCAACTTTATGGTGATAAGATAGCCGTTGATCTTGAAATTTCTTAAGGACGGGTCCGCGCGTGGAAACTCAGCGACCCGCCGAGAAGATAGCCCCGAGAGCTCAGATTGCCAGAAAGAGACAAGAAAAGACAAAAGCCAAGAGTAAACTCAATGACTCGCCGAGAAAGGAGCCCGAAGAGCCAAGCACAGACACTAATCAGATCAGCCCAAGTGGCAAAAGAAAGCATCGGTAGCAGACAGTCGCATAAGTCTTATAGAGGGGTGGTCTTGTCATTAAAAAAATCAAGCGACCCATGCTTCTGCAGTAGCGTTTAATACGTTTTAAGCACTAAAGTCAAGCCCTGCGATATCTACAGCATGGTTCTGTGAGGGTGTTTCTAGAAGGATGATATCAGCATGAGCAATTTCCTCTTCCCTAGGCATTCAACACAGCATGTGCTGCTTGTTCCGGAAGGCGCCAAAAGTCTTTCTCTTTATGCTATATATATTGTAACCTCTCAAGAGAATAAAGATATCTCTCAGCTTGTATGGCGAAGCCCTACAAGATTTTACTTTGAATCAAGACATAGCATTTTTACCTCCATTTTGAGTTTGCGCTTTTGCATGTCTATGGTTTTGTCTTGTGTTAAGTCATTTTCTTTCATGCTTTCACAGAATGATTCCAGCATGTCTAGTGTATTGTGAGTTCTTTTGCAGGTCAGCCAAAAGTGTTCATAGAAGAGTATAGGCGCATGTGAACAGGCTGCCATAGTGTGTCTTAGAACACCTCTGGTAGTTCTTCCTCCCTGTATCTCCAGAGGACCCCTAGCTGTAATGGGCACCCCTGTTATGCACAAAACTAACCCAGCTGAAACCCCTTATGACTCCGGAAGGGTTTGCTTGTATTGTTTTTTTTTGTGTTTTGCAAAGTCTTATGCATGTAACATAAATATAGAATTGAAAGCATAGGCACACATAGCTGAAATAACCAACACTGTATTTATATTGATTGCAAAAAGAGTAAGTACAATGTCAGCCATGTGATAACTCACTAAATTGGAATGAACATTGTTTCAAGCAAATATCCCCAGCGAATACCGAAGTTGCGATCATTTTGTTCTCCATCCAGCAGAACTACGGACTCTACACGTTGGTTTTCTACGGACTCTACAGTTTTGTTTCTACACTCTGTAGGCTGGTTTCTACAGACTTTGCAGGCTTGTTCTACGGACTCTGCAGACATGCTTCTACGGACTCTGTAGGCTTGCTTCTACGGACTCTACACGCTGGTTTCTACAGACTCCGCAGGCTTGTTTCTACGGACTCTGCAGACATGCTTCTACGGACTCTGCAGGCTTGTTTCTATGGACTCTACAGGGTTGGTTCTACGGACTCCGCAGGCTTGTTTCTCCCGACTCTTACTGCAGATAGCGGCTGCTACGAGATGCTACAGTGATGTGGCTGCTACAGTGATGGGCTGCTACAGTGACGCAACTGCTACAGTGATGTGGATACTACAGTGGCACGACTGCTACAGTGGCGTGGCTGTATGAGGCTGAAAGCACAGAGTCCAAAGACCAATCCCAATGATTGATGTCTAGAGTGCTACAGTTGGGAAAGACGTTCCCCAATGCCCAAAATAACTTGCAAACTGCAAGTGCATCAATTTTTTTTTCTTATCCAACATGCCTAATGAATCCAAACACTTCCTTTTATTCTTTCTCCAAGGGGGCGACTCAACTCTCATGAGCAATGTGGAATAAAAGATGTGCACCATTTTATATATTAAAATATTACTTATGTCTCCCTTGGGTACCATCCCTATAAAGTAAATATTTAAAGTAACACTTTAATATCTTGCAATTAAGTTAAATGTTACTTTTATAACACTTTAGGCATTAAAATATAATTGCAATCGGACTCCGAATAGCGCAAGTGATAGTTCGCCGAAAAGCTCTCGTCGAGGAGTATCAAATCCAATCATCAAAACTGGCCTCTGTTGTGTCCTACTAACTTACTACAAATAGTAAGTATTCCTGAAACTGAGTAAGTCTACTGCTAAAGTGGGGACATTACAGTCCGCCCCCCTTGAAATTGTTTGTCCTCAAGCAATCTCAGCCCAGCCTGCTGAATAACTTGCTCACTCTCCCATGTAGCTTCCTCCTCCGGTAGGTCTCTCCATCTGACCAAATACTCCTTCACTATCATGTTTCTGAGTTTTCGTGTCCAAAATAGCCTCAGGTACTAACACGAGCTTCCCCTCCTCATCCAAAGGTGGTAAATCTGTAGAAGGCACTACACTCTGACCAATGGCTTTCTTAAGCCTAGACACATGAAATACATTGTGCACCCGATTGCCCTCTGGGAGCTCAAGCTCATAGGCGACTTCGCCCACTCTGCGAATCACCCTATCGGGACAGTAAAATCTAGGCTTCAGCTTCGCTACTCTGCTCTTCTTGAGCGATGACTGCCTATATGTCTATAGCCTCAAATACACCATGTCCCCCACCTCTAAACTGCGCTCTACCCTATGCTGATCAGCATACAACTTCTGCTGATTTTGAGCCTATTATATATTCCCCTTGAGCGCTCTCAGGATATCTTGACTATCCTGCAATAGGTATTTGGCTTTGGGCACTCTGCTATCCCCAAAGCCATATCCATGAAGCTTGGTGCTTCATACCCATACAATGCCATAAATGAAGTCATTCTGATGGTCATGTGATACGTGGTATTGTAACAATACTCCCCCATGTGTAACCACTTAATCCAGGCTCTCTGCTGCGCAGTCACATAGTTCCATAAATAACCTTCCACCCATTTATTTACTGTCTCCGTCTGCCCATCTGTCTGAGGATGATAGCTCGTCTAGGCGTAAGATCTGTACCGCACAGCCTGAACAACTCCTGCCAAAAGGCACTCATGAACTTGCTATCCCTGTCACTAACAATAAATCTCGGTAACCCATGCAACCTAAAAACCACTCTGAAGAACAAATCTGCCAATTGAGCTGCTGTGTAAGTAGAAGGGATAGCAAAGAAGTGAGCAAACTTCGTCAATCTGTCTACCACCACATAAATGCAATCTCTTCCTTGCACTCGTGGTAGGCCAGTGATGAAGTCCATAGAAATGCTTTCCCATTTCCTGTCCGGAATGGGTAAGCGTTGTAGTAAACCAGCAGAAAACGTGTGCTCTTCCTTATTCTACTGACAAATTACACACTCCCTGACATACCTCTGAACATCATCCTTGAGACCTTTCCATGAGAACCGCTCTCGGATTTCCCTGTACGTTTTGAAGACCCCCGGATGCCCAGCCGTAGGTGCATCATGAAATGCCCTCAGTATCGTCTCTCTTAAATGTGATGATGGAATCAAATAACTCCTATCCTAAAATCTGATCAGCCCATCTATCACCTCATAGCGATCATCCTGTATAGTACCTGAAATCAATCCAGAAGCCCAAGCATCTCCGGCATATTCTGCTATAATCTTATCCCTCCAATCTCCTGAAATCTCTGCAAGAGCACAAATGTGAGGTCTTTTGGATAAGGCATCAGCTACTACATTCTTCTTCCCTTTGACAAACTCAATGTCAAAGTCATAAGCCTGCAATTTAGTGACCGACTTCTGTTGTCTGTCATTCAAGTCTCGCTGGCCCATGAAATACTTTATGCTGTTGTGATCCGTTTTGATCACAAACTTCCCTCCAACCAAGTAGGATCGGAATTTGGCCAAGGCATGCATGATGGCCAACATCTCCCAATCATAAATAGAATAGCTCCTCTCCACCCCTCGAAGCTTCCTACTCTCAAAAGAAATGGGATGCTTCTCCTGCATCAATACTGCTCCAATCCCATCACTCGATGCATCACAATGAAGCTCAAAAGGCTTCGTGAAGTTGGGTAGAGCTAGGACTGGACATGAAGACATCACCTGCTTGAAATGTTCAAAACACTGTTGTGCTACCTTTGTCCATACAAAAGCTCCCTTCTTGGTGAGATCTGTTAATGGTGCTGCAGTCTGTGAAAAACCCTACACAAATTTCCTATAGAACCCACATAACCTAAAAAACCCTTTGAGTTGTGTAAGGCTTGTTGGAGTAGGCCAATCAACAATCGCCTTAAGCTTTCCTGGATCCACCCTAACTCCATCAACACTAATAATATGGCCAAGGTAGAGCAACTTTGTCATGCCAAACTCACACTTCGATTCCTTGGCATACAGTGATTCCTTCTCCAAAATAACCAGCACCTCCTCTAATTGTTGTAGGTGCTCCTCCCAAGTCCTACTGAATACCAGGATATCATCAAAGAATATCAGTACAAATATTCGAAGCTGCCCTCTGAACACCTGATTCATACAACTCTGGAAGGTAGCTGGAGCGTTGTTTAGCCCAAATGGCATAACCAAAAACTCAAAGTGCCCGTAGTGACACTTGAAGGCAGTTTTTTCTATGTCCTCCTTTCGCATTCTGATTTGATGGTATCCTGAACGTAAGTCTATCTTAGAGATACCGTGCTCCATGCAGCTCATCAATCAACTCACCAATCCTAGGGATGGGGTACCTGTTCTTAATTGTCTTCTTATTGAGAGCTCTATAATCATTGCACATATGCATTGTCCCATCCTTCTTTACCAAAACAACCATTGAAGCAAAGGGGCTTTTGCTTGGCCTAATATGCCCCATCTCCAATAGCTCCTTTATCAAATTCTCTATCTCATCCTTATGCTTTTTAGGATGGCGGTAGGGGGTGATGATGACTAGTTTAGCCCCCTCCTCTAGCTTGAGAACATGCTCTATACCCCTCTCAGGAGGAACCCCATGTGGAATGCATCGGGCTGAGCTGGAAATATGTATCGAGCTTTTGCACCCAAGCTTTGGCTGTAGTCTTGCCTGTACCATCAAAATATGGAATTGAGAGCTTACCCATTTTCTTCTTGAACTCATAATGTTGCTCCCTGTTGCCTCTTTGAGGTAAATGTTTCAGCCTAATATCCATGTACTCCCTGAAAGACATCTCACCCTGAAAATCCGGTCCAGAATTTCTCCAATCCTCCAGTATTTGGTCCTGTATCTCCTGCTGTGTAGGACTAGCATTATTCTGGTCATTCTGTCTCGAAGGAAAACGTGGCATGAGTGGTCTTGTAGTAGAAGCTGCTCTAGCATATGTCCTGGTTCCTCTATTAATCGATGCGTCTCCATTACCTCCATTACCATGTCCAACTACCTGGTTAACATTATTAACCTGATTGGCATTATTACCTTGGTTGGCATTATTGCCTTGATCTGCCTTAGTCAAATGTTGTGTAATGGCTATAGCTAAATGCTGCAATGTAGCTTGTAGCTCCCTTTGACCCCTAGCAAGATCACTAAGCATCTCCCTAGTGCTAGGTTCTCCCCTTTCCCCATCTCTGTCACCCATGGCTGGTGCTGAAAAAGGGTTACCCTCCTCTTCAATCTCTGGAAAATTACGTATGTCTGGTTTTGTCCGGTTTCTCCTCAAGTAATACTGATGTGTTGGATGCATGAAACCTCACAGGATGGCAGGACAACAGGCTCTGATACCACTATAATGGGCACCCCTGTTATGCCCAAAACTAACCCAGCTGAAACCCCTTATGACTCCAGAATGGTTTGCTTTATTGTTTTTTTTTGTGTTTTGCAAGGTTTTATGCATGTAACATAAATATAGAATTGAAATCATAGGCACACATAGCTGAAATAACCAACACACTGTATTTATATTGATTGCAAAATGAGTAAGCAAGTACAATGTCGGCCATGCGATAACTCACTAAATACTCCAGTAATGGAATGAACATTGTTTCAAGCGTATATCCCCAGCGAATACCGAAGGTACGATCATTTTGTTCTCCGTCCAACAGAACTACGGACTCTGCAGGCTGGTTTTTTACGGACTCTGCAGGCTTGTTTCTACGGACTCTGCAGGCTTGTTCTACGAACTCCGCAGGCTTGTTTCTACGGACTCTGCAGGCATGCTTCTACAGACTCTGCAGGTTTGCTTCTACGGACTCTGCAGGCTGGTTTCTACGGACTCCGCAAGCTTGTTTCTATGGACTCTGTAGACATGCTTCTACGGACTTTGCAGGCTTGTTTCTACGGACTCTGCAGGCTTGGTTCTACAGACTCTGCAGGCTTGTTTCTCCCGACTCTTCCTGCAGATAGCGGCTAATACGAGATGCTACAGTGACGGGCTGCGACAGTGGCGCGACTGCTACAATGATGTGGCTACTACAATGGCACGACTGCTACAGTGGCGCGGCTGCTACAGTGGCACGACTGCTATAGTGGTGTGGCTACTACAGTGGCACGGCTGTATGAGGCTGAAAGCACAGACTCCAAAGACCAATCCCAATGATTGATGTCTAGAGTGCTACAGTTGGGAAGGATGTTCCCAAATGCCCAAAATAACCTGCAAACTGCAAGTGCATCAATTTTTTCTTCTTATACAACATGCCTAATGAAGCCACAAACACTTCCTTTTATTTTTTCTCTAAGGGGGCGACTCAACTCTCATGAGCAATGTGGAATAAAAGATGTGCACCATTTTATATATTAAAATATTACTGTCTCCCTTGGGTACCATCCCCATAAAGTAAATATTTAAAGTAACACTTTAATATCTTGCAATTAAGTTAAATGTTACTTTTATAACACTTTAGGCATTAAAATATAATAGCAATCGGACTCCGAATAGTGCAAGTGATAGTTTGTCGGAAAGCTCTCGTCGAGGAGTATCAAATCCAATCATCAAAACTGGCCTCTGCTGTGTCCTGCTAACTTACTACAAATAATAAGTATGCCTGAAACTGAGTAAGTCAACTACTAAAGTGGGGACATTACACTAGCTCACTGATGCAGAAGAGTTTCTCGTATCAAATGAAGTGTATATTAGCTTGTTCTTGGTGTAAAGTGTATGTCAAAGCTAAGTAGATCAATCATTTTGGTGTATCACTGCTTTAGTTTAGGTTCTTTTTCAGTAATTCTTCTCTTTTCATCCCCCCCCTATTGCTAGCAGTAGAAAATCTAGGACCACAAAAATGCATCAAAGGGAGCTAGCCCTTATCTAGAGATTCTCCCCTCAGTTTTGCCAGACCGACAGCAAGAGGGGAGTCTCCATTGTGCCATGTGGAAGACAGGAGCTCAGCCTCTTGTCAAGGGTGCAATCCACAACGTCAACAATTACCACTTCCTATACTTATCTGGGAGTGCAATTTTTTGGTCCACGTTTTAGCTTGAGGCAAGCACTCTAGCCTAGAATAAACAAAGGTAATGGTTCTTTAGCTCTCCTTGAACGACAGTGTTTTCAGCATCACTTTTAGGATATCTCATCCAAGATGTCACTCATGGATAAACTTATCAAACCCACAATTCTCTATGGATCTGTAGTCTGGGGGCCCTCTTTACTTGAGGGGATTGGGCTGTTGTTGAGAGGGTCCATACACTTCTCCTTCGTCAAATTATCAGATGTAAGCAAACAGTTCCCCAACACATTATCCTTGTAGAGTTTGGAGCTCGACCCTTCCGATTGGAGACTATATTTGATCTGATCTCTTTCATACATCGCATATGAAGGTTTGCTGATTCTACGAGTGGGCGTGACAAATATCCATACTTAAGCATATTGTTCTTCAAAAAATCTTGCTCTCTCAACACCCTCCTCCCGTGGACGTTGTTGGTATACAGAGGTTTTTGATCTATTGGAGTCTGTGGGAATCCAAATAGACCGACTTCCTCCATTTAGGTACTCCTTGGACGCGTCGACTCATCTTCTACCCACTAGATAGGAGCTGAACCAGATTATTAGGGATGATATTTACAGTCAGTTTATTCATACTACTTGGGTAAACCCTTCTGGGGGGTTATGCCCAAAGATGGCATTTTATGCAAAGGACTTCTTGACGCTGAGTGATGGGCTTATCCTACTTCCACAGTATACATTATGCCACTAGATGCACTCTCTTCACATCCCATTAGGACTGTTTCAAGTGGGTTCCCACAAGCTTAGGATTGAGACAGAGCACCAGATAGATCGAGTAGACAGGGTTTGTCAGTTATGCAACATCCAGGAGATGGAGTCCAAGAGGCACTTCATCTTCCATTGTCCCATATACTATGAGATCAGGGGGAGATTTCACTACCTATTTAGGAGGACACAGACTCTTTTTGACTTCTTCAGATATGGGGACTAGAGATGTTTGACTTTATATATACAGAAAGCTCTTAAGCTTCATGATCATTTTATTCAGAGACCCACTAGAACAGTCTCCACTCAACATATTACTTTCTTTTTCAAAGTGCTACCTTTGAGGAGAGGCACTAAGCGATAGATTGATATCAGTACAACCTCACATTCCAGATCAGTGCAGCCCAGAGACACTACTCACAGCTCCCCAAGTTCTCATCAGCGTATTCACTTCATACGCGACATCAGGAGACGTACTAGATCCACCAAATCTTCACAGAGGATTCTTCCTTCTAGGCAAAGGATTGGAGGACAGACCAAGCATCATACCTCCCCTTCTCCGGGTCCTACTTCTATTTAGAGATTCTTCTCATCAGCCTTGGATGCTAGGAGAGTTAGATCCAACTCTTGATGGGTTCCCTCCTAGTTCTTTTTCAGGGTTCATTCTCGTGCTCCCGATGTTTAGATATTTTTGGGGGTTGCTCATTTCTTCTACTCCCTTCTTTGGACCTGAGCGTCATTGGTCGTGGCTTTTTGGTTCTTTGACTCTGAGCGTGGTTGCTCTTTGCCATGTTTTATACTATTGCTTTCAGAAATGTTTTTCTTGTTTTTGGAGACCTTTTTGGTTTCCCACTTTTTCCTGACACATTTTTGTAATCTGCAGCCCCTTTTCCCTACTTTTGTGGTCATTAGTTGGGCATTAATATATTTATCTTATCTTATTTTACAAGACCAATGAGATTTTGTTCTCACCTTTATTTGATGTTACTAGGCTTCCTTAATCTCCACAAGATCTGATCTTATCCACACAAGAACACAAACCTTCCTTATCAGTCTTATTACAATCAAAAGAACTTTGCTTCATTAGTTCTTACACATAGGCTAATAACCCAATCAACCGTCAATAATATAAAATAAGATCTACTGACTTGTTTAGACATTAGGACCTCTGACACAAACTTATCTGACCTTATTTAACCTTCAAATACATTGAAACATTCATTTTGTGAGTTTAGACCTTCGACTCTTAAGCCCTCTCATGGAAAACACTCTCATAGTCTTGTCATGACTCAGTTCTTAATAACTGGTCCTTTTGGATTCATTATGACTTGAAATCATCATTAACACACTTCAGCCATCACCTTATACCTTCACACAAATTTGTAGAGTTTTTGGAAGACTACAACTAAAGATATGGATCTTTTACACTCTTAGATCCCTATTGTTTTTTTAAACAGTCCTGCTTTACATAGTCATGAATATCTCAATGATCTTGAAGACTTAAGACTTCCAATCACTTGGAACAGTTTAAGAAGGTTTTATATAACATGCATACCAAATTTCAACTCTTTTGGTTGGATAATTTTTAAGTTATGGTCTTTTTTCTACTTGCTGTCCCTGTACTAGGGTTTATGGTTTTAGCAGAACCTGAGAGCATTCAAAATTAGATTGTAGGATTTATAAGGAGTTTCAAACCTTGATTCCAATTCAAATACCTCCTAAATACTCATATTCATCTTTCCCAACCATAAAAACCCCACCATGTTTGCAAAAATACATCAATAAATGTTGATTATCAGGACTGTTACAAACAGTATTCTGTTTTTCCAACCCCAAGAGCTAGTGAACGGAAGAAATGAACACTTTTCCACTAAATATCTCAAACATATAAAGGACCATCACCCCTTACCTCCATAATTATTCTTGACCTTCCATGCACTTGAAAACATGTTCAACTTCGTTGTTACAGTCCTTTACATGCAGAATTCTGTGTTACTCATACACAGTCATACTTTAGCATGGATATGAAACCTATAATCACTTCATATCTGTATAGAAACACGTGATAAGCATTGGAGAATTGCAAAGAACTGACTATCAACAAAATAAACGCTTCCCCTTTATTTATTAAAGCCTTAATTTACAAGGCAGACATGTTACAGACCTCACATGGCAGACCTCAACTACAACATTTTTTTTCTTTTTCCTCACCTCTCTCTATCATGCCTTATTTAAATGTGTACATGGTTATATATACTCCTCCATAAGAGGATTGAGGTTCGTCTTGTTGAGCTGATTGTATAAACATAGATTACAAGATAGGGAGGGAGACCAAGTTCTTCTCAACTTCTTGTTTGTAACTTAGTATGTGCTTTTCTTGCCTTTTCCAATGTTGAATCTCCCTTTCTAGATAGATGCTGAGGTGTTTTTACCTTTACATGAGTAGAAAGGGATTTTACATAATATTATCTACCTTATAGGTCCATTACATAGGCTTATACCCTTTGAAATTAAGCCGCAAGGGCTTACAACCTTCTCACTACAATTTGAATATTCAAATATGGCTATTTTGGCAAGAAATCTTCAAAACACCACTAGATGACTTGGAATTTGAATTCCAATGACTTGTATGTTTTATACTACCCCTAATAAGATATAATACACTTACATATGACCTTTGCAATGCATTTTGAAACATGACATAGCTTTTAGGCCTTCACAGCATGCTTTATTTGACTCATTTGACCACTATGTACAAATTTACATTTGTTTGACTGATGCTCCTGCATCAGACTTCTGGTCTCAAAAATTTTATGAGCTCCTGCTCATAAGATATTTAATATGCCATCATTGTTTTAATGATCTTCAATTGAATGCTTTCTTCCACCAATTGTTCATATAGATGTACATGCTCTTTAGCTCCACACCTAATCTTATTTCTTGATGTCTTCTCCATCTTTGTTTGGCTTGTCTTCTTCCATGCTACACTTTGTTCTCTATCTTCTCTTCACTTTTCTTCTTTGTAGATCTACCCTCCAACATGAGGATATCAACTTGCATCTCTTTGGCTTCAACTCTTTCAAGAGCCCTCTTTTCTATAGCTTTCACTTCTTCATCTACTATACCTGCACATACACGATCCAATAAAATATCAGATGAAAAACATTGACACTTTGAGGTCTCTTCAACTTCTTGCATCCATACTTAATGCTCAAGTATGCAATCTGATTTGACAACCATGATTTCTTTTCTTTGCAATTGCTCATATTTGCTCTTGGTCCTTGTATTCTCTCTTATATGAGACATCATTGTCTCATGCTAAATGTCTATCTCCTTATTCTCTGTTTATGGACAAACTGTCTTCTCTTTCATAGGTGACTCCATTGTTTATAGCATGCTCTAAGGCTGCTATTTCTTCTTGTAGTTGCTCCAAGCTTTCATAGACAAACAAACTACTTGTTGTATATTGTGTCCATTCACAAGATTCTTCATCATAAGAGATTGAAATATCATCTTCTTTAAACTCTTGTTCTTTCACTTTTCCTTGTTTCATGTTTACAAGCCACTGTTGTTCTATTTCATCCTCAACATTTACATAAATGTCATTCTTCATACAAACAAATTTACTTTTTGGAGATTCAATAAGTTCTTCAAAAACCTTACACATTCTTTTATCAACATCATTACAAAAGAAATGTGTACCTGCTATACCCCTGTTTTCATCCTTACACCTTCTTTATCCTCTTGAGTGAGGATCAACTCTTGTTCAATCAATCCTTTGTGATGGCTGTACAGTTGACCTTCTTTATTCTTTTTAGCTGTTAAGACTATACAATGAGCCTTTTCTTCATCTTGGATTGAATCAAGCACTACTTCATTAAGTGTTTCATCTCCTTGTTCCATGAGCCTACTATTTGGCTCAAATGTTTTATCTTCATCAACAACTTCTTTACCTGCAAACAAAAGATCAGAGGCAATATTAGATGCAAAAATTTGAGGCCATATAGCCTCTTCATTGGCTTCTTGCTGTTCATTCTCTATATCAAATTCTCCAAGCATCTCTCCCTCTTCACGGTAGCAAATGTTGACATCCATTTCATCTTCAATGGGTTGATCACCTTCTTTTTGACTTTCAATCTGAAAAGCCACTCTAAACTCTTCACGTTTGAGTTGTCCTACTAATTTACATTGCAATTTCTTTTCTTTCCTCAAGCCTATCTTCATTCTTTGCCTTTGTCTTCTCTCTACTATCAACTAGATTGGCCATCTTACTTTTCTCTTCATCTCCTATCCATACCATGGATTCTTCATATTTTATATCATGAGCCTTATCATAGTCATCTTTTGTTTTACCTCATCTATTTCCTATTGGAAATTTTCCTCTTTTTGCTTTCTTCTTCTTTCCTTTTCTCTCTTTTCTCTTATCTGGTTCTTACTTCTAGGCAGTCCTATCTCTTTCTTCATTCTTTCTAGCAAGTCTTTTTCACCTTGCTCTAATTTGTGTCTCATCCTAAGTTCCTTCCTTACCTGGTCTTTTGACATTTGCATCCTTTTTAGTCTCACCCAAGTCTGTTACACCTTGGTCTTTTGACTTCTCTCTCCAAGTCTTCTTACCTTGGATTTACCTCTTAAGCAATCACTGTGCTCTTACCCTTGAGCTTCACTAAGCTCTTTATCTTTTCTCAAGCCTCAATAGCTTTGACTCCCTGAATGTCATGTGCCTCTTTTGTTAGGGAAATCATTGAAGACCCTTAGCCTTAGCCATTTCCCAAGGGCTAAGGGACAAGTAAGAAGAGAGAGAAATAAGTGATTTTGATTGAAGATATGTAAAAGGTACTTTATGTTTTATGAATCACTTAAGTTGGGGCCCTTTAAGGGTCATGAGCGATGTAAAAAGCAATATTCCTTATGATTTGAATTTGTATTTCCCTCCCAATCGGGCATGCCCCTTGAGGGAAGTATAAAAAGAAAGAAGGATTTCATTTGAAGGCATGTTATGTTAAGGTTCAAAATATTGGTCATTAAGCATGGAAATGCTTGAACCATTGCTTTGAAGATGGAAACCTTCAAGCAAGAAAGGAGTGGGGACGCCAACCCTCATTTCTCAACAAGGGCATCTTCATCTTGACGTTGTATTTGTGCTTAATATTCAAAAAATACAAAAATATTGCATTTGGAATGGGGCGGCTAGGGTTTGGAGCCTTGGGAACTAATTGGTTAGGACGAAGACCCCTCATTGGAGGGTTGCATGGATTTTGTTGTTGGAATTGATTATTTCAAGCTAGGGCAACTTGGTTGGAGAGCTGGTTTGCAAAAAAAATTCGGGTCAAAACACATTCTAATTTTATTCTAATATTTTTGCAGTGTGGCGACTTACCTTGTGGGGGTTTTGGGCATATTTTGAGGGTCATCTTTGCATATTTTATATATTTTTCCAACTTTGGCGAATTGATTTGAAGGGCGTGTGGCTCCAAATACACTCACATTTTTCATGATAAATTTTGCTTATTTAATTCAGTATTTTTTATGCAATTTTATGAGGGTTTCACTTGAATAGATCAACGACAAATTTCTATTAAAATTACAGCTTGGAGGCATCTAGGGTTTGAGGGTTATTTCCTACTTTTGGATGGATAAATTGCTTGTTTGGACCAGTCAATTGTTGCTTAGGGCTTAGCATAATTTTGTACTATTTGTGGAAATATTTGGCAGTGAAGGTTTTCTAGAAATAAAAATCAAAGTTGAATATTTACTTAGGGTTTTGCATGAAAATCAAAAGTAAAAAAAAATCCCTAATTTGGCACATTTCAGTGGTATCAGAGCCATATCTTGTCTAACTGTTGACGTTGTGGATTGCACCCTTGAAAGAAGGCTCAGCTTCTCTTTTCCACGCGGCACAATGGAGACTTTCCTCTTCCTGTGGGCTTGGCAAAACTGAGGAAAGAATCTCTAGATAAGGGCTAGCTCCCTTTGATGCATCCTTTGGGGTCTTTAACTACTACTGTTAATAATGGCGGGGGTGAAAAGGGAGAAGGATATGACAAAAGCAAAACCTATCTAAAATGGTGATGCACCAAATGATTCGATCTACTCAACTTATATCAACACTTTAGACCAAAAGGGCGAACAGACACTTCATCTGACAAAAGACCAGACTATATGGCATTTTAACAGGGGGCTTAATGAAGATACAAAGAAAAAGAACTTACCATAGGTGATGCAGAAGCACACTGTCAGATAACTGCTCTTCTGTCTCTATGCTCCAACTTGGGCACTTCTTGTTAACCTGTAAAAATAGTCTTAGATATACCAGATATGTTGGTGTCAACCTATGAAAGCATCAAGATGAAATGACTAAACACAGTTGATACACAGACATATTCAAAAGCATAACCAGTCAGATAGAGGTAAAACGCGTTCTATTGATTCCAAGGTAAAATTGGCAGGGCTTCACCTTACACAAGTGAGAGATACATTTCTCAGTTGAGAGGTTACAATATATAGCATTAAGAGAAGGACTTGTTTGGCACCTTCAAGAATAGGCGGCCCATGCTGTATTAAACCCCTGGGGAAGAGGAATCTACTCATGCTGTTGTCATCCTTCCATAAATGGACTAAAAGAACCACGTTGTAGACTGCTATGGGTATTGACTTTGCTGCTCAAATCGTATTAAACGTTCTTGCTAAGCATGGGTCGCTTTGTTTTCTAAATGACAAGGCCGCTTCTCTGTGGAGTTTATGCAACTGTCTGCTCATTAATGTAAAATGAAGAAAAACAGGGCACTCTATTGAATTCCTGCACTCCCCTTGATGACCACTTGGTGGAGACTATTTCATCTGCAACAATAACTTTTTTTGCCAACGCTTTCTGTGTCACCTGGACTATTCTATTCGTTTATGTGCTTGGCTTTTGTCTTTTCCTGGCAACTCGGCCCTCGGGGCTATCTTTTGTTTCTTGTTTTTGAGCTCCTTTCTCGACGGATCGTTGAGTGTCCTTTTGGCCTTATGCCTTTGAATTACGTCAGGCCCGCGCTCATAAGTTCCTTCGGCCACTTATCATGAGTTTTATTGGGCAAAATGCCTGAAAGAAATCTTTAGGGCACTTGTCCGAAGGAATTGGTTCTTTCGCTTCTCTTGAACGACTGACGCATCCCATCAAAATTGACATCTGCGGGCCTGTCACTATTTGAAAACCAACGGCTATTTCACTATCTTGAATTTGAGGTCTGCGCGCGCGTCACCGGACATTTGAACCTCCAACGGTTAGTTCACCATGTTAAAGTTGACGTGCTCAGGCCCGTCATTACTTTGGTAATTCCTTCGGCCTTTTACAAAACGAACCCTCCTGAAGGGAAGGTGATCTTTCAGAAAAGAGGAGAGGTGTAATGTCCCCACTTTAGCAGTTGACCAAGTGTGTGTGTGCGTTAGCCTAGTTCTACATGGTCCCGAGGGCTAACGAAGGGTTTAAAGGGATCCTAGAGTGTTTTGGCCTAGTCATTTCCAGTTTGGGCCAAAACGGAGTTGATTTACTCAGTTTCAGGCATACTATTTTTAGTAAGTTAGCAGGACACAACGGAGGCCAATTTTGGTGATTGGATTTGATACTCCTTGGCGAGAGCTTTTCGGCGAACTATCACTTGCGCTATTCGGAGTCCGAGTGCTATTATATTTTAATGTCTGAAGTGTTATTAGAGTAACATTTAACTTAATTGCAAAATATTAAAGTGTTACTTTAATATTTACTTTATAGGGATGGTACCCAAGGGAAACATAAGTAATATTTTAATATATAAAATGTTTCACATCTTTTATCTCACATTGCTCATGAGAGTTGAGTCGCCCCTTGGAGAAAGAATAAAAGGAAGTGTTTGTGGCTTCATTCAGCATGTTGGATATGAAGAAGAATTGATGTACTTGCAGTTTGCAAGTTATTTTGGCATTTGGGAACGTCCTTCCCATCTGTAGCACTCTAGACATCAATCCTTGGGATTGGTCTTTGGAGTCTATGCTTTCAGCCTCATGCAACCGCGTCACTGTAGCTGCTGCGCCACTGTAGCAGCCGCGTCACTGTAGCATCTTGTAGCAGCTGACGAGTGTCGTCCATCTCCTCTTTTAATCAATTAATGCCTTATCAACCCAGGGTGGTGTCCAAAGCTATATGCAGTAAAAGTCAGGAGAAACAACCCTGTGGGGTCCGTAGAAACAACCCTGCAGAGTTCGTAGAAACACGCCTGCAGAGTTCGTAGAAACAAGCCTATAGAGTCCATAGAAACAAAACCTGCGGAGTCCGTAAAAACAAGCCTGCAGAGTCCATAGAAACAAGCCTGCGGAGTCCGTAGAAACAAGCCTGTAGAGTCCGTAGAAGAAACAAGCCTACAGAGTCCGTAGAAACAAGCCTGCAGATTCCGTAGTTATGCTGGATGGATAACAAAATGATCGTACCTTCGGTATTCGCTGATGATATTCGCTTGAAACAATGTTCATTCCATTGCTGGAGGATTTAGTGAGTTATCGCATGCCTGACATTGCACTTGTTTATTCATTTTGTAATCAATATAAACACAGTGTTGGTTATTTCAGCTATGTGTGTCTGTGCTTTCAATTTTATATTTATGTTACATGCATAAGACTTGGCAAAACACAAAAAAAAATATAATACAAGCAAACCGTTCCGGAGTCAAGGGGTTTCAGCTGGGTTAGTTTTGGGCGTAACAGAGGTGCCCATTACAGTGGTATCAAAGCATGTTTTCCTGCCATCCTGTGAGGTTCCATGCATCCAACACATCAGTATTACTTGAGGAGAAACCAGACAAACCCAGACTTACGTAATTTCCCAGAGATTGAAGAGGGTGACCCTTTTTCAGCACTAGCCATGGGTGACAGAGATGGGAAAAGGGGAGAACCTAGCACTAGGGAGATGCTTAGTGATCTTGCTAGGGATCAGAGGGAGCTACAGGGTACATTGCGGCATTTCGCTGTAGCCATTACACAACATTTGACTAGGGCAGATCAAGGCAATAATGCCAACCAAGGTAATAATGCCACTCAGGGTAATAATGTTAACCAGGTAGGTGGACAGGGTAATGGAGGTAATGGAGACGCATCGATTAATAGAGGAAGCAGGACATATGCTAGAGCAGGTTCTACTACAAGACCACTCATGCCACGTTTTCCTCCGAGATAGAATGACAAGAATAATGCTGATCCTATATAGCAGGAGATACATGACCAAATACTAGAGGATTGGAGAAATTCTGGACCGGATTTTCAGGGTGAGATGTCTTTCAGGGAGTACATGGATGTTAGGCTGAAACATTTACCTCAAAGAGGCAATAGGGAGCAACATTATGAGTTCAAGAAGAAAGTGGGTAAGCTCTCAATTCCATATTTTGATGGTACAGGCAAGACTACAGCCAAGGCTTGGGTGCAAAAGCTCGACATATATTTCCAGCTCAGCCCGATGCCTGAGGATGATGCCATCAAGTACGCAGCTATAAATCTAGATGGCAGTGCCCATGAGTGGTGGCACCATGGGATGGTGACACTTGGACATAACCAGATTGATACATATGCAAAGTTCACTAAGAGGTTGATCAAGCGGTTTGACACTAAGGACCAAGAATTGCATTTCAAGGAGCTAGCATAGCTTAAACAGTGGGGTTCTGTGGAGGCCTATATCACCGAGTTCCAAAAGATGGCAGTATTGGTGACAGATATATCTGAGAGGAGACTCATTCTTTTCATGGATGAGCTTTTCGATCCCTTGCGAGGTTTGGTAAAGGGACACAACCCTTCACTTCAGGGGGCTATTAAGAAAGCGAGAGACCTAGCATCTTCTTCCTACAAGAGTAAATTTCACTCTAAGGACTCTCATTTTAAGAAGGATAAGGAAAAGAAGACATTTTAGAAGGACCCTCAACAGCCTAAGGGGGAAACTAAAGGGTTGGACAATGACACCCTCAACGAGCTCAGGAAGAAAAAACTATGTTTTCATTGTAGAAAGCCATGGGATCTTTCCCATAAATGTCCGCTCAAGGCGAAGGCTAAACAAATGAAGTATTTTTCAGCAGATGAATCACCTTTCGAGGACAAGGAGCAACATTCAGATTCGGAGTCAAGTCAGGGTGATAGCACTGCTGAGGAGAGTTCGGATGATGAGAAGTCTCTTGCTCAGTTGAAAGGGGTCCAGAAGGCCATTACCTTTAAGGTAAGAGGGATGATTCAGGGGCAGCGTGTGGTTTCATTGATTGACATAGGGGCAACGCATAACTTTATCGATGCACAAATGGTGGCCAAGAGAGGCCTTCAGACAGAAGAGCACGCAGGGTTCAGAGTCATGGTGGCCAATGGCCACAAGTTATTATGCACCTAGAAGATTTCAAATCTTTGCATCAGATTGGGAGGAAGTTATGAGTTGGAGGACAATTTCTATGTAGTTGACATGGGTGATTATGATGTCATCTTGGGAATGACATGGATGGCTTCTCTGGTAGAGTTTACCTTCAACTTGGCTAAGTTGGAGATGAGGTTTCAACATCAGGGCAGGAAGGTGGTGCTTCGAGGTTTACCAAATGGGGAGCTTAGGGTGGTATCATTGAAGAGGATGGAATGGCTATTTAGACATGATGATGTAGAGTGGGCAGCGGAATGTTTGATCATGCCTACACCTCCAGAGCAAAAGGTTAAAAGCCATCCTCCAGATATACAGGAGATCATTTCTAGGCATGATAAGGTGTTTGGTAGCATTCCACATGGGATTCCTCCCGAGAGGGGTATAGAGCATGTTGTCGAGCTTGAGGAGGGGGCTAAACCAGTCATCATCACCCCCTACCGCCATCCTAAAAAGCATAAGGATGAGATAGAGAAGACGATAAAGGAGCTATTGGAGATGGGGCATATTAGGCCAAGCAAAAGCCCCTTTGCTTCAGCGGTTGTTTTGGTAAAGAAGGAAGGGACAATGCGTATGTGCATTGATTATAGAGCTCTCAATAAGAAGACAATTAAGAACCGGTACCCCCAATCCTAGGATTGATGAGTTGATTGATGAGCTGCATGGAGCATGGTATTTCTCTAAGATAGACTTACGTTCAGGATACCATCAGATCAAAATGCGAACAGAGGACAGAAAAAACTGCCTTCAGGGGTCACTACGGGCACTTTGAGTTTTTGGTTATGCCATTTGGGCTAACCAACGCTCCAGCTACCTTCCAGAGTTGTATGAATCAGATGTTCAGAGGGCAGCTTCGGAGATTTGTATTGATATTCTTTGATGATATCCTGGTATTCAATGGGACTTGGGAGGAGCACCTACAACAATTAGAGGAGGTGTTGATTATTCTGGAGAAGGAATCACTATATGCCAAGGAATCGATGTGTGAGTTTGGCATGACAAAGTTGCTCTACCTTTGCCATATTATCAATGCTGATGGAGTTAGGGTGGATCCAGGAAAGATTAAGGCGATTGTTGATTGGCCTACTCCAACAAGCCTTACACAAATCAAAGGGTTTTTTGGATTATGTGGATTCTATAGGAGATTTGTGCAGGGTTTTTCACAGACTGCAGCACCATTAGCAAATCTCACCAACAAGGGTGCTTTTGTATGGACAAAGGCAGCACAACAGTGTTTTGAACATTTCAAGCAAGTGATGTCTTCATGTCCAGTTCTAGCTCTACCTGACTTCACGAAGCCTTTTGAGCTTCATTGTGATGCATCGGGTGATGGGATTGGAGCAGTATTGATGCAGGGGAAGCATCCCATTGATTTTGAGAGTAGGAAGCTTCGAGGGGTGGAGAGGAGCTATTATATTTATGATCAGGAGATGTTGGCCATCATGCATGCCTTGGCCAAACTCCAATCCTACTTGGTTAGAGGGAAGTTTGTGATCAAGACAGATTACAACAGCATAAAGTATTTCATGGGCCAGCGAGACTTGAATGATAGGCAGCAGAAGTGGGTCACTAAATTGCAGGCTTATGACTTTGACATTGAATTTGTCAAAGGGAAGAAGAATGTAGTAGCTGATGCCTTATCCAAAAGACCTCACATTTGTGCTCTTGCAGAGATTTCAGGAGATTGGAGGGATAAGATTATAACAGAGTATGTTGGAGATGCTTGGGCTTCTGGATTGATTTCAGTTACTATACAGGGTGATCACTATGAGGTGATAGATGGGTTGATTAGATTTCAGGACAGGGTTTATTTGATTCCATCATCACATTTAAGAGAGGCAATACTGAGGGCATTTCATGATGCACCTACGGCTGGGCCTCCGGGGGTCTTCAAGACCTATAGGCAGATCCGGGAGCTGTTCTCATGGAGAGGGCTCAAGAATGATGTTCAGAGGTATGTCAGGGAGTGTGTAGTTTGTCAGTAGAATAAGGAAGAACACACATTTCCTGCTGGTTTACTACAGCCCTTGCCTATTTCGGACAGGAAATGGGAAAGCATTTCTATGGACTTCATCACTGGCCTACCACGAGGGCAGGGAGAGATTGCATTATGTGGTGGTCGACAGATTGACGAAGTTTGCTCACTTTGCTATCCCTTCTACTTACATAGCAGCTCAGGTGGCAGATTTGTTCTTCAGGGAGGTTTTCAAGTGCATGGGTTCCGAGATTTATTGTTAGTGACAGGGATAGCAAGTTCATGAGCGCCTTTTGGCAGGAGTTGTTCAGGCTGTGCGGTACAGATCTTACACCTAGTACGAGCTACCATCCTCAAACAGATGGGCAGATGGAGATAGTAAATAAATGGGTGGAAGGTTATTTGCGAAACTATGTGACTACGCAGCAGAGAGCCTGGGTTAAGTGGTTAAACATGGGAGAGTATTGCTACAATACCACAGATCACATGACCATCAGGATGACTTCATTTATGGCATTGTATGGATATGAAGCATCAAGCTTCATGGATTTGGCTTTGGGGGACAGCAGAGTGCCCAAAGCCAAAGACCTATTGCAAGATAGTCAGGATATCCGGAGAGTGCTCAAGGAAAATATACAACAGGCTCAAAATCAGCAGAAGTTGTATGTTGATCAAGATAGGGTAGAGCACAATTTCGAGGTGGGGGACATGATGTATTTGAGGCTACAGCGATATAGGCAGTCATCACTCAAGAAGAGGGGAGCAAAGACGTTGAAGCCTAGATTTTACGGTCCCTACAGGGTGATTCGCAGAGTGGGCGAAGTCGCCTATGAGCTTGAGCTCCAAGAGGGTAGTCGGGTGCACAATGTATTTCATGTGTCTAGGCTTAAGAAAGCCATTGGTCAGAATGTAGTGCCTTCTACAGATTTACCCCCTTTGGATGAGGAGGGGAAGCTCATGTTAGTACCTGAGGCTATTCTAGACACCAGAGAGAGGAAACTCAAAAACATGATAGTGAAGGAGTATTTGGTCAGATGGAGATACTTGTTGGAGGAGGATGCTACATGGCAGAGTGAGCAAGGTATTCAGCAGGCTGGGCTGAGATTGTTTGAGGACAAGCAATTTCAAGGGGGGGCGGACTATAATGTCCCCACTTTAGTAGTTGACCAAGTGTGTGTGTGCGTTAGCCTAGTTCTACATGGTCTCGAGGACTAACGAAGGGTTTAAAGGGATCCTAGAGTGTTTTGGCCTAGTCATTTCCAGTTTGGGCCAAAACGGAGTTGATTTACTCAGTTTCAGGCATACTATTTTTAGTAAGTTAGCAGGACACAACGGAGGCCAGTATTGATGATTGGATTTGATACTCCTCGACGAGAGCTTTTCGGCGAACTATCACTTGCACTATCAGAGTCTGATTGCTATTATATTTTAATGCTTGAAGTGTTATTAGAGTACCATTTAACTTAATTGCAAAATATTAAAGTGTTACTTTAATATTTACTTTATCGGGATGGTACCCAAGGGAGACATAAGTAATATTTTAATATATAAAATGTTGCACATCTTTTATCCCACATTGCTCATGAGAGTTGAGTCGCCCCTTGGAGAAAGAATAAAAGGAAGTGTTTGTGGCTTCATTCAACATGTTGGATAAGAAGAAGAATTGATGTACTTGCAGTTTGCAGGTTATTTTGGCATTTGGGAACGTCCTTCCCATCTATAGCACTCTAGACATCAATCCTTGGGATTGGTCTTTGGAGTCTATGTTTTCAGCCTCATGCAGTCGCATCACTGTAGCTGTCGCGTCATTGTAGCAACCGCATCACTGTAGCAGCCGTGTCACTGTAGCAGCCGTGTCACTGTAGCAGCTGACAAGTGTCGTCCATCTCCTCTTTTAATCAGTTAATGCCTTATCAACCCAGGGTGGTGTCCAAAGCTATCTGCAGTAAGAGTCGGGAGAAACAAGCTTGCGGAGTTCGTAGAAACACGCCTGCAGAGTTCGTAGAAACACGCCTACAGAGTTCATGGTAACAAGCCTGTAGAGTCCGTAGAAACAAGCCTGCGGAGTCGGTAGAAACAAGCCTGCAAAGTCGGTAGAAACAAGCCTGCAGAGTCCGTAGTTATGTTAGATGGAGAAGAAAATGATCGTACCTTTGGTATTCGCTGAGGATATTCGCTTGAAACAATGTTCATTCAATTGCTGGAGGATTTAGTGAGTTATCACATGGCCGACATTGCACTTGTTTATTCATTTTGTAATCAATATAAATACAGTGTGGTGGTTATTTCAGCTATGTGTGTCTATGCTTTTAATTCTATATTTATGTTACATGCATAAGACTTGGCAAAACACAAAAAAAAAAAACAATACAAGCAAACCGTTCCGGAGTCATAAGGGGTTTCAGTTGGGTTAGTTTTGGGCGTAACAGAGGTGCCCATTACAAGAGCATCCCTTTTTTGCAGCCGAGAGTCCCCCACAAGGGCACTTGCCCTTCGGGCTCCTTTGTCTTCCCAATTCCTTCGGACATTATCCCGAAGGAAATCTTACCTTCATGCCTCGGCTTTCTTTTTGTTTATTCCATTGGACAAAAAGTCTGAAGGAATTCCTTTGGGCATTTTGTCCAAAGGAATTCACCTTTGGTTTCTTCCTTGGATTTTCTTCAGACAAAAGTTCGAAGAAATCCTTTGTCTTTTGCCTCATCATTTTTACGAAGGAAAATTCCCCTTCGGGCCCTCTGCCTTGCTCTCTTCCAAATGTGCTCTCAGCCCTCCGCAAGGGCACCTTGGGTCCAAAGTTGCCCTTCGAAGCCTGCTTGAACGGTCCCATTTGTAACCTGCCTGACCTTTGCAAGGGCACTTGACCTTCAGAGCTTTTGTAGAAGACTTGCGTTCCTTTGAAAATAGGCCCATTCTTTTGCCAAAAGGCTTGTCCAAGGTAATTGCTCAAAGTGAAATAAGCCCCAGATCAAACTCAAAACCTACAGGACTTAGATCACTCGACTCTTTATAAGAACAGGGCTATTGCAAAGGGAAATCGCACAATTGCAGTAAGGTGAATACATCAAAGACTGACAACATCAGGACAGTAGGGAGAGAAGGGAGACCGATTTTTGGCCTGCAGGACCAAAATGGTCAACACTATCATGAGCTTTCAAAGTGATACATGCAAGAAAATGACAAATAAGTAAGGTATTACTTGAGCAAGAAGAAAGTGGAAGAAAATCGACAAACAAAAACAATGTCTCACTTGGATCAGCCAAGGGATGAGGTAGAAAAAAGAGAATAACAAAGATTTGACAAGTACACAGGTCCAGGAATAAATGAATGTTATGATGGCAAAATATGTTCGCACTATGAAGGAAATGAAGAGTGACAAACCATCTAATGGGAATGGTAGTGTTTCTGGAAGTCACAACCTCACGAATCAGCCTTCTAAAGGAATTAGAGGAGCTACACATAGGCCTAACCAGCCTACGTTTTTGCAAGAAGTCGTCATTCTGGATGGAAAAGAGCAACCCACATTGAGGGATAGTTTGTTGAGAGATTATGATGAATACATGACAAATCCAGCTCCATTTAGGGATCAAATGCATTTTTCAGCTTTCATTTCATGGAAGCATGGCCAAATAGGTGGCAATCGGACTGGCCAAAAGCACACGGGCAACCAAGGAGGACTTCACCATGCATTGGACAGCTTTCACTTTCCAATTTTGATGGTTTCCCCAAGAGTTCAGCTAAGGCTTGGATTCAAAAGGTGGACACATACTTTTTCCTTAGGCCTATGATGGGAAAAGAGTCCATTCGGTTTGCTACTTTGCACTTGGAAGGGGCTGCCCATGAATGGTGGTATAATGGATTGGTCACTCAAGGGCACCAACTCATTTCATCATATGAAGAATTCAGTAAGAGGATTATTAAAAGGTTTGATAGGGCTGTCCAGAGCTACACTTTAGAGAGTTGGCACAATTGAAACAAAAGGATACTGTAGATGAGTATGTGACTGAATTTTAGAGGCTTTCAGTCATGGTAATAGATGTTTCAGAAAGAGGATTGGTGGTTCTTTTCATAGAGGGCTTGGCTGATTCTATTAGGGGTTTAATCAAGGCTTTTGACCCTTCTTCTCTTCAAGGAGCCATTCAAAAGGCCCTTGATCTTGATTCTTCGGCACCATAAGGTAAAATTCTGCCATTTAGTTCACAAAAAACTAACTCTTTTAAACCTTTTGGACAGCCAAAAGACAATAAGTAGGGACAGCCAAAGAGCAGCACTTTTGGGCCACCAAGATCAGCTCCTTTGGGGCAATTTGATAGGCCAAACTCCAAACCAACAGGGTTTGGGGCAACAAAGAGAGTTGCCAAGAACGAATTATGAGACAAGAAACGAATTAAGAAGGAAGAAGTTGTGCTTTGACTGTAAAGACCCTTGGACACCGGGTCACCATTGCCGTGGAAAGGATCAATTGCATTACATTGAGATGCATTCGGATGAAGAAGATGAATGTGAAGAAGGGGCAGCCACCTATGAAGAAGAACACTTGGAGATCCTTGGAGGAGAGGACTTGAATGGCACCTTTGCTTCCTTATCGAGCACTCCTAGATACTATTCCTTTCATATGAAAGGTAATTTGAAAGGTAAAGTTGTCACTAGTCTCATTGATAGTGGAGCTACTCATAATTTCATTGATAAGAAATTGGTTTCTTTGTGTGGATTGCAATCTATTGAGTTTGATGGTTTTCGAGTGACCATGGCGGATGGCTTCACCATCCCTTGTACCACTAAAGTCCCCAAGTTAAGCATCATGATGGGAACACATCTCATTGAGGATGCTTTCTATGTGGTTGGTATTGAGGAGACCAACCGAGTGCTTGGTATACAATGGTTGCACTCTCTTAGGGAGTACACACAAAATTACCAAACCATGGAGCTCAAATTTGATGTGAATGGGAAAGAAGTGATTCTATGTAATGTCCCCATTTTCACATCAATTATAAGCAGATATTGAAAACCTTTAGTCTACTCTCATAGATTAAAGAATTCTTTTTGGAGTTTTATTTTGTTAATTAATTATAATTGTTCGAATAGTGATTTTAATCATTTGCTCATATAAGACAATTATTAATTGATTAATAGAATATTTTATAAAAATGGTTTTTACCACTAAGATATTTAATTGAAATAATTATTGAATTATTGCCTAAAAGTAATTTTAATTACTATTTATTATTTAAGCAATTATTTAATATTATTTTTGATAAGAAAGGAATGTCAGCTTATAAGTGATCAAAGGCAAAGAGGAGATATGCTAAAAGTCGGCAAGGAGAGTTAAGAAAGAGTATTTGGCCTTCTCAAAGTGGTTCGCCTCCCTTTGAAGGGTACAAGTACATGGAGTTCTCCTTTGAGGGATATGTTGAAAATTGATATTGATTCTTTGTGCTTGAAGAAAATATTGGGATGTATACCCAATAAGTGTTTGCAGGTTTTTGGAGCTGATTATTCGACAAAATAGTGTCTTTTGATGCCACCTTTGCAAAGGTGGAATTTGATTATTTCCATAGAGTGGGGCGACTTGCTTGGTAACTTGTTTGTGTGGATTTCAAGAATAATTTAAAGTCAAATTGACCTAGTTTCATTGCTGGAATTTATTGACGAATATTGTTGAAATGTGGCGTTGACTCTATATGTAATTGAGCAAGTTTTGACAAAGGGGGACTAGGTTTGGAATGGTATTTGATCACTTTGAAAGCCCAAAAAGAGCGTTGAATTTGTGTGGCTATTTTTGATAATTTATTCATGATTTTTTGAAAGGGTTTCAGTGAGAATTGATAAATATTCAGCGGCTGTTTTATGTATAAAATCAAATATTTTTCAGCAAAGTTAAATATGATTTTCATCCACATCTAAGACGTAAAAAGGTACAAAATTTCCATTTTCAGGTCATGGCTTATTTTAGATCATTTTGAGCTGACATTTGCTCAAGGTATTTGTTGGAAATAACCTATCTATTAATTGCACATTGGCACCTAGGGTTTGAAAGCAAATTGCATGTTTTTTAGGCATCTCTTTGAGTTATGGTTTGCTAATTTTGCAAATTTCAAAATTCATAATTTTGTGGATTTTAGGGAAAGCCCTTATTTGGTCATTTGGCCCAAAAAGGGGACATTACATTCTACATGGTTTGCATGATAAGGCACCTAAAGGGGCAACATCCAAGAGGATGGAGAGCAGGATTCATTAAGGGATTCTGATAGGGGAAGCAAAACAAGTGGTTTTTTCTGAGTTGGAACAGTCAACTCTCATGAATGAAATTGGTCACGCACATGGCTTGTTAAGTGAAGCAAAGATGGAAAAGGGTTACCCTTACAAATAAATCAATAAATGGGTCATAGGAAAGCCTTCAAGGTATGTAAAACATCATCAAATTACTTTTTACATGAGCTTATTTCTAAGGTATGAAGGCAAATCCGTAATTTGCATTAAAAACCAATTTAAAGGGTGTAAACAAAAATCAGATTTGGTTGTGCAGTTTCAAAATCTTTTGAGCTATAAGAATAGTGAATTTGGAAATTCAAATCAGCTGTCTATTGAGGTCAAAATTTCACATTGTCTGAGCACATTACATTCCCTAACCCATTCTGAAAAAGTCCTTACAAAGTTTGAATTTTCGGACTCAAAAAATTATTAGTTAGAGTAGGTCCAGCCCCTATATGAGCACAAAAATATTGAATTTTTATCAATGCTACAGCCCATGGTGAGTTCCGAAAAGATATATACAAGGTCTAAATTTTATTACTCGGAAATTTCTGAGTTCATGATGCAAGTTCAGCCACCTATTGAGGGTAAAGAGGTTGAAATTTGCAGAAAACTGCAGCCCCTAACAATGAGGAGAAACCTACCGTGGCATGTAAGAGAGATCAAGGGGTTGTTGATAGGTGACCACACTAGTGTGCACACCAAGAATGAAGGTCAAAGGGACTTTTCCATTTGGGGCAGCAAGGTATCAGTTTTCAAATATTTTTATTTTGGCAACTCTAGTTCCTTTTATATGAAGTTTGTGCTTTTGTGGACATCTTTCAAGTTCATGGATAACAATGAGTTCAATTTGGGCTAAAGGGGGAAATCTCCTTAGTGAAGGGACTATGGACTTTGGTGGCAATTTGGGAGCTTCCATCCCTTACGGGACATGTTTGGGGAAGCTTGAGGCATGTTTGGGAGAAATGAGGGCATGATCATGAAGATTGTAATGTATGGCATGAGAAAAAAAGAGGAAAGGCAACTGTAACATTTCTTCTCGTCATATTTACTAAAACAAATTCAGCTCTTCTACGGTAAAACATGACTCCAATGTTGTTCCCTTTAGAGTTGCATACATGTTTGACACACCAAGGGGCAAGAGGAAAGTGAGAAAGGGGATTTCCAGGAACAATTGCATGGCTGTAAGTTGCAATTGCAGCCCTCTAATCATCATGCATAGATTTCTTTACGAAGCACCCCTATTTTAAAATTAGAGGATCTAGGGGCATAAGGACCTAGGATTGGAGAATCATTTATGGGGAGGATTTCTAGCCCATAGAAGACACCACGAAACACAATGGAGAACTTTCTTTTTGACTAATGTGTTTGCTTCTCATGTATTTGAAGATCATATGGCTGTAATTCATTTTTCCAGCCACTTTGGTAATGCAAATTCTGAATATTTCATTGTTTTTATCATTTTATTGGCAATGTTGAGGTACATGGGCTCTATGGCAAGAGGAAAGAGGATATGGTACTGCTGGTTTTTCAAATTCAGATTGCATGAACAACAAATAATCTTGATGAACAGCAATAGAAGGCTTCACCAAAAAGGTCCTTCCCCATGGGATGGTCCAAGGTTTGAATTGTGCACAAAATCTATGGTGGGAATAGCCCTACGGGTGCTTCAATTGCTTGAGGACAAGCAATTTTGGGCAAGGTGGATTGTCATGCCCCTCTTTTGTTAGGGACATCATTGAAGACCCTTAGCCTTAACCATTTTCCAAGGGCTAAGGGACAAGTAAGAAGGGAAAGAAAAATAAATGATTTTGATTGAATATATGTCAAAGGTACCTTATGTTTCAAAAATCACTTAAGGAAACATAAATCACTTAAGTTGGGGCCCTTTAAGGGTCATGAGCGATATAAAAAGCAATCTTCCTTATAATTTGAATTCTTAATTCCCTCCCAATTGGGTGTGCCCCTTGGAGGAAGTGGTATAAAAAGAAAGGAGGATTTCATTTGAAGGCATGTTATGTTAATGTTCAAAATTTTGCTCATTAAGCACAAAAATGCTTGAGTCATTGCTTTGAAGATGGAAACCTTCAAGCAATAAAGGAGTGGGGATGCCAACTCTCATTTCTCAACTAGGGCAGCTTCATCTTGATGTTGTACTTGTGCTTCATATTCAAAAAATACAAAAATATTGTATTTTGAGTGGGGCAACTAGGGTTTGGAGCTTTGAGAGCTGATTGGTTAGGACAAAGAGCCCTCATTGGAGGGTTGCATGGATTTTGCTGCTGGAATTGATTATTTTCAGCTAGGGCGACTTGGTTGGAGGGCTGGTTTGCAGGGTTTTGGGGCTCATTTTGAGTCAAAACACGTTATAATTTTATTATAATATTTATGAAGTGTGGCAACTTGCCTTGTGAGTGCTTTTGGAATCTTTTGAGGGTCATCTTTGCCCTAAAATATTAAATATATATTTTATATATTTTTCCATCTTTGGCAAATTGATTTGACAGGTTTCTGGCTCCAAATACTATCAGATTTTTCATGATAAATTATGTTTATTTAATGCAGTATTTTTATGCAATTTTATGAGGGTTTCACTTGAATAGATCAACTGCAAATTTATATTAAAATTCTCGCTTGGAGACGTCAAGGGTTTAAGGGTTATTTCATACGTTTGCAGGGATAAATTGCTTGTTTCGCCCAGCCAATTGTTGCTTAAAGCTTAGCATAATTTTGCGCTATTTTTGGAAGTATTTGGCAACTAGGGTTTACTGGAAATAAAAATCAGATTTGACTATTTACCTAGGGTTTTGCAAAAAAATCAGAATTCAGAAAAATTACCTGATTTAGGACATTTCACTAAACCACTTTTTGCAATAACCTCCAACTTATTACTGCAATGCTAGTATTTGAACAAATTTATTTTTCTTCAAGAGCTTATACCAAAGGCTTTGGTACCAAAAATGATGACAATCATTAACACTATTGCCACAATGGTCCCATCACTGATGACAATCATTAATACCTTTATTACAAACTGATGCAAATTTAACCCATATCCATATTACTAACACTTGTCTTTGTCTTGATCTTAGGATCATTTATACTTTCTTATCTTCTTAATGGCCAATCTTGATTACTAACTGTTGTCAACCTAGCGCTGCACCCTGAATCAAAGACATGCATGAAATGGCCAATCCTCTAACCGGTTGAAACAATGGGATCTTCTCACTAGGGTGGGTGCCTCAATGGTGAGAAGAACCTACAGAAAATGTTGGTTCCTGTAAGATGTATTAATGGATCCCTATTCTGTGTTGCAAATCTACCATGGAAAAGGGAGAAAGAAACTTGAAAGGAAAATCCTACCTAATAACAGTGATCCACCAAAACGTTGATCCACTCTACTTGGAACCCTGAACACTGAATCAATCAAGGGAAAAAGAAGACCTTGGATTTCAATCGATCACTATGCATAAGTATTTCATGCGAAGGTTCGATCCAATGACCAAAACATGAGGGAAAACGATGGAGAGGTCTGATACAAGACACTTTGCAGCCACCTAACATCCACTTACAGCTTCAGCAAAAGACATAAAGAACACTTAACATGCCCTGCATAATACGATAAGCTAGCAACTAGGTACGAATCAGAATTTGGAAAGGGAGAGAAATCTACCACATATGCAAATTGTTGAATGAATATATGATTGAAGAGGTTACACAACTCACCAATGGCAAAGTCTGGTCTTGCCAAGAGAGAGATGAAAAAATATAAGGCTGAAAAGCCATTAATATAGAGAATTACAAAAGCCAAAGAGTTTGGCACTGAAAATAGAGAGGGAGTCAGCCTTTCATTAGCCCAAGTCAAACTACAGTTGTCCAAAGATCTAAAAATAAAAAATAAAAAATAAAAACTCCTTGTCTTATGCTTGCATGAAAGCTCTTTGGCGTTAGAAAGTGGACGATGCGTTCATCTTGGGCTGCTCTCTCACATGCATGAAATCCACGCCCACCTCAAAAAATAGGGCTCTTCTTGAGTTGTTTGAAAGCTGAGTTGGACGAAGAAATTATTCTCGCTTGCATGGAAAACTCCTAGTAGATGTGGCGTTTAACAATTAGTCAATTCTAAATTTAGAACAGTCAACTCGACATTCGAATTTGGAACTCCGATTAAACTATTGGAACATTACAAGCTTGAGACGACGAAACTGCTTGCATGGAAAACTATCTTGCTAAGTGAGATAAATTCAAGTTGAATTTATTTTCTAGCCATCTATTTTTAGTTTCTATTTCTGTGCATGCGTTAATCTTGGGTTTATTCCCGCGGACTTGTCTTTCTTCATGCAATTGTCTCGGCTTATGCCTTCTCACTTTCCCGCGGGCTTTTGTGTCTCCAAAGCTTTTCCTTATGGACCGTCCTTCATAAACTATTTGAAGTCCCTGTGTCTTTCCAAGTCCCCTTTTCGGATTTTTTTTTTGAAGGTCCATTCCATTAGATTTCTTTCAGACTTTATGAAACTATCTTCTCAGATTTTTTCCTTCCAAGCCCTTCGGACTTTCCCCTTGGTCTATTCCCTTCAGATATCTCCTTGGTCTTGGATTTTTCTTCGGATCTTTTGTTAGTCCACTTTCCCGCAGATAGTTTGCCCTTCTCTACCTTCGGAAATCGCTCTTCGGACAAAAAGTCCGAGACTTTATCCTTCCTGGGCCTTTCTTTTCCTTCAGTTTTATGTCCTCACTTTTCCTGCAGGCTTTGTATCCTTTGAATTTCTACAGTCTTTTTCCTACGGGCTTTTTCCACTTGCATTTTTCCCGAATTAAATGCTTCGGACAAAAAGTCCGAAGGAATTCCTTCGAACTTTTGTCCTAAGGATATTCTTTGTTTTCTCTTTTGCCTTCGGACTTTTTTCCACAGGTTTTTCTTTGTCTCGAATTTCTTCGGATTTTTTGTCTGAAGGAATTAGTGCTTTGGCTTTGTCTTACCACCGGTAAAATGACCTTCGAAAAAATTGCAAAGGTCTTGCCACCAACCAAGTGCTCTCCGCAAGGGCTTGTCTCCTTCCAGAATGCCCTTCGAGTTTTTTGGAAAGGTCTTGCCACCGGCCAAGTGCCCTCCGCAAGGGCTTTCGTCTTTCCTCTGTGGCTTTTCGAAAAAATTGTAGGGCACCCAGGCTTTTTGTAGGGCACCTAGGTTTTTTGTAGGGCACCCGAGTTTTTTGTAGGTGTCCTTATTCCTTTGGACTTTATGTTTTCCTACAAACGTTTTTGGAGGCTCATTCCTTCGGATTCCTTGCAAAGAACTTTTTCCAAAGGATAACATACCCTTCGGATTTCTTGAGTGTCCCTTCAAAATTTTGCAACGGTCCTTTGAACTTTTTCGAAGCTATGTGAAATCAAGCCTTCTTTGTCCGAAGGAAATCCTATTGTAGCCAAGGCCTTTGCAAATGAGTATTTCAATTGGTCTACATCTACCCAATGTATTCTTTCTTCCTTGGCTAGAGACGTGAACATTTCGAATGGCAAGAGACAATCTAACTTGTGGAAGAATTGTCAACATTTCTGACGACTCAGCTGGCCCAGCATGCCTACTATGCTTGAGAACTCAGACCATATAAATGTTATTCGACCTCCCAAAACAATGATAACCCTGATTTCTGACTAAAAATCTCCCTTGATCATGGCTGAAGTAACCTCCTTCAAAATAAGAAAGGAAAAATACGAAAGCAGGAAAACTAACTACGAAGCAATGTGCAAACAAGCACTTATTGGACAAAACTAAAGCAAACTATTGTGCTTGAACAACGCTTAGAGGAAAGCAAAACAAATAAGGAACCTAGCTAACCATGATAAAGCATGATCCGCCTAGATCAAATGGGAAATTTTTGAACTCACTCCTTCCAAGAGATGGTACAAGTTGCAAAGCAAGATGTTTATTAATCATAACCTTTGATGAGGCATTTTCCTTGTCCACCAACTATATTAGCATTTTCTCAAATGAGTCATCAACAACAACAAAGACAAACTCATCAAGTACCTCTTGATCTTTTTCAGATTGCTTGTCATCTACCACCTTGTCAAGTGATACCTCATCTATGCATGTTTTTTGAGTTACCACATCTTTCTTATTGACTGTTGCAAGTTCATCCAGCTCTTCAAGGAGCTTTGAGTAGGCAACCCAATCTGTACTGTGACTTTGAATAGGTGATTCTTGATCAAATTTCTCATAAACATGCTCTTCAATAGCCAACATATCCATACAAAGCTCTTCAATCTCTTGTAGAGATTCAAGGTACAGCTGCCAATCATCTTTTTGTTCCTCATTTTGATCTATTTGAACTGAATCATCTGTAAGGCTATCTAGATCCTTCTCAATAGGAGATACATGTAACTCATTTATAACTTCAATCTGTATCAGCTCCTCTTGAAGTTCCTCTACATCAAGATCAGTCTTCCCATTCTCAGCTATAATTGGATGCTCAATTACAACCTCAAGTGAAGTATCAATAGGAAATTCTTCCTCAAACACACCTGAAGCATCCTCTACACACTCTGCAAGAACTTGTCATGTAGTTGCAACCTCTTTCTCAATACTCCAAAGAACAAGATCCTCCTGAGGAAGGGGGATGGCGAGAGGGTGATGAAATTTATTTGTTTGAGAGGGAAAATGAAGCATGGGAGGTCGATCATGATTAGATTTTGGAATTTTGAGGGCAATAGAATTATCTAGGGAGTTTTGGAGAGGAGGGAAAGATAAACTCTTAAAGACCGTTGTATTTTGTTCCTTCCACTTGGCCATTACCTCATCAAAGTCTGAAACCTGCTTGTCTTACCGGACAACTTGAGCTTCAGGGATGATTGGTGAGGAAATGGGACTATAGGAAGGTTTAGTCTCATGAATAGTCACTTGAATAGGCTCTTGACTCCAACTAGGAAGCTCCCTCGGCACACACTGGGCATGGTTAAGAACTTCATGAGAATAAGAAGCACAAGAACCCTTTGTAGACAATTGGTTTAACTCGATTTTTTGCCTTTCCCAAGCCTCCATCTTTTCAAATACAAGAATACATAGTCCATTTATCTCTTCTGGATCATTGGACACATTTCGAAATAGACCATTCACTTCCTCATACTGAGAGTTAGAACAAACCTTTCTTGCATATGTTAGTATTCTGAGCTCTATTTCATTCATTCTTTCTTGAAGGCAAGACTGCTCATATGCAACATCATAGCCATATGGGAAAGATAAAACCAGTCCTGAAACTGATATGGCTTACAAGGAAAGTAAGATTCATGCTCTTGATAAGGCTGATTATGAGAAACTTGATAAGGCTCAACATAGCTTTGATAATACTCTTGCTAAGGCTGATTAGGCTTATAAAGAGGCTCATAGGTATCATGACCAAGCTGGTATGATCCATCATTGTGCTAATAAGGAACCATAGCATAGGAATTCTCTTCATACATAGCCATCAAAATTCATTCACGATAATGCAATAAAAATAGACTTACATGGAAATTGTCCCTAAACTATTAGAAACAATTGTTTGAGCTTGGAATCACCAAATACTTCTTGAAAAACACTACTACAACTGCAATTTCATCAAGACCAACAAAAATAGGTCCCACCGAGAGTGCCAAAAACTGTTGTCAACCTGGAGCTGCACCCTGAATCGAAGACGTGCATGAAAAGGTCAATCATCTATCCGGTTGAAACAATGAGATCTTCTCACGAGGGTAGGTGCCTCAATGGTGAGAAGAACCTACAGAGAAGGTTGGTCCATGTAAGATGTATCAATGGATCCCTATTATGTGTTGCGAATCTACCATGGAAAAGGGAGAAAGAAACTTGAAAGGTAAATCCTATCTAATAACGGTGATACACCAAAACGTTGATCCACTCTACTTGGAACCCTGAACACTGAATCAATCAAGGGAAAAAGAAGACCTTGGATTTCAATCGATCACTATGCATAAATATTTCATGAGAAGGTTCGATCCAACGACCAAAACATGAGGAAAAACGATGGAGAGAGGTCTGATACAAGACACTTTGCAACAACCTAACATCCACTTACAGCTTCAGCAAAAGACATAAAGAACACTTAACATGACCTGCATAATACGATAAGCTAGCAACTAGGTACAAATCAGAATTTGGGAAGGGAGAGAAATCTACCACATATGCCAATTTGTTAAATAAATATACACTATGCCAGCATTTGAAATCTGAAAGTACAATCCTATTGATTGAAGAGGTTACACAACTCACCAATGGCAGAGTCTAGTCTTGCCAAGAGAGGGATGAAAAAATCTAAAGTTGAAAAGCCATTAATATAGAGAATTACAAAAGCCAAAGAGTTTGGCGCTGAAAATAGAGAGGGAGTCAATCTTTCATTAGCCCAAGTCAAACTACAGCTGTCCAAAGATCTAAAAATAAAAAATAAAAACTTCTTGTCTTGTGCTTGCATGAAAGCTCTTTGGCATTAGAAAGTGGACGGTGGGTTCATCTTCGGCTGCTCTCTCACATGCATGAAATCCACGCCCACCTCAAAAAATAGGGCTCTTCTTGAGTTGTTTGAAAGCTGAGTTGGACGAAGAGATTATTCTCGCTTGCATGGAAAACTCCTAGTAGATGTGGCATTTAACAATTAGTCAATTCTAAATTTAGAACAATCAATTCGACCTCCGAATTTGGAACTCCAATTAAACTGTTGGAATGTTACAAGCTTGAGACAGACAAAACTGCTTGCATGGAAAACTATCTTGCTGAGTGAGAGATAAATTTAAGTTGAATTTATTTCCTGGCTATCTATTTTCAGTTTTTGTTTCTGTGCATGCGTTGCTCTTGGGTTTATTCCCGCAAACTTGTCTTTCTTCATGCAATTGTCTCGGCTTATGCCTTCTCACTTTCCCACGGGCTTTTGTGTCTCCAAAGCTTTTCCTTATGGACCCATCTTCCGAAAACTATTTGAAGTCCCTGTGTCTTTCCAAGTCCCCTTTTCGGATTTTTTTTTAAAGGTCCATTCCATTAGATTTCTTTCAGACTTTATGAAACTATCTTCTCAAATTTTTTCCTTCCAAGGCCTTCGGACTTTCCCCTGGGTCTATTCCCTTCGGATATCTCCTTGGTCTTGGATTTTTCTTCGGATCTTTTGTTAGTCCACTTTCCTACGGACAGTTTGCCCTTCTCTGCCTTCGGACTTCGCTCTTCGGACAAAAAGTCTGAGACTTTATCCTTCCTGGGCCTTTCTTTTCCTTCAGCTTTATTTCCCTCGGCTTTATGTCCTTCTCACTTTTCCCATGATTTGTATCCTTTGAATTTCTGCAGTCTTTTTCCTGCGGGCTTTTTCCAGTTGCACTTTTCCCGAATTAATCCTTCGGACAAAAAGTTCGAAGGATATCCTTCCTTTGTTTTCTCTTTTGCCTTCGGACTTTTCTCCACGGGTTTTTCTTTGTCCCGAATTTCTTTGGACTTTTTGTCCGAAGGAATTAGTCCTTTGGCTTTTTCTTACCACCGGCAGAATGACCTTCGGAAAAATTGCAAAGGTCTTGCCACCGGCCAAGTGCCCTCTGCAAGGGCTTGTGTCCTTCTAGAATGCCCTTTGGGTTTTTTGGAAAGGTCTTGCCACCGGCCAAGTGCCCTACGCAAGGGCTTTTGTCCTTCCTCTGTGGCTTTTCGGAAAAATTGTAGGGCACCTGGGCTTTTTGTAGGGCACCCGGGCTTTTTGTAGGTGTCCTTATTCCTTCGGACTTTATGTTTTCGTGCGGACTTTTTTGGAGGCTCATTCCTTCGGATTTCCTACAGAGAACTTTTTCCAAAGGATAACATACCCTTCGGATTTCTTGAGTGTCCCTTCAAAATTTTGCAACGGTCCTTTGAACTTTTCCGAATCTATGTGAAATCAAGCCTTCTTTGTCCGAAGGAAATCCTGTTGTAGCCAAGGCCTTTGCAAATGAGTATTTCAATTGGTCTACATCTACCCAATGTATTCTTTCTTCCTTGGCTAGAGACGTGAACTTTCCAAATGGCAAGAGACAATCTGACTTGTGGAAGAATTGTCAACACTAACCTTACAAGGTTAGTTATTGAATTCTAAATTCTTTATATTCACTATAGGTCTGCAAACATTCTTGTCAAATAGGCTTACTTTCACTAACAATAGCAATGTCTTTATCCTTATAATATTAGTCTTACAAGACCAATGAGATTTTGTTCTCACCTTTCTTTGATGTCACTAGACTTCCTTAATCTCCACAAGATCTGATCTTATCCACACAAGAACACAAACCTTCCTTATCAGTTTTATTACAATCAAAAGAACTTTGCTTCATTAGTTCTTACATATAGGCCAATAACCCAATCAACAGTCAATAGTATAAAATAAGATCTATTGACTTGTTGCTGTCATATCCTTCGAATTGCGTATGAGAAAGCCATGTTGTCGTTGCCCTTGCTGTCCTGGTCCTACACAAGCATGGGATACTCCTAGAAACTGACATGGCTATCCCCAAGTCGCGTTGACTAGGCCATGCTCTCTTCAATGCTGGGCGCACTTGGTTGTGCATTAATGGCAAAGCGCGAAAACACAAGCTGTTCTCCTCTATAGTTCGAAAACCAATCCTTTTATTGGTTTTTTGGTAGAGATTATTTCACCTAAGTGCATTTACTCTTCCTACTGATGACACCTGTGCCACCTGCCTTGGTCTGGTTCGCCCTTGGGTCTGCGTTTTGATTTGTCACACCACTTGGAACATTTTGAGCTTTTGTTTCATTGTGCACGTGGCCACGTCCTGGGTTACCCACTTTGTTTTTTCTTACTTGCTACTTCCCTTTTGTCCTTAGCCATTCAAGCTCTCAGGCACATGTTATTTTCTCTCGGGTTCCTTTCTTTGCTTGCTCGTTCATTTGTCCTTCGGGCTTTCGAGCTTTTGGTTCTGAATTCCTTCGAACAAAATGTCCGAAGGAATTCTCTTTTGGGCTTGCACTCTTGACTTTCCTTTCGCAGGCCTTCGGGCTTCCTTTTAGCTTGATTACTTCCCAACAGCTAGTTTGTTCCCTGAAGTTGACTTTCACAGGCCCATCATTGGACATTTGAATCCCAATGGCTAGCTTATCACCCTGAATTTGACGTTCACGGGCCCATCACTCACAAGGACAATTCCTTCGTCATTTTTGCAAACGAACTTTTCTGAAGGGAAAGTGATCATTCGGAAAGATTGAAATGGTCCTTCGACATTCGAAAATGACCTTTGCCTTTAGAAAAATACCTTCGAAAAAGATGCAATGGTCCACTTTGAAAAGAAAGTGACCCTTTGGAAAAATGGATATAGTCCACTTTGATGACCAAGTTCCCCCCGCAAAGACACCTACCTTTCAGACTTTTTGTCTTTCGAATTTCTTCGGACAAAATGTCTGAAGGAATTCTCTTTGCTTGTCACCTTTTTTCGAAGGGCAAGTTCCCTTCGGGCTTCCTGTCTTTGCCCCTTTGCTTCAACCGGATGCCCTTCGCAAGGGCATTTCAAGCCCAAAGTTCCCCTCGGAAATTTTGCACTGGTCTTCATGCCAATGAAAAGCCCTCTGCAAGGTCCATTCTGCCTTCCAACATACCCTTCAGAAGTTTTGTAAAGGTCCATTTTATCCTTGAAGTGCCTCCCACAAGGGCACATACCCTTTGGGGAAAATGCAAATGACCCTACAAAATGCCCAAGTGCCTTCCGTGAAAAAACACTTGCCTTAAGAAGTGTCTAAGACCAATTTGGCTCTTCCGAAGGACTTACTCAAAAAGCTTTGAAGTAAAGACGTCTCAAAACCCGATTGCTCTGTGAGTGCTGGAAAAGACCAATGCTTGATGAGACAACACCTGCACCTACACAAAAACAACTTTTCCCTTGATTTTTAAAAGGTTATGACATGCTTTCAGGGCAAAAGGTCATGAAGAACAAGGCTTCAAGGCAAAAGAAGGGGGGTGCCCATTTTGGCATGCAGGATTCAAAAAATGGTCAACAAATTGGCGACTCACAGGGGAAGCATGCCTGCTATTCTTGAGAAGACTGGTGGCCTAAAAGTCCATTGGGCATGGAGTTAGGATGCAGCTTGAAAAGTTGGCAACAACCTTATAAGGACCTAAGAACCAACAAATATTTTACCTCACACAATCAAAGAAAAACACTACACACATGCATAACAACATTTAGGGAAAATGAGGAAAAACAAAGAAACTATGTACATGACAAGAGAAACCTAGTAACAATGCTTAAAATATATCCCATTGACTTGGATATGTAGCTCTTCACCATCCAACTTAGAGAGCTGGAAAGCATTGTGTTGCTTGCATTAGGTGATGACATGTGGGCCGCTCCACAGTGCGTCAAACTTCGTGTGCCTTCCAAGCTTGGCTCGGTCTTCATCCCACTTCAAGACAATGTCACCTTCTAAGAAGCTCTTTGGCGTAGACCTTTTGTCAAAATGCTTTTGTTTGTTGTTGGCAGCTGGTCAAGGCATCCATGGCTTGGTCTCTAGCTTCATGAAGTTCCATTAGCTCACAATACCTGACCTCTAGGATGTCGCTCTCCACCAATTGTAGCTAATGGGCAAGATCCAAAGCTGGCAACTCAAGTGAGATAGGGAGTCTAGCTTCCCTTCCATACACAAGTGTGTATAGTGATTTCCCAATCGTCCTCTTTGTTGTGATCATGTCTGCCCAAAGAGCAATCTTCAACTTGGCATGCCAAGTCCCTTGATTTTCCTCAATTGTCATTTTTATGATCCTAATCAAATTCTTGTTTGTGGACTCGGCCGGCCCCTTGTGGATAGTAGTGTTGACCACTTTTTACCCAACAAGCCAAAAATCGGTCCCCTTCTTTCCTTGCTCTTCTGAGCCAATTCATTTCTTAATTTTTGCACAAGTCTGGAGATTTCTACAGACTCTGAAGGTTTTCTACGAACTCTGCAGGTCCATTTCTACGGACTCTGCAGGTTTTTTATGGACTCTGCAGGTCCATTTCTACAGACTCTGCAGGTCCATTTCTACAGACTCTGCAAGTCCATTTCTACTAGATCATGAATTTCTATGGACTCAGCAGGCAGAAGGCAAGTTCGGACACTTAGGCGCAAAATGGATCATTTCAAGTACCCTTGAGGAGGGCAGTTTGGGACTCAAAGAGCCCTTGCGGAGGGCAGGGAACACCTTCAGAAGAGGCCGCAGAGAAAAGCCGAAAAGGTAAGTTTCCTTCGGAATTTTGTTCAAAGCAAAGGAAGTACCCTTCGGAAGGGTCGTTTCCAATTTTTCCGAAGGGCACTTTTCAAGGCAGTTTGAAGAAGCAAAGGAAGAAATCCTTCGGACTTTTTGTTCGAAGGAATTCCTTAGGACAAAAAGTCCGAAGGATTTCTTCCTTTGCTTCTTCAAACTGCCTTGAAAAGTGCCCTTCGGACAAAAAGTCCGAAGGCTGTCGGAAGGGCTTCAAACAAAAATACCGTGAAAAGGGACTTAAGGCAAAAAAGCAAAAGACAAACGAATTCTTTCGGACTTTTTGTCTGAAGGAATTCCTTCGAACAAAAAGTCTGAAGAAATTCGGAGGAAAGAAAACCCAAAGGAATTTCAAAGTGACAAGGCAATTCTTGCGGACTTTTTGTTCGCGGAAAAAAGTCCGCGGAAAATGCCGAAGAGAGAAGGCCGCCGAAGAATCCCGAAGCGCAGGTGCCCTCGCGAGGGACTCTCGGCTGCCAAAACAAAGGGACTTCTCCATAAGCCAAAGAGTCACCTCCCCTTCGAGAGGATGCAAAACAAGAAATCCAAAGGGAGCGACAGAAGAAGCCGAAAGAAAGCAGGAAGCCGAAGGAAAGTCCAAGGGGAGACGAGCCCGAGGACGTCAAAGTCAAGCACGGTGAACTAGCCGTTCGTTTTCAAGCAGTGACGGACTCGTGAACGTTGATTTTAAGATGGTGAAATAGCCGTTTGTTTTTTAAATGCTTGAGTGCCAACCAGAAAAGAGACCAAGGAGCCAGCGACCCACCGAAAATATAGCCTCGAGGGCCGAAAGAGCCGAAAAGAGACAAAACCAGGATGAGGCAAGGCAAGGAAAAGACAAAACATTCCAAGTGGCGAGGAGAGGCGAGTTATTGTCAGATGGTCACCAAACGGCGCAAACCGTAAACGGCGCGGCCTGTCTTCTCCAGTTTGCATTTATAAGGGGATAAACCACGTGAATATCTGGAAAGAGCAGTCTGTTTGCAAGAAAAGAGACGCGGTCCATGTTTCCTCATAAATGTTGGAACGCCAAGTCAAAGCAGGAGCCGACAATCAAACGGCTCCCTCTTCCCAAGGCTCGAAACGCACATGGACCATTTCAAAAAGAGTGCCAAAGTCTTTTCTAAAAAGCGCCAAGTTCTCCTCTTTCTATATATTGTAAAACTTCTCATTTTTGGGATCCATTCTCTTAGCCCGTAAGGCAAAACTCTGCCCAAAAATCTCTCGGGCTTGTAAGGTAGAACTCTGCCAGATTTTTACCTTGAATCAAGACTTAGCATTTTTACCTCTATCTGGACTTGCACTTTAAAGCATATGTCTATGTTTTCTTTTGTGTTAAGTCATTTTCTTTGATGCTTTTCACAGAACGACTACAGCATGTCTAGTGCATTGTGAAGTTTCTTTTCTGCAGGTCTGCCAGAAGTGTCTACAGCAGGAATATAGGCACATGTGAAGAGGCTGCCAAAGTGTGTCTTGGAACACCTTTGATAGTTCTTTCCTCCCTGTATCTCTACGGAACCCTGACTCACTGAAACAGAAGAGTTTCCCACATCAGATGAAGTGTATGGGTGCTTCTTGGTGAAAAGTGTATGATCGCACTGAGTGGATCAACTTTTTTGGTGTATCACCTTTTTATTTTTAGGCTTAAGTTCTGTTTTCAGCATCTTTCTCCCTTTTCATCCCCCCCCCCTTTTTCCATTTATTTGTTAGCAGTAGGAATCCAGGGCCTAAAAGATACATCAAAAGGAGCTAGCCCTTATCTAGAGACTCTCCCCTCCAGCTTCGCCGGTCCCACAGGCAAGAGGGGAGTTTCCATTTTGACGTGTGGAAGGGCAGGAGCTAGGCATCCTACCCAAGGGTGCAATCCATTGCGTCAATAATTTTTGGCACGCCCGGTGGGACCAACTAGGACAAGTTTTGTCCAAAGAGTTGAAAATTTTTTGGTGTGTTCTTCAACCAACCAGCGTTTGGAGGCTTTTGCATCAACACCAATGGCGACTCTGAGTTAAATCAACTGGTTAAGCAGTTCTAGTGCCATCAAGAAATAGCATTTTGGTATGTATAATTTCATCGTTTAGAACTATGGACCCTGTTTTCCTTGGCCAGCCTGGCTATGATCCTTACCAGCCTTATGTTGATCCTTATCAGGTCCAATATGACCAGTTTCAGCCCTGTCATGAGCTATATCAGCCTTATGCCCAGTCTTCTCAATGTGTCACTTCTACTCAACCTAATCTCTTTGCCAATCAACCCGTTTCCACCTTCTAACGAGCACTACTGGGATACAAAAAGTATGTAATAGAGCTTGACACCAAAAGGGGATGTGGCCAAGAAATCCCTGATCATGTCGTCCATCAAGTGAGAAATGCACTGGATCTAGTTAAGAGTGAATGGACTCCCATTGAAAGAGCCAATTGGCAAAGGCTTACAAGTGAGATGCTGGATGTGAGTGGTTTGATTGCATCTTTGGAAGAGAGACTGAGTATTCATGAGAGGCAACCTTATCAAGTCTATCAACTTGCATACCCGTTGCCCCAAGTATCATATCAGTCATACACAACCTCTGCTTTTAAGCCAAGTCAAGCCTGTCAAAGTCCTTTCCCCAATCATGTTGAGGAGAGTTCCAAAACAATAAATCTTGTGTTTAAGGTTAATCTTGATAAACAGATTGAATTGGCAAATCTTCAAATGCAGTAGTTTATTTTGGCAGCAAGGGAAGTGGAATCCAAATCCTCAATACTCTCTCACATTGTAGCCCCATCACCCCAAAAGGAGATGCCCAATCCTAATATCTTAAACTGGAATAAAGTGATTGAGTCATGGAACAGCAAGGAGGAGAAAGACATTGTCCAAGAGTGTGAGGTATAAAATGAGGTTAGTCATTTTCAAGTCCCTCCCACCCTTCCTCAGGAAGCTTCTTGTATTTCATGGCAACCTTCATGCACTCCCCATTTCTATGATGATTCCTATGAGCTCCAAGAAAGACTCTTTCAGGATAATCTAGCTAAGCAAATTGAGGAATTAGAGGCTAAGGTGAAACTGCTTAGTGAAAGAGAGAAGGAACTTTTAGGCCTTGTAGAGGAGCCTACGCCAAAAGATACCCCTTCTACCAATCCTCAAGCTAATTTCAATATTGACGAAGTGTTGGTAAAGTGGAGAGACAAAAATCAAGTGATTTTGGCCCAAAGTCTGCCCCCTCCTATTCTAAAGAAAGCCCCCTCTTGTGCGCCAAATCCTTTCTATCAGATAGCACTTGCTCATTCTAGCTCATCTGATGCATCAATCAATCCTACTCTTAACCCCGTGCGCCTAGCCTTCAAACATCAAAGGGAACTAGAGCAACCTCCCATGGAAATGAACCTTCTCAATCCCTTAGATTGTGAATCTTTCTTTGGAGGGAACATCATGGACCAGCACATCACTCTTGAAGCAGCTCTTCCTGTATATTAGCAGACCCTCCCTAACCTTCCCCAACTTCCTCAGGTCTCTCAGTATGATCTCTGGATCCCAAGCTAGAAGAAGGAACGTCATGAATCAGCTTAGGACAGTAAAGGGGATGAAGTTGTTGCCTGTTCACAGGAGCAAAATTCCAATCCCAATGTCATGAGTTGGAAGCAAACAGTGGAATCTTGGGGCAGGAAGGAAGAGGAGAAAGGTTTTGCTCAAAACCTTGAAGAAGATAAAGCTGCTCCTACCCATCATGATGATGCTTGTGACCTCCAAGAAAGGCTCTTCCAAGAAGATATAGACAGGCGAATTGCAGAGTTAGAGTCCAGAGTAAGTTTCCTCAGCCAACATGTGATGGACGTTTCAGACCAAATAGCAGATTTCATGTCTGAACACACCCCATCTACACACCTCCAAGAGAGCTATCAGGCCACCACTGATATAGATGAAGTGCTGGGCAAATGGAAAGAGGAGAATCATTCGATTCTAGCTCAAGGCCTGCCTCCTCTTCCACATGAGTTCGTCCGTCAGTTTTCCACTTCACCCCTTCTCAAGCAGGAAACTGTTTTGAAAGGGGCAGGTAAAGAGGAGTATACTCAGTTCATGACTGATCAGGGAGACCCCATGAGTACAGATGAGAAGGAGATCACCATAGATGTCATGGAGGAGCATGGACAATCTCTTGTTCATGTTTTGAATGATAAATTTGAAGTCATTGGGGCAGGCTGCACTCCTCTTCAAGGAGGCTATGAGCTGACTAAGGGTGGAGAACGCAGCATTGGGACTCAAATACGTATGCAAAGGCACTGCAGCTTTCAGATTTATCCTTTCAAAAGGTTGGTGAATTTGAAGATGATATTTTTGAAGTCATCAAGGAGGATGATCATGCCATGGAACCCGAGCATGAGGCAGAAAGGAACAAGCCAATCAATGATGCATATCAAGGGGCTTATGGTGATGAGCCAGCAGCAATTGATTTCTTGGTGAAATGCACCAGCATGAAAGACCAGCATTCAACAAGCTTCCAAGAACACGAAGAGTACATAAATGTTGGAAGCATGTTTGAATATGATCCACTCGGATGCAGGCCAATCAAGGTGACAAGTAAGAGGAGCAGGTCACCAACTCTCCATTTTAGTCAGCCACTTGTCTGGCACCATAAGTTTCCTTGCCAGGAAGGGGACTTAAGAAGTTTTCCCTTTGATCCAGGAGGGAGGCAGATATAAATGGTTAGCTGTATATAGTAGTTTGCTTTCAGTTTCAATTCCTTTTTTCCCTAAGTGCAGTTTGCACAAGTAGTGTTTTTAGCCTTGTGTGTGTTTTCCCTTGTGTCTGGGGTAAAAGGCTTCATGATTGATTCCGGGATCTATCAAGGCGGTTGCTAACTCTTTCAAAGCTGCATCTAACTCTGTGCCCAATGGACTAAAAGGCAACTGGTCTCCAAGCATAGCAGGCATGCTTCCCATGGGAGTCGCCAATTTGTTGACCACTTTTTACCCAATAGCGCAAAAATCGGTCCCCTTCTTTCCTTGTTCTGAGCCAATTCATTTCTTGATTTTTGCACAAGTCTGGAGATTTCTACGGACTCTACAGGTTTTCTACGGACTCTGCAGGTCCATTTCTACGGACTCTACAGGTCCATTTCTACGGACTCTGTAGTGAAGTGTTCTACGGACTCTACAGAGAAATGAATTTCTACAGACTCAGCAGGCAGAAGGCAAGTTCTGACACTTAGGCGCAAAATGGATCATTTCAAGTACCCTTGAGGAGGGCATTTTGGGACTCAAAGAGCCCTTGCGGAGGGTAGGGAACACCTTCAAAAGAGGCCGCAAAGAAAAGCCGAAAAGGTAAGTTTCCTTCGGAATTTTGTTCAGGGCAAAGGAAGTACCCTTCGGAAGGGTCGTTTCCAATTTTTCCGAAGGGCACTTTTCAAGGCAGTTTGAAGAAGCAAAGGAAGAAATCCTTCAAATTTTTTGTCTGAAGGAATTCCTTTGGACAAAAAGTCCGAAGGATTTCGGAAGGGCTTCAAACAAAAATCTCGCGAAAAGAGACTTAAGGCAAAAAAGCAAAAGACAAACGAATTCTTTCGGACTTTTTGTCCAAAGGAATTCCTTCGGACAAAAAGTTTGAAGAAATTCGGAGGAAGGAAAACCCGAAAGAATTTCAAAGTGACAAAGCAATTCTTGCGGACTTTTTGTCCGTGGGAAAAAGTCCGCGGGAAAATTGTCCGCAAAATGTCCGCGGAAAATGCCGAAGAGAGAAGGCCGCCGAAGAATCCCGAAGGGCAGGTGCCCTCGCGGGGGACTCTTGGCTGCCAAAACAAAGGGACTTCTCCATAAGCCGAAGGGTCACCTCCCCTTCGGGAGGATGCAAAACAAGAAATCCGAAGGGAGCAATAGAAGAAGCCAAAAGAAAGCAGGAAGCCGAAGGAAAGTCCACGGGGAGACAGGGCCGATGACATCAAAGTCAAGCACGGTGAACTAGCCGTTGGTTTTCAAGTAGTGACAGGCCCGCAAACGTCGATTTTAAGATGGTGAAATAGCCGTTTGTTTTTTAAATGCTTGAGCGCCAACCAGAAAAGAGCCCAAGGAGCCAACGACCCATCGAAAAGATAGCCCCGAGGGCCGAAGGAGCCAGAAAGAGACAAAACCAGGATGAGACAAGGCAAGGAAAAGACAAAACATTCCAAGTGGCGAGGAGAGGCGAGTTATTGCCAGATGGTCACCAAACGGCGCAAACCGTAAACGGTGCGGCCTGTCTTCTCCAGTTTGCATTTATAAGGGGACAAATCGCGTGAATATTTGGAAAGAGCAGTTTGTTTGCAGGAAAAGAGAAGCAGTCCATGTTTCCTCATAAATATTGGAACGCCAAAGTCAAAGCAGGAGCCGACAATCAAACGGCTCCCTCTTCCCAAGGCTCAGAACGCACATGGGCCATTTGAAAAAGAGCGCCAAAGTCTTTTCCAGAAAGCGCCAAGTTCTCTTCTCTTTCTATATATTGTAAAACTTCTTATTTTCGGGATCCATTCTCTTAGCCCGTAAGGCAAAACTCTGCACAAAAATCTCTCGGGCTTGTAAGGCAAAACTCTGCCAGATTTTTACCTTGAATCAAGACTCAGCATTTTTACCTCTATCTGGGCTTGCACTTTAAAGCATATGTCTATGTTTTCTTTTGTGTTAAGTCATTTTCTTTGATGCTTTTCACAGAACGACTACAGCATATCTAGTGCATTGTGAAGTTTCTTTTCTGCAGGTCTGCCAGAAGTGTCTACAGCAAGAATATAGGCGCATATGAAATGGCTGCCAAAGTGTGTCTCAGAACACCTTTGATAGTTCTTTCCTCCCTGTATCTCTACGGACCCCTGACTCACTGAAACAAAAGAGTTTCCCACATCAGATGAAGTGTATGGGCGCTTCTTCTTGGTGAAAAGTGTATGATCGGGCTGAGTGGATCAACTTTTTTGGTGTATCACCTTGTTTTTTTAGGCTTAGGTTCTGTTTTCAGCATCTTTCTCCCTTTTCATCCCCCCCTTTTTCCATTTATTTGTTAGCAGTAGGAATCCAGGGCCTAAAAGATACATTAGAGGGAGTTAGCGCTTATCTAGAGACTCTTCCCTCCAGCTTTGCTGGTCCCACAGGTGATAGAAGAGTTTCCATTTTGACGTGTGGAAGGGTAGGAGCTAGGCATCCTGCCCAAGGGTGCAATCCACTGCGTCAACAAGTAATTGGAAGAAGTGCTGAGATAGATGACATACTTTAATGCCCACTCACTTCTCTTCATTCCCAAGAAAGCCAATGCATTGTCTGAAATGATTGTGGCTAGGACCCCAAATCTTGTCACTATGCCTTCATAGAAATCTAGGACGGCACTCTCATTGGCCTCTTTCAAAGCTACGGCCTCTACCCATCTTGTGAAATAATCCGTGGCAGTCAAAACCCACTTGTGGCCAGCACTAGGAAGATTGATCAACCCTATGAAGTCCAACCCCCATTGCATGAATGGTTGTTCCACCTGAATAGGATGAAGAGGCATGACAGCCAGCCATTGCTTCCCATCAAAGAGGGCACATTTTTTACATTTTCTCACCCAAGCATGAGTGTGTCTGAACAAATTGGGCCAAAAGTAACCAGCCCTCAATCCTTGCAACTATGGCCTTGGAAGCAAAGTGGCCACTAGCTGGTCCATCATGGAACTCGAACAATACCCTGTCAACTTGGTCTGAATCAATGCATCTCAAGAGTACCCTTGAAAAGTCCTTTCTGAACAGCACTTCATCAACTAGGACATAAAGAAGAGATTGGAGTCTAAAATACCTCCTCTTGGTCCTATCAAGACCTTGTGGACACTCACCAGTTCGAAGAAAATGAACCATGTCTTGTGCCCAGCTCTTCATGACTGTAGGTACTGCTGCTGTAAGTTCATCATGGAGTACCAAAACGTCCTCTTTCGGCCCTTTCAAGTCTGTAGCGAGGTGTTCACACAGCCCTCTTCCCCTTACCCGCTTGGTGGTCTTGATCTCTACGTCATACTCCATTACTTTGGTGATCCAACCTGCCCTTTTCTCATTCAAGTCTCGGCTCAACAAGAAGTCTTTTACACTAGGATGTGGCACCATGATGTGAATCTTGTTGTTAGAGAACATATGTTTGAACTTCTTCAGACTTTGTATGATTGCAAGTGCCTACTTCTCAACATACGTGTATCTAACTTCGTAGCCTTCTAAACTTTGGCTGAAAAAAGCGAGAGGTTGTTCTAAATTCTCACCATTCGCTTGAGTGAGCATAGCAGATATTACCTCTTCATTCCCAAAGGTGTATAGATTGAAGTCCTTGGAGAAGTCTGGACTAGTCAGGGTAGGAGCTTGGGCGATAGCTTGCTTGATGCCTTCGAAGCTTTCTCTTCTTCTTGCTGTCCACGTGAACGTCTCGTCCTTCCTTAGCATGGAAGTTAGTGGCTTGACTAGCTCAACAAAGTCAGGAATGAATCTCCTAATGAAATTTATTTTAACAGAGAAACTTTGCAGGCCCTTCTTACGCTTAGGCAAGGACAGTGCTAAGATGGCGTGCACCTTTTCTGGATCAATGGACAGGCCTCCTTTTGAAACAACATGGCCCCAGAGCTTGCCTTCGTGGATGGCAAACACGTATTTCTTTGGGTTGAGAGAGATGCCAAACTCTCTACACCTTTCAAAGATTTGTCTCAGGTGTTTCAAATGTTCACTTGCCTCGTTGAAGAAGACTGTCACATCATCAAGATAAACCAGCACAATGTCATTGATCAAACCTTAGAGAACCAATCCATAGCACGTTGGAAGGTAGCTCCAGCATTTGACAATCCGAATGGCATCTTTCTGTAGGCGTATGTTCCCCACTTGGTGGTGAAGGCCGTCTTGTATTGGTCACATTCTTGTACCAAGATTTGATTGTATCTGGAGTAGCCATCCAGGAGGGAGAATCTTTCACTACCTATCACCATCTGAAGAATTTGCTCCATACTTGGGAGGGAATAGTGATCTCTTAGTGACACTCTATTCAGGTCTCTGAAATCCACACACAATATGACCTCTCCATTCTTCTTCCTAACAGGGACCAGATTGACCAACCAAGAAGAGTGTTTGATAGGGAAGATGATCCTGGACTCGATCAGTTTGGTGAGTTCCTTCCACATGAGAGGCTCGATCTTTGGATTGATTGACCTTTGCTTTTGCTTGATGGGTTTAGCACCTTCCGCCAGCTCAATGGTGTGTTGGGCCAAGCTTGGATCAAAGCCCTTCAAATCACCATACTCCCAAGCAAAGACATCAGCAAACTCTTGGCATAACATAATAAAAGCATGATTTTCTTCATTGGTACATACATTCCTAAGTGCAAGCAGCTTATCCTTGTAGATCTATACCCTTTCATAATTTTCTTTCTTGGTTGACATGCTTGCTTTGTCTCTCTTGAGTTGGTCATCTTCGTTGAAGGTGCTCTCAAGAGTTACCAAACCTTTGGGAAGCCTGTTGGTCTTTAGTTGAACAATCTACCCATCATACTGCTGCTGCAGCTTGGACTAATTTTTGGAAGCAAACTCAGCGTCTTCCTGTAAGAAAAGTGTTATTTGTTGGTCACTTTCAAACACCTGCCAATTGGTGACATTGTCTAGTATGGAAGGCCTCACGATCACTTTTAAATGGTGTTGATTCTTGCTTTGTCTCATCCCCTTTGGGATATCAAACTGAGCACCAACTGTTGTTAGTCTATCTGCATGCTTGTTTTCTCTCTTGGAATGGAAGTGATGTTGAAAGCAGCGAAGTTCTCCACAAGGTCCCACACTCTGTGCTTGTAAGACTTGAGTAAGGAGTTCATGGTCAATCTTTGACCTCTCACTTGGTTCACAATCAACTCACTGTCTCCAAACACCTACAATTCTTTGATTCCTCTCTTCCTTGCTCATTCTAGGCCATGAACAAGGGCCTCATACTCTGCTAAGTATTTCTCATTTGAAGGTGAAACCAGCATTGCTCCACCACTAGCTCCCAACTTGCTTCTAAATCCATCAAAGAACAGCTGCCACAAACCACAGTCCTCTAGATCTATCTTCATTAATTTCGGCATGAAAGCATCTTTCTCATGCATACAGTAGACTCCAAGACCAGCTTCTTCAATGAACTTGTAAGGATCATGCTCAAAATTGTCATTTCTCCAATCATCTAGGAGCAGATCAGCAACTCCTAGAAGGGAAGATGATGGAGATTGGTCCACCCAGAGCTCTTCTTCATCAATGATTGTGTAGTTCACATTCGCCGCTTTGGGCGTGTATGGCTCCAGGTGATCTTTGCGGATGGGCTCTGACTCAATCTTCACTTTAGTTCCATATTTTGTCCTAAAAACCATGTAAGACCAATTGGCTGCCAAGTATCCACCTATCTTGGATGTGAAATCCCTTGACAAGCAAAGAGCGAAGTAAGGAGGAACATCTGCCACTACCACATCATGGGGAATTGAGAAGGTCAAACAGGCATGGACAGTCAGATTCAAGCCTCTTACCACTCCCAAGGTCTTAGCTGGTAATCCATCCAACTGTAGAACTCCTTTGGTCATTTGCTCATACTTGAGGACTAGCTTATCAGCTATGCATTAGGGCATAACTGAGGTGCTTGCTCCACTATCAATGATGCAATTGTGGACCAAGAAATCACAAATAATCAGGGACAAATAGAAGGGAGGACCTTCTCATCTTTCTTTGCTTGACCTCCCATGGGAGGGGCCCCATTTACTATCAACACATTATCATTTCTTGCTGGGACAGCTTGCTCACTTAGCCCGTGCAATTCCTTTTGGAGTATATCCTTTTGTTCTGGCAGTGCTAAAGAATCCCACAATAAGATGTTCATGTGCAGCTTCTTCATTTGGTCCACTACATTGATTGAAAGATTGCCCTCGTTAGAGCTCTCTTTGGAAACAATCGTACCCTGTGGTGCAACCTGAGGAGTTGACGCTATAACTGGCGGCCTATGATTGGGAAACATTTGATTTGCTTGTGGTGAAGGAGATGTTGTGGTTGTTTGAGTGGCTGCTTGAGCTTCATCAATAGCTCTCCTTTCGGACCTGGTGTTCGCTGCAATACAATCATTTTGATGACTTGTGCTCTCCACATTGTTGACCGCATAGAACTCTCCTTCCAAGTGATTCATGTTGACCATTTTTGGTCCTGCAGGCCAAAAATAGGTCTTCCTTTTCTTTCATTACTGTCCCAGTCTTTAATGTCTTCACCTTTCTGCAATTGTGCTTTCCCCATTTTGAACAGGCATGTTTCTATAAAGAACCAAATGACTCGAGTCTTGTAGACGTCTCGGGTTGATCCACAGGCTTATCCCGCTTCGGACAGTTGGTTTGCACAAGCCTTTCGGCAAAGGAATGCAAGTCTGTCAACAGGCTCTGAAAGACATTTTGGACCCAAGATACCCTTGCGGAGAGCAGAAGCGCATTGGAAAATGACAAGGCAGGAGGGCCCGAAAGGTAAATCTGCGAAAAAAATCCATGTAGAAGACAAGAAAAATTCAATGGATGATTTCCTTCAGACAAAATGTCCGAAGGAATTAATCCAAAGGAAAAAACTGAAAGAAAAGGGACCAAGGCATGAGTGCAGGTTTTCTTCAAAAAAAATGTTTGAAAGAATTCCTTCAGACATTTTGTCCTAAGGAATTGAGATGACCAAGTGCAAGTGCCCTTGCAAAGGGCTCTCAGCAACCAAAAAGGGGGACCTTTTCCAAGGCCGAAGGGACACCTTCCCTTCAGGAAGGATCAAATGCAAAAGTCTGAAGGAATTGGAAAGCCGAAGAAATGACCAAGGTAATGATGGGCCCGCAAACGTCAAATTCAAAGCGGTGAAATAGTCGTTGGCTTTCAAATGGCGACGGGCGAGCGAACGTCAAATTTACGGTGATAAGATAGCCGTTGATCTTGAAATGCTTAAGGACGGGCCCACACGTGGAAACTCAGCGACCCGCCGAGAAGAGAGCCCAAGAGCTCAAATTGCCAGTAAAAGACGAGAAGATAGCCCTGAGAGTTCAGATTGCCAGAAAGAGCCAAGAAATGACAAAAGATAGCCCCGAGGGCTGAAAGAGCCAAGAAAAGACAAAAGCCAAGAGTAAACTCAGCGACCCGCCGAGAAAGGAGCCCGAAGAGCCAAGCACAGACACGGACAGAACAGCCCATGTGGCAAAAGAAGCGTCGGCACAGAAAGTTATTGCAGCGACCCATGCTTTCGTAGTGACATCTAATACGACCCATGTTTTCGCAGTAATATTTGATACGGGTTAGGCGCCAAATTCAAGACTCGCGACAGCGAAAGCATGGTTATCTCAGCCGTTTCTAGGGATGACACCAGCATGAGCAAGTTTTCCTTTTTTCAAGACTTTCAACGTAGCATGGGCCACCGTTTCTAGAAGGTGCCAAAGTCTTTCTTTTGGATGCTATATATTGTAACCTCTCATTTTGTGAATCTATCTCTCATTTTGTGAAGTGAAGCCCTGCCAACATTTCACCTTGAATCAATAAGAATGTGTTTTACCTCTATTTGACTAGTTACATCTCTGAGTGTGTCTGCGTATTAACATTGTGTTTAGTCATTTTAGCTTGATGCTTTCACAAGTTGACACCAACACACCTAGTGTAGCTAGAGTACCAGTTATGCAGGTTAACAGGAAGTGCTGCATCTGGAGTGCAGAGACAGAAAAGGGTTATCAGACAGTATATTTTCTACATCGTCTGTGGTAAGTTCATTTTTTGTGTGTCTTCACTAAGCCTCCCTGTTAAAACTCCCTACGGTCTGGTCTTTTCATCAGATACAGTGTATGTCCGCCCTCTTCTTGTCTGAAATATGAGTAACTGAGTAGATCAAACTTGTTTGGTGCATCACCGTCTTAGGTTAGTTTCTGTTTTCAGTATCCTTCTCTATTTTCACCCCTCCCCGCACTATATATATATTAGCAATAGTAGTGAAATAACTCAGAGATGCATCAAAGGGAGCTAGCCCTTATCTAAAGATTCTCCCCTCAATTTTGCCAGACCCACAGCAAGAGGGGAGTCTCCATTGTGCCGCGTGAAAGACAAAAGCTTAGTGTTTTGTCAAGGGTGCAATCCACAGCATCAACAGTTTTTGGCACGCCCGAGGGGACATATTTTGTCCAACGAGTTGAAAAATTTTGGTGTGTTCTTCAATCAGCCAGCCTTTGGAGGCTTTTCATCAACACCAGTGGCGACTCCAAGTTGAATCTGCTGGTTAAGCAGTCCTGGTGCCATCAAGAAATCACAGTTTGGTATGTATAATTCCATTGCTAAAAAGCATGGGTCTTGTGTTCTTTCATATGACTTTGATCAAGCTCAGGTTGTTCATGGAATCACTTCAAACAACAAGGATGCATACGGTTATGAGTTTTTCCCTTTGCAGGTTGGTGAAACATTGCGAGCTTTGCCTCTTCCTCCTCAATTTGACCAAGTCCTTGGCCAACCTGGCTATGATCCTTACTAGCCTTGTGTTGATCCTTACCAAGTCCAATATGACCAGTCTCAGCCCTGTCATGAGCTATATCAGTCTTATGCCTAGTCTTCTCAATGTGTTACTTCTGCTACTCAACCTAATCTTTTGCCAATCAGCCCATTTTCACCTTCAAACAAGCACTGCTGGGGTATGAAAAGTATGTAGTGGAGCTTGACACTAGAAGGGGATGTGGCCAAGAAATTCTTAATCATTTCATCCATCAAGTGAGAAATGCATTAGATCTGGTTAAGAGTGAGTGGACTCCTATTGAAAAAGCCAATTGGCAAAGGCTTACAAATGAGATGCTGGATGTGAGTGGTTTAATTGCATCTTTGGAAGAGAAGCTGAGTATTCATGAGAGGCAGCCTTACCAAGTCTATCAACCTGCATACCCACTGCCCCAAGTCTCATATCAGCCATATGCAGCCCCTACTCATGAGCCAAGTCAACCCTGTCAAAGTCCTTTCCCCAATCATGTTGAGGAGAGTTTTGAAACAGTAAATCTTGTGTTTAAGGCCAATCTTGATAAGCAAATTGAATTGGCAAATCTTCACATGCAGCAGTCTATGTTGGTAGCAAGGGAAGTGGAATCCAAACCCTCACTACCCTCTCACATTGCAACCCCATCACCCCAAAAGGAGACTTCCAGTCCTAAGATCATAAGCTGGAGTAAAGTAGTTGAGTCATGGAGCAGCAAGGAGGAGAAAGGCATTGTTCGAGGGTGTGAGGTACAAAATGAGGCTAGTCCTTTTCGAATCCCTCCCACCCTTCCTCAAGAAGCTTCTTGTACTCCATGGCAGCCTTCATGCACTCCCCATTTCCATGATGATTCCTATGAGCTCCAAGAAAGACTCTTTCAAGAAAATCTAGCTAAGCAAATTGAGGAATTAGAGGCAAAGGTGAGATTGCTTAGTGAAAGAGAGATGGAAGTTTCAAACCTTAGAGAGGAGCCTATGCCAAAAGACACCCCTTCTACCAGTCCTCAAGCTAATTTCGATATTGATGAAGTGTTGGTCAAGTGGAGAGAAGAAAATCAAGTGATTTTGGCCCGAGGTCTGCCCCCGTTTTCTCATAAGCTTTCAAAAAGATCCCCTACTTTCCATTCCCAACCTGATTTTAACAGTCCTTGTGTTCCACCTCCTTGCCTGGTAAATGAAGAATGTTTCTCGTGTTGAGGAATCCATCTTGAGGGAAGCAAGTGAAGAGGAGTATGCTCAGTTCATGACTGATCAGGGAGACTTCATGAGTGTAGATGAGGAGGAGACCACCATAGGTACCCCCCTTGGTGAACAAGAAGACAGGTCACAAGTTTTTGCCTCTATCCCCGATGAGGAAGAGATAATCTTTGACTCTTTTCTCACTTTGCAAGACGTCATGAAGGAGTATGGACAGATTCTTGATCATGTTTTGAATGATTTGTTTGAAGTCATTGGGGCACGTTACATTCTTCTTCAAGGAGGCTATGAGCTGGCTAAGGGTGGAGAAGGCAGCATTGGGACTCAAATAAGTATGCAAAGGGGCAACAAGCTTTCAGATTTATCCTTTCAAGAGGTTGGTGAATTTGAAGATATTTTTGAAGTCATCAAGGAACCTGTTTTGAAAGAGGCATATGAAGAAGAGAGGATCCAATTTGCAGCTGCCCAAGAGGCTATCATGGATGACAATGAGGAGGGAATCATCATGGATGCTCCCTTTGAAGACATCATCAACAATGGAGAAGACACAGGTCATGCATACATGCGGATGTTCCAGCAATATGAAGAAGAGGTTGACAAACTTTATTTGTCAACAATGGATGATGACGAATGTAAGCAAGGTGAGCTCTCTCCTCCCTTGTTTGATGAACTTCCTTGTTGCTTTGATGAGGAGAATGACAGTGCCATGGAACCTGAGTTGGAGGAGGATCAGGGGCATGTCTTGGAAAAACTAGAGACTCTTGTTTTTAAGCAAGAAAAGAAGGGCCCTGTCCATTTTGATGAAAGCTTTGAAGAAGAGAGCCTTGAGCAAGAAAGTGATGTTCTGTAGGATGAGCAAGCAGTTTGTGATCCCATTTCAGACATCGCAACAGTCACCCTCCTTCAAGAAAGCCATGGGAAAGCAGAAGATAAGTTTGACAGTCTCTTCAATGAGGCAGAAGGGAACAAGTTAATCCATGATGCATATCAAGGGAGTTATGAGCTAGATGGTCCCTATGATGATGAGCCAGCAGCCATTGACTTCTTGGTGTGATACACTAGCATGAATGGCCAGCATGAGACAAGCTTCCAAGAGCAAGATGAATACATATATGTAACAGCATGTTTGACCCTAATTCATTTGGATACAATTCAATCAAGGTGGCAGACAAGAAGAACAAGTCACCAAGTCTCCTTTCCATTCAGCCACTTGTTTGGCACCTTAAGTTTTCTTGCCATGGAGACTTAAGAAGTCTTCCCTTTGATCCAGGAGGGAGGCAAATGTACCTAGTTAGTTGTACATAATAGTTTGCTTTCAGTGGTGTCTTTCGTTTTCCCTAAGTGTTGTAGCACGCATGTTTGTAGTTTTTTAGCCTTTGTTGTGTGTGTTTTCCTTTGTGTTTGAGGTAAAAGCTTTAATTGTTCATAGGTCTTTAGAAGGTTGTTGCTAACCTTTCAAGCTACATCCTAAGTCCATGCCCAATGGACTTTGAGGCTACTAGTCTTCTTCAGCATAGCAGGGATGCTTCCCCTGAGAATCGCCAAATTGTTGGCCATTTTTGGTCCCGCAGGCCAAAAATCGGTCTCCCTTTTCTTTCCTTACTATCCCAGTCTTTAATGTCTTCACCTTTCTGCAATTGTGCTTTCCCCCTTTTGAACAGCATTGTTTCTATAAAGAACCAAATGACTTGAGTCTTGTAGACATCTTGGGTTGATCCACAGGCTTATCCCGCTTCGGACAGCTGGTTTGCACAAGCCTTTCGGCAAAGGAATGCAAGTCTGTCTGCAAGCTCCGAAAGACATTTTGGACCCAAGATACCCTTGCGGAGGGTAGAAGCACATTGAAAAATGACAAGGCAGGAGGGCCCAAGTAAGTCTTCGGAAAAAATCCATGTAAAAAACAAGGAAAATTCAATGGATGATTTCCTTCGGACATTTTGTCCGAAGGAATTAATCCAAAGGAAAAAACTAAAAGAAAAGGGACCAAGGCATGAGGGCAGGTTTTTCTTCGGGCAAAATGTCCGAAGGAATTCCTTCGGACATTTTGTCCAAAGGAATTGAGATGACCAAGGGCAAGTGCCCTTGCGGAGCGCTCTTAGCAACGAAAAAGGGGGACCTTTTCCAAGGCCGAAGGGACACCTTTCCTTCGAGAAGGATCAAATGCAAAAGTCCGAAGGAATTGGAAAGCCGAAGAAATGACCAAGGTAATGACGGGCCCGCGAACGTCAAATTCAAGGCAGTGAAATAATCGTTGGCTTTCAAATGGCGACAGGCGCACGAATGTCAACTTTACAATGATAAGATAGTCGTTGATCTTGAAATGCTTAAGGACGGGCCCGCGCGTGGAAACTCATCGACCCACCGAGAAGAGAGCCTGAGAGCTCAAATTGCCAGCAAAAGACAAGAAGATAGCCCCGAGAGCTCAAATTGCCAGAAAGAGCCACGAAATGACAAAAGATAGCCCCAAGGGCCGAAAGAGCCAAGAAAAGACAAAATCCAGAAAAAGACAAAAGCCAAGAGTAAACTCAGCGACCTGTCGAGAAAGGAGCCCAAAGAGCCAAGCACAGACACAGACAAAACAGCCCAAGTGGCAAAAGAAGCATCAACACAGGAAGTTATTGCAGCGACCCATGCTTTCGTAGTGACATCTAATACGACCCATGCTTTCGCAGTAATAATTGATACGGGTTAGGCACCAAAGTCAAGACTCGCGACAGCTAAAGCATGGTCATCTCAGTCATTTCTAGAAGGATGACACCATCATGAGCAAGTCTTCCTTTTTCCAAGACTTTCAACACAACATGGGCCACCGTTTCTAGAAGGTGCCAAAGTTTTTCTTTTGGATGCTATATATTGTAACCTCTCATTTTGTGAATCTATCTCTTATTTTGTAAGGCGAAGCCCTGCCAAAATTTCACCTTGAATCAATAAAAATGCGTTTTACCTCTATTTGACTGGTTATATCTCTGAGTGTGTCTGCGTATTAACCTTATGTTTAGTCATTTTAGCTTGATGCTTTTACAAGTTGACACCAACACACCTAGTGTAGCTAGAGTACTAGTTCTACAGGTTAACAGGAAGTGTTGCATCTGGAGCGTAGAGACAGAAAAGGGTTATCAGACAGTGTGTTTTCTACAGCGTCTGTGGTAAGTTCATTTTGTGTGTTTTCACTAAGCCTCCCAGTTAAAACTCCCTATGGTCTAGTCTTTTCATTAGATACAGTGTATGTCCGCCCTCTTTTGGTTTGAAGTGTAAGTAATTGAGTAGATCAAACTTGTTTGATGGATCACCGTCTTAGGTTAGTTTATGTTTTCAGTATCCTTCTCTCTTTTCACCCCCCCACTATATATATTAGCAGTACTAGTGAAATAACTCAGAGACGCATCAAAGGGAGCTAGCTCTTATCTAGAGATTCTCCCCTCTATTTTGCCAAACCCACAGCAAGAAGAGAGTCTCCATTGTGCCGCGTGGAAGACAGAAGCTCAGCGTTCGGTCAAGGGTGCAATCCACAGCGTCAACAATTCATAAGAGTGGAATCAGATTGATCTTGCCTGCTGTCCATCCCAAGTTGTGTTGATATCTCAAAATTTGAGAATTGCGCTGCCTGATCGTCTTGTGTGGCCATGCTTTGATTTGGTTGCTCATTGGCATAAGCAACTTGTTCTTGGCCATGCCCCAAGGATGGATAACTGGGCTGCTCCTCCACCAAATTATTTTGAGTGGGACAAGAGCCTTGGAAGATGAAGGGGCATTTGGATTATAGCTTTGATAAGGCTTGGCATGTGTAATTTGACCTTGACCTTGATTGTAATTTTGGAAGGGAAGCCTATTTGCTTGTCCAAACTGCTGGTAGCCTTGATTTGGCCTATAACTCTGGGCTTGTTGTCTCTTGAGGGCAACTAACTCATTTGTAACACTCTGTAGCAGGCTCTTAATTTCATGGAGATCATTTACAGGGGTAGCAACCGGCTTCTCTTAATTAGGCAGAAGAGCTAGAGTGGGTGCAGCAGGCTAGACTGAGTGTTGTAAATCAGGGAAGAGTGGCATATGAGATCTAGGAGCTATCTTCTTGCTTGAACAAGGCAATTTTCAGCAGCTATGGCTATCTCAAAAAGAGCAAACAAAATATTCCCACCCATGGACTGTATCATGACAACAATGTCACTATTCAGGGCCTTTAAGTAGTAAAGAAAAGCATAGCTTGGGGTTGGCCTCACAAGAATTGAGATTCTGTCCCAAGTCTTTTGGAACCTAGTGTTAAAATCTTGCATAAACTCTTGCGGGGCTCTCTTCATGCTGGTTAATTGCTCGACCAGAGACAAATGGTCGCTTTTCTCCCCAAACTTATTGGCCAAAAGGGTCCCTCACTCATTCCATGAGCCAACTGAGTTCACAGGCAAGGTCCCATACCAGTCCAAAACTTTTCCTTTGAAGGACAAGGCTAGCAATCTAATGGCTACATTTTCCTCAGTGATATTATGGATGTTGTAGAGGTTGGCTATGTCTTTGATATGCTCGATAGAAGTGATTGGGCCCTCTCCATTAAAGGGAGGAACACTTTTGAGAGTTGTCCCTGGAATTGAGTCATACTGCTGAAGGTTCAAGGGGCTCTAACCATTGAAGGCCACAAAAGGGAAAGCCATGACTGTGAAAGGATTCAACCGGGGTCTCCTTGAGTAGGTGTATTTTATGGCTGGTTTAGGAAAGTGGCTTGCTACGTAAGGGTGGGTATTTGCAAACCTCAGCGTTTTCGTTGAGTTCAAAGGCAACTCAATAAATTCAAAAGGGACACCCCTAGAAGAACTTGTAGTGACCTTTGCCATGGGATGTCAGGGTGATCATTAACCAAACACTGAGTTCCTGAGTGGAGTCGCCAGGTGTTGAATATAGCTCCTTTTGGATTTTTAACAATATCAAGACCAGCACCAATCCTGAAAATTTCAAGACACAGAAAATTGTCTCACCGGGTGTGCCAAAAGTTGTTGACGTTGTGGATTGCACCCTCTAAAAGGAGGCTCAGCTCTCTTCCTCCACGCAGCACAATGGAGACATTCCTCTTGCTGTGGGTTGCAAACTTGAGGGATGAATCTCTAGATTAGGTGCTAGCTCCCCTTAATGCACCTTGAGGCCCTAGATTTCTTACTGCTAACAATGGGGGGGATTATAAGAGAAAATTACTGAAATCAGAACCTAAACTAATACGGTGATGCACCAAAATGGTTGGTCTTTTCAGCTTGGACATACACTTTACAGCAGAGAGAAGCAAGCATACACTTCATTCAAATGAGAACCTTTTCTGCATCAGTGTTTCAACAGGGGATCCTATGGAGATATAGGGAGGAAGAACTACCAGAGGTGTTCTAAAACACACTATTGGACAGTTTATTCACATGCGCCTATACTCTAAGTTGGACACTTCTTGTTGACCTGTAGAGAAGAACTCACAATACACCGGATATGTTGGCATAAACTTATGAAAGCGCAAAAGGAAATGACTGAACATAAGATAGAACCATAGACATGCAAAAGTGTAAGCTCAAATTGAGGTAAAAATGCTTCTTTTGATTCAAGGTAAATTCTTCAGGGCTTCGCCATACAATGCTGAGAGATTCTCCTCTCAAATGAGAACTTACAATTATATAGAGAGCTTGGAAACAAATAAATTGACCAATCAAGGGATGGAAACCCATGCTGCATTAAACACTTCTGTAGCAACCACAAGTCCATGCTGTTGCCTTATCCTTCCAATTGAATATGGGAGAGCCATGTTGTAGGTGCTCAAGTCATTGCCCTTGATGTCCTTTTCCTCCAAAAGCATGGGAAACTCCTAGCAACTGACAAGGCCATCCCCAAGTCGCGTTGACTGAGCCATGCTCTCTTCAATGCTAGGCGCACTTGGTTGTGCATTAATGGCAAAGCACGAAAACACGGGCTGCTCTCCTCTATAGTTCGAAAACCAATCATTTTATTGATTTTTTGGTAGAGACTATTTCACCTAAGTGCATTTACTCTTCCTGCTGACTGTTGACCATTTTTGGTCCAACAGGCCAAAAATCGGTCCCCTTCTATCCCTGTTGTTCTGAACCAGTTCATTTCTTGATTTTTCACAAGTCTGGAAATTTCTACGGACTCTGCAGGCTTTCCACAGACTCTGCAGGTCCATTTCTACGGACTCTGCAAGGATATCTACGGACTCTGCAGGTCCATTTCTACGGACTCTGCAGAGAAGTTTTCTATGGACTCTGCAGGTAGAGACGAGTTCTCGACACTTGGGCGAAAAATGGACCATTTCAAGTGCCCTTGCGGAGGGCAGTTCGGGACTCAAGAGCCCTTGCAGAGGGCAGGGAGCACTTTCAAAGAGGCCACAGAGAAAAGCCGAAAAGGGAAGTTTCTTTCGGAAATTTGCTTAAGGCAAAGGAAGTACCCTTCGGAAGGGTCGTTTCCAATTTTTCCGAGGGGCACTTTCCAAAGGCAGTCGAAGAAGCAAAGGAAGAAATCCTTTGGACTTTTTGTCCGAAGGAATTCCTTCGGACAAAAAGTCCGAAGGAATTCGAAAGGCGCGGAAAAGACTAAGGCAAGAACAATAATTTCTTCGAAATTTTTGTCCGAAGAAATTCGAGAAAGCCGCAAGCCAAAAAGCCCGGGGAGAAAATCCGAAGAAGTAGACAAGGCAATTCTTGTGGACTTTTTGTCCGCGGGAAAATGTTCGCGAAAAAAAGTCCGCGGGAAAAGGTTCCGAAGCAAATAGGCCGCCGAAGGACCCCGAAGGGCGGGTGCCCTTACAGGGGACTCTCGATTGCTAAATGAAAGACGCTTCTCCATAAGCCGAAGGGTCACCTTCCCTTCGGGAAAGTTCAAAACAAGAAGTCCGAAGGAAAGGGAGCGACAGAAAAGGATGAATCAAGAGAAAGCCGAAGAAATTCCAAGGGGTGACGGGTTCGAAGACGTCAAAGTCAAGCACGGCGAACTAGCTGTTGGAAGTCCAAATGCAGTGACGGGTGCATGAACGTCAATTTCAAGGCTCGTGAAATAGCCGTTGATTTTGAAAAGAGCATAAGAGCCCAAAGAACGCAGCGACCCGCCAAAAGATAGCCTCGATGGCCGAAGGAGCCAGAAAGAGACAAAACCAGGAAGAAGACAAAGTGCGAAAACGGACAAACAGTCCAGGTGGCAAAGGGGAGGCGAGTTATTGCCAGGTGGTCATCAAACGGCGCAAACAGTAAATGGCGCAGTCTGTGTTCTCCATTTTGCATTTATAAGCAGATAAACCGTGTGAATATTTGGAAGGAGCAGTCTTGTCTGCAGAAAAGAGGTGCAGCGCGTGCTTTCACATTAATGTTTGAACGCCAAAGTCAAGACCGGCGATTACACAACATGGTTCCCGCAGGCCTCTTCTAGAAGACTGACATCAACAACAGTGACTTCCTCTTCTCGATGCTCTCAACACACATGGGCCAGCTTGTCAAAGAGCGCCAAAGTCTTTTCCAAAGCGGTGCCTTTACTTCTCCTCTTTCTATATATTGTAAACTTCTCATTTTGAGAAAGAAGCCATTCTCTTAGCCCATAAGGCAAAGCTCTGCCTCAAAATCTCTCGGACTAGAACTCTGTCGGATTTTTACATTGAATCAAGACTTAGCAATTTTTACCTCCATTTGGACTTGCACTCACGCATATGTCTATGTTTTCTTTTGTGTTAAGTCATTTTCTTTTATGCTTTTCATAGAACGATTCTAGCATGTCTGATGCATTGTGAAGTCTATTCTTCTACAGGTCTGTCAGAAGTGTCTACAACAGGAATATAGGCACATGTGAATAGGCTGCCAAAGTGTGTCTCAGAACATCTTTGATAGTTCTTCCTCCCTGTATCTCTACGGACCCCTGACTCACTGATACAGAAGAGTTTTCCACATCAAATGAAGTGTATGGGGGTTTCTTTTTGGTGAAAAGTGTATGTTCGGGTTGAGTGGATCAACTTTTTTGGTGTATCACCTTTTTAGTTTAGGCTTAGGTTCTGTTTTCAGCATCCTTCTCCCTTTTCATCCCCCCCCTTTTTCATTTATTTGTTAGCAGTAGGAAGTCCAGGACCTAAAAGATACATCAGAGGGAGCTAGCCCTTATCTAGAGACTCTCCCCTCCAGCTTTGCCGGTCCCACAAGCGAGAGGGGAGTTTCCATTGTTGCGTGTGGAAGGCAGGAGCTCGGCCTCCTGCCCAGGGTGCAATCCACTGCGTCAACAATGACGACACCTGTGCCACCTGCATTGGTCTGGTTCACCCTTGGATCTGTGTTTTGACTTGTCACACCACTTGGAACATTTTGAGCTTTTGTTTCATTGTGCATGTGGCTGCAACCTGGGTTACCCGCTTTGTTTTTTCTTACTTGCTACTTCCCCTTTGTCCTTAGCCATTCGAGCTCTCGGGCGCTTGTTATTTTTTCTCGGGTTCCTTTCTTTGCTTGCTTGTTCATTTGTCCTTTGGGTTTCAGGCTTTTGGTTCTGAATTCCTTCGTACAAAATGTACGAAGGAATTCTCTTTTGGGCTTGCATTCTTGACATTCCTTTCGCAGGCCTTCGGGCTTCCTTTTAGCTTGATTACTTCCCAACGGCTAGTTTATTACCTTGAAGTTGATGTTCACGGGCCCGTCATTGGACATTTGAATCTCAACGGCTAGCTTATCACCTTGAAGTTGACGTTCACGAGCCCGTCACTCACAAGGACAATTCCTTCGGCATTTTTGCAAACGAACTTTTTCGAAAGGAAAGTGATCCTTCGAAAAGATTGAAATGGTCCTTCGGCATTCGAAAATGGCCTTTGCCTTTAGAAAAATACCTTCGAAAAAGCTGCAATGGTCCACTTTGAAAAGAAAGTGACCCTTCGGAAAAATGGAAATGGTCCACTTTGATGACCAAGTGCCCCCTGCAAAGACACCTACCCTTCGGACTTCTTGTCTTTCGAATTTCTTTGGACAAAATGTCTGAAGGAATTCCTTCGGACATTTAGTCCGAAGGAATTCGACCTTGGTTTTTCTTCTTCAGTTTTCCTTCAAACAAAATGTCCGAAGGAATTCTCTTTGCTTGTCACCTTTTTCCGAAGGGCAAGTTCCCTTCAAGCTTCCTATCTTTGCCCCTTTGCTTCAACCAAATGCCCTTCGCAAGGGCATTTCAAGCCCAAAGTGCCCCTCGAAACTTTTGCACCGGTCCTCACGCCAACGAAAAGCCCTCCACAAGGTCCATTCTGCCTTCCAACATACCCTTCGAAAGTTTTGTAAAGGTCCATTTTATACTTGAAGTGCCTCCCGCAAGGGCACATACCCTTTGGGGAAAATGCAAATGACCCTACAAAACACCCAAGTGCCTTTCGCGGAAAAACACTTGCCTTAAGAAACGTCTAAGACCAATTCGGCTCTTTCGAAGGACTTACTCAAAAAGCTTTGAAGTAAAGACGTCTCAAAACCTGATTGCTCTTTTAGTGCTGGAAAAGACTAATGCTTGATGAGACAACCCCTACACCTGCACAAAAACAACTTTTCCCTTGATTTTTAAAAGGTTATGACCTAGTTTCAGGGCAAAAGGTTATGAAGAACAAGGCTTCAAGGCAAAAGAAGGGGGGTGCCCATTTTGGCATGCAGGGTTCACAAAATGGTCAACAATAAGGAAAGTGTTAGTGAACAAGGAATTGAAACAAGAAGTGAAAGAATTTCGAGATAAGAAAAATGGGTTAGAGAACAGACAAAATAATCAAGTTCCAAAACTAAAGAAAGCCCTAAATTAAACCAAACTGAACTGAAGTTGGAGTGATTTGATTTACAATCATAAGAGACGAAAGAGTAGTAGTCAGTTTAATTAAGTTCTTATAATCTCTTTACTAATCCCTAGAGGGGCTTTCCACTTGTTCTTTGTTACCATCTTATGGAGAAAACTCCAATTTGGAAATTGTCTAATGTGTTTGCATTACATTTCATGAGAGGAGGTAAAAGACTCCATGTGGTAAGTCTAAATCTATTTTCTTTAGTTTCTTACCTTGTAAACTTGACTTATTTTGCCTAAATTAGTTTCTTACTTTGTAAACTTGACTTATTTTGCCTAACTTATAACACCTAAGCTCTAGGGTATTTATACGCGCACTCAATGCTTATGTTACAGTGGCCATGCTCAACATCTCACACAAAGCAATTAGCCAATATTATTTCAAGACAAGACTTTTAATTTGCACTACACCATTTTGTTTATGAGTATGTCTTGTAATGTAAGTTCAAACTACTAAAAGCACCTACGCTAATTTGTTTGAGTATGTTTCATAATGCAAGTTCCAACTACAAAAAGCACTTATAATAAAAAACACAATCTAGATACATGCTATAAAGCTGGAGATAGCTTACCTCAACAATAATGCTTTAAAAATGTTGTTGATCCCTACAAAGATTAAATTGTACAAATGGTGGAACATGGGTGAAAAGCAGCACACGTTTCACCATAAGTGGAAATGGAATGTGCTTGTAAACTTTATATGGCCATGTCACATTCCATAGATGTCATGCTTTGTTCACATACAAATTATTAGCACAAATATATGATTCGATCAATACGTACTCCCACTAAAATACTATGTAGTTAAAAACATTGAGCTCACACAAAATTATGAATTTTGACTTTTGGCACAACATTGTATTTGTCATTGGTTTCTTGTAGACAGTTAAACATCATTGCTCTTAACTTCATAAATTTTACAGAGCACGATATCTATTTCAAATTCCAAGATGCGACTACTGTGCCTTCCTCATCATGCACCATGGATATATTCTGGTTTTCAGTAGAAATTTTGCATATATAGTTCCACTCAACTCTTAGTCAATCTATTTTATGAGTTGACCAGCTCAAGGCTGTCACCCATCATATAACAACCTCATTAGTATATTGAGTTCTCAAACATCAATTTCAACTTCCAACTATGTCACTCAAAATTTAGATATGCTTTTGGCGTTACATCCTCCACACACTAAATGTTAAATTTCTCCCGACTTGCTGTCCCTTGAGTTTAGTACAGCAACTTCTCTAATACATACGTTAAATATAAATTCTCCGAGTGATACATCTCTTCTCTCCATTCTTTGCCCTCTTGATTATCTATGCATACCTTAGTGAGTGTGTGTGTGTGTATCATTATTTTGTATCCATAAACATTAAAGAGGAAAAATTGCAATATGAGAATAGTGTTGTAATATACAATTATTTGGATAAAATAGAAGACACCTGGAATCTGCACATATAGTAGCCTTCCCCAAAATGATGCCTTAACTTCTCAATTGGATTTCTTGTAGGGTCATGCGGTTGAAACGGGACACTCAAATTTACAAGTGCTATCACTCTGTCTGGTCGAAAAAGACAAAGGCGTGAAGCAATGACAGAGCCCCAATCATGGCCAACCACAAAGACCTGCTCACAATAACCAAAATAGAATAAGGAAGGTCTGATCAATGCCTCCTCAAAATAAGAATTTCACCCAAATGTAATAGCAGATAGCCAGGCACAAACAAATTTAAATGCTAGCATGGATCTAAGTTTTTAACATATTACCTGCTTATGGAATGCATGCAACGATTCATATTAAAACAAAACAACTCTCTTCAATAATAAGGTATCAATGCTCGATTAGCAACTTTAGGGTTGCATGCAGATTAGCATTAAATGTATACCGTCAGATGTGAAGCCAATAAAACTCTTACGACTGCACTTAACAGAATTTATCAGACAAATTAAATGGTTTTCGGTAGAATACTGTATCATCTTCCTGATGTCAACAATTCTTTTCAAGGATGTCATGACACAAAGGTTGCTCATTGTTCTCAGTCGTGTAGAAATGCCAGAATCAATGGTGTAATATGGACAAAGCCCATTTGTAATAGAAGGGAAAACATGGGTGCAGTTTAGGTGTAAAGCAATGACAAAGCACCAATTATGGCCAGCCAAAAAGGCCTCCTCACAATCACCAAAAGAAAAAAAAATAGTTTGACCAATGCCTCCTCACAATAAGAATTTCCAATAAAAGTTATAGGTAGTGGTAGATAGCAAGGCCCAAACAAATTTAAATATTAACATGGCTTTATTTTGCCAACAAAACACTTATTTATGGAATGTGTGCAAATAGTCGTATTAACAAAAGAACTCTACGCGATACTAAGGCATAAATGATTAATCAACAAATTCAAGATCGCATGCAGATTAGGATAAATGTGCACTGTGGGATGTCAAGACAACCAATCTATTATGACTGCATTTGACATAATTAGCAGACAACTTAATATGATTTTGTGTAGAATATTCCATCCTCTTGCCAAAGACAAAAATTATTTGCAAGGATGTCATGACAACTAAAGATTGTTCATTTCGACCATGTAGAAAGCCAACATGAACGGAATAATGTGGGGAAAGTCCACTTGTACTAGAAGGGCGAACATAGGTGTAAGAAAGGAATGAAGCAATCCGATTGTGGTCAACCATAAAGGCCTGCTCACAATCACCAAAAGGAAATAAATTTTTTGACCAATGCCTCCTCACAAAAAGAATTCACTTACAAGTGATATTAGATACAAGGCACAAACAAATTTAAACGTTAACATGGATTTATGTTTTTAACATAACACTTCTTTAACGAACACATGCAACTAATCATATTAACAAAAAACAACTCTGCAATAATAAGGCATAAATTCTTGATAAAATAATTTGGCTCGCATAGATATTAGTATTACATGTCTAATGTAGGATGTCGAGACAATCAAGCTCTTATGACTGCATTTGACATAGCTAATCAGACAGGTTATTATGATTTTATGTAGAACACTCCATCCTCTACCCGATGTCAGGAAAACTTTCAAAGGATATAATAACTGAAGATTGTTAATGGATTTCAGCCATGTACAAATGCAAGAATTAACGTGGGAAAATACCAGTTGTATTAGAAGCTCAAATATGTGTAGGATTCATTAAAATTTATGTGTCTTAAAGTATGATAACTTAGGATATGAAGGTAAATACATTATTAAAAGTAAAATTCCATAATGAAGTTTCTTATTGCACATGTAAAGGGCTTTTGCTCATAAAGGGTAAGAATAGTTATAACTATGCCCTTAAGCCTTAGGGTAGGGATTGTGTTCAGGAGATTTTACATAGGTGGTATTGAACACAGTAAGGCCAAGTGTAGCAACTAAAACTACCTTTTTTAGGTTCTTTGGTCTTTTTTGTCCATACCTTCTCAAGAAAGTATCTTCCAACCTTATGTACCATGGATAAGCTACAATCAGGATGAATTAAGACCTGTGTTGAGGTTTTTGAAATTCTAGCATTGTACCTTTTGGTGTTCCAAATCTAGCAGTTGAAGAAATCAGATTCGATAGTATTCCAAGTTTTAAACTATTCACAGATTGCAACTTATTTTTAAAACAGGATTTCTACAAATCAGAAACCAGAACCAGCTTCTTGGCCTTGTGGGAAGACACCAGCAATGGAATCATTCTCTAGCCCTCATCAGGACATTATTCTAAGATCATAAATCACATTATCAGTGGTGGTAATTGTAAGGAACCCCATGAAAGAGATAAGAGGATTTGTATAAATTTGGCTGAATATGCTCTATGCTGGTGGCAGACTAAGAAGGGGATGACTTGATGGGAGCAATGAAAAAAAAAGTCAGTCAGGACTCAATAATCAAAGAAAGGAGGTTGACAGGTTTCACCTCAATTGAAACACCTTTGTAAAGGTCAGTAACGAGAACCCAAGAAACCAAGAGAACCAACAAGATACTCATATCAATCAGCAATCACTTGAGATCATTCATGTTTCTAATCTGATCAAGACAGTGATGACATAAAACCGAGGTCTTGGATAGGCATGATGTCTCTGTCTTCCGATTACACCCTATGGACGAATACAATAAAATCCAATTTGCTACTCTATGCATTGAAGGGCTAGCATTTGATGGTGGAAAATCATAGAATGTGAAAGATTTGAGGTTGAACGTCTGCAGAACCCCCAGCCCAAGATCACCACTTGGGACAAGTTTGTGACTGTTATGAGCCCAACTATAGCTGGATGCAACTGCTGTAAACCTAGGTTCAAGCCCTAGATTGGAACAGGAAAAACTATGCCTCGATAGTAGATGATATCAAAGTTCTGATAGTTCTAAAATATTTTCTGCTGTAAACACTAAATATAAATACTAAAAAATTCTTTAATTGTTTTATAAATATAGAAACTGAAAACTACTGCAAAACTTCAAAATCTAAAACTGGGAAGAACCCTACAACTAAACTTCAAATTTTATTTTTTCTGGAAAGCTGGAACAAAAATAAAACTTTCACTATTACTGAAAAATAAATCATCCAAAAGGTGGCCATCCTTAGAAGGAATCACCTTCGCTGATAAGAGTTCTTTGGGAGCAACTTTGGACATTCCAAAAACATCTGGATGAAGTCTCTCCCACAACCTTTTTGCAGAATGCATATTCTTGGATGAGTCTTCCAGTTTCCTATAGCAACAGTGGAGTTTATTACTACATTTCACAATTTCTTCAAAATTATTCAACCCATTGATGATAACTTTCTCAACAATTTCCTTAAACACCACGACCATACCATCCAATGTCATCAACCTGAGGAAGTTTTCCTTATCCATGAAAATACTTGACAAAAGAGGAGGATGAACATCCTTCTTAGAAGTGACAGGTCTCAAGATATATTCGATATACTGGCTAAAGACAGCTACTTGATCTTTCAGATTTTCCTTGGACACTACATCTTTCTCCATATGTTTCATGGTGTTCTAGTATGGAGAAGTATGTTAGCTCATCACCCCAATCCTGTTCGGCTAGGGGAGAACAATATCTTGCACACTGTAATCATATACATCCATATCTTGTTTATTCTTGGAAACAATAGGAGTGCCTATTTCAGTATGGGTTTGCCCCAAATCATCCATCCTGAAGAAGCTCTTTGATTTAGCACTTTGGGGAGTTTTTCTTCTCACATAATTAGAGACCATCTCAACATCTGGTACCACGGCATTTACAACACGACTTCCTTTTGTTGAAAAGTTGCTCCACCCATAAAGACTCTAACATTGACATTGACATTGGCATTGGCATTGAGCCCTCGACAAGGGTGTTGTTAGATTTGTCACCAATGAAGGTGACAAGGGAGGAAGGAACACAACACATTCCAGGTAGGTAGTACATTGATATTGGGAGTAAAAGGAGAACGGTTGCCATGAGAAATGAGTGGAAGGGAAGAATCAACATTAGGTAAAAGCCACTATTGGTGACAGAAACTACATTTGGAAAAGGGGAACAACCTTGGGTAGCTTTTCTCTGACCACCAACCAATGCAGCATTATCCAAGTAAATTTGAGCATCAACTTCAATAATAAAATAATACACATCAAACCCACCAAGGGACTAGGGAGAGACATCTTTTACTGATTCTTCTCTGTTATGATCTTGAGGAATTGCCATAATACTTTTTCCTGAGCAATTGCTGCACAAAGACCCAATGTCTTTTAATTTCTCATTGTTGTCTCCGTCATCTCCTCTACCACTTATGAGAACATCAGAATGAACTACATTTTGCTGAGAAGATTTATTTTGTACATTTTGGCCTCTCGCAAACTGATCCTTCAACTGTGTTTGGCTTAGGGGAGTCGAAGATCCAAAACCCATCCTTCCACATTCAGCCCATTTCTTCTTTGGCCATTTTTTTATTCTAATTAGAACCGGTTTGGTTTGGTTTGGTTTGGTTCATTCCTCAATTGAAGTCATGTCAACATAAGAATAATCAATTTCAATCAAAGATTAAATAAAAATAAGCTCCTCTAAAAGGTGGGAGACTCAACAGGGTCTTCATCAACCAAATCAAGAGGAACCATGAATGCACTGTACATAATATCCAGAGACATTCCAACTCATTTCTCTTCTTTTAAGTGTTGTCAGCCTGGAGTTGCACCCTGATCAAAGACGTGCTGAAATGGCTAATCCTCGCTCCCGTTGAAACATGGGATCTTCTCACGAGGGTGGATGCCTCAATGATGAGAAGAACCTCTAGAGAAAGCTAGTTCCTGTAAGATGTATCTATGAGGATCTCGACTTCTACACTACAAACTCTCTGAGGAAAAAGGAAGAAAAAACTTGAAAAGAAATCCTAGCTAAAATGGTGATACACCTAATTTGCTTGATCCACTCAAATCGAGCTTCTGAGACCACTGATTCAGACAAGGAAGAGGCAAAAATTCAACTCCAATTGGTCAATACACATAAGTATTTCATGAAAAGGTTTAATCCAATGATCTAAGCTTGAGGAAAATGGAAAAATAGACCTGATAAAAGGCACTAAACAGCCACTAATATCCACTATAAACTCAGCAAAAGACGTTTTTAATACAGAACGTGACTTGCATACGACCAGTTAGTAACTAGATACAAATCTAAAATTTGACGAGGAAGAAAGAAAATCTATCACGTAGGCAAATCAAGAGACAAAAGTACACTATACCAACTAATGGAAATTAAAAAAACACAGTGCTCTTCTTATTGATTCCAAAAAAGGGTTACAGCACAATCTTTGGCAGAAGTTTTCTTGTTAAAAGAGGGATCATTTTTACAAGGCTAAAAAGCCATTAATATAGAAAATTACAAAAAGCCAAGATTCACGTTTGAAAATAAAAAGGAAGTAAATTCAAACCAACTCGGCCTTTACAAAAGTCTATTTTGTCTTGCATGAAAATTCTTTGCGTTGAAAAGTGGATGGTGGGCTCAAACGATTGACTTTGCTTATGCATGATCGATTGAGCCATGTCTAAAATTAGAGACTAGCTCTTTGGCGTTTGAAAGTGGACAGCTGGGCTTGTTGAAACGCCCACCTCTCTTTGCATGGAAATCCATGCCCACCTCTAAATTTGGCTTCTTCATCTGGAGTTGTTGAAACAATTTGAAATGTTGAGCTGGAATGTTTGAAGGGCTAAGTTGGATGCCAGTCAACTGAAAATAGCCCTCGCTTTGCATTGATTTCTCTTCTTTTGGTCTTCTTGTCTATATTTCGTCTCAAGATTTATTTTGTTTAACTTCTCGCGGATTTCTTCCAGTTGACTTCTCCTTCCTGCAGACTTTCTCTCAAGAATTTGGATTTCCTTGGTCTTAGATTTCTTCGAACCTTTTGTTCTTGGCTGCATTTGTCTCAGGTTATATTTCCTCGGCTTTTCTGTCTGGCAATTTTTTCAAAGGAATCCTTCAGACAAAAAGTCTGAAGGAATTCCTTTGGATTTCTGTCATCTCCCCTTGGCTTTCTTTCGAAGATTTGCCCTGTCCTTTTCCCGCGGACAAAATGTCCACGGGAATTTGTCTTGTCTTTTTCCTTTGGCACTTGTTTCCTTCGGACAAGTGTTTTCGAAAGAATTCTTTCGGACATTCATTTCGCCTTTTGAACTCTATCGAAGGGTACCTACACTTCGGGATCTTTGTCTTGGTCCTTTCCGAAGGGATTCGTTCCCTTCGGGATTTCTACTTGCGTCCTCTTCGAAGGGAAAGCCCTTGTTATTTTCCGAAGTGAGCTTTCCCAAAGGGTAGGTGCCCTTCGGGGTTCTTGAATGGCCCTTTTTCCCTCTTGGAATGACTTTTACCGAAGGGCACCTTCCCTTCGGCAATTTGGAAACGCTCCTTCCCAAAGGGCAAGTACCCTTCAGGATTCTTGTTTGTCTCTTTCTGCCAAGTGAATCTCTCGTGGACAAAAGTCCGTTGGGGATTGTCCCTTAGCCTTCGTGGTCTTAGCCCTTCGGGCTTTTTGTCATGATCTTCTCCCGAAGAGCAATATCCCTTTGGGCTTTTTGTAAAGCCTTTGAATTTCGTGAGATGGACCTTCCCAAAGGGCAGGTGCCCTTCAGGTTTTTTTTAGAAACGTCCCTGCCGATCCTGAAATGAGCCTTCCCAAAGGGTGCCTACCCTTCGGGTTTTTTGTCAATGACCCTTCCAAAGGGTACCTGCCCTTCGAGTTTTTTAAATAGCCCCTTGGACTTTTCAAACAGCGCCTTCCTGTCAAATAACCCTTAAGAAAAAGGCACCCAGATATTTTGGAAACATCCCTTCCGAAGGGTACATTGCCCTTCGGGTTTTTTAGAAGTGTCCTACGAATATTTTGACTTGGCTTTTGAACTTTTCCAAAGGCTTTTTGTCCGAATTCTATTTGCTTGTTCTTCAATGTCTGCAACTTTGAACTCTTCACTGGCACCTACTTTGGATGCTTCATTGCTTGTTACTTATAAAAGGGATAAGTCATTCACCCTAAGAAACCCAAAATGTACTACCCTGAGTAATTCAGGTTTCCAACCCGGATTACTTTTACTGATAAAACTTTCATAAGCAAAGCACTTCTCAAAACCCGATTTGCACTGTCAAGAGTAATTTGGGTTTTCCAACCCGGATTACTTCTGCTGAGGGGTTTCAACTGTTGATTACTCATAAAGTGAAATAAGTTGTCTCTCGTAAAACCCGAAGCCTTTTGCTGTGTAAAACCCAAAGTCTTGCTTGAATGCCCACCCTCTCACACTTAGGCAAAATTTTGGTATGTAGGCCAAAAAATGGCCAACATTTCTGGCGACTCACAGGGAAGCATGCCTACCATGCTTGAGAACTCAGACCATACAGATGCTATTTGAACTCTCAAAACAATGATAACCCTGATTTTTGACTAAAAATCTCCTCTAATCATTGATTAACTGTTGTCAACCTGGAGCTGCGTCCTGAATCGAAGACGTGCATGAAATGGCCAGTCCTCTATCCGGTTGAAACAATGGGATCTTCTCACGAGGGTGGGTGCCTCAATGGTGAGAACCTCTAGAGAAGACTGGTTCCTGTAAGATGTATCAATGAAGATCTCTACTCTATGCTGCGGAGTACCATGGAAAAGGGAGAAGGAAACTTTAAGGGGAAATCCTACCTAATAAAGGTGATACACCAGAAGATTGATCCACTCAACTTGTACCTTAGAACATTGAACAAACAAAGGAAAAGGAAGACCTTAGTGTAATGTCCCCACTTTAGCAGTTGACCAACTTTGTGTGCATTAACCTAGTTCTACATGGTCTCGAGGGCTAACGAAGGGTTTAAAGGGATCATAAAGTGTTTTGGCCTAGTCATTTTCAGTTTGGGCCAAAATGGAGTTGATTTAGTCAGTTTCAGGCATACTATTTTTAGTAAGTTAACAGGGCACAACGGAGGCCAGTTTTGGTGATTGGATTTGATACTCCTTGACGAGAGCTTTCCGGCGAACTATCACTCGCGCTATTCGGAGTCCTATTGCTATTATATTTTAATGCCTAAAGTGTTATTAAAGTAACATTTAATTTAATTGTAAAATATTAAAGTGTTACTTTAATATTTATTTTATGGGGATGTGTACCCAAGGGAGACATAAGTGAATATTTTAATATGTTGCACATCTTTTATCCCACATTGCTCATGAGAGTTGAGTCAACCCTTGGAGAAAGAATAAAAGGAAGCGTTTGTGGCTTCATTCAGCGCGTTGGATGAGAAGAATTGATGTACTTGCAGTTTGCAGGTTGTTTTTGGCATTTGGGAACGTTCTTCCCATTTGTATCACTCTAGACATCAATCATTGGGACTGGTATTTGGAGTCTATGCTTTCAGCTTCATGGTTATTGCAATTTGTAGGGTTATTTTTCAGCTACAGGGAGAGTCTCGAAATTGCTCATATCTTCCATTGTTGGTCGTGCCACTGTAGCAGCCACATCACTATAGCAGCGGTGTCACTGTAGCAGTTGCGTCACTATAGCAACCGCGTATTGTAGCAGTCGCGTCACTGTAGCAGCCGCATAGCAGTAGACTATATTCTCCCTATCGCAGCACTTGTTAGTTAATTTGATGCAGCAGATTGTACCTTCAGTATTTGCTGAGGATATTCGCTTGATCAATAAAAACAATGTTCATTCCATTCTATTGCTGGAGTATTTAGTGAGTTATTGCATGGCCGACATTGCACTTGTTTATTCATTTTGTAATCAATATAAATACAGTGTGTTGGTTATTTCAGTTATGAGTGTTTATGCTTTCAATTCTATATTCATGTTACATGCATAAGACTTTGCAAAAACACACAAAAAAAACAATACAAGCAAACCATTTCGCAGTCATAAGGGGTTTTAAAACTTACACGGAGAAAGGTTTTCAGCTGGGTTAGTTTTGGGCGTAACAGAGGTGCCCATTATAGTGGTATCAAAGCTTGTTTTCCTGCCATTTTGTGAGGTTCCATGCATCCAACATATCATTATTACTTGAGGAGAAACCAGACAAACCCAGACTTACATAATTCCCCAGAGATTGAAGAGGAGGGTGACCCTTTTTCAGCACCAGCGATGGGTGACAGAGATGGGGAAAGGGGAGAACCTAGCACTAGGGAGATGCTTACTGATCTTGTTAGGGGTCAGAGGGAGCTACAGGCTACATTGCAGCATATGGCTATAGCCATTACACAACATTTGACTAGAGCAGATCAAGGCAATAATGCCAACCAAGGTAATAATGCCAATCAGGGTAATAATGCTAACCAGGGAGGTGGACAGGGTAATGGAGGTAATGGAGACACATCAGTTAATAGAGGAACCAGGGCATATGCTAGAGCAGGTTCTACTACAAGACCGCTCATGCCACGTTTACCTTCGAGACAGAATGACCAGAATAATGTTGGTCCTACACAGCAAGAGATATAGGACCAAATACTGGAGGATTGGAGAAATTCTGGACCAGATTTTCAGGGTGAGATGTCTTTCAGGGAGTACATGGATGTTACGCTGAAACATTTACCTCAGAGAGGCAACAGGCAGCAACATTATGAGCTTAAGAAGAAAGTTGGTAAGCTCTCAATTCCATATTTTGATGGTACAGGCAAGACTACAGCCAAGGCTTAGGTGCAAAAGCTCGATACATATTTCCAGCTCAGCCCGATGCCTGAGGATGATGCCATCAAGTACGCAACTCTACATCTAGATGGCAGTGCCCATGAGTGGTGGCACCATGGGATGGTGACACTTGGACATAACCAGATTGATACATATGCAGAGTTCACCGAGAGGTTGATCGAGCGGTTTGACACTAAAGACCCGGAATTGCATTTCAAGGAGCTAGCACAGCTTAGACAGTGGGGTTCTGTGGAGGCCTATATCACCGAGTTCCAAATGATGGCAGTATTGGTGATAGATATATCTGAGAGGAGACTCGTTCTTTTCATGGATGGGCTTTTCTATCCCTTGCGAGGTTGGGTAAAAGGACACAACCCTTCTTCACTTCAGGAGGCTATTAAGAAAGCGAGAGACCTAGAACCTTCTTCCTACAGGAGTAAATTTCACTTTAAGGACTCTCATTTTAAGAAGGATAAGGAAAAGAAGACATTTCAGAAAGACCCTCAGCAACCTAAGGGGGAAACTAAAAGGTTGGACAATGACACCCTCAATGAGCTCAGGAAGAAAAAACTATGTTTTCATTGTAGGGAGCCATGGCATCTTTCCCATAAGTGTTCGCTTAAGGCGAAGGCTAAACAAATGGAGTATTTTTCAGCAGATGAATCATCTTTCGAGGACGAGGAGTAACATTCAGATTCGGAGTCTAGTCATGGTGATAGCACTGCTGAGGAGAGTTTGGATGATGATAAGTCTCTTGCTTGGTTGACAGGGGTCCAGAAGGTCATCACCTTTAAGGTAAGAGGGATGATTCAGGGGTAGCGTGTGGTTTCATTGATTGACACAGGGGCAATGCATAACTTTATCGATGCACAAATGGTGGCCAAAAGAGGCCTTCAAACAAAAGAGCACGCGGGGTTCAGAGTCATGGTGGCCAATGGCCACAAGTTATTATGCACCTAGAAGATTTCAAATCTTCGCATCAGATTGGGAGGAGATTATGAGTTGGAGGATGATTTCTATGTAGTTGACATGGGTGATTATGATGTCATCTTGGGAATGACATGGATGGCTTTGGTAGAGTTTACCTTCAACTTGGCTAAGTTGGAGATGAGGTTTCAGCATCAGGACAGGAAGGTGGTGCTTCGAGGTTTATCAGATGGGGGGCTCAGGGTGGTATCATTGAAGAGGATGGAATGGTTATTTAGACATGATGATGTAGAGTGGGCAGCTGAATGTTTGATCATGCCTACGCCTCCAAAGCAACAGGTTAAAAGCCATCATCCAGATATACAGGTGATCATTTCTAGGCATGATAAGGTGTTTGGTAGCATTCCACATGGGGTTCCTCCCGAGAGGGGTATAGAGCATGTTATCGAGCTAGAGGACGGGGCTAAACCAGTCATCATCACCCCTTACCGCCATCCTAAAAAGCATAAGGATGAGATAGAGAAGACGATAAAGGAGCTATTGGAGATGGGGCATATTAGGCCAAGCAAAAGCCCCTTTGCTTCAACGGTTGTTTTGGTAAAAAAGGATGGGACAATGCATATGTGCATTGATTATAGAGCTCTCAATAAGAAGACAATTAAGACCAGGTACCCCATCCCTAAGATTGATGATTTGATTGATGAGCTGCATGGAGCACGGTATTTCTCTAAGATAGACTTACGTTCAGGATACCATTAGATCAAGATGCGAACAGAGGACATAGAATAAACTGCCTTCAGGTGTCACTACGGATACTTTGAGTTTTTGGTTATGCCATTTGGGCTAACCAACGCTCCAGCTACCTTCCACAGTTGTATAAATCAGGTGTTCAGAGGGTAGCTTCGGAGATTTGTATTGATATTCTTTGATGATATCCTGGTATTCAGTAGGACTTGGGCGGAGCACCTACAACAATTAGAGGAGGTGTTGGTTATTTTGGAGAGGGAGTCACTATATGCCAAGGAATCGAAGTGTGAGTTTGGCATGACAGAGTTGCTCTACCTTGGCCATATTATCAGTGCTGATGGAGTTAGGGTGGATCCAGAAAAGATTAAGGCAATTGTTGATTGGCCTACTCCAACAAGCCTTACACAACTCAAAGGTTTTTTTGGATTATGTGGATTCTATAAGAGATTTGTGAAGGGTTTTTCGCAGACTGCAACACCATTAACAGATCTCACCAAGAAGGGTGCTTTTGTATGGACAAAGGCAACACAACAGTGTTTTGAGCATTTCAAGCAAGTGATGTCTTCATGTCCAGTTCTAGCTCTACCCGACTTCACGAAGCCTTTTGAGCTTCATTGTGATGCATCGGGTGATGGGATTGGAGCAGTATTGATGTAGGAAAAGCATCTCATTGCTTTTGAGAGTAGGAAGTGTTGACGTTGTGGATTGCACCCTTGACAGAAGGCTGAGCTTGTCTTCCATGCGGCACAATGGAGACTTCTCTCTTGCCTGTGTCTGGCAAAGCTGAAGGGAGAATCTCTAGATAAAGACTAGCTCCCTTTGATGCATCTCTGAGTTATTTCACTACTAATGCTAATATATAAAAGGGGGGGTTGAAAAGAGAGAAGGATTACTGAAAACAGAACCTAAACTAATACGGTGATGCACCAAAAAGTTTTATCTACTCATTTACTCACACTTCAGACTAGAAGAGGACATACATACACTTTATCTGATGTAAAGACCAGATTGTAGGTAGCTTTAACAGGGAGACTTAATGAAGACACAGAAAATGAACTTACCATAGGGACTGTAGAAAAACACACTGTCTGATAACCCTCTTCTATCTCTGCGCTCTAGATATAGCACTTCTTGTTCCCTGCAGAAATGGTGCTTTGTCTATACCAGGTATGTTGGTGTCAAACTTGTGAAAGCATCATGCAAAATGACTGAACACAAGGTTAATACTTAGACACACTCAGAGATATAAACAGTCAAATAGAGGTAAAACGCATTCTATTGATTCAAGGTGAAATTTTGGCAGAGCTTCGCCTTACAAAAATGAGAGAATATATAGAGGAGAGAAAGCAATGGCGCCTTTTTCCACAAGTGGCCCATGCTGCGTTGAATTCATTGGGAAGAGGAAGTCCATTGAATGAAGCCATGCTGTGGCAGTTGCCAGTCTTGACTTTGGCGTTTAAATTATATTAAACATCATTGTGAAAGCATGGGTTGCGCTCTTTTGTCTACAAACAAGACCACTTCTTAATGAGATTCACGAGGTTGTTTGCTCATTAATGCAAAATGAGAAAAAACAGGCCACGCCATTCACTGTTTGCGCTCTTTGATGACCATTTCATAAGGACTGTTCCAACCGCTGTAATAACTCTTCTGCCGACGCTTCTTTTGCCACATGGGTCGTTTTGTCCGTATCTGTGCTTGGCTCTTTGGGCTCCTTTCTTGGCGGGTCGCTGAGTTCACTCTTGGCCTTAAGGCCTTTGAATTCCTTCGGGTTTGCGCTCAAGCATTTAAAGATCAACAATTATTTCATTTCCATAAAGTTGACATTCGCATGCCCGTCGCCATTTGAAAGCCAACGGCTATTCCATTATCCTGAATTTGACGTTCGCAAGGACGTTGCTGCATGTTTGAATTCCAACGGCTATTTCGCGATACTGAATTTGACGTCTTTGAGCCCATCACCCCTTTGGTAATTCCTTCGGCCTTTTGTCATTGAACCCTCCCGAAGGGAAGGTGTCCCTTCGAAGCTTGGACAAGGTCCCCCTTTTGGCAGCCGAGAGTCCCCCGCAAGGGCACTTGCCCTTCGGGCTCCTTTGGCTTCTCAATTCCTTCGGACATTTCGCCCAAAGGAAACCTTCCTTCATGCCTTGGCCCCTTTCTTTCTTTCGATCAGTCTTTTCCTTTGGACTTTTGTTTGAAGGAATTTGCCTTGTCATTTTGCCACAGATTTCTTTCCGAAGGTTAATCTTCCGTTTGACTCATTGCTTTGTGAATTTCTTCGGACAAAATGTCCAAAGGAATTCCTTCTGGCATTTTGTCCAAAGAAATTCAACCTTTGTTTTCTCCTTGGATTTCCTTTGGACAAAAGTCCGAAGGAATCTTTTATCTTTTGCCTTGTCTTTCTCCGAAGGAAAACTCTGCCCCTTTTCTGCCTTGTCCACTTTCTCAAAGGTGTTCACTGCCTTCTACAAGGGCACTTTGGGTCAAAATTAACCTTTTGAATTAAATGTATCGTTGAACCTACTGTTTGAACTGACCGATTGAAACAACCGCTTGAACTGATCGCCTGAACCGATCGCTTGAACCGATCACTTGAACTGATCGCCTGAACCAATCGCTTGAACCGACAATGGTTCAACGGTTCAATATTTCAATATTTCTAAGTTCAAAGTTCAAAGCTCTTGGAAAGATCATGTCATTGAACACCGACGTTGAACCATTTTTTCTAATTTTAAGGAAATGTGCCTTCAAATTTTGGTCTCTTTCCTTGTGAATTTCTTCGGACAAAATGTCCAAAGAAGCTTTGTAAAGGACTTGCATTCTTTGAATTGGTCCATCTCTTGTCAAAAGGCTTGTCTAAGGCATTTGTTCAAAGCGAAATAATCTCCATATTGAATTGAAACCTAAAGGTCTTAGATCTATCAATTCTTTATAAGAACAGGATTTATTTCAAAGGGAAAATGAGCATTTGCAGAAGGTGGATACATCCAAGACTGGGACAGCAAGGAAAGAAAAGGGGGACCGATTTTTGGGCCTGCAGGACCAAAAAAAGGTCAACAAGAAGCTCCGAGGGGTGGAGAGGAGCTATTTTATTTATGATCGAGAGATGTTGGCCATCATGCATGCCTTGGCCAAATTTCGATCCTACTTGGTTGGAGGGAAGTTTGTGATCAAGACGGATCACAATAGCATAAAGTATTTCATGAGCCAGCGAGACTTGAATGACAGGTAGCAGAAGTGGGTCACTAAATTGCAGGCTTATGACTTTGACATTGAGTTTGTCAAAGGGAAGAAGAATGTAGTAGCTGATGCCTTATCCAGAAGACCTCACATTTGTGCTCTTGCAGAGATTTCAGGAGATCGGAGGGATAAGATTATAGCAGAGTATGCTGGAGATGCTTGGGCTTCTGGATTGATTTCAGGTACTATACAGGATGATTGCTATGAGGTGATAGATGGGTTGATCAGATTTCTGGACAGGGTTTATTTGATTCCACCATCACATTTGAGAGAGGCGATACTGAGGACATTTCATGATGCACCTACAATTGGGCATCCAGGGGTCTTCAAGACCTACAAGCAGATCCGAGAGCGGTTCTCATGGAGAAGGCTCAAGGATGATGTTCAGAGGTATGTCAGGGAGTGTACAGTTTGTCAGCAGAATAAGGAAGAGCACACATTTCCTGTTGGTTTACTACAACCCTTGCCCATTCCAGAAAAGAAATGGGAAAGCATTTCTATGGACTTCATCACTGGCTTACCACGAGTACAGGGAAGAGATTGCATTAATGTGGTGGTAGACAAATTGACGAAGTTTGCTCACTTCTTTGCTATCCTTTCTACTTACACATCAGCTCAAGGGGCAGATTTGTTCTTCAGAGAGGTTTTCATGTTGCATGGGTTACCGAGATTTATTGTTAGTGATAGGGATAGCAAGTTCATGAGCGCCTTTTGGCAGGAGTTATTCAGGTTGTGCAGTACAGATCTTACACCTAGTACAAGCTACCATCCTCAAACAAATGGGCAGACTGAGATAGTAAATAAATGGGTGGAAGGTTATTTGCGGAACTATGTGACTGCGCAGCAGAGAGCTTGGGTTAAGTCGTTACACATGGGGGAGCATTGTTACAATACCACATATCACATGACCATCAGGATGACTCCATTTATGGCATTGTATGGGTATGAAGCACCAAGCTTCATGGATTTGGCTTTGGGGGACAGCTGAGTGCCCAAAGCCAAAGCCCTGTTGCAGGATAGTCAGGATATCCTGAGAGCACTCAAGGAGAATATACAACAGGCTCAAAATCAGCAGAAGTTGTATGCTAATCAGTATAGGGTAGAGCGCAATTTTGACATGGGGGACATGGTGTATTTGAGGCTACAGCCATATAGACAGTCATCGCTCAAGAAGAACGGAGCAGAGAAGCTGAAGCCTAGATTTTATGGTCCCTACAGGGTGATTCGCAGAGTGCACAAAGTCGCCTATGAGCTTGAGCTCCCAGAGGGCAGTCAGGTCCACAATGTATTTCATGTGTCTAGGCTTAAGAAAGCCATTGGTCAGAGTGTAGTGCCTTTTGCAGATTTACCCCCTTTGGATGAGGAGGGGAAGCTCGTGTTAGTACCTGAGGCTATTCCAGACAGTAGAGAGAGGAAACTCAAAAACATAATAGTGAAAGAGTATTTGGTCAGATGGAGAGACATGCCGGAGGAGGATGCTACATGGGAGAGTGAGCAGGTTATTTAGCAAGCTAGGCTGAGATTGTTTGAGGACAAGCAATTTCAAGGGGGGCGGACTGTAATGTCCCCACTTTAGCAGTTGACCAAGTGTGTGTGTGTTAGCCTAGTTCTACATGGTCCCGAGGGCTAACGAAGGGCTTAAAGGGATCCTAAAGTAATTTGGCCTAGTCATTTCCAGTTTGGTCCAAAACGGAGTTGATTTACTCAGTTTCAGGCATACTATTTTTAGTAAGTTAGCAGGACACAGCGGAGGCCAGTTTTGGTGATTGGATTTGATACTCCTCGGCGAGAGCTTTTTGGCAAACTATCACTCGCGCTATTCGGAGTCCGATTGCTATTATATTTTAATGCCTGAAGTGTTATTAAAGTAACATTTAATTTAATTGTAAAATATTAAAGTGTTACTTTAATATTTATTTTATGGGGATGTGTACCCAAGGGAGACATAAGTGAATATTTTAATATGTTGCACAGCTTTTATCCGACATTGCTCATGAGAGTTAAGTCGACCCTTGGAGAAAGAATAAAGGGAAGCATTTATGGCTTCATTCAGCATGTTGGATGAGAAGAATTGATATACTTGCAGTTTGCAGATTGTTTTTGGCATTTGAGAACGTCCTTCCCATTTGTATCACTCTAGACATCAATCCTTGGGATTTGTCTTTGGAGTCTATGCTTTCAGCTTCATGGTTATGCAGTTTGTGAGGTTATTTTTCAGTTACAGGCAGAGTCTCGAAATTGCTCATATCTTCCTTTGTTGGCCGCATCACTATAGCAGCCGTGTCACTGTAGCAGTTGCGTACTGTAGCAGCCGCGTCACTGTAGCATCTTGTAGCAGCAGACTATATTCTCCCTGTAGCAGCACTTGTTGGTTAATTTGATGCAACAGATCGTACCTTCGGTATTTGCTGAGGATATTCGCTTGATCAATAAAAACAATGTTCATTCCATTCTATTGCTGGAGGATTTATTGAGTTATCGCATGGCCGACATTGCACTTGTTTATTCATTCTGTAATCAATATAAATACAATGTGTTGGTTATTTCAGTTATGAGTGTTTATGCTTTCAATTCTATATTCATGTTACATGCATAAGACTTTGCAAAAACACAAAAAAAAAACAATACAAGCAAACCGTCCCAGAATCATAAGGGGTTTTAAAACTTACAAGAAGAAGTAAGGGTTTTCAGCTGGGTTAATTTTGGGTGTAACAGAGGTGCCCATTACACTTGGATTTCAATCGACCACTATGCATAATTATTTCTTGAGAAAGTTTGATCGAATAACCAAAACATGAGGGAAAAACAATGGAGAGAGGTCTGATACAAAACACTTTGCAGCCACCTAACATCCACTTACAGCTTTAGCAAAAGACATAAAGAACACTTAACATGACCTACATAATACGGTAAGTTAGCAACTAGGTAAGAATCAGAATTTGGGAAGGGAGAGAAATCTATCAATTATGCAAATTGCTGAATGAATGTACACTATGCCAGCGCTTGAAATTTGAAAGTACAATCCTTCTATTGATTGAAGAGGTTACACAACTCACCAATGGCAGAGTCTAGTCTAGCCAAGAGAGGGATGATTTTAATCAAGGCCGAAAGCCAATTTATAGAGAATTACAAAAGCCAAAGATTGGCGTTGAAAAATTGAAGAGAAAGATTAACTTAGATTAACTCAAGGTTGACTTGGCCTTTCAATAAAATATGTTTTTTTTTTTTGTCTTTGCATGAAGCTTCTTTCGCTTGAGGAAGTGAACTTGCCTTTGTTCTGAACCGCCCACCTCTCTTTGCCTGGAAATCCACACCAATGTTAATTTTAGAACTCTACGTGAGCTGCTTGATGCCGAGTTGGAACGTTTGAAAAGCTGAGTTGACTATTTGATAAGTTGAGTTGGACGAAGAGATCATTCTCCTTTGCATGGGAAACACCTGATAGATGTGGCATGTAACAATTAGTCAACTCTAAATCTAGAACAATCAACTCGACATTCGAATTTGGAACTCCGGTTGAAGCTGAGTTGGACCTTCGGATGTATGTGTTGATTCAGAGATGAGCAGGACTTCAACAACCAGTCAACTGAAGCTTTGATCGGTCGATCGAAAATAGCCCTTGCTTGCATGTATTTTATCCTATTCTGGTCTGCCTGTTCATGTCTATTTCTGGGGGGATTCTATATTTGGATGTATTAGTCTATATTTCCTCCGTTTTGCCTTTTTTCAACATCCCGTCACTTAATCTGAGGTCAACTTCCCGTGGTTTAATTCTTTCAGAATTATGGCTTTACCTTTGTTTCAACGGTTACTTCCCGCGGTCAAATTTGACGTCTTGCGGGACGTCACCTTTACTCTTATTTCTTTTGGAATTTTCTGTTTACTTTACCTTTGATTTCCTTCGGTTTTATGCTTGCCGATTTTGCCAAATTTGTTCCTGCGGACTTTGTTTCGCCCTATGGATCCATATTTCCTTCGGAATTTTCTTCTTCTCTGCCTCGGGCTTTATTTTCCGACTTAATCCTTCGGACTTCTGTCCGAAGGTTTCCTTTGTTCTGCGCTCCCTTTTATGTTGGCTTTATTCTGTCGTTTTTTTTTTTTTGTTTGCTTCAGAAATCTGAATTTCTTCGGACTTTTTGTCTGAAGGAATTCCTTCGAACAAAATGTCCGAAGGAATTTTTCCTTTATTCTTTGTTGAGAATGTGGACTTTGCTTTGTCGGCTTTGTTGGGGCCTTTGGCATGCACCTTTCCGAATTCCTTCGGACAAAAAGTCCAAAGGAATTAATCCCCGTCTTTTTAACTTTGTTGAGAATGCCCTTCGAAATGTCCTTCGGGAAAGTTGCAGTGGTCCTATCACCGACCAAGTGCCCTCCACAAGGGCTTTTGTCCTGCATCTGCGCCTTTATCGGAAAAATTGTAGGGCACTCGGGTTTTTTGCAGGGGTCCCAAATTTGTTCCTGTACCTTTCCGAAGAGTAGGTGCCCTTCGAGATTGTTGAAAATGACCCTTCCGAAGGGTACCCTGCCTTTTGGGTTTCTTGAAAATGACCCTTCTGAAAGGTACCTTGACTTTTCCTTGCTTTTTTGGGCGGACTTTTGGATTCTCCGAGGTATTCCTTCGGACAAAAAATCCGAAGGAATTACTTCCTTTGTCTTAGGCTCTTTCCTTTGTTATTTCCTGCGGACTTATGTCCTTAGCAATTCTCTGAAGTTATGTCCTTAGCAGAAGCCTTCTTTGATGAACCATTCCTTCGGACTTGAAGCCTTCTTTGATGAACCATTCCTTCGGACAAAAGTCCGAAGGAATTCCTGTTGTAGCAAAGGCCTTCACAAAAGAAAAACAATGTATTCTTCCCAGTGAATTCTTTCTTTCCTTGGATGGAGATGTGAATTTTCCGAATGGCAAGAGACAATCCATTCTATGGAAGAATTGTCAACATTTATGGCGACTGAGCTGGCTCAGCATGCCTGCTATGCTTGAAAACTCAAACCATATATAGACGTTGTTTGAATTCTCAAATGGCGAACCTGATTTCTGAATGAAAATCTCCTCTAATCATGGCTGAAGCAACCTCCTTCAAAATAAGAAAGAAAGCATAAGAAGCAAATGTGCAAACAAGCACTTATTGGAACAAAACTTAAGCAAACTACTGTGCTTGAGTAGCACTTGGAGGAAAGTAGAAACAACTAAATATGTACATAGAGTTTTGCTCTTCAATAGCAATGTTTCAAATGTATCCCATTGACTGGGATTGGAAGCTCTTGGTCGTCCATCTTAGCAAGTTGGAAGGCGTTGTGGGATTTGCAGCTGGAGATCATGTATGGGCCACTCCAAAGGGAATCAAACTTTGTGTGCCTTCTTGGTTTGGCCCGATCCTCATCCCACTTGAGGACCAAATCTCCTTCATTGAAGCTTCATGAGGAAGCTCCTTTGTCGAATGTTCTTTTCACCTGTGCCTGATGACTTTCCATGGCTAGCATGGCTTGATTTCTTGTCTCCTCCAACTCCATAAGCTCTGCACACCTAATCCCCATAGGCTCATTCTCTAACAACTCAAGTTGCTACATTAGTTCTAAAGCTGGAAACTCGAGAGAAATAGGTAACCTTGCTTCCTTACTGTTGACCCAATTTTGCCTGCAGGTAAAATTTTGGTCCCCTTCCTCCCTTGCTGTTCATGTCAGTTATATTGCAGGTTGTTCAGGGTCAGCATTCTCCGTTTCTTGGTGCAAAGGGTTCACTGTTTGGTTCAAGTATTTCAATGTAAACATGTTGAGCCTTCATACCGTTGAACCATTGAACCGAAATGTTTGGTTCAACGGGCTTGGTTCAACGGGTTCAGTTCAACAGTTCAGTTCAAAGCCGCTTGGTTCATGCAATCGGTTCAATCATAAAGTTCAACGGGTTCAATGGAGAAGGTTCATCGACTTGGTTCATTGAGAAATCAGCGCGCAATGAGAAATCTTACTACACTATCATGGGTTTTATGTAACATGCAAAATACATAGCAAGCTCCATGATAACTCATGGTTTTGCAGGATGCATATTGACATCATTTCAAGTCCATATGTCAAATTAGTTTATGGCACAAGTTTATGGTTTGTTTCTGCAAAAGCTCTTTTCTTGAAACATGCCCAATGCCCATAACACTTAATGGTGATGTGTTTGTAGAATTTAATGATTGTGGCATTAATGGATAGTTGAGAGCATTAATGCAACTAAGTGGATCATGTATCTATATAACCACATTGTAATGTCCCCAAATGGGACGGTTTCATACAAAAGGGGTTTTTCCCTAAATTCCACAATTTTGAAAATGAAATCAGCAAACCCTAGTTTGCAAAATAAGGTCAAAAAACCCTTGTTAAGCCCTAGAAACCCTAAACATCACAATAGTAGGGTTTTGTAGATGAATTCCAACCAATAGCTTGTCCCAAAATTAACTGAATACTTGCAGAAATAATCAGCAGATTAAGTGCATGAAACAAATACCTTTTTTGCCAAATTTTTTAAGCTCAAATGTCACTTTATGATGGTTGAAAAATATGATTTAATTCCAAAAATACAGCTACTATTCTGAATAGTTTTTCACTTCAAACCCTTGCCAAAAATCGCCACAAGTGCCCAAAAATTACCAAAAAAATCCAGTGAACCTTCTAGGGCATAGAAATGACCAAAAATTGTCCTCCAAGCCAATCGCTCAACTCGCCAAGTGCAGGGAAATTAGCAAAAAAATAAGATAGCGAGTTCTTGCCTTCCGCAAGTAAAAAAGTCTTCAAACACTGTCAAAAATATTAAATAATAATTTTGATAATTATTATTTAATTTTTTATTGATTTAGGGCTTCAAACCCTTCACAAAACTCCTCCAAAACCTCACGCCAACACGCAAAAAATTAGCAAATAAAATCAGAATATTTAATTTGCATAAAATAGACCAAAAGAGGCCTCCAAACCCTTGATCCAAGCCTCCAAAGTAGTTCGCTCTATTGGAACACAACTATCTATTGAGAGGGAAGGTGAATCAGTAGATTGATTAAACTTAGTCCTTTAATACTTTTTAAAGCAAACAAGAAAGGATATGCAAATTAAAACAAATATGCAGAGATCACACACACACACAAATTCACATGACACCATATGTATACGTGGAAAACCCAATATGGGAAAAACCACAGTGAGAATAGCTACTAGAATCTACTATTCTAATCCAGCCTCATAGTCAAAACCTCACTGATTACACATTTAAGAGCACCGACCCTAAGGAGACACCAATCCCCTGGTTTAAGAGCACCAACTTTAAGGAAGCACCCACTCCTTAATTGAGCACCAACTCAGCTTATCTGTTGGCACCCACCAATCAGATCTATATGAAGCTACAACTCCAAATTACAATATAGGTTCATAAAAGAATCCAATCTCAATTCTCTATTACAGGTCTGGTCTGTAACTGCTCATACTCTGCACATTATCTCTCTATACTCTTTCACTCTGCCCCTCTGTCTCTGTGTCTAGATATATCTCTTATTCAACACACTTCATCTCTCTCTGCAGCCTCTTCTCTTCTGGTTGTGTCTCTTATATTTCTCTGTTTGACACAATTCAACTACACCAACTCATCCTCTCTGTGCCTCTATCTCTGTGTCTCTATATTCTTCTATTTAACACAATTCCAGCAACATCTTATTGTATCCTAGATGACATATGTATAAGCATTTGATTTAGGTCTTCGTTTCTTTTCTATGTTCACACTAGGTCTATAACACATCACGCTCCATCTTGGACTCAGTTCAATCTACAGGTTTCTTGCTTCTTGAAATCATGCACCACCACCATGATTCTGTCTTTTACTATATTTAGAATATATTGGGCCCTCATTTTGATGCACATGCCTTGTTACACAATTTTGATCGATCACGGCAATCAATATCATTGTCTGTGTCGTATAATGCATCTTTCCTACATGTTTCTCCGCTTGACTGTTGGGAAGAACATATCTTTAAATCTTGACCTTTGATCTTGAGTTTCGTGCCATGATCCAATGATCCTCATTCAATTTGCTCAACTTTAAAATGCATCTGTTTGATCAAGTTCTGACAAGCTTACACGCTCTGTTGGATCCTTGTACGCTTCCGAGCTTTAATGTTCCAACTTTAAAACGCATCCGTTGGATCTTTTGATCCAAGCTCCCGCATGCCGTTAGATCTTCAAAGATGCACGAACTTTATCTTTGTCTAAGGTTAAACATCGAGCTCTTTATCCCATTGAGTCCACTTGCTCCATTAGACCTTCATTGCACGATCATCCACTCATTGTTCGATCTTATGACAAGCTCGAACTTTATCTCTAACAAGCTCTCGAGAATGTGACACTTGGCATTAGCGTATGCCATCTGCACACTGTTGTCAGTTCTCGCTATTGAGACACTTGGCATCATCGCGTTGATCATTGACTATTTGACTTTGAACTGCACCATGATTTACTATTCAAGCTCTATGATTGTGACACTTGTCACTAGCGCATTCACTCACAGGTGCCTTTAACATATTGACTTCGTTGCGTGTCGTTGGATCTTCAACATACGATTAAGCACTCACCGTTATATCTTCTAACAAGCTCGAACTTTACCTTGTGCAGATTTGACTATGGGGACCACCTCAATATGCCTAGAAGGCTAACTTTGCACCTTCATATCTTTTGCTTCGCTCATCCACCTATTCTGAAATTTGGACCATATAAACTAGGCATGATAATGAACAAACCCATATGCTCATTTCTTCCGAAGCCTTTGTGTGTGCGAGATAGAATGCCATTAATATGCTCACTCAGATTATTCTGCCACAGAGCCAACTATGCGTAGAATTGCCTGGAAGGCCAACTTTGTTCTTGTATAACTTTTGTTGCGCTTAATTGCATGACTTGAAATTTGGCACATAAGATCCTCTCACATAGTGTTGACCAATTTTTGGTCCTACAGGCCAAATTGGGCACTCCCCTTTTTTTTCCTTGCAAGAGTCATTCGATCCAGGTTCTGGCTAGTTCATCCCTTAGCTACCTCGTGCAAAAGTTTCTTTGTCAGGCCATTTCCCATGAAAAAACCAAGGATTTTCCTCTTTTGCTTGCAAAGTGCTTTTCGGGTCTGATAAGGGACTTGTAAAAAATTCGTCAGTGAAGCCACTTGCAAACCTTGATTTGGTCTTGATAGATCAAATCAGGTTTTCTAAATGGCTTTACTCAGTTGTCTTATAAGCAAGAGTCGACGTGAAACTCAATTTGGTCTCAGATGCTTTAGAAGGCAAGTGAATTACTTTGGAGGGCACTTAAGCGGCAAACAGGACCTTTAAATTTCTTCTAAAAGGCAACTTTGGAAGCCAAGGAGCCCTTGTGAGGGGCAAGGGATGAGCAAAGTGGACCTTTTCAAAAGTCCAAAAGGTAACTTTAAGCTCGAATTGCCCTTGCGGAGGCCAGCCGGTTGGAGCAAAGGGGAAAGACAGAGAGCCCGAAAGGAACTTGCCCTCGGAAAAAGTGATGGGCCAAAAGAGAATTCCTTCGGCGTTTTTGTCCGAAGGAAAACCAAGGAAGAAAAGTCAAGGAAGAATTCTTTCGGACAAAATGTTCGAAGGAATTGTTGTCAACCTGGAGCTGCGCCCTGATTTGAAGACGTGCGCTAAACGGCCAGTCCTCTATCCGGCTGAAACAATGGGATCTTCTCACGAGGGTGGGTGTCTCAATAGTGAGAAGAACCTCCAGAGAAGGCTGGTTCCTGTATGATGTATCAATTTGGACTTCTACTCTACACTGCAGACTACCGTGGAAAAGGGAGAAAGGAAACTTAAAGGGGAAATCCTACCTAAAGGGGGTGATACACCAGAATTTTGATCCACTCAATTTGGAACCTTGAACACTGAACGAACAAGGGGGAAGGAAGACCTTAGACTTCAATTAATCACTTATGCATAAGTATTTCATTCAAAGATTCGATCTAATAACTAAAACCTGAGGGAAAACGATGGAGAGAGGTCTGATAAAAGACACTTTGCGGCCACCTAACATCCACTTAAAGTTTCAACAAAAGACAATAAAGAACACTTTAACATGACTTGCACAAGGATAATATAGCAACTAGGTATGAAACAGAATTTGGGAAGGGAGAGAACTCTACCACTTATGCAAATTGCTGAAGAAATATACACTATGCCAACGCTTGAAATCTGAAAGTACAGTCCTTATTGATCAAAGAGATTACACAACTCACCAATGGCAGGGTCTAGTCTAACCAAGAGAGATTGGATATTTTAATCAAGGCTCAAAGCTAATTTATAGAAAATTACAAGAGGCCAAAGATTGGCGTTGAAAATTTGAAGAGAAGGATTAACTTAGGCTAACTCAAGGCTAACTTGGCCTTTCAATAAAATATGTTTTCTTTTTGTCTTTGCATGAAGCTCCTTCCGCTTGGGAAAGTGAACTTGCCTTTGTTCTGAACCGCCCACCTCTCTTTGCATGGAAATCCACGCCAATGTCAATTTTAGAACTTCTACGTGAGTTGATGCCGAGTTGGAACGTTTGAACGCTGAGTTAACCATTTGGTACGCTGAGGTGGACGAAGAGATCATTCTCCTTCACATGGAAAACTCCTAGTGGATGCGGCATTTAACAATTAGTCAACTCTAAATCTGGAACAATCAACTCGACATTCGAATTTGGAACTTCAGTTAGACTCTCAGATGCGTGGAGTTGACCCGGAGATGAGCGGGACTTCAATAACCAGTCAACTGAAGCTTTGACCGGTTTTCGAAAATAGCCCCTGCTTACATGTGTTCTATCATATTCTAGTCTGCCTGTTCATGTCTATTTCTGGCGGAATTCTATATTTGGATGTATTTTTATAATTATATCCAGTCTATATTTTCTCCATTGGGCTTTGCTTTCGGAATTCCGGCTTTACCCCTGTTTCAACGGTTACTTCCCACGGTCAAAATTTGACGGCTAGCGGGACGTCACCCTTTGGCATTTATTCCTTCGGGATTCTCTGTTTGGCAATTTCATTCGAACTTCTCTTATTTCCTCTTTTGCACAGTCCAAAAACTATTACTTTTGAGTTTCTCGGCTTAATTCCTTCGGATTTTATGGAAGGGGCCTTGTCTGAATTTCTTCGGACTTTTTGTCCGAAGGAATTCTTTCAGACAAAAAGCCCGAAGGTATTCATTCTCCGTCTATGTCTTTGTTTCAACGGACTTTTCCGTCGGCTTTTTGCAAGGGCCTCTTCCTTGTAATTTCCCCGAATTCCTTTGCTTTTGCCTATTGTTCCTCTATTTTGCTTCAGACTTTCAGCGTAAACCATTCCTTCGGACTTTGCTGTCTTCTACAATTTTCTGAATTTCTTCGGACTTTTTGTCTGAAGGAATTCCTTTGGACAAAAAGTTCGAAGAAATGATCCCTTTGGTCTTTTCCTGCAAAATGCCCTTCGAGAAAAGTCATAGTGGTCCTTCCTGCCCTTCGGGATTATGAAATGGACTTTTCCATAGCCATTTCTCCAAACTTCTTCGGACTTTTTGTCCGAAGGAATTCCTTCGGACAAAAAGCCCGAAGGAATTAGGAGAAATGGCCGTGGAAAAGTCCATTTCATAATCCCGAAGGGCAGGAAGGACCACTATATTCCTTCGGACAAAAAGCCCGAAGGAATTAGTCCTTCGCTTTTGCCTTCAACTGCCTTCCGAAAAATTGCCCTTCGGAAAATTTGCAATGGTCCTGCCGCCGACCAAGTGCCCTCCACAAGGGCTTATGTCTCTCATCTGTGCCCTTCGGAAAAATTGCAAGGCACCCAGGTTTTTTCAAAGGTTTTGAATTTGCTCTTGTACCTTCCCGAAGGGTAGGTGCCCTTCGGGATTGTTGTAAATGACCCTTCCAAAGGGTCTTGGCTTTTCCTTTGTTGACTTTGGTGGACTTTTGGATTCTCCCTGTTTGGCTGCGGGTGTTCCCTTATAAATTCTCCGAAGTATTCCTTTAGACAAAAAGTCCGAAGGAATTACTTCCTTTGGTTTTTGCCTTGCGGACTTTTCTTCTTAGCACTTTTCCAAAGGCTCTTTTCCGAAGTAAAACCCTTTTGATGAACCATTCCTTCGGAATTCTCCTATTGTAGCAAAGGGCCCCTTACCAAGGAAAACAAAGTATTCTTCCTTCCTTGGCTAGAGATGTGAACTTTCTAAATAGCAAGAGACAATCTGACTTGTGGAAGAATTGTCAACAGGCATTCCTTCAGACATTTTGTCCGAAGAAATTTGACAGTCACAAAAAGTCCAAAAAAATTCTAAAAACCAAAAGTCCAAAGTGTAGGTGTCCTTGCAAAGGGCACTTAGTTATGAAAGTGGACCATTTCATTTTTTCCGAAGGGTCACTTTCCCTTCAAAAAAGTTCATTTGCAAAATGCCGAAGGAATTGTCCTAGTGGGTGACAGGCCCGTGAACGTCAATTTCAAGGTGACAAGCTAGCCGTTGGGATTCAAATGTCCGATGACGGGTCCGTGAATGTCAATTTCAAGGTGATAAGCTAGCCGTTGGGAAGTAATCAAAGGAGAATTCCTTCGAACATTTTGTCCGAATGAACTCAAAAAAGAAAGCCCGAGAGCCCGAGGAACGAATGAGTGAGCAAGCAAAGAAAGAAGCCCAGGAGGAAATAATAAGCACCGAGAGCCCGAATTGCAAAGAGGGGGAAAACAAGGCGGGTAACCCAGAACGCGGCCACGTGCACATAAGACAAAAGCTCAGAACGCTCCAAGTGGCGTAACGAGTCAAAGCGCAGATCCAAGAATGAACCAGACTAGGACAAGTGGTACAGAGGTCGTCAGGGGAAAAGTAAATGCACTTAGGTGAAATAGTCTCTATTGAAAACCAATAAAAAGATTGATTGTAAACATTGAAGAGAGCGGCCCATGTTTTCTTGTTTTGCCATTAATGAACAGCCAGTTGCACTCAACATTGAAGAGAGCATGGCCCAGTCAACATAACTGGAGGATGGCCTTGTCGGTTGCTAGGAGAAGTAACCCATGCTCTTGCAGGCCCGGACAGCAAGGGCAACGACTTAAGCACCTACAGCATGGCTTTCCCATACGCAATTAAGAAGAGACGGCAACAGCATGGACTAATTTTTCGCTATAGGAGTGTTCAATAATCTGTTTTCCAAGCTCTCTATATAATTGTAACTTCTCATTTTGAAGAGATCTCTCAGCATTGTATAGCGAAGCCCTGAAGAATTTACCATGAATCAAAAAATGTATTTTACCTCCATTTGAGCTTGCACTTTTGCATGTCTATGGTCTTATCATATGTTCAGTAATTTCCTTTAATGCTTTCATAAGTTTATACCAACATATCTAGTGTATTGTGAACTCTTCTCTGCAGGTCAACAAGAAGTATCCAACTCAGAGTATAAATACAGGTGAACAGACTGTCCAATAGTGTGTCTTAGAACACCTCTGGTAGTTTCTTACTGTATCTCCATAGGATCCCCTATTGAAACACTGATGCAGGAAAGGTTCTCATTCGAATGAAGTCTATGTTTGCTTCTCTTTGGTGTAAAGTGTAGGTCAAGGCTGAGTAGATCAATTAGTTTGGTGCATCACCACATTAGTTAGGTTCTATTTTTCAATATCTCTCTCTTTTCACTCTCCACCCCATTGTTAGCGGTAGGAAATCCCAGGCCTCAAGGTGCATCAAGGGGAGCTAGCCCCTAATCTAGAGATTCATCCCTCAAGTTTGCCACCCATAGCAAGAGGAATGTCTCAATTGTGTCGCGTGGAGGAAAGGAGCTGAGTATCTTTTCAAAGGGTGCAATTCACAACATCAACAATTTTTGGCATGCCCGGTGGGACTAATTTCTGAGTCCTACAAGTTTCAAGATTGGTGTCGATCCTGATATTGTAAAAAATCCAAAAAAAGGAGCTATAATCCAGCACTTGGCGACTCCATTCAAGAACTCAGTCTCTAGTTCATGATCAGCCTGGCATCCCATGCCTAAGGTCACTACAAGATCTTCTCGGGGTGTCCCTTTCGAATTTATTGAGTTGCCTTTGAACTCAGCAAAAATGCTGAGGTTTGCAAATACTCACCCTTATGTAGCAAGCCACTTTCCCAAACCAGCAATAAAATACACCTACTCAAGGAGACCCCGGTTGAATCCTTCCACAGCCATGGCTTTCCCTTTTGTGGCCTTCAATGGTTAGAGTCCCTTCAACCTTCAGCAGTATGACCCAATTCCAGGGACAGTTGTCAAAAGTGTTCCTCCCTTTAGTGGAGAGGGCCCAATCACTGCTATCGAGCATATCAAAAACATAGCCAACCTCTACAACATTCATAATATCACTGAGGAAAATGTAGCTATCAGATTGATAGCCTTGTCCTTCAAAGGAAAAGTTTTGGACTAGTATGGGACCTTGCCTATGAACTTAGTTGGCTCATGGAATGTGTTAGAGACCCTCTTGACAAATAGATTTGGGGAAAAAAGTGACCATTTGTCTCTAGCTGGGCAATTGACCACTATGAAGAGAGCTCCACATGAATTTATGCAAGATTTTAACACCAGGTTCCAAAAGATTTGGGACAGAATCCAAATTCTCGTGAGGCCAACCCCAAGTTACGCCTTTCTTTACTACTTGAAGGCCCTAAATAGCGACATTATTGTCATGATACAATCCATGGGTGGACATATTTTGCCCATTGCTTATGAGATAGCCATAGCTGCTGAAAATTGTTTTGTTCAAGCAGGAAAGATAGCTCCTAGACCTCATATGCCACTCTTTCCTGATTTACAACTCTCAATCCAGCCTACTGCACCCGCTCTAGCTCCTCTACCTAATCAAGAGAAGCCGACTGCTACCCCTGCAAATGATCTCCACGAAGTTAAGAGCCTTCTACAAAGTGTTACCAATGAGTTAGTTGCTCTCAAGAGGCAACAAGCTCAGATTTATAGGCCAAATAAAGGCTACCAACAGTTTGGACAGACAAATAGACCTCCCTTTCAGAATTATAATCAAGGACAAGGTCAAATTACACAAGTCAAGCCTTATCAGAGCTATAATCCAAATGCCCCTTCATCTTCCAAGGCTCTTGTCCCCACTCAAAATAATTTGGTGCAGGAGCAGCCCAATTATCCACCCTTTAGGCATGGTCAAGAGCAAGTTGCTTATGCCAGTGAGCTACCAAATCAAAACATGACCACACAAAGTGTTTAGGCAGCCCAATTCTCAAGTTTTGAGATGTCAACACAACTTGGGATGGACAGCAGGCAGGCTCAATCTGATTCCACTCTTATGAATCACGTGGAAGGGGAGTTATACGCAGTCAACTATGTGGGGAGCACAAGTAATCAAAGTGATTGCGTTGCAGCGAACACCAAGTCCAAGAGGAGAGCTATGGATGAAGATCAAGCAGCTACTCAAGCCCCTGTTGACGCTGTGGATTGCACCTTTGACAGGAGGTTGAGCTCCTGTCTTCCACGCGACACAATGGAGACTCCTCTCTTGCCTATGGGTCTGGCAAAACTGAGGGGAGAATCTCTAGATAAGGGCTAGCTCCCTTTGATGTATCTCTGTGGTCCTGAATTTTCTACTACTAACAATGGGGGGTGAAAAGAGAGAAAGATTGTTGAAAACAGAACCTAAACTAAAAGGTGATACACCAAAAATGGTTTGATCTACTTAGCTTGAGCCTACACTTTCCACCAAGAACAAATAGGCACACTTCATTTGATATGAGAAACTCTTCTACATCAGTGAGCTAGGGGTCCTCTATAGATACAGGGAGGAAGAACTACCGGAGGTGTTCTAAGACTCACTATGGCAGCCTGTTCACATACACCTATACTCTGCTATAGACACTTCTGACAGACCTGCAAAAGAAAAAACTTCACAATACACTAGACATGTTGGAATCGTTTTGTGAAAGCATAAAAGAAAAATGACTTAACACAAAACAAAGCCATAGACATATGCAAAAGTGTACGCTCAAATGGAAGTAAAAATGCTATGTCTTGATTCAAGGTAAAATCCAGCAGAGCTCCGTCGTACAAGCCAAGAGATATCTTCTCAAATGAGAATTTACAATATATATAGAGAAGAAGAAATGGCGCCCTTTTACAAGTGGCCCATGGGCGTTGAAAGCATTGGGAAGAGAGAGCCGTTGAAAGAGAATGTTGTGTCGGCTCCAGTTTTGACTTTGGGCGTTTAAAATATATTAAACATCATGTGTGAAGAGATGGGCTGCGTCGTTTGTCTGCAAACAAGACCCCTTCAAGACATTCACACGGTTGTCTGACCATTTAATGCAAAATGAGGAAAAAACAGGCTGCGTCGTTTACTGTTCGTGCTCCTTGATGACCACTTGACGGAGACTGTTTCAACTGCAGGAATAACTTGCCTCCCCTTTGCCACCTGGGTTGTTTTGTCCATTTCTACACTTGGCGGATCACTGAGTTCACTCTTGACTTTTGTCCTTTCCCAGCTTTTTCTTTTCCTGGTTTTGTCTTTTCCTCTCTTGGCACTTTTCGACAATCTGAGCCCTTGGGGCTATCTTCTATCAACCTTTGGCTCCTTGGGCTCCCTTCTCGGCGGTCTCTTCTTTTTGGCCTTAAGGCCTTTGAATTCCTTCGGGTTCGCGCTCAAGCATTTAAAGGTCAACGGCTATTTCATTGCCGTAAAGTTGACGTTCGCGCACCCATTGCCATTTGAAAGCCAACGGCTATCTTATTGTCTTGAATTTGACGTCTTCGAGGACGTCATCTGACGTCCGGATTCCAACGGCTAGTTTATGATGCCCAATTTGACGTCTGCGGGCTTGTCACCACTTTGAATTCCTTCGGCTTTCTGTTCCTTCGGCCTTTTCCTTTGGTCGGGCTTTTGTCTTTGGAACCTCCCGAAGGGAAGGTGTCCCTTCGGGCCTTGAGAAAGGTCCATTTTGCGGTCACCGAGAGTCCCCCGCAAGGGCACTTGCCCTTTGGGGTCCTTCGGGCTTTTTGGTTCTACAAATCCTTCGGACAAAATGTCCGAAGGAAACCTTTCCTTTATGTCTTTTCTCGCTTATTCCTTCGGACTTTTTGTCCGAAAGAATTTGCTTCATTCATTTTGCCGCGGGAATTTTTTCCAAAAGAATTCCTTGTTTGTTCTTTACTTTGTGAATTTCTTCGGACAAAATATCTGAAGGAATTCCTTCGGACATTTTGCCCGAAGAAATTCAGCCTTTGCTTTTCTTCCATTTTTGCCTTGGTCTTTCTTTTCCGAAGAAAACCTTACCCTTTCGACCTTCTCTGTGATTCTTTTGCAAATGTTCCCTGCCCTCCGCAAGGGCTGTTTGGTTTCCAAAATTGCTTTTCGAAAAAGTTACAAAGGTCCTTTTGTCGCCTGAGTGCCTCCGCAAGGGCACTTCCCCTTCGGAGCTTTGTAAGAGGCTCTTGAACCTTCCGATTGAACCTGAACCTAACCCCTTTTTCGGAGTTCGATGGTTCAACGGTTCAATGGTTCATCACTGTGTCCTGCAAGGATTCGCGTTCATTCAATTGACCACTTGAACCAAACCGTTTGAACCAAGCAACTTGAACTCACTGATTGAACCAACTAGTTGAACCAACTGCTTGAACCGGCTGATTGAACCAACTGATTGAACCAGTTCAACATTGTTTAAGTTCAACGTTCAAAGTTCAAAAGCTCTTGGAAAGATCATGTCGTTGAACCCCGACGTTGAACCACCTCTTCTATCCTTAAGGAAAAGTGTCTTGAACATTTTCGATCTCTTTCCTTGTGAATTTCTTCGGACAAAATGTCCGAAGAGCTTTTGTAAGAGCCTTGCATTCTTTGAACTGGGTCATCCTTTTGCTGAAAGACTTGTGCAATCCGAAATTTGAACTAGCTCAGAACAGCAAGCGAAGGAGACCGATTTCGCCCTGCAAGGCCAAAAATGGTCAACAGCACCTACAGTGTCTCTTCCATCACAAGCAAATCAAAAGTTTCCCAATTACAGACCATCGATTGCAGCTTCAACTCCTCAAATTGCACCACAAGTTACAAATGTCCCCAAGAAGAGCTCCAAAGGGGGCAATCCTTCAATCAATGTAGTGGACCAAATGAAGAAGCTGCACATGAACATCTCATTGTGGGATTCTTTAGCACTGTCAGGGCAAAAGGATATATTCCAAAAGGAATTGCATGAGCTAGGTGCGCAAACTGTCCCAACCAAAAACGATAATGTGTTGATAGTAACTGGGGCTCCTCCCATGGGAGGTCAAGCAAAGAAGGATGAGATCCCTCCCTTCTATTTGTCCTTGATTATTGGTGATTTCTTGGTCAACAATTGCATTATTGATATGGAGCAAGCACCTCAGTTATGCCCAAATGCATAGCTAATAAGCTAGGTCTTAAATATGAGCAAATGACCAAAGGAGTTCTGCAATTGGATGGATCACCAGCCAAGACCTTGGGAGTGGTAAGAGGCTTGAAGCTAACTCTCCATGCATGTTCGACCTTCTCGATTCTCCATGATGTGGTAGTGGCAGATGTTCCTCCTTACTTCGCTCTTTGCTTATCAAGGGATTTCACATCCAAGATAGGTGGATACTTGGTAGCTAATTGGTCTTACATGATTTTTAAGACAAACTATGGAACTAAGATGAAGATTGAGTCACAGCCCATCCACAAAGATCACCTGGAGCCATACTCACCCAAAGCGGCGAATGTGAACTACACCATCATTGATGAAGAGCTCCAGGTGGACCAATCTCCATCATCTTCCCTTGTAGGAGTTGCTGACTTACTCCTAGATGAATGTAAAAATGACAATTTTGAGCTTGATCCTTACAATTTCATTGAAGAGGCTGGTCTTGGAGTCTACTACATGCATGAAAAAGATGCTAATTAATGAAGATAGATCCAGAGGATTGTGGTTTGTTGCAGTTATTCTTTGATGGATCCAAAAGCAAGTTGGGAGCTGGTGGTGGAGCAACACTGATTTCACCTTCAAAGGACAAATACTTCTCAACTTTCAGGTTTCAGTTCTGCTGCACTTGCAACGTAGCGGAGTATGAAGCTTTTGTTCATAGCCTAGAATGGGCAAGAGAGGAATCAAAGAATTGCAGGTATTTGGAGATAGCGAGTTAATTGTGAACCAAGTGAGGGGTCAAAACTTGACCAAGAACTCCTTACTCAATCTCACAAGCATAGAGTGTGGGACCTTGTGGAGAGCTTCACTGCTTTCAACATCATTTCCATTCCAAGAAAGGAGAACCAGCATGCGGATAGACTAGCAACAGTTGGTGCTCAGTTTGATATCCCAAAGGGGGTGAGACAAAGCAAAAATCAGCAACATTTAAAGGTGATTGTGAGGCCTTCCATACAAGACAATGTCACCAATTGACAAGTGTTTAAAAGCGACCAACAGATAGCGCTTTTCTTGCAGTAAGAAGCTGAGTTCACTTTTAAAAATCAGTCCAAACTGCAGCAACAGTATGATGGGCAGATTGTTCAGCTAAAGACCAACAAGCTTCCCAAATGTTTGGTAACTCTTGAGAGCATCTTCAACGAAGATGACCACTTCAAGAAGGACAAAGCAAGCATGTCAACCAAGAAAGAAAATTATGAAAAGGTAGAAATCTACAAGAATAAGTTGCTTGCACTTGGGAAGGTATGTACAAAGGAGAAAAAGCATGCTTTCATTATGTTATGCCAAGAGTTTGTTGATGTCTTTGCTTGGGAGTATGGTGATTTGAAGGGCTTTGACCCAAGCTTGGCCCAACACACCATTGAGCTAGAGGAGGGTGCCAAACCCATCAAGCAAAAACAAAGGCCAATCAATCCAAAGATCGAGCCTCTCATTAGGAAGGAACTCACCAAACTGATCGAGTCCAAGATCATTTTCCCTATCAAACACTCTTCTTGGCTAGCCAATTTGGTCCCTATTAGGAAGCATGGCCTAAGAATGAAGGAATTTGGTGCCAACTAGGGCCCTGATACATCTCTCCATTTGTAACCATTACCATCTCATTAGACTGTTCCCCTGACTGCCATTGACCTTCTTGTACAAGATTGTTTTGTGTGGGGACCAAGGCTCTGAAGCTACTTGCAGTTGCAGGGTTGTAGCTATTATGAGGTCTACCTTGAGTAAGTTGGCCTTAGGTTTATTGGCTTGATAGGTAAGGGGGTATATTATAGGATTAAGTAGGGTATTGGGTTTGGAAGGGACCTTGGTATGAATATGGCCTATATGAGTTTTATTTTTGTCTCTCTAGAGCCACTAGCTTGTTGTTTTGTGCCTTTAGCAAGCTCTCAATCCTTGCAAATTTATCCACTTGGCCATCATCAAGTTGGGTTTGGTTGCTTGGAGTGGGCAATGGAGCAATGGTAGGCAAGGTTGGTTGAAGTTTAGGAAAGAGTGGCATGAGGGGTCTTGGCATGAGTTTCCCTACTTGTATCAAATAGTTTTCTACTCTTATAGCTATCTCATAAGCCCCAAGTAGAGTTGTTCCACCCATAGATTGGATCATGACTACAATGTCTGAATTCAATGCTTAATGATGGTAGGGATCCTATCCCAAATTTTTTGAAATCTATAGTTGAAATCAACCATAGATTCTTGAGGTCCTCTTTTGATTGAGGTAAGTTGTTCCACAAGTGATACATGCTCACTTCTATCCTCAAAATGTTTACATAGGCACTCACCAAACTCATCCCAAGTATGGATTAAGGCAGGAATTAAACCTCTATACCATTACAGGGCTTTGCCTTTTAATGATGTCGATAGTAGTCTCATGGCTATATTCTCTTGTGTAATGTGGTGTATTGCACAAAGGTTTATAATGTCAGCAATGTGATCTACAAGAGTGATGGAGTTTTTTCCTATAAAGTAGGGTAGGCTCTTCAAAGAGGTCGTAGGGATGTCATCATATTGTTGAAGGTTAAGAGGGATCCCACCATTAAAGGGTACAAAGGCTTGATTTCTTGACAACATTGTGAATATAACGAGAAATAGTCTTTGCCTAGAATAGAACCTTTTAAATGGAGGTGTAACCTATTCTCTATGAGGTGAGTGGATTACGTTGTGCCTTCTAACAGGAGACAAGGAGGCTCTAACTCTCTTTCTTCTTGAGGGTGTTGGGTCCTCACTCAAATGGAAGTCGCTACCATTTGTAGATGATCTTATACTTCTTGGCATAGGTAAGGGGTTGGTTTTTGTGAGATGGAGGCATTTGAATTCACAAGGTGCTCCTACTGAGTGTTTGATACACTTGTCAACCAAAGATAACACCAACTCTTTAGCCCCTTTCCTTGACTATCCCATCGACCATGATAGAAACTATTAAGGACTCATATTACACCCTAGCTAAGCAAGGAGATTGTTTAAGCCTCCTTACTCAAACTCTAGTCCAACATTGGAATGACCCCAGGCTGTGGGTATCATGTTGACCATTTTGGTCCAGCAAGCCAAAATCGGTCTCCTTCTTCCCCTGTTGTTCTGAGCCAGTTCAAAATTTGATTTTTGCACAAGTCTTGTTTCTACAGACTCTGCAGGCTGATTTCTATGAACTCTGCAGGCTGGTTTCTACGGACTCTGTAGGCTGGTTTCTACGGACTCTGCAAGCTGATTTCTACAGACTCTACAGGCTTGTTTCTACGGACTCTGCAAGAAAGAAACAAGTTTCCAACACTTAGGCGACAAAAGGACCTTTGCAACTTTTCCGAAAGGCAATTTTAGAGGCCAAACAGCGCTTGCGGAGGGCAGTCAAGCATAAAATGGACCATTCCAGTGCCTTTGCGGAGGGCAGTTCCAGATCCAAGTGCCCTTGCGGAGGGCAGGAAACACTTGCAAAGGGATCAAAGAGAAGGCCGAAAGGGTAAGTTTTTCTTCGAAAAAATTGTTTAAGGCAAAAAAGTTGGAATTCCTTCGAATTTGTTCAAGGCAAAAGATGAAGAATTTCTTCTGACAAAATGGCCGAAGGAATTCCTTCGGACATTTTGTCCGAATAAATTCACGAGGTAAAGAACATGAAATTCTTTCGGAAAGGTTCCCACGGCAAAGTGAACGAAGCAAATCCTTCAGACAAAAAGTCCAAAGGAATTCACCCGGGGAAAAAGCCGACGGAAAAAAAGGTAAGCAAAAAAAGCATAAAGGAAACATATCCTTCGGACAAAATGTCTGAAGGATGTGACTACGAAAAGGAACCCGAAGGACCCCGAAGGGCAGGTACCCTTGCGAGGGACTCTCGGCCAAAAATGAAAGGACCTTTCTCAAAAGCCCGAAGGAAAGGAAGCAAAAAGCCGGAGCAAAGGAAAAAGCCGAAGGAATTAACCAATGGTGACGGGCCCACGAACGTCAATTTCAAGGCAATGAAATAGCCGTTGATCTTTAAAGACTTGAGTGCGGACCCGAATGCATGCAAAGGCCTTAAGGCCAAAAGGAAGAACCGCTGACGAAAGAGCCCAAGGAGCTAGCAAAGCTGGGAAGATAGCCCCGAGAGCTCAAATTCCAGAAAAGGACAAAACCAGGAAGAGACAAAGCTAGAAAAGGACAAAAGTCAAGAATGAACTCAGCGACCCGCTAGAAAGGGAGCCCAAAGAGCCAAGCGTAGAAATGGACAAAACAACCCAGGGGGCAAAGGGGAGGCGAGTTATTCCTGCAGTTGACACAGTATCTGCCAAGTGGTCATCAAGGGGCGCAAACAATGAACGGCGCGACCTATTTTCTCCACTTTGTATTTATGAGCAGACAAACTGCGTGAATATCTTGAAGGAGCAGTCTTGTTTGAAGAAAAAGAGGCGCAGCCTATGCTTCACATTAATGTTTGAACGCCAAAGTCAAAACTGGCAGCCGACACAGCATCTTTTTCAGTGACTTTCTCTTCCCAACGCTTTCAACGCACATGGGCCAACTTGTAAAAAGGCGCCAAAGTCTTTTAAAAAAGGGGCACCTTCACTTCTTCTCTCCCTATATATTGTAAACTTCTCATTTGAGAAAAGATCTCTTAGCCTGTAAGGCAAAGCTCTGCCCAAATATCTCTCAACTTGTAAGGCAGAGCTCTGCCGGATTTTACCTTGAATCAAGACAGCATTTTTACCTCCATTTTGAGTTTGCACTTTCGTATATGTCTACGGCTTTGCCTTGTGTTATGTCATTTTCCTTTAAGCTTTTCACAGAATGACTCCAGCATGTCTAGTGTATTGTGAGCTCTTCTCTTGCAGGGTAGCCAGAAGTGTCCCTAGAGGAGTATAGGCGCATGTGAATCGGCTGCCAAAGTGTGTCTTAAAATGCCTCTGGTAATTCTTCCTCCCTGTATCTCCACAGACCCCTAGCTCACTGATGCAGAAGAATTTCTCGTATCAAATGAAGTGTATGTCAGTTGGTTCTTGGTGGAAAGTGTAGGTTCAAGCTAAGTAGATCAAACTTGTTTGATGCATCATCCTCTTAGGTTAGGTTCTGTTTTTCAGTAATCCTTCTCTCTTTTCACCCCTCCATTATATATATATATATATGTATTAGCAACTTATTGGAATAACTTAGATGCATCAAAGGGAGCTAGCCCTTATCTAGAGACTCTCCCCCCGTTTTGTCAGACCCACAGGCAAGAGGGAAGTTTCCATTGTGATGCGTGGAAGACAGGAGATCATCCTCCTGTCAAAGGTGCAATCCGTTGCGTCAACATATCCTCTAATGGGGTCAAACCTCTAGGATTTTTAACAAGGCTAGCTCCTTTGATGCATCATTTAGCTCCTTCCCACTATTAAAACCTACTAATGACTAGGCAAAAGGGAGAGAGAGAAATATGAAAAGGGAAACCTAAGCTAATAGTGGTGATGCACCTAATTTATGGGCGATCCATCTTGCTTGACTCTCTCCTGTAATGTCCCCTTCTCTATAGACATTACTTCTTGGACGAGTTTAGCCTATTATCGACCCTTGTAGGCTAAGGCGAGATGGATAGAGGGTCCAGTTGGCAGTTATCCATTTTTTTGTGGGCTCTACTTGATCGTTTTGAGGTGTTCCCCTTGGGTTTATGGAAGCTTCGACACCTAGAGGGTGTAACTTTATAATTTAGTGTTATAAAGTTACTTTATGAAGTTATAACTTTATTTTTAAAATAAAGTAATTTTATAAAAGGGGAATATAAAATAAATTAAAATATAATTCTAGAAGCTTCTTGGAGAGGTTAAAGAAAAAGTATAAATAAGACCCTTGGGCAAGCTTCTAATCATCTTATGTTGAGTATTTGATCATTCTGTGATTGTGGAGCCTAGGGTTTCTGCAGAATTTCATTGGAGACGAACAACTCCATTGAAGGCATAACCGAGGGTGTGAAATATCACCTTAAGGGTTGCAATAGAGGAAGGAGTACTCAGCTTCTTCATTTGGACTTCATTGCTGGGATAGAGAAAGATATTAAGGGCAGTTTGGGGGTCTATATCATTGCAATTTATTTATATTTCATCCTCCAACAAAGTTCAAGTCTGCAACTTAGTGAGGGGTCGATTTTGGTCTTAGAGGCTTCCAAAAAATATCATACACACTGCAAAAGGAGCGGCCAGCCTCAAGGAACCTTCCCATTCAGTTTGGTGGCATTTGGTGCATGATTTGTAACAATATTAGGGTCTGATCTGATCTCTGCAAGTCTGAAGACAACTTAGAAATTTACATCATTTGGAGGCATTCATCATTCAGTGTTGAAGGGGACTCATCTACACCATTTGTAATCAGGTTCCTCTTATCTTATTGCTTGTATGTGATCATTTTTTCCTTTATTGTAAGTCTGAAGCACATTTATATCAGACTGATTTGTACTCAGAAAATTGAATTAAAAGGCATTGAGTTGGCTACAATTTGCATTATTTATTATTGCTATATTGTCTACTTTGCTTGTTTATCAATCTATTGTTCAAGACTAGTACAAATCTCTGCAAAACACATTGAAAATCAATTAGACCAGCAAACTGAAAATACAGACCAGCAAGCGTTTGACAAAATTCCCAAGCATCAAACTCAGAAAAATTTGACAAATTTCAGTCACTATTGGTTGGGGATTTTACAGTGGTATCAGAGCTAAGATCTTGCCATCCTAGTGGGTTCATTCTTGCATGCAGCCACACGAAGTTAGGCCTCACAGGTACTATACACGCAGAAGAGCGGAATTGAAAAGAAATATACAACAGGGTCCTATGGGTGATAAAGGACAAGGCAGTCCACCTAGGAATGAAGGTAGAAATAATACAAGTGTTGATGGCAGGAAAATGGATGTGCTAATTGACTTAGTAACACAGATGATAGCTAAGATGGATCAACAACAGAATACCAACACACAGAATCAGAATACAGGTGAACACAGTAGGGTGAATGGCAATGATACTAATCCGAGGAGAGATGACCAGCAGAGTGAGACCTCTAGAGCTTCAGCTTCTAGACCTCTTTTCCCTACCTTCACGCAAAGGGAGGAAATACATACACCGCCACAGATGGATGCAACAGTCACTTATTGTGAGGAGTCTAGAGATGCATACCGTGAGTATTGTACCTTGCCATTTGATTTGAGGGACCAATGGCCATTTGATGTATACATGAACTCCAGGAACCAAAGGAATGCACTTCGTAATGATCCACGCAACTTTCCTAGGAGTGACTTTCAGCATGCCCTTAGTAAGGTGAACATGCCAACATATGACGGCAAGTTTTCAGCACGTTCATGGGTCCAAAAGTTGGACAACTATTTGTCATTGAGACCGATGCCAGAGGAGGAGGCAATTAAGTTTGCCACATTGCATTTAGAGGGGTCAACTCACAAGTGGTGGTATCATGGACTTGTGACACTTGGTCATCATCACATTCATTCCTATGCAGAGTTTACAGATCAATTGATAGAGAGATTTGATGTGAGAGATGCTGAGATTAGGTTCAGAGAGTTAGCACAGCTGAGGCAACAGGGTTCATTGGAGTCTTACATTGAGGAGTTCCAGTGTATTTCAGTGATGGTACCTAATATCAGTGAGAGGAGGATAGTCGTCCTATTCATGGAGGGACTTATGGAACCTTTGAAGGGGTGGTTGAAGGCATTTGATCCACCATCTCTACAAGAGGCTATGAGGAAGGCTAGGAACATGGAGTTTGCAGCCCCTTATAACAGGTATTCATCTAAGGGTAATTCATCTCCCTGATCTTCACGAAGCAACAAGCCTTTCAACAAGGACAAGAGCAAACCAGATTTCAGAGGAAAGGCTACAAAACCATTTGACAGGGACACACTTAATAATCTTCATGAGAAGAAATTGTGCTTTTATTATAAAGGTCCCTATTCTAGAGATCACGATTGCCCCATGAGACCTAAGGGCAAAGCTAACAGAGCTATGTGGGTAGAGGATTCCGAGTCAGAGCAGCATACAGATGATGAGGCTTCGGAACATGAGGAGGTAAAATCAGATAGTGATGCGGATGAGGAGCAGCCTAGAGCACTTATCACTAGCATTCCCCAGGAGGGTTCATTCTGGATGTGTGGTGTTCTAGCAGGACAGAGGATCATCACTCTACTCGATACAGGTGCTACCCATAACTTCATTGATGCCCGTTTGGTTGAGCATAGAGGAATTAAGACCGAGGAGTTTGAGGGCATTAGAGTCAAGGTGGCAGATGGTTGCACTATTAAGTGTGACCGAATGATTTCAGATCTTCCAGTTAAGTTGAACAACTTTGAGTTCAAGGCAGATTTTTATGTTGTCACTATGGGAGATACAGATATGGTTCTAGGGATGAAATGGTTACATGACATTGGTGAGTACACCCTAAACCTAAAAGAAATGGAGATGAAGGAAAGACTCATGTGCTCAAGGCCATCCGAGATAGTAGTTGCAGGGTAATTTCGTATAGGAGGATGGAGAGACTTATTCGTCATGACATGGTGGAGTGGGCAGCAGGATGTGTGTTGAGACCTACACAGGGAGAACTGGTTTATCATCCAGACATTCAGGGGTTGAGGATCAAACACTCCAAGGTTTTCAGTGAGATTCCACCAGGACATCCACCTGATAGGGGTATTGAGCATATCATTGAGTTGAAGGAGGGCTCCAAGCCCGTCATGATTACTCCATACCGTCATCCTAAGCGGCTCAAGGATGAGATAGAGAAAACTATTAAGGGGTTGCTAGAGATGGGACACATTAGACCAAGCAAATCTCCATTTGCTTCAGCTGTTGTCTTGGTCAAGAAAAAGGATGGTACTCTTCGCATGTGCATTCATTACAGAATTCTGAACAAGAAGACCACTGATAGATGAGTTCAATGGTGCCAAGTACTTCACCAAGATTGATTTGAGATCGGGTTACCATCAGATACGGGTTAGGGAGCTGGACATAGAGAGACAGCCTTCAAATGTCATTGTGGGCACTTTGAGTTTGTGGTTATGCCATTTGGGCTAACCAATGCACCTGCTACATTTCAGTCCACGATGAATAGAGTGTTTCATTCACAGCTACGACGATTCGTGCTTGTCTTCTTTGATGACATATTGGTTTACAGCAAGACTTGGGAGGAGCATATAGCACATTTGGATACAGTATTGGGTATTCTTGGCAAGGAGTTGTATGCCAAGGAATCCAATGTGATCTAGGTATGACTGAGTTGTTGTACTTGGGCCACATCATTAGTGCAGATGGAGTGCGTATGGACCCTAATAAGATCAGGGCAATCATTGAGTGGCCTGTCCCGCTGAACCTTACTCAGCTACGAGGGTTCTTGGGAGTTTGTGGTTTCTATCGTCGATTTGTGAGCAGATATTCACGCCATGCAACACCTCTTACAGACTTGACGAAGAAAGGGCCATTTGTTTGGTCTCAGGAAGCACAGGATTGTTTTGAGAAGTTCAAACAGATTATGACTACATGCCCAGTTCTTGCATTGCTAGATTTCACTAAACCCTTTGAGCTTCAGTGTGATGCATCAGGAGAGGGTATTGGTGCAGTCCTTATGCAGGACAAACATCCGATTGCTTTCGAGAGTCAGAAGTTGAGAGGCCCAGAGCGGAGCTATAGTATTTATGATAAGGAGATGTTGGCTATTATGCATGCTTTAGCCAAATTTCATCAGTATCTTGTGGGCAGCAAGTCTGTTGTGAGGACTGATCACAACAGTTTGAGACATTTCCTAGGTCAACGAGACCTTAATGATCGCCAGCAGAAGTGGGTCAGCAAACTGCAATCTTATGATTTTGATATTTCATATGTTAAGGGGACGCAGAATGTTGTTGCTGATGCCTTATCTCGTAGACCACATTTGGGCTCCATGGCAGAGTTGAGAGATAATTGGAGACATCTGATTTTGGCAGAGTATGCCAAGGATGCATGGGCTTCTGGTTTCATTGAGGGGTCAATGCAGGATGAGTGGTATTCAGTTGTAAATGATTTGATCATTTACAAAAGCAGGATTTATTTGACCCCAAGTTCGCAGGTGAAGAAATTGGTTTTGAGGACTTTTCACGACACACCCATGGCAGGACATCTCGGGTACTTCAAGACATATTGACAGATTCGGGAGAGATTCACTTGGAAAGGGCTCAAGACCGAAGTTCTTCAGTATGTGAGAGAGTGTTCAGTGTGTCAGCAGAATAAATAGGAACACTCATACCCTACAGGATTACTTTAGCCACTTCCAATTCCTAATAGGAAGTGGGAGTGCTTATCTATGGACTTCATTACGGGCTTGCCGAAAGCCCAAGGCAGGGATTGTATCTTTGTGGTTGTTGATCGTTTGACCAAATATGCACACATTTTTCCGATCACAACTACATTCACAGCTACACAGGTGGCTGAGCTCTTCTTTCGTGAGATATTCCGACTGCATGGGTTACCTCGGAGTATTGTGAGTGACAGAGATAGCAGGTTCATGAGTCACTTTTGGCAGGAGTTATTCAGACTTTGTGGGACCAAGCTCACTCCGAGCACTAGTTATCACCCGCAGACATATGGGCAGACCGAAATTGTGAACAAGTGGGTGGAGGGATATCTTCCGAACTACATTGCAGGGCAACAGAAGGGATGGGTTAAGTGGATACACTTGTGTGAGTATTGCTATAATACCACTTACCATCTTTCCATTCGTATGTCACCATTCATGGCACGATATGGATATGATGCTCCTAGTTTCATTGATTTGGTCTTCAGTGACAGTAGACTACCGAGTGCTGGACATATGTTGCAGGATAGTCAGGATATCATGAGATCACTTCGTGACAATATTCAAAGAGCACAGAACCAGCAGAAACAGTATGCAGACCAGAAAAGAATTGAGCGGTCTTTTGATGTTGGTGATATGGTTTACTTGATGTTGCAGCCGTATAGACAGTCCACTCTCAAGAAGAGTGGTGCAGAGAAACTCAAGCTGTGTTATTATGGACCATTCAGAGTTATCAGGAGGATTGGTGAGGTGGCTTATGAGTTGGAGTTACCGGCAGACAGTCGTGTGCATAATGTTTTCTATGTGTCACACCTCAAGAAGGCGTTAGGCCAGCATGTTGTTCCTTCATTGACCTTACCACCCTTGGATGATGAGGGTAAGTTGATTTTGGTTCCTGAGTCTATTTTGGATATGAGAGAGAGGAGCTTGCGTAGCCGTACTATCAGAGAGTATTTGGTCAAGTGGAAGGACTTGCCGGTAGAGGATGCTACATGGGAGAGTGAGGAGATTTTATAGCATCCAGAGTTGAGTTTGCTTGAGGGCAAGCAATTTCAAGAGGGGCGGACTGTAATGTCCCCTTCTCTATAGACATTACTTCTTGGACGAGTTTAGCCTATTATCGACCCTCGTAGGCTAAGGCGAGATGGATAGAGGGTCCAGTCGGCAGTTATCCATTTTTTTGGTGGGCTCTACATGATCGTTTTGAGGTGTTCCCCTTGGGTTTATGGAAGCTTCGACACCTAGAGGGTGTAACTTTATAATTTAGTGTTATAAAGTTACTTTATGAAGTTATAACTTTATTTTTAAAATAAAGTAATTTTATAAAAGGGGAATATAAAATAAATTAAAATATAATTCTAGAAGCTTCTTGGAGAGGTTAAAGAAAAAGTATAAATAAGACCCTTGGGCAAGCTTTTAATCATCTTATGTTGAGTATTTGATCATTCTATGATTGTGGAGCCTAGAGTTTCTACAGAATTTTATTGGAGACGAACAACTCCATTGAAGGCATAACCGAGGGTGTGAAATATCACCTTAAGGGTTGCAATAGAGGAAGGAGTACTCAGCTTCTTCATTTGGACTTCATTGCTGGGATAGAGGAAGATATTAAGGGCAGTTTGGGGGTCTATATCATTGCAATTTATTTATATTTGATCCTCCAACAAAGTTCAGGTCTGCAACTTAGTGAGGGGTCGATTTTGGTCTTAGAGGCTTCCAAAAAATATCATACACACCCCAAAAGGAGCGGCCAGCCTCAAGGAACCTTTCCATTCAGTTTGGTGGCATTTGGTGCATGATTTGTGACAATATTAAGGTCTGATCTGATCTCTGCAAGTCTGAAGACAACTCAAAAATTTACATCATTTGGAGGCATTCATCATTCAGTGTTGAAGGGGACTCATCTACACCATTTGTAATCAGGTTCCTCTTATCTTATTGCTTGTATGTGATCATTTTGCCCTTTATTGTAAGTTTGAAGCACATTTATATCAGACTGATTTGTACTCAGAAAATTGAATTAAAAGGCATTGAGTTGGCTACAATTTGCATTATTTATTATTGCTATATTGTCTACTTTGTTTGTTTATCAATCTATTGTTCAAGACTAGTAAAAATCTCTGCAAAACACATTGAAAATCAATTTGACCAACAAACTGAAAATACAGACCAGCAAGTGTTTGACAAAATTCCCAAGCATCAAACTCAAAAAAAATTGACAAATTTCAGTCACTATTGGTTGGGGATTTTACATCTCTTTTCCCAAAGATCACCCTCCCTTCGAGAGGGTTCATTTTGCAAAAAGCCGAAGGAATTACCAAAGAGATGACGGGATCGAGCACATCAACCTTAACATAGTGAACTAGCCGTTGGAGTTCAAACATCCGGTGACGGGGGCGCGAACGTCAAATTCAAGGTAGAAAAATAGCCGTTGGTTTTCAAACGATGACAGGCCTACGGACATCAATTTTACGGTGAAGTAGCAGTTGGTTTTCGAATAGTGACAGGCCCGCTGACGTCAATTTTGATGGGATGCGTCGGCCGTTGAAGAGAGACCAAAGAGACAATTCCTTCGGGCAAGTGCCCGAAAGAACTCTATAGCGTGGGCCCGAAGGAATTCAAACGGCATAAGGCCGCAAGGAAACTCAGTGACCCGCCAAGAAAGGAGCCCGAAGAGCCAGGAGGAGACGAAAGATAGCCCCGAGAGCTGAGTTGCCAGGAAAAGACAAAAGCAAAGCGCAGGAGCAGATAGAATAGTCCAGGTGGCACACAGAAAGTGTCGACAGAGAAGTTATTGCTGCGGATGAAACAGTCTCCGCCAAGTGGTCATCAAAGAGTGCAAGCATTCAATAGTGTGGCCTATTTTTCTTCGTCTAAGCTTTGATAAGCAAAGAATTGCGTAAGTTTCATAAAGAGGGGCAGCCTTGTCATCCAAACAATCAAGCGACCCATGCTTTTGCAGTGACATTTAATACGATTTAAGCACCAAAGTCAAGACTTGCGACAGCTACAGCATGGTTCCTTCAACAGACTTCCTCCTTCCTAGGTGTTTAATGCAGTATGGGCCGCCTATTCTTGGAAAGCACACTTTCTATTAATGCTATATATTGTAACCTCTCAGTTGAGAAATATATCTCACTTGTATAAGGCGAAGCCCTGCCAAATTTTACCTTTGAATCAATAAAAATGCGTTTTACCTTTATCTGACTGGTTATACTTTTGAGTATGTCTATGTATCAACTCTGTGTTCAGTCATTTTAGCTTGATGCTTTCATAGATTGACACCAACATACCTAGTGTAGCCAAGAATATTTTTGCAGGTCAATAGGGAGTGCTTCATCTGGAGCGTAGAGACAGAAGAGTAGTTATCTAACAGTGAGTTTTTTGCAGCACCTGTGGTAAGTTCTTTTTCTTTGCGTCTTCATTAGGCCCTCCCCTATTAAAGCGCCCTACAGTCTGGTCTTTTGTTAGATAAAGTGTTTGTTTGGCCTCTTTTGGTCTGAAGTGTTGATATAGCTAAGTAGATCAAAATCATTTGGTGCATCACCGTTTAGATAGGTTTCCATTTTGGTTACATACTCCTCCCTTTTCATCCCCCCCCATTATTAACAAGTAGCAGTCAAAGACCTCAAAGATGCATCAAAGGGAGCTAGCCCTTATCTAGAGATTTTTCCCTCAATTTTGCCAAGCCCACAGCAAGAGGGAAGTCTCCATTGTGCCGCGTGGAAGAGAGAAGCCGAGCCTTCTATCAAGAGTGCAATCCACAGCGTCAACAGTTTTTGGCACGCCTAGTGGGACCAATTTTAATGCTCAAAAAAGTTCCAAGATTGGTGCTGGTCATGTTACTAAAAGAATGAACCACTAACCCAACATCTGGCAACTCCATTTTCAAGAACATCAGTCTCTGGTCAGAGATCAACCTGACATCCCATGCCTAAGGTCACCACAAGATCTTCTACCAAAGGTGTCCCTTTCGAATTCGTTGAGCTGCCTTTAAACTCGACAAGGCGGCTAAGGTTTGCAAGGACTCGTCCCTTTACAGCAAATCAATTTCCCAGACCTGCTATAAAATATACTTACACAAGAAGGCCCTGGTTGAACCCTGTCATCGCCATGGCTTTACCTTTTGTTGCCTTTCATGGTTAGAGCCCTTTAAACCTTCTGCATTATGACCCAATCCCAGGGACAGCCCTTAAGAGCGTTCCTCCCTTTAATGGAGAGGGGCCTATTACCGCTATTGAGCATATCAGAAATATTGCCAACCTCTGTAACATTCATAATGTCACTGAAGAGAACATAGCTGTCAGTTTGCTAGCGTTGTCTTTTAAGAAAAAAGTTCTGGACTGGTATGAGACTTTGCCTATGAATTCAGTCGACACATGGAATGAATTAGGCACTCTGTTGACAAACAGATTCGGAGAGAAGAGTGACCACCTCTCTCTTGCTGAGCAACTAACCACCATGAAAAGAGCTCCACATGAATTCATGCAGGATTTCAATACCAGGTTTCAAAAGACCTGGGACAGAATCCTCATTTTAGTGAGGCCGACCCCAAGCTATGCTTTCCTCTATTACTTGAAAGCTTTGAACAGTGACATTGCTGTCATGATACAATCCATGGGAGGACAAGTGTTACCAGCTGCCTATGAAATAGCCACAACCACTAAAAATTGCCTGGTGCAAGTAGGAAAGATAGCCCCTAGACCTCATATGCCACTCTTTCCTGAATTGCCACCTCTAGTTCAGACTTTTGCACCCACCTTAGCTCTTCTGCCTGGCGTAGAAAAGTTGACTGCTACCTCGCCCAATGACCTCCATGAAATCAAGAGCTTGTTACAAAACGTGACCAACGAATTAGTGGCTCTTAAAAAGCAACAAGCTCAAAACTATCGACCAAATCAGGGGTACCAGCAGTTCGGACAAACAAATAGACCCCCTTTTCAAAATTATAATCAAATACGGTCAGTTTGCACAAGCCAGACCATATCAAGGTTATAACCCAGGTGCTCCTTCATCATCCAAAGCTCTTGTTCCCACTCAAAATAATATGGTACAGGAACAATCTAATTGCCCACCCCTGGGATATGATCAAGAACAAGTTGCTTATAGAAATGAGTTGCCAAATCAGTCTGTGAACACACAAGACAACCAAATAGCTCAGTTCCCAAGTTTTGAGGCATCAATACAACCTGGAATGGACAACAGGCAGGCTCAGTCCGATTCCACTCTCATGAATCACTTGGAAGGTGAATTATGTGGGTAGCATGAACAACCAGGGTGATTGTGTTGCAGCCAACACTAGGTCCAAAAGGAGAGCTATGGAAGAAGCTCAAGCAGCTGCCCAAACATCTGCAACATCTTCTTCATCACATGTGAACCAAAAAATTTCAAATTATAAGCCGCCGATTGCGCCCTCAGCTCCTCGGCTTGCGCCTCAAGCTGCAAGCACCCCCAAAGAAAATTTAAAAGGGAGAAACCCTCATATCAATGTGGTAGACCAAATGAAGAAGCTGCACATGAATATCTCTTTGTGGGATTCATTAGCAATGTCGAGACAAAAGAACATGCTCCAGAGGGAATTGCACGGGCTAAAGAACAAGCTGTCCTAGCAAAGGCTGATAGTGTTCTGATTATAAATGGGCACCCTTCCATAATAGGTCAAGCAAAAAAGGATGAAAAGGTTCCTCCTTTCTACCTATCCTTAGTCATTGGAGATTTCCTGGTTCACAATTGCATTATTGACAGTGGGGCAAGCACCTCAGTAATGCCCAAATGTATAGTAGATAAGCTGGGACTCAAATAGGAAGAGATGACCAAGGAAGTCCTGCAGCTAGATGGATCACCAGCTAAGACACTAGGAGTGGTACGAGGCTTGAATCTAACGCTACACGCCTGTCCAACTTTTTTAGTTCCCCATGACGTGGTAGCGACAAATGTTCCTCCCTACTTCGCTATCTGCTTGTCCAGGGATTTCACATCTAAAATAGGCGGGTACCTAGCAGCAAACTGGTCTTACATGGTTTTTAGAACCAAATATGGGACTAAGGTCAAGATTGAGTCAGAGCCAATCCACAGAGATCATCTGGAGCTGTACTCACTCAAAGCGGTGAATGTCAGCTACGCCATCATTGATGAAGAAGAATTCAAAATGGACCAATCTCTGCCCTCTGCCCTTGAAGGAGTTGCTGACCTACTCTTAGACGAATGGAAAAGTGACAACTTTGAACATGATCCATACAAGTTCATAGAAGAGGCAGGTCTTGGAATTTATTGCATGCATGAAGAGGGTACTTTTGTGCCAAATTTGATGAAGGCAAACCAAGAGAGCTCGGGTTTATGGCAACTCTTCTTTGATGGCTCAAGAAGTAAATTGGGAGCTGGTGGTGGAGTAATGTTAATTTCGCCCTCAAATGAGAGATACTTTTCAACTTTCAGATTCCAATTTCCCTACACTTGCAATGTTGCAGAGTATGAGTCCCTCATTCATGGTTTGGAGTGGGCAAGGAAAAGAGGAATTAAAAAACTACAGGTTTTTGGAGACAGTGAGTTAATCGTAAATCAGGTGAGAGGCCAAAATCTGACAAAGAAATCCTTGCTTAAGTCTTACAAGCACAAGGTGTGGGACTTAGTGGAGAGTTTTCTTGCTTTCAATGTTTATTCCATTCCAAGAGAGCAAAACAAGTAGGCAGACAGACTAGCAGCAGTTGGTGCCCAATTTGACATTCCTAAGGAGATAGGCCGAGACAGCAGTCCGCGCCATTTAAAAGTGATAATTAGACCCTCCGTGCCTAATAACGTCACCAATTGGCAGGGGTTTGACAGTGATCAGCAGATAACGTTCTTCTTGCAGGAGGAGGCTGAGTTTGCTTCCAAGAATCCAGCCAAGCTGCAGCAGCAATACGACGGCCAGATTTTTCAGCTGAAGAACAACAAACTTCCCAAAAGCTTGGTCACTCTCGAAAGCATCTTCAACGAGGATGACCAACTGAAAAATGACAAAGCAAGCATCACAACCGAAAAAAAAACTATGAAAAAGTTGAAATATTCAAGAACAGGCTGCTTGCACTTGGGAAGGTATGTACAGATGATGAAAGACATGTTTTCATTTTGCTATGTCAAGAGTTCACCGATATTTTTGCTTGGGAGTATAGCGACTTGAAGGGTTTTGACCCAAGCTTGGCCCAACACACCATTGAGCTAGAAGAAGGCGCCAAACCCATCAAACAAAGACAAAGGACTATTAATCCAAAGATTGAGCCTCTCATGCGGAAGGAACTCACCAAGTTGATTGAGTCCAGGATCATATTTCCTATCAAACACTCTTCTTGGCTGGCCAATCTAGTCCCTGTTAGGAAAAAAAACAGGGAGATCAGACTATGTGTGGATTTCAGAGACCTCAATAGAGTCTCGTTGAAAGATCACTATCCTCTTCCAAGTATGGACCAGATCCTCCAAATGGTGACAAGTAACGAACGTTTCTCCCTCTTGGATGGGTATTCAGGGTACAATCAAATTTTAGTGCAAGACTGTGATTAGTACAAGACAGCCATCACTACCAAGTGAGGAATGTTTGCTTAGCGTTGTCCTTGCCTAAGCACAAAAAATGTCTACAAAGTTTCTTTGGTAGAATAAAATTCATTAAGAGATTTATCTCAAATTTTGCCGAGATAGTCAAGCCACTGACCTCCATGCTGAAGAAAGATGAGAAGTTTGTGTGGACAGCACAAAGGAAGGATAGTTTTGAAGGGATCAACCAGGCAATCGCCCAGGCTCCTACCTTGACCAATCCTGATTTCTCCAAGGATTTCAACATTTACACCTTCAGGAATGAAGAGGTAATCTCTGCCATGCTTACCCAAGCAAATGATGAAAATATTGAACAACCGCTTGCGTTTTTTAGTCAGGGTCTAGAAAGTTTTGAAATCAGATATACATATGTTGAAAAGCAAGTCCTTGCAGTCATAAGAATCTTGAAGAAATTCAGACATATGTTGTCAAACAGCAAGGTTCATCTCATCGTGCCACATCCTAGCGTCAAAGATTTCTTGATCAGTCGTGATCTAAATGAAAAGAGAGCGGGATGGATCACCAAAGTAATGGAATATGACGTGGATATCAAAACCACCATGCTAGTAAGGGGAAAAGGCTTGTGAACACCTTGCTACAGACCTTAAACAGCAGAAAAAGGACATTTTGCTACTCCATGATGAAGCTACAGCAGAAGAACCAGCAGTCATGAGGGACTGGGCATCAAAAATGACGTTTCTTTCACATTGATGAGTGTCCACAAGGCCTTGATAGGACTAAGAGGAGATATTTCAGACTCCAATCTCTCCCTTATGTCCTGATTAATAGGGTGTTGTTTAGAAGGAATTTTTCAGTTGTACTCTTAAGGTGCATAGACTCGAGTCAGGTCGACAGGGTACTATCCAAGTTCCATGACGGACAAGTTGGTGGCCACTTTGCTCCTAAGACTACAGCTGCAAGGATTATGAGGGCTGGTTACTTTTGGCCCACTTTATTCAGAGACACCCATGGCTGGGTACGAAAGTGCCAGAAGTGTGCCCTCTTTGATGGAAAGCAACCGCTAGCTGAAATGCCTCTACAGCCTATTCAAGTAGAACAACGATTCATGCAATGGGGCTTAGACTTCATAGGGATGATCAACCCTCCTTCCAGTGCTGGCCACAAATGAATCTTGACTGCTACAAACTACTTCATGAGATGGGTAGACGTTGCTTTGAAAAAAACCCAAGGAAAGTGCAGTCCTAGACTTTTACGAAGGCCTGGTGACAAAGTTTGGAGTCCCAACTACCATCATCTCAGATAATGCATTGGCTTTCTTGGGAACCAAAACAAGCGAGTAGGCGTTAGGATACGGCATCTACCTTAGCACTTCTTCCAATTACTACCCACAGGGAAATGGGCTAGCTGAGTCCACCAACAAGAATCTGATCAAAATCATTAGAAGGACAATGGAGAAAAATCAGAGAACTTGGCACGCCAAGCTAAAAACAACCCTGTGGGCAGACAAGGTCACTCCAAAGAGGGCAGTTGGCAATTCACCATGCATGCTTGTGTATGGAAGGGAAGCTAGACTTCTTATTTCGCTTGAATTGCCAACTTTGGATCTCACTCATCAGCTGCAATTGGAAGAAGGTGACAGCATGGAGGTCAGGGTTTGTGAATTGATGGAGCTTCAGGAGACGAGACCAAGCCATGGTTTTTATGACTAGCCGTCAACAGCAAATGAAGAAGCATTTTGATAAAAAGTCCTCATCAAAAGGCTTTTCAGAAGGCAACATTGTCTTAAAATGGGATGAGAACTGAGCTAACCCTGAAAAACACACAAAGTTCGATGCCTTATGGAGTGGTCCGTATATCATCACTTAGTGCAAGCAACATAATGCATTCCAACTTTTCAGGTTGGATGGTGAAAAACTGTATATCTCAGTTAATGGGATATATCTTAAGCATTGTCACTGAGCCTTCTCTCATCATGTACATATTTTCTCTGTTTTTTCTCTGTTTTTCCTAAGTGCTTTTAGCACATGTTTGTAGTTTTTTTAGCCTTGTGTGTTTTGTTTAACGTTTAGGGGTAAAAGCTTAAAGTTGATTCTTTAGTCTCTCAAGGTTATCGTCAACCTTTCGGGCCGTATTTTGACTTCGTGCCCAACAAACTTGTAAGCCACTGCTTTTTCTAAGCATAGCAGGAATGCTTCCCCTGAGAATCGCCAAATTTGTTGACCATTTTTTATCCTGCAAGCCAAAAATCGGTCTCCCTTCCTTCCCTACTGTCCTGAGCAATCAGTGTTTTGATGTATTCACCTTACTGCAATTGTGTGTTTTCCTTTGTAATAGACCTGTTTCTATAAAGAGCCAAGTGACTTGGACCTTGTAGATGTTTCGGGTTAATTCGGACGCTTATTTGCTTTGGGCAGTTAGTTTGCACAAGCCTTTCGACAAAGGAATGGGCCAGTTTCAAGGAATATGAGTCTTTCACAAGGGTCCGAAGGACAAGTGCCCTTGTGGAGGGCAGTCAGGTTGCAAACAGAACTGTTCAAGCAAGCTCCGAAGGGCAATTTTGGACCCCAAGTGCCCTTGTAGAGGGCAGTGAGCACATGCGGGAAAGTGAGCAAGGCAGAGGACCTGAAGGGGGATTCTCCTTTGGAAAAGGGAACAAGGCAAAAAAGCAAAGCATTCTTTCCAATTTTTTGTCCGAAAGAAATCCAAAGAAGAACCAAAGGGTGAATTCCTTCGGACAAAGTGCCCTAAGGAATTCCTTCGGACATTTTGTTCGAAGAAATTCACAAGAAAGAAACCAAGGCAAATTCCTTCGGACAAAAGCTCGAAGGAATTCCTTCAGACTTTTGTCCAAAAGAATTTATCAAAGGAAAAGACCGAAAGAAAGGGCCGAAACTTTGAAGGAAAGATTTCCTTTGGGCAAAATGTCTGAAGGAATGCCCTCGGACATTTTGTCTGAAGGAATTGAGAAGACAAGGAAGCCCGAAGGAACCCGAAGGGCAAGAGCCCTTGCGGGGAACTCTCGGCTGCCGAAAAGGGACTCTCTCCTCTTTTTCGAAAGATCACCCTCCTTACGAAAGGGTTCATTTTGCAAAAGGCCGAAGGAATTACCAAAGGGATGACGGGCCTGAGCACGTCAACCTTAACATAGTGAACTAGTCATTGGAGTTCAAACATCCAGTGACGGCGCATGAACGTCAAATTCAAGGTAGCAAAATAGCCGTTGGTTTTCAAACAATGACAGGCCTACGGACGTCAATTTTACAGTGATGAAGTAGCCGTTGGTTTTCGAATAGTGACAAGCCCGCAGACATCAATTTTGATGGGATGCATCGGCCATTGAAGAGAGACCAAAGAGACAATTCCTTCAGGCAAGTGCCTGAAAGAACTCAATAGCGTGGACCCGAAGGAATTCAAAGGGCAAAAGGCCGCAAGGAAACTCAGTGACCCGCTGAGAAAGGAGCCCAAAGAGCCAGGAGGAGACGAAAGATAGCCCCGAGGGCCGAGTTGCCAAGAAAAGACAAAGGCCAAGCGCAGGAGCAGATAGAATAATCCAGGTGGCACACAAAAAGTGTCGACAGAGAAGTTATTGCTGCGGATGAAACAATCTCCGCCAAGTGGTCATCAAAGAGCGCAAGCATTCAATAGCGCGACCTGTTTTTCTTCGTCTAAGTTTTGATAAGCAAATAGTTGCATAAGTTTCATAAAGAGGGGCGGCCTTGTCATCCAAACAATCAAGTGACCCATGCTTTTGCAGTGACATTAAATATAATTTAAGCACCAAAGTCAAGACTTGCGACAGCTACAACATGGTTCCTTCAGTGAACTTCCTCCTTTCTAGGTGTTTAATGTAGTATGGGCCGTCTATTCTTGGAAAGCGCCAAAACTCTTTCTCTTAATGCTATATATTGTAACCTCTCGGTTGAGAAAAATATCTCTCACTTGTGCAAGGCGAAGCCCTGCCAAATTTTACCTTTGAATCAATAAGAATGCATTTTACCTCTATCTGACTGGTTATACTTTGAGTATGTATGTGTGTCAACTCTATGTTCAGTCATTTTAGCTTGATGCTTTCATAGATTGACACCAACATACCTAGTGTAGCCAAGACTATTTCTGCAGGTCAACAGGAAGTGCTTCACCTGGAGCGTAGAGATAGAAGAGTAGTTATCTGACAATGTGTTTTCTGCAGCGCTTGTGGTAAGTTTCTTTTCTTTGCGTCTTCATTAAGCCCTCCCCTATTAAAGCACCCTACAGTCTGGTATTTTTGTCAGATAAAGTGTCTGTTCGCCCCCTTTTGGTCTGAAGTGTTGATATAGCTGAGTAGATCAAAATCATTTAATGCATCACCGTTTAGATAGGTTTATGTTTTGGTTACATACTCCTCCCTTTTCATCCCCCCTCCATTATTAACAAGTAGCAGTCAAAGACCTTAAAGATACATTAAAGGGAGCTAACCCTTATCTAGAGATTCTTCTCTCAGTTTTGCCAAGCCCATAGCAAGAGGGAAGTCTCCATTGTGCCATGTGGAAGAGAGAAGTCGAGCCTTCTATCAAGGGTGCAATCCACAGCGTCAACAAAGCCTGCATAGGATTGCAAGAGGATTGCAATAGTCAGTTGAGAGTGAGGCAGTAAAAATTGAAGTGATAGGGAGAAAATATAAGGATTTACAGCGTATGGAGTTGCCAAAAAAGCAACCAAGAATTGTCCAGAGGGGCAGATTGAGTGAGGAAGGCTTTGAACAAGACTTAGTGAGAAAAAAAGATGGCATGAAGGAGATGGCAACAAAAAGTTGTCGTGAGGAAAGAGAATCAATTGATGAGTAAGTAGCCCAAGTAGAAGAGCTAAAGAGCATGGTGGCATCCATGCAAGAAAGAATAATAGCTAGAGAGAAGAGAGAGAGGAAGGGTAAATCAACATTATTTAAGTCAAAAATTGTGAAGTTTAAAAAGGAGATGAGAAGGGTGAAAGCCATTATAGGCATCATTGAGGAAGAAGCTACAACAACAATAGTGGCAAAAGGAGAAGAATTTGAAGATGAGGATGAAACCCTCATATGCAAATGACGATGAATGTGATGAAGGGGTATATTATTGCTGCCCAGAAGAAGGAGAAAGCATTGATGAATGCCATGGCTCATAATATTGTGAGCACCCAATTGAGGAGTGAGATGATGGAATCCTCTCGAGGAAGGATTGAGCAAAAAGAGAAGTAGATGAACTTGTAGCCACTCTTTGAAGGTTGCACAGGGAGCTGAAAATGTGAAAGCAGTGCACATTAGAGTGAGAGAAGAAATAACAGCAAAACTACATCTTTTAGTAGACATGCAGATAAGTGGAACAGAGGTGCAAGTATGTGCACATAATGAAGAAAGCAAGATGATGGTAGTAGAGTTATTTTTACAAAAAGTAATAGAAAAAGAAATAGTTGAGAGAGTGGTCCAAGAAGAACACAAAACTGAAGAGGAAGAAAAGATTGAAGATACATTCTTAGTATCTTTAGTACCTAAATGTGGAGGAGAAGACATCCTAATTGAAGAGGAGGAAGCTGAAGAAAATGGCAGCAGCAACAATATGCCTTTTTGAAGGCATAGGGGCAAGCTTGAAAGGCATCAAACCAAGTATGAAGGAAGGAAGTGAGAGTATCCTCACAAAAGGGGATAAAACTAGAGAACAAGAAAATGATTACAGTAGTAATAGTAGAGGAGCCAAAAAATGTCTATCAAAAAGCAAAGAAGTGAAAAGAAAGATGAAACAAGAAGTGCAAGTTTTTGCACTTAGAGAACTTTCTGAATTGGGGATAATGAGCTACTTGAGCCATAAGGAATGAAGAAGTTCAGGAGATAAAGGAGTTCTCTGATGCTCTTATAAAGAGTGAAGATTATAGTAGAGACCACCTATCAATAGAGGTGGAAGAATTGTTTGTAGCTATATTGCAGGTAGCCAAGGAGGAAGAGAGTGGAGTCATGAAGCACCAAAGTCATTTAGTCTCGCTAAGTATAAAAAGAGAAGTTCTAGTGAAGTACGAAAAGGAATATGCATTTGTAGGTCATGTTGCATTTCAGTTTTTTGCTAAAGAGGTTGATCCAAAGAGCAACTAGATAAGGGAAGGTGAATAGCATCACACACATGACATTGAGGGAAAGAATGAGATAGTGCAGATGTTATTATCGGCCCAAGCATGTGTAGAGGAGAATGAAATTACAGCAAAAAGGTTGGAAGGAGAAGCATTCCAAAGCAAGGTAGATGAATTCTTTGAAGACATCCTTAAGGCAGAAATCGCAGAGGAAGATGTTATTATGACAGAGGTATTGGATTTGTTTGATACTGCAATGAGGGCAGGAGAAGAAGATGACATGAAGAGATTATGGGTAATCATGTTGATACCCAAGGACATGTCAATTTTCAGTAAGAGAATTGTGAAAAAAGTAGTGGATGAAGTATATTCTTGGAAGGAAAGAGTATGTAGTATTGAAGAACACTTGGTGGAGGTGGATGGATAGAGGTGGGTCAAATTCCACAAGGGATGGAGAGAGAAAAAGAGTGCATATTAAAGGAGGTGGACAGATTGTGTCCAAGTAATGGGCAAGGGAAGGAGAAGGTTGATCATAGTTGGGCAAAGGAGGATGGTCTATGGTTCATCAAATGGCTAAAAAAGAAAACGGGAATTGAAAAAAAAAACTTTTGAGGTATCTCACATGGTAGAAGGGAACGTGGTGGCTTTATGCTTCAAGTCAAAAGGATGGTTCTACCATCTAGTCCAAGTTTGTGAGCCCGGTGCTCACAAAACTCTTACCCTAGTTGTATGATGTAGGGGCATCTTGCATCAACCAAAAATATGAGTAGGATAGGTAGCAATAAGTAGGGTTACATCTTTGATGTTAGAAGGTTCGCAGTATTTTGGAATCACTTTAGTAGGTTTGTGGTACATCTCAGTTCCTTAGACCATTGCTATAAGTTGTCGCACACTCTTCTTCAATGACACAACACCTAAAAACATGAATTGCAATTGTGTTAAAGCACTTTAGAGTGCGTCGCACCATCTCGCAACATGCATACAACATTTAAACAATATCAACAAGTGGCATGACACTTGAAAACCTAATATGGAGTTGTAAATCAACATAGAACTATAAAAAGAGCTACAAAGATTGCAGTAACTTGCGGATTTGCAGGATGCATGGAAATAGCCTATGGAACTCATTTAACAACTTATATCTAGCTGCGTTGTTATACTTTTGCATGAAAATTGTAAAAACACTACAAGTCTCGTGGTAACATGCAGATTTACAAGGACCTTCTTATCATCATTCTAAAGCCATTTACCAGAACAAATCTTACTTCACTATCATAATTTTCCCAAAAAATACAAAATACGCTATAGGCTCCACGGTAGCTCGCAATGCATATTGACATCATTTTAAGTCCGTCTATCAAAGTAGTTTATAGCGAAAGTTTATGGTTTGTTTCCCCATAAGCTCTTTTCTATTGATTTAGAGCAGGTTGTGACCTGTTTAGTAATTATCGAATTCATGATGAGCTGTGGCGATGTGTTATGGACATCGGAATGTATTGTGTATCATTCTAAAGCCATCTACCAGAACAAATCTTACTACACTATCATAATTTTCCCAAAAAATACAAAATACGCTATAGGCTCCACGATAGCTCGCAATGCATATTGACATCAATTTAACTCTGTCTATCAAAGTAGTTTATAGCGAAAGTTTATGGTTTGTTTCCCCATAAGCTCTTTTCTGCTGATTTAGAGCAGGTTGTGACCTATTTAGTGATTATCGAATTCATGGTGAGCTGTGGCGATGTGTTATGGACATCGAGAATGTATTGTGTATTTAATAATTGTGATGCATAGTGATGTGCTACAATCATTTAATTATTGTGGCTCACGGTGATGAGTTTCCAATACTTAATGATTGTGGCATTAGTGAGTAGTTGAAAGCATTAATGTAAGTAGACGGATCATGTATATATATAAACACATCCCTACACTTGTGAGAGTATTCTTTTAGAGAATTGGAGTTAGAAGCCTTCTAGAGAAAGAGAGAACCTAGACCAATTCAAGCAAATATTTGTGCGAGTCATAGATCTGAGAGGGAGAAAGATTGTAACACGTCTCATTTTGAGACTGCGGTACTTTTGAAAGTCTATGACCAGACTGTCGTGTGAATGCAAGCTGTAATTCCTCATTGAAATTAATGAAAGACATTGTCATTGAATTAACCATATTGTTTCCATGCATAGGACTGCAAGTCGGTCCATTTGTTGTGTTAAATCTGCGGGCTGTGTGGTCTAAGGCTATCCTTCATTGGACCCCCTAACCATGATTGCATCAAAGGAAATTTGATTCTAATACCAGAAGGCATCTTGGCTATCAAAGATAGAATATTAATTACAGAATATTTGGTGCAATGTAAAGATCTTCCTATAAAGGACACTTTATCGAAGGGACCTGACATACTTCAACACCCTTTTTTGTTTACTTGATTAGGGACCAATCAATTCAGGTAGGGAAGAATTTTAATGAGCTGAAAATACCTTACGAGAATAATACAAACTAAAAAATAAAGGATATTAGTGATAATATCCATGCAGAAACAAAAAAAGGATATTAGAGATGACATCCATGCAAATAAAGGATAAGTCTACATGATATAAAGATATAAGTTGTCATGCAAATAAAGGATGAGTTTGCACAATATATAAGATAGAATTTGATCTAGTTTAGTTAGCTACATTGTTAAGAGATACGGTTTAGTCTGTTTGGGAAATTAGAAAAAATAAAGCCATGCATATAGATTGATTTGTATGCAAAGCCTATAGATAGAATTGTTACAGGAACTTTTAGATTGCTTTATGATGAAGCAAATATTAGTTATTTTTTATAAGTAGTCAAGATAGGTCTGTAAAAGAGGATTATTGATTATTGATTTGTGAGATGGGAAATTGTGTGAACTGGTTAAAAAAACAGAAATTGTTGGCTTGCCCACGAGCTTGGGCTGTTTATATTATTGGCTGTATCCGGATTATAGTTTCAGTGTATTTATTCTGCCATAAAAACAGATTTTATTCTGAACTCTAAAAAATAATGTTTCAGTTTCTTTTTGGGGAAAGTTTTCATTTCGCAAGTTGTGAGTTTCAGGATTTCAGAATTTTAAAGTTTAGTTTGGCTAATAATGAATATATGGGGAGTGTCAATATTTTTTGCTATTTGAATATTCACCAAATGAGGGTTAAGACATATGACATATCAAGGCCGCTTTTCGAACTCATCATGGCCACTATAAGTTTCATATGATGTCTTTTGACCTATCCAATGTGTCAAGAACGTTTCAAGGTACAATAAATAAAATTTTGAGCCTTATTGGAGAAAATCCATTTTGGTCTTCATTGGTGACATTCTTATTGAGGTATGGAGGAACATTTGCACAATATCAAGATTGTACTAGAACTCCTTTGGCTTATTTCTTATGGCAAAAGAATTGAAATGCAAGTTTCCAAAAGATGAACTTGGGTACAATGAACACAACATCGATTAAGCTGGAGTTAAGGTTAGTCAAGCTATGATTAAAGCCATTGTTGATTGGCCCACTCTAGAAATGTGAACAACATTGAAAGAATTCTATTGGATACACACTTTGTAAAGGAAACTTGTTAAGGGGTTCGTAGACCTCTTGGCACCCCTTAATGACCTTAAAAATAAAGATTAATTCATATGGACAGAGGCAAAAAGAACCACATTCCAAAAAAACAAAAAGGATTAATGATTTATGGGCCTATATTTGTACTTTCGATTTTCTCACAACGCTTTAGAGTGGATAGTTATACCTTAAGCACCAGCAGTTGATCCTATGCAAAATTAGTGGCCAATTTCTTTTGAGACAAGGAAGCTGAAAAATAAAAAGTTATCTATGATAAGGAAATGTTTGCCCTTATGCATGCCATAGAAAATTCCAAGCAATGCTTGTTAGGGCATATCACGCTCGGTAGACCCTCTTAGTCCTCATCATGTAAGTTCCCTATCTTTCAAAGATGTTTGTCGACGCTATTCAACAGGTTTCAGGTGGCTCTGGCCCTGAACCTGTTGGTTTCTACCGTATAATTTTGAAAGTATCTTTTAGAGGTGAAATAAGCGTTCAATTCCAGGGTATTTAAATGACAACTCAGTTCATATTGCTATGTCTCATTTCCTCTTTGGTGAAGGTGAGAGAGAACTAGAACCTTGAATTGCTCCTTTTAGAGAATCATACTCACTTCCCTCCGGGTTTTTTGTTACAGGTAATTTTAATGGCTAGTGACCCAGCTAAGGATCTTTGAGAGAGTGGATTTTGGAAACCTATGGTGAGCCTAAATTACTGTTTTTATTTGTTCTTGTTGTTGACGCAGTGGATTGCACCCGTGGGCAGGACGCCTAGCTCCTGCCCTTCCACACGTCAAAATGGAAACCCCCCTCTCGCCTGTGGGACCGGCGAAGCTGGAGGGGAGAGTCTCTAGATAGGGCTAGCTCCCTCTGATGTATCTTTTAGGCCCTGGATTCCTACTGCTAACAAATAAATGGAAAAAGGGGGGGATGAAAAGGGAGAGAGATGCTGAAAACAGAACCTAAGCCTAAAAAATGAAAAGGTGATACACCAGAAATGATGACCCACTCAGCCCGATCATACACTTTTCACCAAGAAGAAGCGCCCATACACTTCATCTAATGTGGGAAACTCCTCTGTATCAGTGAGTCAAGGGTCCGTAGAGATACAGGGAGAAAGAACTATCAAAGGTGTCCTGAGACACACTTTGGCAGCTTGTTCACATGCGCCTATACGCCTGCTGTAGTCACTTCTAGCAAACCTGCAGAAAAGAAACTTCACAATGCACTAGACATGTTGTATTCGATCTGTGAAAAGCATGAAAGACAATGACTTAACACAAAAATAAGAACATAGACATATGCTTGAGTGCAAGTCCAGATAGAGGCAAAAATGCTAAGTCTTGATTCAAAGTAAAAATCTGGCAGAGTTCTGCCTTACAAGCCCGAGAGATTTTTGGGCAAAGCTTTGCCTTCGGGCTCAGAGAATGGATCTTTCTCAAAATGAAAAGTTTACAATATATAGAAAGAGGAGAAGAGAACTTGGCGCTTCTTTTGAAAAGACTTTGGCGCTCCTTTTGCAAGTGGCCCATGTGCGTTTCGAGCCTTGGGAAGAGGAAGCCGTTTGATTGTCGGGTCCTGCTTTGACTTTGGCATTTCAACATTAATGTGAAAGCATGGGCCGCGCCTCTTTTCTGCAAACAAACTACTCCCTTCAAGGCATTTACGTGGCTTGTCTGCTAATCAATGCGAAATGAAGAAAACAGGCTGCGTCGCTTACTGTTCGCGTCGTTTGATGACCACTTGGCAAGCACTGTTCCAACTGCAGGAATAAATCCTTGAGTTGACACCTCCTCCTTGCCACCTGGACTATTTGTCCGCTTCTGCACTTTGTTTCTTCCTCGTTTTGTTTCTTTCTAGCTTTGTCGCTTTCTGGCTCATTCGGCCCTTGGGGCTATCTTTTTGGCAGGTCGTTGAGTTCCTTGGGCTCTTCTTTAAACTTTTCAAAATCAATGGCTACTTCACGAGCCTTGAAATTGATGTTCGCGCACCCGTCACTGCGTTTGAATTCCCAACGGCTAGTCCGTTGTGCTTGACTTTGACGTGTTCGAGCCCGTCACCCCTTGGACCTTCTTCGGCTTTCTCTTGATTTCGGCTTTCTTGCTTCCTTTCCTTCGGACTTCTTGTTTAATCCTTCCCGAAGGGGACTTGCCCTTCGGGGTCTTGAGAAAAGTCCTTTTCCTCGGCGAGAGCCCCCTGCAAGGGCACATATCCTTCGGGCGGTCTTCTTTCTCCTCGGCGTTTTGCCCCGCAAACCCTTTTTCCAGCGAACTTTTTCCCCACGGACAATTTTCCCACGAACAAAAAGTCCGCAACAATTGTTTCGGCCACTTTGATTTCTTTCGGGATTTCTTCCCAGCCACTTTTCCCACAGCTATCTTCCTTCCGAATTCCTTCGGACTTTTTGTCCGAAGGAATTCCTTCGGACAAAAAGTCCGAAAGAATTCGTTCAATGCCTTAGTCTCTTTTTGCAGGATTTTTGTCGGGCTTTCTGCTTTTGACCCTTCTGAATTCCTTCGGACTTTTTGTCCGAAGGAATTCCTTCGAAAAAAAGTCCGAAGGATTCCTTCCTTTGCCTCTTCAAACTGCCTTTGAAAAGTGCCCTTCAGAAAAATTGGAAACGACCCTTGCGAAGGGCATTTCCTATGCCTTAGATAAATTTTCGAAAGAAAACTTACCTCTTTGCGGCTTTCTCTGCGGCCTCTTTGCAAATGTTCCCTGCCCTCCGCAAGGGCTTTTGAATCCCGAACTGTCGTCCGCAAGGGCACTTGGAATGATCCATTTTGCGTCTAAGTGTCGGAACTTGCCTTCTGCCTGCTGAGTCCGTAGAAAACTTCACTATTGAGTCCGTAGAAATCCATGCCTGCAGAGTCCGTAGAAATGGACCTGCAGAGTCCGTAGAAATCCATGCTCTGCAGAGTCCGTAGAATTTCTCTGCAAAGTCCGTAGAAATTCCCAGACTTGTGCAAAATCAAAAAATGTACTGGCTCAGGACAACAAGGAAAAAAGGGAACCGGTTTTTTGGCCTGTTGGGCCAAAAATGGTCAACACTTGTTTCATTAGTGTTTCTTATAATTGACTTCAATTTAAAATGTGATAGAAACACTGTTTAGGAGAGCAAGCCATGTTTCTAGGGAAATATTGGGTTGTTCCTAATACCATGAATTTTTGGACCTAACACCATCTTGCACTCTTAACCTCTATGCCCGTTTGGTTTAAATTGTCAACTTCTCCTCCACTTCTGGCCCCTGGGTTGATGGAGTGTTGGATATTAATGGAAATGAAATAGGTTATTTCATTTTGATTTCAATGAAATCAAAGGATTGCTCTGTTAGTGACTTTTTCCTGAAGTAAAATTGAGGTGAGGACTTCCTAAAATGATCCACTTATACAAGGATCCTATATGGGACCAAATGGTAGAGATTACGGCCAGCTTTCACCTTTCCTAAAAGATCTCCAAGAAGCTGAATTGCATACTCCCTAGTCATTTGCGAGAAAACAAGGGAAAGAAAAAAGAAAATCATGATGGGCAAATAAGTACGTAAATTTGTATATTATGTCTGTCCCCTTCTCAAGTATGAACGGATGAAGACCCTTAGCCTAATTCCTGGTTGTTTCCTGTAGGCTAAGGAAAAATTAAAAGGGAAACTTTGGTTCTCTTTTTCAAGTTATAATAAGATACTTTTGATATATCTTTTCTAATTGTGACTTAAAAAGGGACTTTTGAAGCATGGGTGAATTTAACCCTTAATAAAGATAAGGCACGACCTTTTTAAAAGTATTTTAACTCTCCCTCCAAGTGGAGTGCCCTTTTTTGGGAAGGGTTTGTTGAAAAATAAGGGTATAAAAAGGGGAATGAGGATCATTTGAGGAGGTTACCATGTTTTTGAATAAAATTTATGAGTTTGAGCATGCTTGCTTAACTTTCTACCTTGGAAGACGAAACCCTTCTTTAGTAATCAGAATTTGGGGACGAAAACCCTCATCTTCAGCTGGGTGGCCTCATTTCAAAGGTCATAGTAGACAGATTTGAGCAGTTTGTGGATTTTTAGGACATCATTTGTGGAGCGCAACAGTTGGCACGGATTTTGTGGGTGAAGCATAGTTGTTGAATATATTTTTTGAGGGTGGCAAATCTCTTGATAGACCTTGTAGGTAAACGACCCACTTAACGGGATTTTCCAAGGGTGGCAGCCCACCTTGGGAGACTAATCTGCATGTTTTAGGCGCAAATTTTTAATATTTGATATTTTGATACATCAAACAAGTAGTTGGTATTTATTTGCGAATTTTCAAGCCTATATTTGCATGTTAAAATCAGATTTGAAGAGGTTTTGATGGTTGTAATTATTCTAGATTTTTGGGCAATTATTTAATGGTGAAAATTTGCAATTTGTGCCCTAGTTTTATATTTCCAGCATTCTGAATTTTTTGTAGGGTTTGAAATTAAAAAAAATTAAAAATTTCTATTATTGGTGTTAGGGTTTGTGGTTGATTTTCATATTTGCAAAAATATGCCCTAAAAGGGATAGTACAGTGGTATCAGATCCATTTTCTAGCCAGCTATGGGAAGCAAGTTGTTTGCAAACTCTTCTTCATGTAGGGCGGTGACAAAAAGATGAAAACAACATTGGAAGCTATGGAAGAGATGTCGCAAGCTATGCAAGAATCTCAGGGGGAACTAAGGGCAATGGGTCCCAAGGCGTGGATGAAGTTTGTAGGGTTAAGCCACCCTAGACCTCTAGAGTCTCTCTAAGAAGAAGAAAAAGGACCAACAGAAGTGATGAATATTTCATCACCACAAAAGATCAAGCTGCTCGTAGAGGAATCCACCATGCAAATTGAAAACGAAGAGCCCTCCAAAGGGAAAGATATGGATTCGAATGTCAAAGTGTTGGGGTGGAAGAAAAGAAAACATAAAAGTCAAGGTCTGAAATTCAAAACCCTACAAAGGAGCAAAGGAATGAAAAAGCCAAGGAAGAAATCTTGAAAAAGGAAACGCCATTGGTTGATTGCCCTAAGAGTTCAGCAGAAAGGAAGAGCATAAATTACATATATAAGGTAGAATTTAATTATCCTAGGGTTGAAAGGAAACTAGCCCCCTTGCAAGCAAGCATGAAAGATGTGATAAAGACTCAAAGGAGGTGTGATGATTGGCTGAAAAGAGCGAAAGAAGCAAAGTTGATAGCCATTCAAGCAAGACAACACCTAAAGGAATTTAAAGAGAAGAGTAAGCAATTTGATTATCTTCAAAGCAAGGATTTATCGCATCACCATCATACTATGTCCTTACAATATTTTGATCATCATAAGAATCATTCTAACAATGAGAATAAGACGAAGGGTACCAGATTGAAAGAGGATCTTTTCCAAGAAGCCCCTATCCATTTTCTAAGCATTCCAATGAATGAACCATTGCCATATGAGATGGATATTCATGACAGCTTTGGGAAGGTACTTGACAAGATTAATAGTGTGGGGCAAATCTATTAGAGGTTCCCTCTTCACCAAAGGAGGATGAGTTTTTTGTTGGCAGCCCAACGTATGATAATGTTGATCATATTTCAAGTTTGTTGCTCCCTCCTAATTCGCCGCAATTTTGTTGTCATCATGAACAACATGCTAAAGAGAATAGAAAAAAATGGAGACTTCTTATAGGAGGCAAGTCCCATGGGCAGCACATGATGAGATAAATCCTACAAGTTTATTTCCAGAATAGTAGCCGTGTCATAACAATTTTCAGCTCTTAATTGATAAGCATGCTCTTGGGAAAGTTCTTTCCTTGAGGATAGGTAATAAATTTATAAACTTAGCCACTAAGAGTAAGAAAAATATATATTACCTTGTTGTTCAAGAGGTTATGGACCAACATAGCATGGTAGATATGAATGTGTAATGTCCCCAAATGGGACGATTTCATACAGAAAGATTGTTCCCCAAAATCCACAAAATCTGAAATTTTAAAATTAAAAATTGGCAAATCCTAGTTGCTGCAAATGCACCTCCAAACTGAAAATTAACTACAATTTCACCTTGAATTAAATACCAAATAAATACCTTGTGAATTTGACCACGAATGGCTCTTGCCGCAATGAAGAAAGAGCCTGAAATAGATGTCTTAATCCTCCAAACCCTAGCGCCACACTAGCTAAAATGAATTCCTTTTTTCCCACTCTAATCCCTATTCAAGCTTAGTCTAAACCAATCGCCAAAACTCATAAATTTATTGCAATAATTAATTCAGAACAAAACCCTTGCAAATTTGCTCTCAAAAAATATTATTTCCTACGAACAGCTGAAACTTCAAAAATTCATAACTCCCTCAATATTGGAATTATGATGAAAACAAGAGCTCCAATTGATCATAAAAATAAGGACTATCAAATAAAAATAATTTCGTAATTTTTCTTTCATAGGAAGGTCACCAAAAACTGCTCTAAAATTTTGAAAACCCTAATTTCTTATCAAAAATCATTAAATAATAATTTAAAATTTATTATTTAATTTTCTATCAATTTAGGGTTTTAAATCTTCCACAAATCTTCTCAAAAACCCCATGCTAATGCGCAAAATATTAGCAATTAATTTCAGAATATTAAATTGCATACATAAACCCTAAAAGGGCCTCCAAACCCTCAATCAAGCCTCCCAAAATAGTTCGTTCCACTTGCAAAAATAGTGCAAATATTAATCAAAAATAATACACAAGAAAAAAGCCTCAAAACCCTCATAAAAACCTCACAATAGCTCCTCAATGCAAATCGCCTCACTCTAGGGCAAGTGACAAGATCTCCTTAGCAAAAGTGGCATCAAAAGACACTTTTTGTAGATTGATCAACACCAAAACAGCAAACACCTATTGGGCATGCATCTCAATAGTTTCTTTAAGCATGAAAAACAATTATCAAATTCAGCATGTCTTCAATTGTAATCTTCACCTTGTATTTATACCTTTCAAAAAGAGGGCGAACCACCTTGAGGAGGTAAAATACTTTATAAGCCTTGCTTGCCCTTTTTAAAATATATTTTCCTTTATTTACTTTAGCTTTCAAGCCAACATTCCTTTTAATTTCACTTAATACCTTTTTGAATTAATTAAATAACTTGCATTAATAAATTAGTAATTAAAATTACCTTTTGGCAAATTAAATAATTAAGTCCTTAAATAATTAATTAAATTGCTCTAATCATTAAAGTGATAAAAATCACTTTTCAAGCAATTTATTAATTATAAAGCCCCTTGGAATAATCATTAAAATTATTTTAATTTTTCAAATGGTTAAAACCACTTTTTCGTTAATTCGAATAATTATTCAAGATAGTTTTATTTTAATAATTAATTAATTGTCTTATATTTTTGAATGATTAAAATCATTATTCAGACAATTTTATTAATTATTAAAATTATATGAAAAGGGGACATCACATAATGTGGGCAATAAGAACTATGATCCACAGTTCTTAAAAAGTGTTGTCACAAACTTTTGGACTACTATTTTCCATATTTCCAGCCTTGCCCCTATACCTTTTGGAGCGATAGAAGAAAGTTTTGTCACCGAAAAGATGCACACTCCATCCACAGACATTGGTGAGGCTTTGGCTGATGGTACAAGATAGTTTCCAGCTACCACAACCTCAAGATTGAATGAGAGAATACAATGCTACAACCATGGTATGTTGTTCTTTCTAAGTTCATGTTTTGGAATAATGGTACTCTCCTTGAACAGTTGTAGATTGGCAAGTATTATGAAGTTTTTGATGCGGGAAAGAAGCCACTTGTTGAGAACATCATGGGCAAAGGTTCCAACACCGTTAAGGCTGTTTTGGAAGAAAGTAAGAGCAAGGAGTGATGATCTTCTACCTCCCAAGGAAAAGGAGTACATGATGGGGACAGCCGTGCTCCAAACCTTCAGCTTGAAGGCTAAAATCATCACCATTTTCTACTGTCACGTGACAACATTTGCAGCCATATAGATGCTTCCATTGCATGATCTTCAGTTTGTTGCTGCTAATGAAGTATTTCCAATCAATGTTTGGTTGTTTCCAGCTCCTATTTCACTAATGTTAATAATTTTTGCAAAGTATTTTCAATATTACAGCTGCTGCACTAATTTTGTTTCGCTGAGTCCTATAAATTTCAATTCTGGACTGCATCCATTAGTCACAAACAACCATAGTACAGATCCTTTGTCTTTGCAAAAGATTAAGGATACAGTTGTCAACATCTTAGATGAAATGGTAATGATTGACAAGTTGGTGCTTGCAAATGGTCTTATTTTGCATAAGGATAGTCTTTCCAATGTTTGGATTTAAGATGAAACAAAAAAAAATGATGGTATTGGTTATAAGTGGACAGCCAAGGACAGCAGCAAGAGGGCAGCCTAGAGCACATTTCGGACAGCCCCAAATAGAAATTTTCGGCCGACCAAAGAGGCCATTACAGCAAGGTAACTCTCTTGAATATTTTACCTTGGGCCAGCCGTGCATGGTGTTTAAGTTTGTATTCTGAGTTTGCTATTGGGTGAAGAATGCCATCAGGAGTTGGAGAATGGTGTGGGATACATCATTCCTATTAAGGAATTTATGAGCACCATAAGAAGATCTCAAGATGCAGTTCACATGGTTATTTATGCAAGGGATCTCCAACAAGGTATGGAGAGTGCGGGATGATGTGATATTGCCAAATGATAGAGAAAGCATATACAAGACAGCTATGAGCCAAATTACCATCATTAATGCTGTTGTCATCACCATTAGCAGCCACCACATTATTCCAGTTACCTTCATATTGGTGGATATAGGGTGTCCTCCCCCCATAATTGACAAGGTTGGAATGAAGAGTGGGGTTGCCACATTAGAAGATGTCTTAGTTTGTCAAGCTACTGGTTATTCATCCATTCTTTGCTCTTGGACAATAATTGCAGCTGTTTGCAAGGCATTTATTACCGCTGAGTTTGCTAAGAAAGAACTTGTTATTGTTGTCCTCAAGGGTGTAAGAGAAGAAGGCAGGTTCAAGGTAGTGGTTGAACTCTTTTTCAAGGAAATTCTAAAACTTCATGGGCTGTCTAAGAACATCATTAGTGAAAGGGACAAGTGTATGAGCTTGTTTTGGCAAGAGCTCTTTCATTTAACAAGTACAGGATCCAGATTGTTGGAGCATTATAGCATATTTTTGTACTTTGGCATGATGGTACTTGGGCATGAGAGCTTGCATTTGCTTGAGGGCAAGCTAATTTCAAAAATGAGAACTGTCATGTCCCCTCTCAGGGATGAGCAATTGAATACCTTTAGCCTAATTCCTGGTTGTTTCACGTAGACTAAGAGAAGGAAAAATCAAACGGGAAACTTTGGTTCTCTTTTTCAAGTTATAAAAAACTACTTTTGATATATCTTTTCTAATTGTAACTTAAAAAGGAAATTTTGGAGCATGGGTTAACTTAACCTTTAACAAAAATAAGGCATGGTTTTTTTAAAAGTATTCTAATTCTCCCTCCAAGTGAAGCGCCCCTTTTTGAGAAGGGTCTGTTGAAAAAGAAGGGTATAAAAAAGGGAATGAGGATCATTTGAGGAGGTTACCCTATTTTTGAATAAAATTTATGAGTTTGAGCATGCTTGCTTAACTTTCTACCTTGGAAGATGAAACCCTTCTTTGGTAATCAAAATTTGGGGACGAAAACCTTCATCTTGAATTGGGTGGCCTCATTTCAGAGGTCATAGTGGACAGATTTAAGCAATTTGTGGATATCATTTATGGAGCGTAGCAGTTGGTAGGGATTATGTGGGTGAAGCCTAGCTATTGAAGACATTTTTTGAGGATGGTGAATCATCTTGACAGACCTTGCAGGTCAACGACCCACTTGAAGGGATTTTCCAAGTGTGGCGACCCACATTGGGAGACTAATTTGCATGTTTTTGGGGCAGATTTCTAATATTTGATATTTTGATTCATCAAACAAATAACTGGTATTTATTTGCGAATTTTCAGGCCTATATTTGCATGTTAAAACTCATATTTGAAGAGGTTTTGGTGGCTGTAATTATTCTGAATTTTTGGGCAATTATTTAATAGTGAAAATTTGAAATTGGTGGCTAGTTTCATATTTTCCAGCATTCTGAATTTTAGTAGGGTTTGAAATTAAAAAAATTAAAAATTTCTATTATTGATGTTAGGGTTTGTGGTTGATTTTCAAATTTACAAAATATATCTTAAAACTTAAGAGGGATATTACATATTAATTGTGTTGCATATTAATTGCATACTATGTTATCAGAAATGGGACGGGTAGGAACCTTCCATTTCATAAACTGTTTCTTGAGAAACCAGAATTTCTTATGTTGTTTGTTTCTAGCCCGGCACATAAAAAGGTGAAAAAATAATTATGCAAGCATTTAAACATAAGTATCTGTCTGCAACTACCTTGCGGTGGCCGAGGGCGTCAAGCAGGCCGATCAAGTCCCCCACAAGATGAAATGCAGTGTAATTGTGAGCACCGAGAGGAACATCGGTGTCTCCGTATCCTCTCATGTCAGGGGCCACCGCGTGGTATCCTGCCTTTGCCAATGCTACTATCTGGTGCCGCCACGAATACCACAGTTCCGGAAAGCCGTGTATCAGCAATACCACGGGACCTGAGACCCCATTCGTTCACACATGACTATCACTTACTTTACTTAATGGAAAAGACAGAGACAGATACAAACCCGAGCCTTGTTCTGCAATGTGCATGTTGATGCCATTAGTGCGGATGATCCTGTGTGTTACGTCTCCTGTCAATGCCAATGCCATCCTTGGGTTCCCAAAAACGCTCCTTCACTTGTACCTGTAGTGAGAGTAAGGAAATATTGAGAGTACTGGAATTATTTAAAGAGACTCAAATAAAAGAGTCCTGTCAAAGATAAATATCATCTTTCAAAGTTCGGTTTTGACACGTTATTGAGAAGGTTTGAATAAAATGTAGTCTCACAGACAGATGGGCTAGAATCTAAAGTCCAAAGTCCAGAATGAAATGAATGAATGAATATTTTAATAACTATCATGGGACCAAGCAATCTATGAAATTAAGAGCTGCAACAAAACTGTTTCGCGCGAATACAAAGGCAGATTCCAAAATTAAGGACCTAAAAAAAATAAAAAAAACCATTTTCCCCTGGTTGTCTTTTCCCGGCTGGTCTTCATTGTGACATGCTTGCCGAATTCATTCCATCCTATGTGCCGGACTGCACGAGGGGGTGAAAAAAAGGTCCAAAAAATCCACTGATTTTCATGCGTATTCTTGTGCCTCTTAGTCCATGGGAGGTGGCGAAATAAAAATTAAAAAAACTAAGAAAACTGTATGGAATAAAAGAGGATATTTTGATGTCTTCTTCCTTAAAGATGAACTCGGTGATCTTTTCAAGTTTAATGTTGAGTGGAAAATCATTGGATGACGTGGTTAACTCTCAAATGTAAGTTTTGGAGGTGGCATCTCATTTTTCTTAGGAGGGTTGTACAATATTTTAAAATTAAGTCGTATTTAAGTGATTTTTTGGTATTAGTTTTTTTTAGTTTAACATTAATTTTTTTTAAGAGATTATATTTACAAATATCAAATTTTATTTTAAGCTAAAGTTTTAAAAAAATTATATTATTATTTGGTAAAATAACTTTTTTAAAAACGTAAGTTGGTGTGGGAATTTCAAATCTTTTTTTTTCTCACTTTTTAAAAGTGTTTTCTTAAAAAAATTCCTAAGATCCATGTTTTTCTCATTTTCATGTTTCTTAGTGCCACCTACTCGTGAAAATAGGATTTGTGTCCCCTTGGAAGGGACCCCTACATAAGGAGTAGGGTATGCACATCGTGTATCGCGATATCCAAATTTGGTGCCTCTTTGCCACCTTGCCTTCTCATAATAGGCTTATAGAGTATAAAAGATGGTCTCATATATGCATACATTTACACATCGTGGACCTTAAAATGACCCTTTATTTCCTTCTTGCTTCTTACTCTCTTTTTGGAAGAGAGATCGCAACTTCCAATCCGGCAGGGTGTAGGGTATGTATGTCTTGTATTAAAAGTACACCTAGGTGCCTCTCTATTGGGAGTATAGGGTGGTCTCGTATACTATAAGCTACCCTATAGGTAGGTAGGGTGCTTGATATTGTGGACCTTAAAAAGGCATTTCCTTTTCTCAAACAATAATAGTGACCCTTCACGAGAACCACATAGTGGTTGTTTGTATCATACGAATTATATTTTTTTTATAAACAATGGTTTATACAATGAACAAAAGAAACACAAATGAATGAATGAATTTAATAAAATCTACTAAGCCAAATTATCTATGGGACCACCATGTATTAACCAAAATATGTGCACAATATCTAATATATGCCCCCTACATAAAGTAACCAAGTCACCCTTGCCATAATGTCATTGTTCTTTGTTTAGGTTGGACATCCTACTCTTGATTTGGTGAGATACTCCCTTGTTTTTGTTAATCTAGCCTCATTAGAGAATTATTAGTGTGTTTACGCAATTGATTTTAATCTCTTTGTAAGTTGAGCATTCCTAATGTAGTGCCACTTTATCTCCACTACCTCCAAGCTACAAAATATGCATATTACCTCTTCATATTCTTCTGTAGGCATTGCCCATCTACTTATATTTCACTTGAGTCAATGATAAGCTCTCAATGGAGCTATCAAAATTTTCATCTTGGACTTGATTTTTTTCTCACATATATTTTGATTTCTTGTTTAGTACATGGACATTCATGTAAACTAATACCCCACTTGTTCATCTACTTAATGTTTCATTTCATCCAACTTCTCTACCCCATGTTTGAATTTTCTCATACCATCTTTAGCCACCTATTATTATCCATTCCTTATGTTTTCTTTAGATAGCTTAGTAGGCAAATCATATATACTACCTTCAAAGAAAAGGTGGATATCTCAACTAAAAGTGTCTAATAAGGGATGAAGGTTTTGATTTTGAGACAACTCCTGATTAAGTACTTCTGAATTTTATTTGTGCCTCCATCTGAGGTATGATGTATTGTTATCTGACACCTCACATCAGTTGAGTATCATTGGTGAGACAAACAATCTAAACATGATCATTGTGGATTCCCATCCCCACTAATTAGCATTTATTTACCTTATTTTGTAACACGTGTACTACTTTCCAACCCCTTTGAATTATTTTTGGCTTGCATGGTTCACAAAAAATATGTTGTGGAAGTCAAAGCCAAGATACTTGTATTCTACTATGTTCTCTAATGGGTTCCCCTTGAATAGGTAGTTTATCTACCTTTTCTTTATTCAAAGAGAAAAAATAAAGACTTTATACTTGTTAGTATTTACCTATGCCTATACTTCTTTACAAAAGAATGGTAATGCTTTCAATTGGTCTCTTACATTGTTAGTTTTTTTTGCAATTAATGAGATCATCTACGTAAAGAAGAAGCTCATCGACATAATGAATTTAGTAAACAATGTCATCTCCAAGTTTGTTTATCCACTCTTCTAACTTGTGCATGTAAATTCCAAACAACAGGGGCCATAATGGGAAACCTCTCTAATGTCAATATCACTTCCAAAACACTAGTGAAATTATTGTAAACATTCATATTTTGGCTTGCACCTGATCATAAATCCTATATATTATTGCTTTATACTCAGTCAACATGCTGATCTCTTCCATCCTAGTCTAAATTTTTCTTTTGCACCTAATGTCAAAGGCTTTCTTGATGTCCAAAAAAATACAAAATACTTTTTCCCCTTATTTACCCCATATCTTTATAATCAAATGTCTAACATTTATGCAATAATCAATCATAAAGTGTTCAAGTATAAACCATGAATTGTGTTTTTTCATCTTCCCTTGATTTTCATCCCAACTGTTGATTATATGGTTTATCATACTTCAAAATAAAATTTCAAGGAGACGGTTGATCATAATATGGGTTATTTATGTCTTCACTTTTGAAGAGGGATGTAACAACACTAATCCTCCAACTAGTGAGGAATCCATCTCATAAAACATTGTTAAATATGTTTATAATACTTGGAATTATATACTCAATCCCCCACTTAATATGTTCTTATCATCGTACATAAGCATTACCACATGATAACCTATTGATAGCTTCCTTAATGTTCTCTATTGAGAAGAGTTCAATAGTTAAATTGATTGTGGAGGGTGTCCTTGCCTTATGTTGACGCAGTGGATTGCACCCTGGGCAGGAGGCTGAGCTCCTGCCTTCCACACGCAACAATGGAAACTCCCCTCTCGCCTGTAGGACCGGTGAAGCTTGGGGGGAGAGTCTGTAGATAAGGGCTAGCTCCCTTCGAAGTATCTTTTAGGCCCTAGATTCCCTACTGCTAACAAATAAATGAAAAAAGGGGAGGGGTGAAAAGGGAGAAGGATTTTGAAAATAGAACCGAAACCTAAACTTAAAAAGGTGATACACCAAAAAAGATGACCCACTCAGCCTGAACATACACTTTTCACCAAGAAGAAGCTGTCATACACTTCATCTGATGTGGGAAACTCTTTTGTATCAGTGAGTTAGGGGTTCGTAGAGATACAGGGAGGAAGAACTATCAAAGGTGTTCTGGGACACACTTTGGCAGCCTATTCACATGCGCCTATATTCCTGCTATAGACAATTCTGGTAGACCTGCAGAAGAAGAAACTTCACAATGCACTAGACATGTTGGAATCATTATGTGGAAAGCATAAAAGAAAATGACTTAACACAAAAGAAAACATAGACATATGTGTGAGTGCAAGTTCAAATGGAGGTAAAAAATGCCAAGTCTTGATTTAAGATAAAATCTGGTAGAGTTTTGCCTTACAAACCCAGAGATTTTTGGGTAGAGTTTTGCCTTACGAGCTAAGAGATCCCTTCTCAAAATGAGAAGTTTACAATATATAGAAAGAGGAGAAGCAGTAAAGGCACCGCTTTGGAAAAGACTTTGGCGCTCTATGACAAGTTGGCCCATGTGCATTGAGAGCATCGGGAAGAGGAAGTCACTATTGTTGATGTCATTCTTCTAGAAAAGGCTTGCTAAAACCATGCTGTGTAATTGCCGATCTTGACTTTGGTATTCAAACATTAATGTGAAAGTAGGGGCCACGCCTCTTTTCTGCAAACAAGACTGTTCTTTCTAGATATCATGCAGTTTGTCTGCTCATAAATGCAAAGTGGAGAAAGTAGACCACGCCACTTACTATTTATGTCATTTGATAACCACCTGGCAATAACTCGCCTTCCCTTTGATACATGGGCTGTCTTGTTTGTTTCTGCACTTTGTCTCTTCTTGGCTTTGTCTCTTTCTGGCTCCTTCAGCCCTCAAGGTTATCTTTTTGGCAGGTCGCTGCATTCCTTGGGCTCTTCTTTGGGATTTTTCAAAATCAACAGTGATTTCACGAGCCTTAAATTTTATGTTTGTGCACCCGTCACTGCGTTTGAACTTCCAATGGCTAGTTTGTCGTGCTTGATTTTGACGTCTTCGGGCCCGTCACCCCTTGGAATTTCTTCAGCATTTTCCTTTCTTTCAGCTTCTTGATTCTTCCCTTTCCTTCAGGCTTCTTCCCGCGGCCGCTTTTCTCATAAAATTTTTTTTGGCCACTTTTCCTGCAAGAAAAAAGTCCACAAGAATTGTCTCGACCACTTTGCCTTTGGCCTTCAGGATTTCTCTTTCGGGCTTTTCTCTTGCAACTTCCCCGAATTTCTTCAGACTTTTTTTCTGAAGGAATTCCTTTAGATAAAAAGTTTGAAAGAAATCACTCTATGCCTTAGTCTCTTTCTGCACCTTTTTTTGGGCTTTCTACTTTGGACTCTCTGAATTCCTTTGAACTTTTTGTCTGAAGGAATTCTTTCGGACAAAAAGTCTAAAGGAATTAGTCCTTGTCTTTTCTCTCGATTGCCTTTGAAAAGTGCCCTTTGGGAAAATTGGAAATGACCCTTCCGAAGGGTACTTCTTTTGCCTTAAACAAACTTCTGAAAGAAAGTTACCTTTTCGGCTTTTCTTTATGGCCTCTTTGCAAAAGTGTTCCCTGCCCTCTGCAAGGGCTCTTGAGTCCAAAACTGCCCTCCACAAGGGCTCTTAAGTCTCGAACTACCCTCCACAAGGGCACTTGAAATGGTCCATTTTGCGCCTAAGTGCTGGGAACTTGTCTCTACCTGCAGAGTCTGTAGAAAACTTCATTGTAGAGTCCATAGTGTTGGTTGAATATTTTGTCGATCAGCGTATTGATAAACAAAATAGGTCTGATCATCCAAAGTAGGAAGATTGGTCATCCAAATGTGTAGGTTTACCACATCAAAAGGGGACTAATCTCTCCTCTCATCAAGGGGAGGTTCCCTATAGATATGCTATATATATATATATATATATATATATATATATATATATATATATAAACAAAAAATAATACTAAAGGGTAGAACAAACCATCCATCTCTCTTTTTTCAGAGATGATGCGTGCAAATCAAAGGAGAGATCATACGGATAATGACAGAAAGTACTCTTCTTCTTTTAGAAGTACTATTCAGCAAACCATAAGAATCTTCTTGGTAGCAATTGCAAAATGTAACCAAGGACGTCGTAACCAGCAAATTGAGATGTAGCACAAAGTCTCCACCTGAATTGCTCAAGAGTGAGATACTAAGGACAATGAGGGCACAAAGTTGTCCCAAGGTCCTTTACACAGAAACAAAAAGAAAACACACTAAAGGCAATTGTGGGGGCACAAAGTCTCTCCACAGTTGGCTTCAGGACACTTTCCTGACTACTTTCACTAATTCTTCTTATGGAATTAAAGGAACATAAGATATATTAAGGAAAAAGACATAAGAATAGTTTCCCCAAAAACAAAGATATCACAGCACAAAGTCTGAAAAGTCACTTGCTTTCTTATTCCAATAACAAAATATGATCAACAATCTGAGCTCAAAGTCTTAGTAATGCCTTTCAATTTGGGCAGAGTTTTGTTTCTGATAATCAGAGAGAGAGATCCTAATTCAATAAAAGAGAGTCCCTTATATAGCCTCTTTAAGAAGGACTTGGGAACAGTAACACATCATGTTGCATTGAATTTTGTTAAGAAGACATGCTAGAATTTAGGGGCATTTACCCATTTGCTTTTCTTAATGCAAAGAAACAGGTCACGCTATTGAAAGTTTGCATTTTTCAATATCCACCTGGCGGTCTACTTCTAGAAACATATCTAATGCGCAAATGTTTCTGGTCATTCCTCCTTTTTTGGTTATTTGAATCGGGTCCTCGATTTAGTTCGATGCTCTGTTCCTTAGTCGCTTCCTGCTGGTCTTTTGAGAACCTTGCGGAAGATGACACTTGGCAGCTTCTGCTGCATTTGATACTGTGCCTCAATAGATGACACATGGTGGCTTCCACTGTCACTTGGCAGCATAGCAGGTTTTCTATTTCTTCAAACTTTTCTTTCAAAGGAAAAAGTATGAAGGAATTCCTTCGGACAATTTGTCTGAAGGAATTGTCTCTTTGTCACTTTTGTCGGGGGGAAATTTATGAAGGAAATCCCTTTGCTCTTTTGGCCTTTGAATTGGTCCATTTGCCCCCTTCCTGCACTACACAAGGGCTGTTTGAGCTCCAAATTAGCCTTTCAAGTTTTTGCAATGGTTCACTTCGGCTTTTGAGTGTCCTCCAAAAGGGTTGTTTGTCCCTTGGAAATTTGCCTTAGTCAATTTTATGTGAATCTCAAATTGTGACACATGGCAGCATCAGCTGAGTTATGTCGGGTTTTTATTTCTTTCTTTAGTCAATTTTGCCACAAAAATTCCCTCCGTAAGGGCACTTGTGTCTTTGACACTTGGGGCACTCCTTTGAACTTTGTCACTTGAACCGACCGATTGAACCAACTTTGGTTCAATGGTTCAATGTGTTGGGTGAATATTTTGTCGGCCAACTAACTGGTGACCAAAATAGTTCTTATCACCATAGCATAGGGAGATGGGTCATCCTGGTGTGCAGGTTTACTACATCAACATGGGACAAATATCTCCTCTCATCAAGGGGAGGTTCCTTATAAAATATGCAGAGGCTATATACTATATATATAAGCAAAAAGTAAGACACAGGGGTGGGATAAGCCATCCATCTCTTTTTTTTAGAGATGATGCTAACAAACATAGGAGAAATCATGGGTGATTGGTGAAGGTACTTCTCTTCTTTCAGAAGTAACTTTGAGCCAAGAGCAAGATCCCTTCCTAGAGAGTAGAAATCCTGGTGAAGCAATAGAAGGCACTCCTCTTCTTTCAGAAGTGGTTGTTATTGCAAACAATAGGACTTTTTTTGGTAACAAGTGATCGGTAACCAAAGGTGCAGAGTAACCAACAGCCTAAGATGTAGTGCAAAGTCTCCACCTCGACTGCCCAAGAGTATAACACAAAGGATAATGGGGGCACAAAGTCATCCCATAATCCTCAACATAGAAAAAGAAAAGAAAAACACACACTGAAGACAACTATGACAATGCAAAGTCTGAAAGTAGTTGGCTTTCGGACACCTTCCTTATCGCCTCCACTAGTTCTGCTTGTTAAATCAAAAAAACAAGAATGCTTTTAGAAGACAGACATAAGAACAATCTCCTAAAGTATCACAAGCTATCACAGCACAAAGTCTGCAAGTAACTTGCTTTCTCATTCAATCAAAGAAATATGAACTACAATCTGAGCTCAAAGTCTCAGTAATGCCTTTCAATTTGGGCAAAATTTCACTTCAAGTAAGGGGAAGATCTCCCTTTGTAACAAATGAGAGATTACAATATATAGCCGCCCAAAAAATATTGGCACACTTTTCCTTGGAGCGACCTATGTTGCCTTTAATGCTTTGAATGCGTCTCCAAGTTTGTCAAAGGACTGCATTGAAAATAGGGTGGCTATCTTAATTATGGCATGTCATTTCATCCCATATGTCTTCTCCTAAGCCTAGAACATCTGGTATATCCCCTCTGACATCTGCGCAGCTGTCCATTTGTCTTTACTTCATGGAAGGAAGAACAGGCCACGTCCTTAATTTGCAAGCCAAAATACCTACTTAGTGGACTATTCCACCTATTAAAATTACTTTTGCACAGATCTTTTGGGCTTTTCCCTCTTTCAGCTTTTGTCTTTTCCAACTTTGTCTCTTCTTATTGCTATTTGAGCTCTCGAGCTATCCTTTCGATCAGTCGCTTGGTTCTTCCTTTAAGTTTCACACTCTATTTGGATTTCCATAGATTTTCCATCACTTTAAATTTGACGTCTGAGGGACCGTCAATGATTGCTAGCTGCTTGAATCGTGTTCAACTTTGAACCATTTGAAATTTCATTGGTTCAAAGCTTCGTCAGTTCACTTTGTCTCTTTTGGTCCATCACTTCCCTGCTTAAGCGCTTCTTTGCTCTCTGGTTGAGCCATCGCTTTCATTGAACTTGCCTTTGGAATCATCCATGTTGCTTCTTTATTTGCTTGAGGTTGCTTTTGAACTGCTTAAACATGTGAATCATTGAACTTTAAACTCTTTTGGTTCAAGGTTCAATCAATTCATTGGTTCTACCCATCATTTGTTCTTCCTAAGCTCTTTGATCTTCATCATTCTTGGTTGAACCCTTGAACCTATGAACACGTTGAACCATTTGGTTCAACAGCTCAATGGTTCAATCAGTTCATTCTTGAAGCTCTTTGTGTCTAAGTCTTTAAAGATTTCTTTTTGCGTATTTATTCAGCCTTTAGAGCGTCCCAAAGGTAAGGTGTCCCTTTGGGTCCTTGGAAAAGGTCCTTTTTCTGACGTCAAGTGTCCCCCGCAAGGGTATCTACCCTTTGGGATTTTTCATGCAACCTTCAGGCTTTAACTTTCTCGACGGGTTCTTGCTTCTTCGACGGGCTTTTGGCTCTTGGGCTTTTCCTTCGAACAAAAAGTCTGAAGGAATTCTTTCGGACAAAAAGTCTGAAAGAAAGCTTCTTTTCCTTAGCCGTTTGTTCCTTTAAAATTCTTTGAGATTTCTTCTCGAGTGAATTCCTTTGGCCTTCTTCACTTAATCATTTCCATCATATAAAAAGTCTGAAATAATTATCCCTTTTGGGCCTTTGAACAAATCTGAAAGAATTTTGTCTTTTCTTTGACCTTTGAACCAATGTTGTCTACCCTCTGCAAGGGTACTTGCCTCTTTGGCTTTGGGACATCCCCTTGAACCTACCTATTGAACCAACTTTGGTTCAACGATTCAATGGTTCAATCGGTTCATTCTTTATTATTTGGCTAAGTCTTTTTTATCTTTTGCACCAAGCATGTTGAACCCGTTGAACTCGCCTGTAGAAGCCTTTGAACCTCTAGAAATGAACCTACATGCAGAGTCCGTAGAAACCAACTCCGTAGTTTTCTCTCGAGCCTTGAAAGAGTCTGTAGATTTCTTCCTACAGAGTCCATAGATTCAAGCCTGCAGAGTTTGTAGATTTTTGGAAAGCTTGAAAAAAGAGGAATTTGAAAGCTCAGAACAAATTTTGAGAAGGGAAGAGAGAAGTATTGGTTCTATAGGACCAAGATAGCTCATATGTTTTTCCAAAAATGAGTCACATTTTTGGGGACCAACAGCTGGCTCCAATTGGGGAACTTCCTTCAGATGAAAACTTGAAACACAACTGAGGGGAGTAGAAACCAGAATCTCCAGTGCCTTGAATTGTTCCATTGGGCTACGGAGTCATGCTACCCAAAAAGAAAGGCTCCAAAAATAAAAACAAAAAGAACAGAATAGAACTAAATACTATACAGATATACATGTGTACAAGTGAACTTATCTGATACTTCAAGAAATGAAGTACTTCAGACGCTACTCCTTGTGAGGTGAAAAAAAGGAGATGTCACCCTAATAAACCAGCAGGAAACCATTCTATCCCTAGAAATGGTGACGGGTGAATGGAGCTCTCCACTAGGAAACTAATTTTTTGTGTCTTCCTCTTGGCTCTTTCTTCTTCTTGCCCCCTGGCGGGACGTGGTCTTCAAATTGAAAACCATAACTCCTTGCTCTCTTAGCGAAGAGTTCCTTTTGCTGACTTCAAAATACAACAGTATGGACCACCATCATAACTTGATATTCTACTGATTTAGTCTAGCACATATTTTGATTGTCAGCATTAGACCCCTGACAAACCATCAACTGAGCATCTCCTTTGGTGTGAAGGAGTTTGATCTCTTCATCCTGAGCAATCTTCAATCTGAGCAACAGAGATCTGCATCTAGCATGAGTGGAAGAATTGATGCCATCAGATTCTAGGATCTAAGCATCATCAAAAGCTGATCTTCTATTAGATTTCTCTTCATCAGAGATGGAAGATCCTTCTTGATTTATACTGTGCCCTACCAATTCTTCTGATGCCTGATTTGGATGAAATCCTGGATTGCCAGCTACAGGACTTTCATCAGCTAGGACATGAGCGTCCTCTATGGTCAAGAAGTAATTACCTCTGCCTGAAGGCTCAAATAAAATTTGAACATCAGGGGCTAACTTTTGGGTAACCACAATCTTTGCCTCAGATAGGTTCGCACCTGGTTCTCCACCAATGTTTAATTGCTCAAGATTGGCTTGTAAGGATTCAAACTCAGTCTTTTGAATTTTAGATTTTTTGACATGATCAATCATGTCAAATGACTGAGATGGACTTGGAAGAGAGGATGGGAGTTCATCCTTTTGGTTTTTGGGAGGGGGAGGACTAATCTGCGAAGTTGAAGTAGAAGGTGTAGAGATGTTTGATGTACTAACCTTCTTGGCAATCACTGGGTCCTTTGACTAGAAAGGTAGAGTGGTTCCCTGCTTAGCAATTTAAATTATAGGTTGAGTTCATTCCTTTGTTCTTTCTTTATCAGCTTGTTGGGCTGACTGATTCTTAGACTTGGTGAATACTGCATATAATTCTTCGACTGCTTCACCTTCACTTTTGGGTTCATATTGCTAATTTAGGAAACCAATGTGGGAGTCATCAGCTGATTCTTCTAGATCCTCCCTGAAGAGATCAATGCCATTTTCTTGCTCGAACTAAGGTTGGAAATAGGAAACATGTTATGTTTCTAGATATCCAACTACCGAGTTGGTTGGAGGTGCTTCAAGGGCAAGGTTCCTCTGTGGGGGAGGAAGATGATTTGGTTGCCCTTGACTTCTGGTAGCGTTTCCTTGATATGGTTGATTAAAGAATGTCCTCCTTGGTATATCTTTATATAGAGGAGCAGAAGACATACCTTGTGCCATTTTCCTTTTCAAGGCTAGCAATTCATTTGCCAGTTTTTGTACCATTGGGTCAGTGGTGACTGTGGGTGAGTATTCAGAAGATGAAGAGGGTTTAGCTCTATTTGGGTCTCACCTTATCTTTTCTGACAAGATAAGGTCATCTTCTACCTTAGTAGCCAAGTCCTGAGTAGCAACAAGATCTATGTGTCTAGCACGCCTCAGCAGAAAACTCACTTTAGATAGTTGTGAGTTGATGAAGAAGCATTTGAGGTTCTGAGGTGTCAGCTTGGCAACTATGGGAATCATGTGCCTTAGCTTGTCGAACTTGGCAATAAAATTCCTCATAGGCTCATGAGGCTCTTTCTTCATCTGAGTGAGTTGGACCAGCAAGGCATGTGCATCTTCTGTGGACTTGAACCTTACTTCAAACTTGGCTTTGAGTGTATTCTAGTCAGTCACTGATCCATCTTACAAATGGTAGAACTAGTTTGCAGTAGCACCTTGTAGTGTCTCTGCAAAAAACTTGACAACCACGTCTTCAAATTCCACCCCTATAACACCACAGGCTATGCTGAAGGCTGCAATGTGTTCATCAGGGTGAATTATCCCATCACCAAAGAATTTGGGGAAATTTTTTCTTGAACTACGTGGGAGTTCATGTAGAGGTGGAGTCAAGTTGAGCGGGCCAAAAGAGTTACCCCAGGGGCCTCAAACTGCCATGATTTAATTATATAAAATAGGGATAACAAATTTGGGTGGAGTGGCCAGATTGTGAATCAAAAATGGAAAAGGACTGGCCCTACTTCAGCTTGAGGCTTGAGGCTTCAAATTGCGCATTCTTTCCCATCAGCTCTGGTTTTGCAAACTAGATAGTATAACAGAGGTGGAGGAAGATGGTAAGGCTATAATGAATATTGGGTAGGACACGTAACGGAGTTGCTAGAGTCTATAATGGATAAGGGTATAATGATAATGGGTAAGACACAAGTGATGTTTCAATTTGAAACTTGAGGTTCTAAATTGCATAAAATTGATGTGTCCCCAGTGAAGTCGCCAAAAACTGTTGGGTGAATATTTTGTCGGCTAGATAACTAGTGACCAAAATAGTTCCTATCACCACAACATAGGGAGATGGGTCATCCTGGTGTGTAGGTTTACTACATCAACATGGGACAAATCTCTCCTCTCATCAAGGGGAGGTTCCCTATTAAATATGTGGAGGCTATATACTATATATAAAAACAAAAAGTAATACACAGGGGTGGGATAAGCCATCCATCTCTCTTTTTTCAGAGATGATGCTAGTAAAAAGAGGAGAAATCTTGGGTGATTAGTGAAGGTAATTCTCTTCTTTCAGAAGTAACTTTCAGCCAAGAGCTAGATCCCTTCCTGGAGAGTAGAAATCCTGGTGAAGCAATAGAAGGCACTCTTCTTTTAGAAGTGCTTATTCTTGCAAACAATAGGAATTTTTTTGGTGACAAATGACCGATAACTAAAGGTGTAGAGTAATCAACAGCCTGAGATGCAGTGTAAAGTCTCCACCTCGACTGCCCAAGAGTATAACACAAAGGATAATGGGGGCACAAAGTCGTCCCAGAATCCTCAACACAAAAAAAGAAAAGAAAAACACACACTGAAGACAACTATGACATCGAAAAGTCTAAAAGTAGTTGGCTTCATGACACCTACCTTATTGCCTCCACTAGTTCTGCTTGTTAAATCAAATAAACAAGAATCCTTTCAGAAGACAGACATAAGAACAATCTCCTAAAGTAGCACAAGCTATCACAGCACAAAGTCTGCAAATAACTTGCTTTCTCTTTCAATCAAAAAAATATGAACTACAATCTGAGCTCAAAGTCTCAGTAATGGCTTTCAATTTGGGTAGAGTTTCGCTTCTAGTAAAGGAAGGATCTCTCTTTGTAACAAATGAGAGATTACAATATATAGCTGCCCAGAAAAGACTGGCGCGTTTTTCCTTGGAGTGACCCATATTTCCTTCAATGCTTTGAATGCGTCTCCAAGTTTGTCAAAGGACTACATTAAAAATAAGGCAGTTGTCTTAACTATGGCATGTCATTTCATCCCATATGTCTTCTCCTAAGCCTCGAACATTTGGTCTGTCCCCTCTGACGTCTATGCAGCTGTCCATTTGTATTTACTTCATGGAAGGAAAACCAAGTCGCGTCCTTAATTTGCAAGCCAAAATCACTGCTTAGTGGACTATTCCACCTACTGAAATTACTTCTGCACAGATATTTTAAGCTTTTCCCTCTTTCAGCTTTTGTCTTTTCCAGCTTTGTCTCTTCCTGCTATGATTTGAGCTCTCAATCTATCCTTTCAGTTAGTCATTTGGTTCTTCCTTTAAGTTCCATGCTCTATTTGGATTTCCATAAAATTTCCCTTTCTTTAAATATGACGTCCGAGGGACCGTCAATGATTGCTAGTTGCTTGAACCGTGTTGAACTTTGAACCTGTGAACCATTTGAAAGTTCATTGGTTCAAATCTTCATCAGTTCACTTTGTCTCTTTTGGTCCATCGCTTCCCTGCTTAAGCACTTCTTTGCTCTCTGGTTGAACCATCGCTTTCATTGAACTTGCCTTTGGAATCATCCATGTTGCTTCTTTCTTTGCTTGAGGTTGCCTTTGAACTGCTTGAACTTGTGAATAATTGAACTTTAAACTCTTTTGGTTCAATGTTGAATCGATTCATTGGTTCTTTAGTTATGCTCGTCATTTGCTCTTCTTAAGCTCTTTCATCTTCATCGCGCTTGGTTGAACCCTTAAACCTGTGAACACGTTGAACCATTTGGTTCAATGGTTCAATTGGTTCATTCTTTGAAGCTCTTTGTTCTAAGTCTTTGAAGATTCCTTTCTACGTCTTTGTTTAGCATTTGGAACGTCTCGAAGGGAAGGTGTCCCTTCAGGTCCTTGGAAAAGGTCCTTTTTCTGACGTCAAGTGTTCCCCGCAAGGATATCCACCCTTCAAATTTTTTCATGCGACCTTCGGTCTTTAACTTTCTTGGTGGGTTCTTGTTTCTTCTACGGGCTTTTGGCTCTTAGGCTTTTCCTTCAGATAAAAAGTCCGAAAGAAACCTTCTTTTCCTTAGCCATTTATTCATTTCAATTTCTTCAGGCTTTCTTCTCGAGTAAATTCCTTCGGCCTTCTTCACTTAATCATTTCCATCGAACAAAAAATCTAAAAGAATTGTCCCTTTTGGGCCTTTGAACAAATTTGAAGAAATTCTATCTTTTCTTTCACCTTCAAACTAATGTTGCCTGCCCTCTGCAAGGGCACTTGCCTCTTTGGCTTTGGGGCAGCCCCTTGAACCTACCGATTGAACCAACTTTGGTTCAACAGTTCAATGGTTCAATCGATTCATTCTTCATTATTTGGCTAAGTCTTTTTGATCTTTTACACCAAGTGCATTGAACCAATTGGTCGTTGAACCCATTGAACTCGCTTGCAAGAGCCTTTGAAACTATAGAAATGAACTTGCCTGCAGAGTCCGTAGAAACTAAGTATGTAGTTTTCTCTCGAGCCTTGAAAGAGTCCGTAGAAATGAGCCTACAGAGTCCGTAGTTTAAGCCTACAGAGTCCATATATTTCTTCCGACAGAGTCCGTAGATTCAAGCCTGCAGAGTCCGTAGATTTTTGGAAAGCTTGAAAAAAGAGGAATTTGAAAGCTCAGAACAAATTTTGAAAAGGGAAGAGAGAAGTTTTGGTCCTATAGGACCAAGATATCTCATATGTTGTTCCAAAAATGAGTGACATTTTTGGGGACCAACACAATGGTTCATTCCCTTATTTCTATTGACCGCTTGAATAAAGATTCTTTGAAACAAGCCTCGTTGAACCCGTTGAACCTTGAACCCGTTGTGGTTCAATGGTTCAACGGTTCAATGGTTCATTCCCTAAAAATGACTAAGTGTCAGAAATTTGTTCTTTTGATTGAACCTGCCTGTAGAAGCCTTTGAACCTACTAAACTATTAGTCTGTCATTTCCTTGTTCTTTCTAAGCTCTTTGATGTTCATCGCACTCATTGAACCTTTGAACCAAAATGGTTCAATGGTTCAATCGGTTCATTTTTTTCATTTGGCTAAGTCCTTTTGATCTTTTTTTTTAAAACCAAAAGCGTTGAACCATTTGGTCATTAAACTTATTGAACCATTGAACCCGTTGAACCTTGAACCAAAGTGGTTCAATGGTTCAACAGTTCAATGGTTTAAGCCTTTTTCTCTTTGATAAGTGTTTTGAAGCTGTTGAACCTTGAAGCGGTTGAACTTTGAACCTTGACAAATCCACTTAACTCTTGCTGTTGATTTTGAACCTTTGAACCCATTGAACCCATTGAACCAAAATGGTTCAAGGTTCAACAGTTCAATGGTTCAATCCTTGCTTAGAAGCTTGTCGATGAAATCTTTTGGTTGAACCTTGTCGTTGAACCAACTTTGAAATCACCTAAGTGTTGAGAGTTTGCTTCTTTTCTATAGAGTCTGTAGAAATCAACCTGTGAAGCCCGTAGAACTTGGCCTGCAAAGTCCATAGATTTTCTTCCTGCAGAGTCCCTAGATTCAAGCCTGCAGAGTCCCTAGATTCAAGCATGTAGAGTCCATACATTCTAGCCTACAGAGTCCATAAATTCTCTGAGAAGCTTGAAAAATAAGGAATTTGAATGCTCAGAACAAATTTTGAGAAGGGAAGAGATTATTTTGGTCTGTTAAACCAAAATAGTTCACATATTGTCCCAAAAAATGAAAAGTCTATTTTTGGGTACAATAGTTGGCTCCAGTTGGGGAACTTATATCAATTGTAAAAAAGAATTGAAGGGAGTAGAATCTAGAATCTCCAGTGTCTTCATGTGTAACATTGGGCTACGGAGTCATGTTACCCAGAAATGGAAGGCATCAAAATTGAAACAAATAAAATAAAAAAGAATTAGAAACTATACAAATATACATATGTATAGATGAAATGATCTGATACTTCAAGAGTTGAAGTGTTTCAGATGTTGCCCACTGTGAGGCAGAGAAAAAAGTGTGCCATCTTGATATTTCAACAGAAAGCTATTTTCACCATTATGTTGATGAATTATAAATGGGCCTCTCCAAAGTGAGTAGAACTTTCCTTGCATCCCTTTTGGTTCTCTCCTTTTGTCCCACAACAAGACTTGATCCCCAATCTAAAAATCATAATTTTTGGCCTTTTGGTCAAAGATTTTCTTTACCAAACTTTGATGAGCAGCAATTCAGTCCACCACCAGGGTTCTCTATTCATTCAACTTAGTCAGGCACATGATTCTCTTATCAAGAGATCTTTCATATGTTTGATCTTCAATTGCTTTTGCCAATTTCAAGACTGGCAATTCTAATGTGATTGGTATCTCAACATTGATACCATAAAGAAGTTGAAAAGGAGACATACCAATTGCCCTCTTTGATTTGATTTTGTCTGCCCATAGAGCATCAATCAATGCTTTATGCCATGTCTTTTGATTGTCATCTGCTAGCTTCTTGATGATAGTTACCAAGTTCTTATTGCTTGATTTGGCTTGTCCATTCCCTTGTGAAAAATAATCAGAAGAGTGAGTGAGTGTAATTCCATAATAGAAATAGAATTGTGTAATCTCTTGGGAGGTGAAACAAGCTGCATTGTCAGTAACAATTTTGGTTGGAACTCCAAACTTGGAAATAATATTCTTCTTGAGGAAATTGAATACAACTTCTGGAGTAGCATGCTTAGTTGGGATTACTTCTACCCACTTGGTGAAATAGTCAGTTGCTGTAAGGACATAATCATGTCCAGCACTTGAAGATGGGTTTATAGTCCCAATAAAATCAATCCCCCATTGCTAGAATGGTTCTTTTATGATCACTGGCTTGAGAGGCAAGGCAACTAACTTGGGTCTTCCAACAAATTGCTGGCAGAGTTCATATTTTCTCACCCACTTATATGCATCTTGGAAAAGAGTTGGCCAATAATACTTGGCTCACAAAATCTTGTAAGCAGTCACTGGAGCAGAAAAATATCCTCCACAGGCTAGATTGTCGAAAGATTTCAAGAGTTGGCTTTGTTGCTCTTTGTCTACACAACGAAGGAATACTCCATCTATGCTTTTCTTGTACAAGCCATTGTCCCAAAGAACAAAATTGGCAACTTTCAACTTGATAGTCCTCCTTTCTTTCTAAGGCAAATGAGTAGGACATTCACCATAAGTAAGGAAATGAACAATACCTGAATACCACTCATTGGTAGTGGAGATAAAAAAGACTATTGGTGTGTCTTCCACTTCAGCTTCTTCATGCTGTGTATCTTTTGGCTTGTTGTCAGCAATTAATTGGCATAGGCCTTTTCCCTTGACCATCTTTGTTGGCTTGATGTCTAGATCAAACTCTTGGATCTTTACAATCCACTTACCTCTTTTTGTACCAAACTCCTGCTGAGTTAATATAGACTTGATTGTAGTGTCAGGAACTAAGGCAGTAGTGTGTGAATTCAAAATATAGAAGCGAAAATGTTTGACTGTTTTCACCACAGCATAAGCATGCTTTTCTACGTCTTAATACTTCATCTCATGTGTTTTGAGAGGGAAACTCATGAAAGAAATGGGAGATTCTATACTTTCTTTGTCCTGTTGAACAAGAATTGTTGAAAGCGTGTGTTCAGAAGCATAACTGTATATGATGAAATCTTTGTTGTAATCTAGACAAACCAAGATAGGGGCGTGGGTAATAGCAGTCTTGATATCCTGAAATGTTGACTTGCCTTCTTTAGTCCAGCTGAAGGTGGTCTTCTCTTTCATCATGTTCACAATGTGTCTAGTCTTTTCAGCAAATATGGGGATGAACCTCCATAAGAAACTCACCTTTCCAAAGAAAGAGTGAACAATATTTTTATTTGTAGGCAAATTAAGCTCTTTAATAGACTTGACTCTATCAGAGTCAATCTTTATGCCTTCTTTAGACACAGTGTGTCTGAGGAGTTTCCCCTCTATTACTCCAAAAATAGACTTCTTAGGGTTTAAGGAAATACAATTCTGGCGACAGCACTCCAACACTTGTTGTAAGTGACGTACATGATCAGAACAACACTTTGAAAAGACACTTAAGTCATCAAGATATACCAATATAATTTTACCATCTCATCTTTGAAAGCCAGGTCCATTGCTTTTTAAAAGGTGGCACTAACGTTTATCAAGCTAAAAGGCATTCTTCTATATGCAAATGTACCCCAAGGTGTGGTGAATGTAGTCTTGTGTTGGTCTGCTTCACCAACTTCAACTTAGTTATATCCTGAAAAGTGATCTAGCGTTGATAATATTTCTGATCCTGTCACTGTTTGAAGCACTTAATCCATGATTGGCAAAGAGTAATTATCTTTCAAAGATGACTGATTCAGATTCCTGAAATCTACACAAATATAAATTTCACCACTCTTCTTCCTTACAGGCACAATGTTTGCAATCCATGTGGAATAATGGATTGAGAAGATGATTCTAGCATTTAACATTTTTTGTATCTCAGATAGAATAGTACTTGATATTTTTGGATTGTACTATCTAGATTTTTGCTTATAGGGCATTGAGTCAGCCTTGAGAGAAATGTCATGGTAGATTTCATCAGGTTTGAGAGACTTCAAGTCATCATAAGAATATGCTAAGACATCCATGTATTGATGGAGTAAAGTGGTGAACTTGAATCTTTCTTTAGGGGTGCAACACTTACCAGTGTTAACCATCTTGGGATTTTATTTAGTAGTCAGATTTACTTGATCAAATCCCTGAGATAAGCTTAAATCTATTTGTTGTTGTTTGATGAATCTATCATGCTTGTCAAATAGTTTCTCAAAAAAAAGCAGGCCTTTAGGAATTTTATTTCCTTTCAGCTATAAGAATTCTTCATTCATATTTGAACTACATTCAGAGGCTGATTCATACATATGAGATTCACTGCCTTCAAAACATAGTTGTTTGAAATTGTCTTTTCGTTCCAAGAAGGCAATGATTTGATGATCATCATTAAATACTTGCCAATGATCAGCATTGTTAGGAACACTTGGTCTACAGACTAGGTCAATAGTATACATGTCTTCTTTGAAATCTAAGCGAGGAACTAAGAGAGTTTTTGAAATAGTAAGTGCATCAGCTCTGTCATTACATTCCCTGGGTATGGCAGAAATGTTGAAAGCATCAAAGCTTTCAATTTGGTCCCAAACTAGGTTGTGATAATGGTGTAATATTTTATTCTTGGTTTGGTATAAAATTTTCACTTGACAAACCACTAATTTAGCATCCCCTTTGGCATGAATAAATTTGATGTCTTTGTCTTGAGTAGCCTTCAATCCAAGCAATAGAGATTCATATTTAGTTGTATTATTAGTGTTGCTAAATTGTAATTTTTAAGATGAAGAAAATATATCTCCTTGAGGAGATATCAACACAATCCTGGCTGTTGAACTAGTAGAGGAGCAGCTACCGTCAAATTCCAGAGTCTATACCTCATTAGATACTAATTTTTCTTTAGATTTTCCTTCATTAGAGAGGGAGGGTCCTTCTTCATTTGTATTGCAACCTACTAGTTCTTCTGCTATTCTAGTTGAACTGATTTCTGGGTTGACACTTTCAAGAATTTTGTCAAATGTTTCATGCATTTTGTTTGTAGATAGAAAGTAGTTACCCATACTTGAAGATTCAAAAAGAATTTGAGCTTCAGGGGCTGATGTTTGGGTGACCACATATTTTGCCTCCTTTTCAGGGAGTAATCTCTTCATTATGCCTTTGACAAGAATTCTTACCTTAGATATGTCCATGCTTAGTTCTCCTTCCACGTCCTTGCAAAAATTTCATCCAAGCAAAATGCCATAGGATGCTGGGACGTCAGCCACTAGGATAGTCATCTTGATTCTCTTGTTTGGAAAGACTGCAAATGTATATTGGGCATCTTTGATTTGCCCCAACAATGGTACTTGCTTATTTTCCATGGAGAAACATCTCCCAAATGTCTTGGTCAGTGTGAGGCCAAGAGATTCAACTACTTTAGCAGGCATGACATTGTCAGATGTGCCTGAGTCTATAATACAATTACTTAGGTTGTGACCATTTATTAACAGGAAAACATAGAAAGGTTCTATTTTTCCAAGGATAGCTAGAGGAGTAATGACAAGAATATTTAGAATATGCATGTTCTTTGGGGAATCAAGAGTTATCTTTTTAGCTTTTTGTCTTACAGGGATGGTTTGGTTTTTGACACACTAGACCAACTTATCTAATTGATCAAGATTGGACTGCAAATATTCAAATTCAGACATTTGTATTTTGGTCCTTTTGACATGATCAATTATGTCAAATGGCTGAATTGGATTGGGAATAAAGGAAGGTATTTCAACTTTTTGGGTTTTAGGAGGGATAGGAGGAGGGCTGGTTTGCGAAATTGAAGTAGAAGGTGAAGGTGAAATTGATGTATTTACCTTTTAGGTGATCACCAAATCTTTTGACTAGAAAGGCAGAGTGGTTCCACGCTTAACAATTGTAATTGTTGGTTGAGGTTGCTCCTTTGTCTTACCTTTATTAGCTTGCTGGACTGATTGGTTCTTGGACCTGGTAAACACTGCGTATGATCCATCAAAAGCTTCTCCTTTGCTTCTGGGTTCATCTTGGTAGTTCAAAAAATCAATGTGGGAGTCGCCAACTAATTCTTCTTGATTTTATACAAAGAGATCAGTGTCATTTTTTTGATTCAATTCAGGCTGGAAAGAGAACTCTGATTTTGCTTCAAAATATCCCATTGTTGAATTGGTTAGAGGAGCTTCTAGGGCAAGTTTTCCTTGTGGGGGAGGAAGATGATTTTATTGCCCTTGATTCCTGGCAGCATTGCCCTGATATGATTAATTTGGAAATGTCCTTCTTGTAATATCTCTGTATGAAGGAACAGAAGATATTCTTTGTGCCATTTGCTTTTTGAGATCAAGCAACTCATTTGCCAACTTCTACACCATTGGATCTGTGCTACTTGTAGATGAATATTCATAAGATGATGAGGGTCTATTTTTATTTGGATCTCTTCTTATCTTCCCTTCTAAGATGAGATCATTTTCTACCTCAGTGGCCAAATGTTGAGCTGCAGTAAGATCTATTTGACTAGCACGTCTCAAAAGAAAACTTACTTCAGGTAACTGAGAATTAATGAAGAAGCATTTGAGATTCTTAGCTTTAGGTCGAGCAATTACGAGAATTTTGTTTCTCAGTTTGTCAAACTTGGCTATGAAGTCCCTCATTGGTTCATGAGGTTCTTTATTCATCTGTATAAGTTGAGCCAAAAGTGCACGTGCATCTTTTGCAGGTTTGAATCTGGCTTCAAACCTAGCTTTGAGGGTATTCTAATCAATTACTGACTGAGCATGTAGATAATAAAACTGATTTGCAACAACACCTTGTAATGTTTCTACAAATACCCTGAATGCTACATCTTCAAATTCTACTCAAATTATGCCACAGGCTATGCTGAAGGCTGCAATGTGTTCATCTGGATGAACTTTTCTGTCACCATAGAATTTGGGGAAATTCTTCCTTGAATTGCATGGAAGCTCATGTAGAGGTGGAGTAAGATTGAGAGGACCAAAAGAATTATCCCAGGGGCCTTGAGCTGCCGTTATATGACTATTAAAATGAGGAATAACAAATCTCAGAGGAGTAATTATTGGCAAAGCTTTATTAATAGTGGAAGTGGATACTTCGTTTGGAAATGGAGATCTGACTTTAGTAGGAGGAAAGCTCTTGGTTCGTTGGAGGCAAGATGGTGAAGGAAATAGATCAAAATTATTTTGTTGTACCAACTCGAATATAGGGTCAACAATACCTTTAGCCCTTTGCCTTCGCGTATACCTTGAATCTGCCAGATTGTGAAACAAAAATAGAAAAGAATTGACCTTGCTTTAGTTTGAAGCTTGAGGCTTTAAACTGCGCATTCTTTCCCAGTTAGTGTGGAGGTGAATGGTAAGGTTATAATAATAATGGGTAAAACACAGAAATGGAATGGAGTCTTCAATGGATAATGGTAGAGACTGATTCCATCTAAAACTTGAGGTTTTAGAATGCACATAACTATATCCCTAGCGGAGTCACAAAAAATTGTTGGTTGAATATTTTGTCGATCAACGTAATGATAAACAAAATAGGTCTGCTCATCCAAAGTAGGAAGATTGGTCATCCAAATGTGTAAGTTTACCACATCAAAAGGGGACTAATCTCTCCTCTCATCAAGGGGAGGTTCCCTATAGATATGATATATATATAAATAGAAAATAATACTCAAGGGTAGAACAAACCATCCATCTCTCTTTTTTTAGAGATGATGCGTGCAAATCAAAAGAAAAATCTTACGGATAATGATAGAAAGTACTCATCTTCTTTTAAAAGTACTATTCAGCAAACCACAAGAATCTTCTTGGTAGTAATTGCAAAATGTAACCAAAGACGTCATAACCAGCAAATTGAGATGTAGCACAAAGTCTCCACCTGAATTTCTCAAGAGTGAGATACTAAGGACAATGAGAGCACAAAGTCATCCTAAGGTCCTTTACACAGAAACAAAAAGAAAACACACTAAAGGCAATTGTGGGGGCACAAAGTCTCTCCACAATTGGCTTCAGGACATTTTCCTGAATACTTTCACTAATTCTGCTTATGGAATTAAAGGAACAGAAGATATATTAAGGAAAAAGACATAAGAACAGTTTCCCCAACAACAAAGATATCACAGCACAAAGTCTAAAAAGTCACTTGCTTTCTTATTCCAATAACAAAATATAATCAACAATCTGAGCTCAAAGTCTCAGTAATGCCTTTCAATTTGGGCAGAGTTTTATTTATGATAATCAGAGAGAGAGATCCTAATTCAATAAAAGAGAGTCCCTTATATAGCCTCTTCAAGGACTTGGGAATAATAACACATCATGTTGCATTGAATTTTGTTAAGAAGACATGCTGGAATTTAGGGGCATTTACCCATTTGCTTTTCTCAATGCAAAGAAATGGGTCACACTATTAAAAGTTTGCATTTTTCTATATCCACCTGGTGGTCTACTTCTAGTAACATATCTAATGCACAACTATTTCTGGGCGTTCCTCCTTTTCTATTTATTTGAATCGGGTCCTTGATTCAGTTCAATGCTCTTTTCCTTAGTCGCTTCCTGCTGGTCTTTTGAGAACCCTACAGAAGATGACACTTGGTAGCTTCTATTGTATTTGATACTGTGCCTCAATAGATGACACATGGTGGCTTTCGTTGTGACTTTGAAGATGACACATGGAAATATATCAAGTTTTTTGTTTCTTCAGACTTTTCTTTTAGAGGAAAAAGTTTGAAGGAATTCCTTCGAACAATTTGTTTGAAGGAATTGTCTCTTTGTCACTTTTGTCGAGGGAACTTTTTTGAAGGAAATCCTTTTACTCTTTTGGCCTTTGAATTGGTCCATTAGACCCCTTCTTGCCCTCTGCAAGCACTATTTGAGCTCCAAATTAGCCTTTCAAGTTTTTGCAACGGTTCACTTCGGCTTCTGAGTGTCTTTCAAAAGGGCTATTTGTCCCTTGGAAATTTGCTTTAGTCAATTTTATGTAAATCTCAAATTGTGACACATGGCAGCATCCACTGAGTTCTGTCAGGTTTTTGTTTCCTATCTTAGTCACTTTTGCCACGAAAATTCTCTCTACAAGGGCACTTGTGTCTTTGACGCTTGGGGCACTCCTTTGAACTTCGTCGCTTGAACCGATCGATTGAACCAACTTTCGTTCAATGGTTCAATAGTTCATTCCCTTATTTCTATCGACCGCTTGAACAAAGATTCTTTGAAACAAGCCTCGTTGAACCTTGAACCCCTTGTGGTTCAATGGTTCAACGGTTCAATGGTTCATTCCCTGAAAATGACTAAGTGTCAGAAACTTGTTCTTTTGATTGAACCTGCCTGTCGAAGCCTTTGAACCTGTTGAACCATTAGTCCATCACTTTCTTGATCTTTCTAAGCTCTTTGATGTTCATCACATTGGTTGAACCTTTGAACTTGTGAACTCGTTGAACCTTTGAACCAAAGTGGTTCAATAGTTCAACGGTTCAATCGGTTCATTCTTTTTATTTGGCTTAGTCCTTTTGAAATTTTTTTTGTTGAACCAAACGCGTTTAACCATTTGGTCATTGAACCTGCTGAACCATTGAACCCATTGAACCTTGAACCAAAGTGGTTCAATGGTTCAACGGTTTAATGGTTCAAGCCTTCTTCTATTTGATAAGTGTTTTGAAGCTGTTGAACCTTGAAGTGGTTGAACTTTGAACCTTGACAAATGCACTCAACTCTTGCTGTTGATGTTGAAACTTTGAACCCATTAAACCTGTTGAAACAAAATGGGTCAAGGTGCAACGGTTCAATGGTTCAATCCTTGCTTAGAAGCTTGCCGATGAACTCTTTTGGTTGAGCCTTATTGTTGAACCAACTTTGAAATTGCCTAAGTGTTGAGAGCTTGCTTCTTTCCTGCAGAGTCCATAGAAATCAACCTGTGAAGCCTGTAGAACTTGGCCTACAGAGTCTGTAGATTTTCTTCCTGTAGAGTTCATATATTTAAGCCTACAGAGTCCATAGATTCAAGCCTATAGAGTCCATAGATTCTAGCCCGCAGAGTCTGCAGATTCTAGCCTGCGGAGTTTGTAGATTCTCTGAGAAGCTTGAAAAATGAGGAATTTGAATGCTCATAACAAATTTTGAGAAGGGAAGAGATTATTTTGGATTGTTGAACCAAACTAGTTCACATGTTGTCCCAAAAAATGAAAAGTCTATTTTTGGGGAACACACGTAGAAACCTCACCTGCAGAGTCCGTATAAACTTCACCTGCAGAGTCCATAGAAAACTTGCAGAGTCCATAGAAATGGACCTGCAGAGTTCATAGAAATTTCTAGACTTGTGTAAAGAATCAGATTTTGGACTAGTTCAGAATAGCAGGGAAAGAAGAGGACTGATTTTTGGCCTGTTGGACCAAAAATAGTCAACAAATTGGTGACTCCCAGGGGAAGCATGCCTGCTATAATTAGAGACCAGTTGCCTTAAAATCCATTGGGCACGAAGTCAGAAAGCAGCTTAAAATAAAGGTTAACAATAGCCCCAATAGATCTAAGAATCAATCATGAGCTTTACCCCAAAAGGAAATGAAAACACACAAAACTACTAACATATGCAAAAAGCACTTAGGGAAAATAGGAGAAAAGCAAGGGAAATATATACATGGTGGAAAAGGGGCTCAGTGGTAATGCTTAAGATGTATCCCATTAACTGGGATATACAGTTCTTCACCATCCAACCTGAAGAGTTGGAATGCATTATGTTGCTTGCACTGAGTGATGATGTATGGGCCACTCCATAGGGCATCGAACTTCACGTGCTTTCCAAGCTTAGCTCAGTCCTCATTCCATTTCAAGACAATGTCTCCTTTAGAGAAAACTTTTGATGAAGATTTCTTGTCGAAGTGTCTATTTGTTTGTTGTTGGTGGCTGGTCATAGAAGCCATAGCCTGGTCCCTTGTCTCCTAGAACTCCATCAGTTCACATAGCCTAACCTCCATGCTATTTCATTCTTCTAATTACAGTCGGTGAGCGAGGTCTAAGGCTGGTAACTTAAGTGAAATGGGGAGCCTAGCTTCCCTTCCATAGATGAGCATGTCCGATGAGTTACCAATTGCCCTCTTTAGGGTGACCCTATCTACTCACAGGGCTATTTTCAACTTAGCATGCCAAGTCCTCTAATTCTCCTCCATGGTTCGCTTGATGATCCTGATCAGACTTTTATTTGTAGATTCAGCTAGCCCATTCCCTTGTGGGTAGTTATTGGATGAAGTGCTAAGATAGATACCATATCTCAGTGCCCATTCACTTGTTTTAGTTCCTAGAAAAGCTAACATGTTATCTAAGATGATGGTTGCTGGAACCCCGAACCTTACCACCAAGTCCTCATAAAAATCTAGGACTACACTTTCATTGGCTTCTTTCAGAGCAATAGCCTCTACCCATCTTGTGAAATAATCAGTGGTGGTCAAGACCCACTTGTGTCCAGCACTAGAGGGAGGATTAATCATCCCTATGAAGTCAAGGCCCCATTGCATGAATGGCTGCTCTACCTGAATAGGTTGTAAAGGCATGACAGCCAACCATTGTTTCCCATCAAAAAGTGCACATTTCTAGCACTTTCATACCCATAAATGGGTGTCCTTGAAAAGAGTAGGCAAGAAGTAAGCAGCTCTCATTATTCTTGCCGTTGAAGCCCTAAGAGCAAAATGACCGCCGGCTGGCCCATCGTGGAACTCAGATAGCACCTTGTCAGCCTGTCTTGAGTACAAGCATCTCAAAAAGGACTCCTGAGAGATCCCTTCTAAACAACACTCCATCATTCAGGACCTAAGGGAGACACTGGAGTCTGAAATACCTCCTCTTGGTCCTATCAAGGCCTTACGGGCACTCGCCAGTGAGAAGGAAATGCCTCACGTCTGATGTCCAATGCTTCATGACAGCTGGTTCTTCTATTGTAGCTACATCATGAATTAGCAGACTGTCCTCTTTTTTCTGCTTAAAGTCTATAGTAAGGTGCTCACACAGGCCTCTCCCTCTTACAAGTTTGGTGATTTGACATCCACATCATATTCCATCACCTTAGTGATCCACCCCGCTCTCTTTTCATTTAGGTCTCGGTTAATCAAGAAATCTTTGATGCCGGGATGTGGAACCATGAGGTGGATTCTGCTATTGGATAGCATATGCCTAAATTTCTTTAGACTCTGTGTGACCGCCAGGACTTGCTTTTCCACATATGTGTATCTGACCTCAAAACCCTCTGGCCTTGGCTAAAAAATGCAATTGGTTGCTCAAGGTTATCATCCTTTACTTGGGTAAGCATGGCGGAGATTACCTCTTCATTGTCGAAGGTGTAGAGGTTGAAATCTTTGGTGAAGTTAGGGTTGATCAAAGTAGGAGCCCGGGCTATGGCCTGCTTGATTTCTTTGAAAATATCCTTTCTTTGTGCTATCCATGTGAACTCCTCACACTTCCTTAGCATAGAGGTCAATATATTGACCACTTCCTCAAAATTTAAGATAAATCTCTGGATGAAATTTATCTTGTTGAAGAATATTTACAAACCTTTCTTGTGCTTAGGCAAGGACACCTCCAAGATGGAGCGAACTCTTTATAGATTAATGGTTAAGCTTTCATTAGAAATGATGTGACCAAGGAGCTTCCCCTCATGGACATCGAACACGCATTTCTTTGGGTTGAGATAGATACCAAACTCTCTACACTTTTCAAAGATTTGTTTGAGGTGGTTCATGTGTTAGCTTGCTTCCTTGGAGAAAATTGTCACATCATCAAGATATACCAGCATAGTGTTATTTGTCAGGCTTTGAAAGGCCATGTCCATAGCTCATTGGAAGGTAGCACCAGCATTAGACAATTTGAAAGGCATTTTCCTATAAGCAAATGTCCCCCATTTGGTAGTGAAGGTTGTCTTGTGCTGGTCACAGTTTTACACCAAAATTTGGTTGTATCCTGAATACCCATCCAGGAGGGAGAAACTCTCGTTGCCTGTCACCATTTGAAGGATCTGCTCCATGCTTGGGAGAGGATAATGGTCTTTCAAAGAGACTCTGTTGAGGTCTCTAAAATCACCACACAGTCTAATCTCCCCATTACTTTTTTGAATAAGAACAAGATTGGCCAGCCAAGAAGAGTGTTTGATTGGATATATTATCCTAGACTCAATCAACTTGGTGAGCTCCTTTCGCATGAGAGGCTCAATCATTGGGTTGACAGGCCTTCACTTCTGCTTGATTGGCCTAGCGCCTTCTTCCAGCTCAATGGTATGCTGGGCCAGATTTGGGTCAAAACCCTTCAAATCACTATATTCCCAAGCGAAGATATCGACAAATTCTTGGCACAACAAGATGAAGGCCTACCTTTCACAGTCCATGCACACTTTCCCAAGTGCAAGCAACTTCTCTTTGAATATTTCAACCTTCTCATGGTGCTCCTCCTTCGTTGTAATGCATGCCTTGTTGCTTTTCAACTGGTCATCTCCATTAAAGATACTCTCTAGAGTGACCAAACCTTTGGGGAGCTTATTGTTCTTCAGTTCAACAATCTGGCTGCCATATTGCTGTTGTAGCTTAACCTAGTTTTTGGTAGCAAATTCAGCTTCTTCTTGTAAGAAGAGTGCTATTTACTAATCACTCTTGAAGACCTGCCAGTTGGTGATGTTGTCAGATACAGAGGGCTGGGTCACTACCTTCAAGTGGCGTGAGCTGTGGTATCAACCTATTTATTGAGGGATATCAAACTAGGCATCAACTACTGCCAGCCTATTTGCTTGCTTGTTCTGCTCTCTAGGAATGGAGGTAATATTGAAAGCAAAGAAATTTTCCACCAAGTCCCATACCCTATGTTTGTAGGACCTTAGCAAAGAATTCTTTGTCAAATTTTGGCCTCTTACCTGATTGACAATCAGTGCGCTGTCACCAAAAACTTGCAACTCTTTGATTCCTCTTTTCCTCACCCACTCCAAACCGTGGATGAGGGATCCATATTCTGCAACATTGCATGTGTAGGGAAATTGGAATTGAAAAGCTAGAAAGTATCTCTCCTTTGAATGAGAAACCAACACCGCTCCACCACCAACTCCCAACTTACTTCTTGAACCGTCAAAGAATAGTTGCCATAGACCTGAGCTTTTTTTTCTTGCTTTTATTAGATTTGGTACAAAAGTACCCTCTTCATGCATGTAATAAATTCCAAGGCCTACCTCCTCTATGAATTTGTAAGGATCATGATCGAAGTTGTCACTTCCCCATTCATCTAAGAACAAGTCTGCAACTCCATCAAGGGCAGATGATGGAGATTGGTCTACATAAAACTCTTCTTGGTCAATAATGGCATAGCTGACATTTACCACCTTGAGCAAGTATGGTTCCAGATGATCTCTATTTAGTTTCTTGGATTCAATCTTAACTTTAGTCCCATACTTGATTCTAAAAACTAGATAAGACCAATTCACTGCTAAGTAGCTGCCTATATTGGATGTAAAATCCCTGGATAAGCAGATGGCAAAGTAAGGAGGGACATCTGCCACTACTACATCATGAGGAACTGAGAAGGTTGGGCAAGCGTGTAGCATCAAGCTCAAACCTTTCACTACCCCAACTGTCTTTACTGGTGTTCCATCCAGCTACTAGACTCCCTTGGTTATTTATTCATATTTCAACCCCAGCTTGTCGGCTATGCATTTAGGCATTACCAAGGTGCTTGCTTCACTGTTAATGATGCAATTGTGCACCAAGAAATATCCTATGACCAAGGACACATAAAAAGGGGGCACCTTTTCTTCTTTCTTGAGCTGACCTGAGGTGGAAAGATGTCCATTCATCATCAAGACATTATCAGCCTTTGTTGGGACAACTTGTCCATTTAGCTAATGCAATTCCTTTTGCAGCATGTCCTTTTGCCCCGGCATTGACAGTGAATCCCACAAGGAGATGTTCATGTGCAGCTTCTTCATCTGATCAACCACATTGACTCGAGAGTTGCCTTCCTTCAAATTTTCTTTGGAATTATTTATAGTCTGAGGTGTAGGCCGAGGAGCTGAAGGTACAATTGGTGGTCTAAAGGTTGGGACCTTTTGGTTTATATGCGATGAAAATGGTATTGCTGACACTTGGGCAGCATCTTGAGTTTCTTCCATTGCTCTCTTTTTAGACCTTGTGTTGGCTGCAACATAGTCACCCTAATTTTCTATAGTACCCACGTAATTGACTGCATAGAACTCACCTTCTAGGTGGTTCATGAGAGTAGAATCAGGCTGGGTTTGACTGCTGCTTGTGCCAGGTTGCATTGAAGCCTCAAAACCATGGAATTTTGTAGATGTTTGATTGTCTTGTACATTTGGGTAGTGACCCATCATTTCATTTGTATAAACGACCTGCTCTTGACCATATCCCATGGTTGAACTTAGTTGTTCTTGCACCAGATTGTTTTGAACGGGCACCATAACCTTGGATGATGAAGGGGCACTTGGATTGTAGCCTTGAAAAGGTTTGGTCTGTGTAAGTTGACCCTGTCCTTGATTGTAATTTTAGAAAGGGGGTCTATTTGCTTGACCATATTGATGATATCCTTGGTTTGATCGGTTTTTTTGAGCTTGCTGCCTCTTAATAGCCACTACTTCATTTGTCACATTTTGCAACAGACTTTTGATCTCGTGGAGTTCATTTGATGAAGTAGCAGTTGGCTTTTCTATGCTAGGTAGAAGAGCTAAGGTGAGAGCAGTGGTCTAAATTAGAGCTAGCATTTTAGGGAAAAGTGGCATATGGGGTCTAGGAGCTATCTTCCTAGCCTGTACTAGGCAATTCTTAGCTATTATAGCTATGTCATAGGCGACAGGAAACACATGTCCTCCCATGGACTATATCATAACAATGATATCATTGTTCAGTGTTCTTAAGTAAGAAAGAAAAGCATAGCTAGGAGTCAGCTTTACCAGAATGGAGATTCTATCCCATGTCTTTTGAAAATGAGTGTTGAAATCCTACATGTATTCATGTGGAGCTCTTTTCATTGTAGTTAGCTGCTCAGCAAGTGATAGGTGGTCACTCTTCTCCCCAAAATAGTTCATCAAGAGAGTGCCCAATTCATTCTAAGAGTTAACTGAATTTATGGGTAAAGTCCCATACCAGTCTAGAGCTTTGCCTTTGAGAGACAATGCCAACAATTTGATTACAATATTCTCCTTAGTGACATTGTGAATATTGCAAAGGTTAGCAATATTTCTGATATGTTCAATAACTATAATGGGCCCCTCTCCATTAAAGGGAGGCACACTTTTGAGGACTACTCCTAGAATTGGGTCATAACGTGGGAGATTCAGGGGACTCTAAACATTAAAAGTCACAAAAGGTAATGCCATAGCTATGACAAGATGTAACTGCGGCCTTCTTGTGTAGGTGTACTTTATAGCAAGTTTGGGAAAGTGGTTTGTTGAATAAGGATGGGTCCTCTCAAACCTCAGTCACTTTGCTAAGTTCAAAGGCAATTCAATGAATTTGAAGGGGACACCCTTAGTAGTATACTATGTAGTGATTTTAGGCATTTTAGGCATAGGAGGTCAGACTGGTCTTTGATCAGAAAATGAAGCTCTTACCAATGGAGTCGCTAGATGCTGAAAATAGTTGATTTTGTTGTAACAAGACCAACATCAATCTTGAAACTTTACTGAGTGTAAAAATTGAGTCCCACCGGGCATGCCAAAAATTGTCAACGTAGTGGATTGCACCCTGGGCAAGAGGCTGAGCTCCTGCCTTTCGCACGCAACAAAGGAAACTCCCCTCTTGCTTATGGGACCAATGAAGCTTGGGGGGAGAGTCTCTAGATAAGGGCTAGCTCCCTTTGATGTATCTTTTAGGCCCTAGATTCCCTAATAATAACAAATAAATGGAAAAAGGGGGGAATAAAAAGGGAGAAGGATACTGAAAATAGAACCTAAACCTAAACTTAAAAAGGTGATACACCAAAAAAAATGACCCACTCAGCCCGAACATACACTTTTCACCATGAAGCTATCATACACTTCATCTAATGTGGGAAACTCTTTTGTATCAGTGAGTTAGTGGTTCATAGAGATACAGGGAGGAAGAACTATCAAAGGTGTTATGGGACACACTTTGGCAGCCTATTCACATGCGCCTATATTCTTGCTATAGACACTTCTGATAGACATGCAGAAGAATAATCTTCACAATGCACTAGACATGCTAGAATCATTCTATGGAAAGCATAAAAGAAAATGACTTAACACAAAAGAAAACATAGACATATGTGTGAGTGCAAGTTCAAATGGAGGTAAAAATTGCCAAGTATTGATTTAAAGTAAAATCCAGTAGAGTTCTGCCTTACAAACCTAGAGATTTTTAGGCAGAGCTTTGCCTTACGAGCTAAAATATCCCTTCTCCAAATGAGATGTTTACAATATATAGAAAGAGGAGAAGAAGTAAAGGCACCACTTTGGAAAAGACTTTGGCGCTCTTTGACAAGTTGGCCCATGTGCATTGAGAGCATCAAGAAGAGGAATTCACTGTTGCTAATGTCATTCTTCTAGAAAAGGCCTGCTAAAACCATGCTGTGTAAACACTGATCTTGACTTTGGCATTCAAACATTAATGTGAAAGCATGGGATGTGCCTCTTTTTTGTAAACAAGACTGCTCTTACTAGATATCACGCAGTTTTTTTGCTCATAAATGCAAAGTGGAGAAAGCAGGCCATGCTGCTTACTATTTGCATCATTTGATGACTACCTGGAAATAACTCACCTTCCCTTTGCCACCTGGGCCGTCTTGTCTATTTTTTCACTTTGTCTCTTCCTAGCTTTGTCTCTTTCTAGCTCCTTCAGCCCTCAAGGCTATCTTTTTGGCAGGTCGCTACGTTCTTTGGGCTTTTTCAAAATCAACGGCTATTTCACGAGCCTTAAATTTTACGTCTAAGCACTCGTCACTGTGTTTGAACTTCGAATGGCTAGTTCAACGTGCTTGATTTTGACGTCTTTAGGCCCGTCACCCCTTAGAATTTCTTCAGCCTTTTCCTTTCTTTTGGCTTCTTGTTTCTTCCCTTTCCTTTGAGATTCTTCCCGCAACCACTTTTCTTGCAAAAATTTTTTCGGCCACTTTTCCTGTGGACAAAAAGTCTGCAAGAATTGTCTCGACCAATTTGCCTTTGGCTTTCGGGATTTCTCTTTCAGGCTTTTCTCCCACAGCTTCCCCGAATTTCTTTAGACTTTTGTCTGAAGGAATTACTTCGAACAAAAAGTCTAAAAGAAATTGTTCTATGCCTTAGTTTCTTTTTGTGCCTTTTTCGGGCTTTCTGCTTTGGACTCTCCGAATTCCTTTGAACTTTTTACCTGAAGGAATTCCTTCAGACAAAAAGTCTGAAGGAATTAGTCCTTGTCTTTTCTCTCCACTGCCATTGAAAAATGCCCTTCGAAAAAATTGGAAACGACCCTTCTGAAGGGTACTTCCTTTGCCTTAAACAAACTTCTAAAAGAAACTTACCTTTTCGGCTTTTCTCTGTGGCCTTTTCACGAAAGTGTTCCCTGCCCTCTACAAGGGCTCTTGAGTCCCGAACTGCCCTCCGTAAGGGAACTTGAAATGGTCCATTTTGTGCTTAAGTGTCGAGAACTCGTCTCTACCTATAGAGTCCATAGAAAACTTTTTTGCAGAGTCCGTAGAAGCTTCACCTGCAGAGTCCATAGAAACTTCACCTACAGAATTTGTAGAAAACGTCCAGAGTCTATAGAAATGGACCTACAGAGTCTGTAGAAATTTCCATACTTGTGCAAAGAATCAGATTTGGGACTGGTTCAGAACAACAGGGAAAGAAGGGGACCGATTTTTGGCCTGTTGGACCAAAATGGTCGACACCTTACTCTCACTCATAGAGTTGCTTTCATTATTCTATGGATTACATCTCTATGATATAGTTATGTGTGTATTTTTATTTTATAAAATTTCCTCCAAAACCTCTTAGGGCCATGTTTATCAATAAATATTAGCTTTGTTCTTCGCATTCTCATATCTCTTCTCTTTTTGTCTTAGCTAATTTGTCATAATCTTTTTGTTTTACTTTTTCGTTAACCTTGTTGTCTTGAACTTGTCATCATACCATGTATTAGTTGGAAACTTTTATGGGCTTCTATTTTTTGGGTCGAGACCTCTTGCACATGTTCAATGTTTTATGAACTATTGTCATCAAATAATTGCCATCCATTAGACAACTTGGTTTGATATAACTTGTCTTCACCTATTTAAAGTGATTCTTAAAGGTTGCCTTGAAGATTGTTTTAATTTGGGGGGTCATGAGGATGTTTTTTCACATTTTTGGCTTCTCCTACACATCTTTAACCTAATTTTTCTATTGCATATTTCTTATCATGTTTATTTTTATGCATAATGGGTTATGATCGAGCTTCATTTGTATCAAGGACAACCTAACCTTCATCTACAAAATTCTTGGCATAAATTATTGTGAGCAAATGACAATTGATCACTATCTTCCCATCATATTTTTTATATGTAAAATTCTTTGATTTTTGTTGTGTACTCGTGTCCTTGCATATAATCAACTCATATAACTTGCACATACCAAATTACTCTTCACTATAATATGTGACACCTATTTGGCGCCACCCTTGTCCACTATCGAACTTCCTCTTCCTTTTACCATAAAGGATTTTTATTTCTACCATCTTCATTTCCTAAAATAATAGGCCAACATCTCTCTTTTGATATGTTGAGATGTCTCTTTTTAATGATGCATATGGGTCTATGTTGCCAACATCCTTTTCCCTACATGAATTATAACATTGTGATGCAAATTAGCATGTTGCATTGGTAACAATAATTCTATTTTTGGTTATTTTAATGTATACATGTTTATTTGGGTCTTTTTTTCCACCTGTATAGTTTTTATCCCAATTTATTTTATTTGAACCATCACCCCTCGTGTTTAATGCCTCGTACAATTAGAAGGCTATTGGAATCAATAAAGCAAAGCAAATGATCTATATTAGTGGAGATATATGGGGGAAACACCCAAAATGAGAATCTAGATATCTTATATGCATGTATGGAAGTTATATCAAATAATACTCATAGAATCCAAAGAGAGAAACAATATAACTAGAACAAAAAAAATATTAATCTTTGTGTTTTGTAATTAGCATATTATTAAGAGAGATGTATGGTTGTTTATATTCTACTATGATTGTTATAGAAAGCTACATATGTGTATAAATATATTACAAAGCCGTGAAGTAATGAATAACCATTATGGAAGTTGAAATGGTCGAGCTTCCATGTGTGACTCTTCACCTTTTGTCGACTGAGTTGACCGATGTCAGAAGTTTAATGATAAAAAAAATTCCATGGAGCTTTGCCCCTCAATCCTATAAAGGCACCCTTGACTCATTTTTTGCGCTCCATCCTTATTTGAATGGAAGCAACACTGTTATCAATATCTATCAGTATTACGATGTGTGAATTGGAATTAGTAGTGTGATGTGTAAGTTTCAAGAGCCTAACAAAGCCACTAGTATAAACCACATAAGGTTTAGAGTGTGCATGAATGGTAACATAATAAATTTACCAAAATTGTGTTGCATCATTGTATCCAATGTGTGTGAGACATCTAGTAAATATGAGTTAGTGATCTTAGAGGTAATGTGAGCCTCTAGATATGGTTATGGGGTATTGCAAACAATTCAATAAGATCTACAATTACTGTAAATGAGAAAGGGCTTGGTGGTATCACTAGGACTGCTTTTGGAGAATTATGTTAGATCATTAAACTATTAGAAAGCTATAACAAATATTTATTTAAAATAAATATTAAAATTTCTTATAATCATTGACTGAGCCCTGAGGTCACTCCCAAAACATGAAAAATACCATGTGAGTGCATGTTGGGAGTATTTTTTATATACCACTTTCCTACCAGTAAATATGATAAAAATATTAGTGTTAATATTAAAAAAAAAGTCTCAAGAATAAAAAGAAGGCCCAATAAATTCTAAAAATAATGGGTAATATTTAGCATCCTATAAACACATGTTAAATACTAAGTGAACTTGTTCTTTCAGTTCAGACACTTATACTGCTTAAGCTGTCTCTAATATGAGCACCTAATTCTAAAGAAGGGATATAGTAATAAAATATTCCAAAGTGATTAGATAAAGTTAGACTACATTAAAATATAATTAAAAAAAGAATTTGATTTGGACACTCTTATTGATTTTCTAGAACTCAAATATTTTGAGTTAAACATTTGATACTATTTTCATTCCTATTTTCAACTTCATATGTGGAAAAAAAGGTCAATAATCAATATTTAGATAAATATGGAAACACAATAAATAAAGGCCACATAGATTCTAATTCTTATCATAATTTTTTAAAAAGTATTTAGATTGTTTGTTATGTAAAAAGGATTAGGAGTTGTGAAATATGTTATAAGCTTTATGTTATATATATAGATTATATGTTTCAAGAAAAATGGTAGGTTGTAATATAGTGATAAGAGAATTGAAAGGGAAATTGACCAGAGAGTTTAACAATTCTATTAGTGGTGGAAGAAAGTGCACTCTAAAATGTGACATGAAATTTTATTCCTTGTTGTATCCTAAATGTGTATAGTATTAATTCAAAATCTTATTTACAAATAATAATTTATAAAAGAAAAGAATAAGAGAATGTATAAATATTAATTCGTGAAAAAGTATATGGCAAGTGGCATCAGGGCAAAAAAAATTAGCTGCCAACTACTAAAGCAAGCAAAAGATCTTCATTTTTTACAGACACAAAATATTTATATTAAAAAAATCCTAACAATTGCCCTTGACCATATATTTATGGAGTGAATCAAATAAATTATTAACATTCCATGAAAACATATTCATAAATAACTATTTATATTTATATTAACACCTTCAAACCGTAAAAAACATTATATAACATATAAATTTAAACAAAAAAAAACTCTACTATAATATACTTTAACTTTCTCTTTCAAATAAAATAAAAATTTAAAAACAATAAAACAAAATGTCATGTTTAAAATACATATAACTTTAAAATATAATAAAATAATTATATAAATAATTTTTATAAACTTTTAAATCAAAATAACAAACATCTATAAAATCCTTGCTAATATGAATTAACAGCCTACAAACTCTTCAACATAAACCGTAATATAACAAGATTTTCTGTTGATAACTTTTAAAATGGAACGTATGATATATTTTGTTTATTTTTATTTCGTTCATCTTCTATTGCATAATCTACTAAGTTCAAATAGTTTGCACCTTACAAGATATTATAGGTTTCAACATGACACGTTCTTAAGTTTAAATTTTTATTTAATTGTGTTCATTTTTAAAATCTATTTTTTTGGGCAAACTTTAAAAAAAAATAGTCTCAAAAAATATTTTTCTTCATGTGTCATTAGGGTTTAGAATTTTAAATTAATAATTTTAGATTTTATTTTTATATTAATTTTTTGATTTAAAAATAAAAATAAAATAAAAATATCATATAATAATTAATAAAATATGAGTGAGTTGATTAAATGATTTCATTATTGAGGTTTCATTCAAATTTTAAAAAAGTATTGAGATTAGTTATAATTGTTGATTATTTTCTTAAGACCATTAATGATAGTTGACTAATCTTAAAATTGATAATAATTATTGTTAAAAATAATTAAATTCTCGAAATAATAATCCTTATTACAAATAATTAATATACATCTAATAATATCTTATAGTAATTAATAAATCATATAAAAATCTGAACTTTTATTTATATCCCAAATTCATCTACATTCTAATAAAAAATTATTATTTAATAATAAAAAATATTTATTAATAAATAATTAAATCATTTAATTAATAACTTCATTTACAATATATAATTAATTTTACATTTAAAATTAAATAATTCATAATTTATTTTAGATTTTCAATATGAAAAAAAGAATTTTCCTTTTTCTTTCTTTAGGGATCCCCTCTATATGCAATTTATTAAATACTCCAATCAAATCCATTTCTATTTTCTTGCATAATAAATAAATAAATTAATTAAAATGTTCCAGGACATTACAACTATTAATATATGGTTGTCTTTTCATATGTGCATGTAAACATGTGCCATGTTTTGAAATGTTTATATATTAAATAAATACTCTACATTCATATAATTTGTATTATAATTATATTTATTATTGTTTAATATATAATTATATTCTATCATAGTGTTTATAACTAGTTAGTAAAAAATATTTAGTAATAATATGCAATATTGCAATAAATTGTGTTTGCAATTTTAAATTTAGAATTTCAATTGGTAAATACAATTGATTGGATATAAAAGTATAAAATTCATCACTAAAAGTGAAACTTATAATTTATATATTGATAGGGATTAAAAAATATAAGTTTGTGTATGATGAATATATGAATAAGAGGAATTTGGGTATATTTTTTTTAATAGATGATCATTTTTTATTGAACTTATGAATTGGATTTGGGGTATAGTAAGGAGGTTTAGTTCTTAAGAATTTTTAAATTAACATAAATGACTATTATCAATCACTGAAATCATTAAATCAATTCAAACTGTCATATTTGATTTATAAACATTTTGTAAGATTCGAACCTAAATGAAATTGGGCATAACCAAACCACTTTACCAACCCTTATATATCTCATTGAAAAAATCTAAATATATTTAATGAATATATATAAATACACACACACACACACATATAGTATGAGTATGGTGGCATCTATATATATTATTGTGGTGTTGTATATGTTAAATTCGGGTTAGAGATTTCTTTTGTTGATGGCTTTAAAGGTGGGTTATCTACACCTTTTAAAGAAAGGAAATTGCAATCTCCAATAGTAAACTTTGTAATGTGGAAGGGGATTTGAAATTGTGGGTATGTAATAGCACCTTCATCACAAGTGTTGAATGTATTTACAAGTTTAATATTTAGAAATATTATTTTTGTCAATATCATACAATTTTGCAACAACAAATTTATGGGAGTTGTTCCCACAAAAGAATGTCTATTGACAAATTAATTATAAAATTATAATGATTTTTAAATAGTTTTATTAATTATAAATTATAATATGATCCCTCTAGATGTGAGAGATAATATTATTTTTATTGGGGTTGAGAATAGGAAACAAGGTAGGCATAGGGGAAATATCTAAGAATCATAAGGGTTAACCAACAATATTGTTACAAGAATAAACATAACTAATAATCGAGCAAAAGGAAGTGATTCTGGGGGAATTTAGATTGCCAAAGACCAAGATAAATAAACTTGGTGATAGAAGGAACTCACTAATAATGTTCATTGTGATGAATAAGGCCCAATAAATAATTAGTTTTTGTGAAAACAATTTCTAGAAAAAATTGTATAAAAGAAGTTTAAAGAACGATTTTCAAAACACACTTTGTGGTCCTTCATTAAGAACAAGATGATAGATTGCAAGAAGATGGATCTCCTTATATAGATAACTCTTAACACATATGTGAGGTGAGGTATATCATCTAATGCATATAAATATTAAATGATTATTAATTACATAAGAATCATAAAATTTAAATATTCAAATTATAGGGGTGACATCCCATTGATTATGTTTATATTTATTACACCTGCCTATGTAGAGGTAAACCATTATTTCTTCCATTTACGCATACATGATTCTAATAACCTACTATATATGTGTTTTCATGCTTATATCTTTTTATAACTAGCATACCTATCTTATATAAATCTATGTAAAAGACGCTGAGAGATATTATTCTCGAGGTGCCTATCTTATATTAGATTTGTGACATAAGTGGAATAGGCGTCACGAGAATGATATCTCTCTGTGTCTTTTACATAGATTTATCTAAGATAGGTATGCTAGTAGTAGCTATGCATTATGCGTATTTATCTAACATATAATATGAAGTTTTTTTAATAAAAAATGAAATGTTTAATATACATTACATTAAATCATACAAAATTGTTATATGCATTATATTAGATCACCTAAAACATTAATATACATAATCTAAAATTCTCAATCTAAATAGTTATTTAATACTTATCAACATGTACCATACACATCACATAAAATGTCAAATAATGAATAAGTACATAATTTTGTTCATTATTACGTTATTTTTTTCCTCTAAGAGTTTAAATCTCTCTTCCTCAGCTTTTCGTTTGGAAATTTGTTTTCCACTTTTAGCTTTTCAAACCGGTCGTATGTAAATGGAGGTAATATTCTTAGTCCTTCCAAGGACTTTACGTAAGATATATCTACAAATGTTAATCATGATATTTCTCTTTAACCTATATCAATTGTGGCTTTTGAAAGGGTCAAACCTTGTGATTTATGTATTGTTAATGCCCAAGCCAACCATAAGGGTAGTTGGGTTTTGCATCCCCTTTGTATTGGTGCAATTAGAACTGCATATGGAGTTTCATCTTCAAATGGTATTATCAAGCAACTATCAAACTCGACCATAACATGTGTTGGTGGTTTTGGTGGGGCACTCCCAAGTTTGTAGATTATACTTTTGATATACCCTAGAGCTTCATTTACAAGACCTACTTCTATCCAAAGATTGAAACCTAACATGACCCTTGCATCGATAGTAATTAGTAACTCCACATCAAGTTCATCATTTGGACCTCCCATTGGTGCAAGAACACTTCCTACTTTAGTTGTAATGCTACGTGCAACCAATCTTTTAAATTAATATAATTTTCTTTTATTGTGTTTATGCACATTATCATTTGTGGAAAATAAATGAATACAATTTTCAAACTCTTCATTGGTGGCGCTATCTATTGCAATATTAGTTATGGTTATCAATAGCTTATAATCATCTATTATCAGATTTGCATCTCTCAGATTTGTGAGTAGACGACAAAACCTTTGTTAGTCATCACTTTGTCCTTCTTGTTTAAATATCTTGTCCAAAGTAACAACTATTTTGAATTCTTCCCACAATAATTTTCCTCGTCTATTAATATCGAATGATGGTTTATCACCAACAGGGGGAAGCTAACCCAAATCTACAACAAAAATAATAGATATATCACCAAAATCATGTTTGCATTTTTAGTAAATGCTTGACGAAGTCTAGGGTCTATGCTTTGTAGCAATTTTTGCCCAATGAAGCTCATTTCATCAATCAATATGTATTTAACATGGCAAATATCCTCTTGGAAATTTGTAAGTCTTGTTCTTTCTAATTAAACAAAATACACAGTTGGGATTTGAAGTTGTGCATGGATAGTTAAGGCACCAATATTGAATGTTACAACTCTAGTTGGTGCAAGTAATAGAAGTGAAGATCGCTCTGGGAATGCTACATCTTAAAGAGTTCAATTTGATTCTATTCCCATATATTTAATAATAAATTATGATTGGTGGAGAATTTTATTCAATTTTTTTTAGTTTTAATTTAATTTATTTTTGTAATATATAAACATAATTACAAATAAAACATATTAATTTAAAATAATAATTTAATCGTTTTTAATAAATCATATCACTTTTAATTTACAATAGAAATATTGATTCAATTTTATATATCGAAACTTTATAATTATTAAAATAATAAATAAAATCAAACAATTTAAATGACTATCACATAAAAATTAATAATTTTCAATAAAAACTATAATAACTACCTCAACGTTAACTTAAAAAAATTAATAAAATAAAAACACTTACGTCTTTGTCTATGCCAACCCTATTTATATTTTGTTGGCGCCGCCCTCTCCAATGCCTTGCCGTCCCCGACTATCCCGTCGCCTCTCCCACGTGACTCAAAGTTTCAAAGTCACGTGGGCACTTTCATAGCTTTTATTTGTATTTTGTGTGGGGATTGAATGTCACTGTTTTAATAAACTCTTCAACTTTTAAATAGGATAAGATTCGAACCTTAAGCCATAATTATTTTGAAGGGTTTTATTTATTTCTTTATTAATTAGTCCTTTCTGATATGGAGTGGTGTTATTATTTTGGAGGGTTACCATCCATTTAAGATAACTTTTCCTTTTTAACACCATCCATTATAGTCTTTTCTCAGAAATCAAGGGCTTTTTTAGTAGAAAAACACGTTTTTTTATTCAACAAATTCCTCGCTTTTAACAGAGGATGTAGTTTCAAATCATCCACAGAACTAAGGAAAGAAGCGTGGACATCCTCCAAAGAAAAATAATGAGATAAATTGCCATTCATTTCCTTCATTGTATTAACCACAATCTCCTTACCTTTACTCTGCCTAGTGCATTTGTGGCTCGAGTTGCTGGAGGGATCTATGATGCCAAGAGTACTACCCCCTGAAGTTCGATGTTGTTTGTGACTGTAGACAATAGCTAAGAATGAAAGAAAATCAAGAGGGGAGAGGTAAATGACACGTGTTGAACAACACATGGGATGAATGCCATTACAACTCATAATTACCTTGAGCCGCCAACTATAATTAATTAAGCCTCAAGAGAACCCACTCTCAATGCCACCAAAATTAATGATTTCCATCATTTATTTCACAATGATGATCTTACTCTATAATCTGCCATGCTTTGGAGCCTGTCGGAAGGGATAGGGCCACCTGCAAATCAGGGTTACTAGCATTTTTTGTCATCCATTCGTTAACAAACAAGTCTGCTAATTGATTACCCTCGTGATAAAGGTGGCTTAGGTAGAAAAGCTCCAATCTATCATGAAGGTTGTAGCAGTCTTTCATAATGTTGTTGAGGTTCCAATTATTTTCCTATATCCATGGCTTCAACTATGATTTGAGAGTCTCCTTTAATGACAAGGTTGAGCTAGTTTTTTTGAAAAGCGATGGTAAGACCTATCCAAAGAGCTTTAGATTCAACAAAATGATTGGTATATTTTCCAAGAGCCTCACTATATCCAAGTAAGAACTTGCCTTTAGAATCTCTAAAAACACCACCGACACCAACGCATCCATGATTGCCTTTCGCAGCACCGTCAAAATTAGGCTTTATCCTATGGCTCTTGGGAGGGGTCCAATTGGCTTTTATGGTTTTTTTAGATTTGTTTCTAACCCTATTATCAAGGAAATTAGCAAGAGTGTCTTTCCACATCAGAAAGAGACGATGCTCTTCTAGAACAATATTCCCTTGCTGAGGAGGCCAACTGATCAACAATTCCTTGAGAGTTTTCATGATATTGGCAATGATAAAGTTCTCATTTTTATTGACATTTAAGAAAATTCTTATGTTTCTCTCAAGGTAAATATTCCAGCAAATGATGGCAGAGGGAGTACCCCAAAATTGTTGTATAGGAGAGGATCTGAACTTGTGGGTATAACTCAGTAAGTTTCTTTAGAGAGAAAGGGAAAACAAGGCTAAAATGAAAACGTTGCAGAAAATGGTGCCATATATTTAGAGAAAACTGACAATGGATGAGGAGATGGCTTGAATTTTCCTCATGAGAGCAACACAGATAACATCTAGAGGGACCATGGAAGCCTTTTTTTTTGAGGTTGTCAAAAGTGAGGATTCTTTCCCACCAAGCAGTCCACAGGAAGGCATTAGCCTTGGGGAGCCCATGCTTGAACAAGATTTGAGAGAAGGGAAAGGATCAACAATTTGACTATTCTTGATTGAAGAAATTATGTAACCATCCTTAACTATGTACTTACCAGTCTTTGAGCCTGTCCAAATAAGGGTATCCTCCTTTTTTGCAAAGTGAAAGGGGTGAAGAATGTCTAAGAGCTCTTTTTTGACAATATTGAGGTATTTAGGAACCTACAAATCGATTCAATCATCTTTTGCTCTATAAAAAATAGTCTTGAAAAAAAGACTCCCACATTTTTTGTACACCAATTGTAGAGATTTTGAAGATTGGGTATGCTAATAAGGGGCTACAAACAAATCCAGGCATCTATCTAGAACGTAGCTTTATTTTCTTTACCAACATTCCATATGAGTAACAATTTGATAATATGACTAGATTTGATCATCAGGGTCCAAGCATGAGCACCTTTATGAAGACTATTCACAATGAAAATCCTTTCTGGAATCATGTTGTCAAGATATTTGCATCTG